>CM062629.1:6924357-7571545 GCA_025617555.3 Puccinia polysora
ATAAATAAATAAATAAATAAATAAATAAATAAATAAATAAATAAATAAATAAATAAATAAATAAATAAATAAATAAATAAATAAATAAATAAAAAATAAATTAATTGATTAACGTTAAAATATATATATAAGAACAAATATAAATAAATGAAATGAAATGAAATGTATATATATACATATAATGAAATAAATAAAATCCACTTTTTTTTTGCCATTCACTACCCAAAATGGGTTGCAAATTGTGCCATGCAACCCCTTTTAGGTAATGAACGTGGGTTGAAAGGTTTCCAATTTTACATTGGCCTTCACCAATTCTACTACCAAGTCCAAAATCAATCCTCTAATTGATTAATATCTGGAATAAATCTGAATGAGCTATATTATTTCCAAAATTAAAAAAAAAATCTGAAACCCAGGATACACTATATCAAGAAAAAAATTATTAAGAATAAATTGAATTGGTTTGGTTGCAACTCAAAAACCAGTCATATAGATATCAAATAAAAAATTTTGAGAGAGTAATTTCAAGATAAAAATCTTGTTTTCAGACTAACTGAAAATAAGAAAATGGTTTCAAACATTCTTAAAGATGTATTATATTAATTTAGCTTTGATAAACTTACATCATTAATCAAGCCAACCTATAACTTATCTAAATCATTCCAAAATCAGTATCTACCAGCCACAGGGTCTGCTAAAAATTTATCAATTTATTTTAAACCTTTCTTAATATTGTTTCTTTTTTCTGCCCCTCCCTTTCTTTCCTTGTTATCTCTTTTCACTTAATATTCTTTTTATTTGAATGCCCTCAACATTTTTTATTTCACATCCATGATACTATCTCCCCACTCCTTCCAAGATACTGGGTGGAATTTCACTCAACTTCCATGGAATTTTCCTCCTATCAATAAGGGGGATTCAATTTGTATTTTCAATAAAATAAAAACAGGAACTTCACCAATACAGCCCAATTTCCATTCAACACTAAAATCCCCTGCAGCATCTGAATTAATTTATTATTAATTTATCTCTTTTTCCTTATTCATCCTCTTGTTAAAATGACTACTTCAAATTCTGTTGGGATCAATCATCATCTTTTCCAAACCCTTCAACACTATCAGCACCATTTAAGCCAATACTTAAATCCATCATACTTGTGAAATTGTCTTTCTGTGTGGTGAGACCAATTTTTTTTCAACTACAGACATACAACGATTCTTGTATTTCATTCTTTCACTCACTTTCTTTCAAATACTCTTAAAACCAATTTAATCACTCTCAGAAATTTTCAACTGATGTTTTTTTATCATTATCTTTCTTTATCAATTTGTTCTTTGAATTATTTTTGTTTATTAATTTTTCTGAAAGGATATCAATCTTAGCCCTCTTGAAATTTTTTCTTCCAGGCTCTTAGCCCCAAAATTTTTCATATTTTTTTCCATGATTCAAAAGAAATTAAGATAAATAAAGTTTGATAAAACAGACAGGATTTATCATGTGTTCCACGGTTTAGTTTGAGAGAAGTGAGGTACATATTTTTTTTTCTCTTAATTTTTTGGTTAATATTTTGGGAGGGATTCCTTCCTGTATCTGGGTCATATCATATGACATAGACAGGTCAGTACCCAGAGGAGGGAATAGCACTTTATCATCAGAATCATTCTTGTTTTCAGAAGTATGATGGTCAGCCAAAGTTCAGGGTTCTTACCTGAAGGTTTTTAAACAGTAATTGGCCATGGGTTCCTAACCAATTTGTAGAGTGTGAATCTGGAAGTACCTAGTTTTAGAAGAGAAAGAAACAGAAATGAAGGTAAATTATCTTAAAACAAGGAAAGTGACTCAGGGAAGATGTTTATTGGTAGGATTTTATTTTTTGAGAAATATACTTGAATTCATCCTGGAAAATTGGAGAAGTAGACAAAAAATTATTACAAAATTCAGAATCTTGCACCACAACTTGTTTGGTTAAAAATGAGTTACTGATTTTCTGGAGGTATGTGTTAAAGTGTTCTTCAAAATAATATACCTCAAATTTTGGAGCATGGAAGGGGTGTGTTAGAATTTCTTTCTTAATTTTTTTGTTGCCTGATGTTTGAGTGAAACCATCAAGTATCCATATTTATATCCATATGATTTTGATCAGATCAAATCTCATTTTTCTAGTGAGATATTGATGATATGGTTTATAAAGCACATCTGAGTGCCTGTCCATGTTTGACTTGGCATGCACCCGGTAGGACTTGGATTTGTGCCAAGGGTGCATGAATGTTTTGGAATTTCAGGGCTAAAGAATTGGTGCCAAACCAAGCTCCCCTTGGTGCCAATCAATTCTGGTTGCACCAAAGCAACCAGCCTCCCTCCCCCTGAGTTCCAACCCATCATTCTTTTTTTTTAATCATTATCATGTAATATGTGAGTCAATTCTGAGAAAATTTGAGCTAAAAACCAGGACCACTGGAGTTTTTCATTTCATTCAGATTTCAGGCGCAAGTGAAAGCAATTATGATCATGAGGATGAGAAGAAAAGAATAGAACAAGATGAACAGGAAAAACAACCAACGTGGGAGTTGAAGGCTTGAGGCCTAGGAATCTTTTTGGGTCATGAAGTAGGACATACAAGGAGACATGGTGACTGAAGTAGCAACACAGCAAAAGATTCTCTTAGGTTCAATAGAGAAGAATATGGGAATAGAGAGAGCATACTGGTGCAACTTGAGATGACAGCAAGGTGATGACCAAGTTGATGTTATTGAAAGAATCAGGATTCAAGTCAATATCTGGGCAATTGAGAAAGTTAGTCCAAGTTGACTTGAGATCAAACCAACTCTTTGTACCGGTGGTGTTAGAGTCATCTTAACATCTTTGAATTGTTCAAATGTTAATTTGTTTGGTTGTGTAGGGATGATGGACAAGTGAATTGGAAGGGAAAGTGAATAGGATGAGGAAGTAAAATGAGAAGAAAAAATGAAAATTGATGAAAGTCTGGATCTCTTGAGGATTGGACAACTCTGGGTTGGAGGGAGTGGTTCAAGCGGTACTCTATTAGTGGAGTGTTCACAGTGAGTACTCTTAAATCTCTTACACCCCCCCTTTGTTGGATGTCAGGTCAAGTTGTGACATGCTTGATCAGACGGTCTAATGAGGATTTTGCCGCTGCCTTGGTGAGTGCGTCAGCTACCATCAGATCTGATGTGATTAGTGGGAGTTTGATCAGTCCGAGTTTTAGATCCTCTCTGATGCCTTTGGTTTTCAGGTTGATGAACTTGGTTTTTGAGTTTGTCCCAAACTTGATAACTTTATCTTCCAATCCTTTGTTGTTGATGAGGTGAATACTGGGTTTCATTTGATGTGCGTCAATTCTCCACATCTCACCAATTAGATGTTTTATCAAGCAAAATTTAAGTTGTCTGTTGTTCAAGGCGTTGCATTCCGCTTTGGTGGATGAGTAAGTAATATTTCTTTGCTTTTGACTGGTCCAGAATAAGGGTGCCCCATAGAGTGAGCACAGAATTCCAGATTGGGATTTTTGAGTGGAAGGATTGTCACCCCAAGTGGCATTGCTGTAACAGATGAGGCTGGGGCAATTGTTCTTTTTTGACAGTCTCAATTTTGTGTCTTTTGTAGCATTCAGGTATCTCCACGTACGCACAACTTTGTTCCAGTGATTGATTCCGGGTCTCTCTGAGTAGCAAGCAAGACTCAAGATGGAAAATGAGATGTCTGGTCTGGCCAATCCAGCAATGAAGTTGAGTTTCCCGGCATGTTATTGGTAATTGACATTCAAGGCCAAGAATGAGGAGTGTTCTTCTTCCAATGCTGGAAGAAGATGAATTCCTGGGGTACAAGGGGTTGAAATGGGCTTGCTGTTGGTCATTTTAAGTTCTTCAAGGCCCCAAGCAATGTGTAGAGGTAGAGATAATGAGATTGAGTTTTGATCACAATCCACTTTCATGCCAAGAATAGTTTTTGGTTTGTGACTGGTTGAGTTAGGGAACTTCTTCAGGAATTGATCCTCAAAGTCTTTTGTATTGCCAACTACTAGAAGGTTGTCCACATGGAAGAACATAGAGGAGTTTGTTCTGGTGTGATTGTAGAGGCATGGATTGGATTTGTAAAGTTGATATCCTGAAGATTTAATCCACTGGCTGAGCATTCTGTAACAATTTCTGGGCGCCTGCTTGAGACCATAGAGTAGCCTCTTTAATTTCAGGATAGGAGTTTTTCTGTTGCTTCCTTTGGGTCTCTGGATATACACTTCCTCTTCTATCTTGGCGTGCAGGAAAGCTCCCTTGACATCTAATTGAAGAATTGGGAGATTCTTGTCTAGAGCAAACAAGAGAAGATCTCAAAGAGAGGTGGTCTTACCCGTAGGGGCGTAGGTCTCAAGATATTCTATGCCAAATTTCTGATTGAATCCTTGTACACAGAGTCTGGTCTTGCAAATTGGAGGTTCACCATGGGTGTTCTCCTTGATTTTGAAGATGTAAGTTGTATTCAATACGTTGGCAGGTGTGGGACCAAAGTAATCTTCCCAAACCTCTAGATCTTTGCAGGTGTCTAGTTCTTTCCCCACGGAGGTTGCCCATGGTGGTGAGTTCAGAGCTTCCTCAATGTTTCTGGGTACAAATGTAGCAGTAAAGCCAAATCAATCTGGTTTCTTAAGAGAGTCCCTATTCCTGAGAGCGCCACTAGTGTTGGAGTTGGTCAGGATTTTGTTGATTTGTTCCTTGTTGTTTTCTTCATCTGATAGTTCAGGAGAAGTCAGACTCTCTTTGGTTTTTATGGTGGGATCTATTTGATTGAATTCAGGTTCATGTTCAGATTCTTTGGTGTCAGATCTGAGAGTTTGACTCTCAGGCGTAGGGTTTGAATGAGACGGTTCTTTGACGGCATTGATTTTGTCAGAGCTGAACCCAATGGCAGTGTCATTGTTTTTGCAGAGTTTGACATGTTTTGATTGAATGATTGCTCCTGAGCTGTTGATGATCTTATAGGATAACAAGCAAGGTATGTATCCAATTATTTTTCCGGGGACCCCTTTTTTGTCAAACTTTTGGAGGATGGATTTTTCTTTCAGATTTAGATAGACTACAGGAGTTCCCAGCGGTTGGAGATAGTCATTAGGCAGTTTGGAACCATGCATCGTCTCCCAAGGAGATAGCTTGCCATTGTTCCTAAGGATCTGATTGAGCGCTATGGAGCATCCTTTGATGGTTTTGTGCCATAGATTCAGTGGTAATTGGGATGTTGAATGAGTTGCACATACTGATTCAGCTATTGTTCTGTTTGCTATTTCAGCGCGCCCGTTGTGTTTGTTAAATTTTAGAGCAGGTGCTCAAGATGAAAGGGTCAAGAGACAATGAGGATGACTTGTGTTGCCAAGAGGAGAGCGGATCCAAGGAGTCGGGGGGTGGAGCACTCCAGTTCAATGTAAGGGAAGAATGGATGATGTTCATTCACTTGAGGTTCAGCTGGCTTAAGTAGACTAAGTAAAAAAGAGGCTGACAAGTGGTTGAACAGAGAGCTAGAAATGAATAAGAAATATTCAGTACTGGGCCATCAGAGACCACACAAGGTGAGGGACTACAAGCAGGTTGCACTCAAGATTCAGGCAACACTAGCAGTAGGCAAAAATACCAACACACCCCCTTGACTGAAGCTTGAGGAAGTTAGAACAAAATAATGAGTTGAAGACTTGTGAACACATGCACGCCTATTACATCCAACATTACTACTTAGAATGAAGAGATTTTTGAAAGCTGCATTAAAGGCCTATTCCATTAGAAAGGAAGGAAATCTTATGATTTTTGAACTACTATGGAACCTACAATAGAGCATATTACATCCACAAGAAACACAATAATTCCTATTGTAATTTTTGAACCCCGGTTCATACTGAACAACAACTACTTAAAAGATTTTGCTCACAATGGAGAAGTAAAAACAGAGGACTATAGTTGGCTAATAGACAAAACTTGCGACTTGAGGTAGTGCATGACCAACCAACTTTAGATGGTAGCAATCAAACCAAAAGTTCAGCATGAGGTGGCAAGGAATTGGGCAAGTTTGAGTAGCAACCTTACTGTTTGAATTAAGGTAGCAACAACCGGGAAACTTTGAAAACGGTGTTTACCAAACAAAAAATGAAAGAAAGGGGTGATTGCACCAGATGGGGGAAGTTCAAGGACTGAAGAGAGGCGGAGATGTTTGAGTTGACCAGGAGCAATTGACTGACAGGAGTTGACAAGGTCAATAAACTCTGTCAAGCGGAAACAAATTTTGATTGTTGGAGACTTGATGAGGCAAAGACGGGAGCAAGTGGAGGACAGCGAATTCAGAAGGTATAGAAATGAACCTTGTCCTGCTTGTTTGGGCCAGAAGGCAAGATTGATTTGGGGGCTTTCTCAGGGTATTTCACCCAAAAGTTATTGGTGGGGTGACCGGGTTTGTTGCAGTGAGGGCAATTGGTGGATTTTGAATAAAAGACCTGATTGATGTCACCAAGAGTTTTGTCTATGGGGTTGATCTTTGCTTGGGCCTCATCTTTCTCTAATTGCTTCAGGATGTAGTCAATGGACTTGTTTTTGCACTCATTGGATTTCTTCAAGTAGTTGAATTCCAAGGGCAGTTTGGATAAGGTGAGGATGATCATTAATTCTTCTTCTAATTTTAACCCCACTAGTCTCATCTTTTGAGTCAAGGCTTGGATTTTTGAGACAAAGTTGAAGATGTTATTTTTGAATTTGATCTTGTTAAATTGAGTAAAAGCAAGCGTTTTATTGATGAAGTCATTGGGCATGTATTGAGACTTGAGTAGATCCCAAAGGGCTATGCCGTTGCGTTTGTTGGAAGAAGGAAAGGAACCAGCAACATTTGATAAGTTGTCCTTGTTGAGGTGATCAAGGATAAGGTTTTAAGCTTTTTGATTTAGTTTATCAAATAGTTAGCGTTATTTTTATCTTTTTTATCAGAGGGACAGACTAATTCCTTAAGGATGATCTCAAGAGCGTCAATAGAATCTAATTTCCCTTCCATAGAAATTGACCAGGTGTAGTAGTTGTCAATGGTTAAGAGTAGTTTCTGGTTGACAGTGACAGAAGACATTGAATGGACCAGAGGAGAGTCTTTGGCTTTTAACCATGTTAAATTTTAGAGAAGGTGCTCAAGATGAAAGGGTCAAGAGACAATGAGGATGACTTGTGTTGCCAAGAGGAGAGCGGATCCAAGGAGTCAGGGGGTGGAGCACTCCGGTTCAATGTAAGGGAAGAATGGATGATTTTCATTCACTTGAGGTTCAGCTGGCTTAAGTAGACTAAGTACAAAAGAGGCTGACAAGTGGTTGAACAGAGAGCTAGAAATGAATAAGAAATATTCAGTACTGGGCCATCAGAGACCGCACAAGGTGAGGGACTACAAGCAGGTTGCACTCAAGATTCAGGCAACACTAGCAGGAGGCAAAAAAACCAACAGTGTTCAGGGTGAAAGGGTTTGGAACATATTCTTCTTATCCCTTTTTCTTCAAAGAAATTGGTCAAGGCCCGGTTTACAAACTCTCCTCCTCCATTGCAACAGAATTTTTTTGGGTAGTAGCCTCTCTTGTGGTTTTTGTTTTTGATGAGAAACTTGATCAAGTTGGCGGCATCACTCTTAGCGCGTAGGGGAAACACGGCAATATAGGAGGAGAAATTATCAACCAGGGTAAGAGAGAATTGATGATTACCTTTAGACATGGGAGTGATTGGTCCCATGAGGTCAACATGGATTTGTTCAAATACCTTGGAGGCAGTGGTGGCTTGTTGAATGAAGGGATATTTTGTGATCTTACTGAGGTTGCATCCGGAGCAAGAGAATCTTTCTTTGACTTTGACATCAATAGATTGGCCAAGGTATTTCTTGATTTGTCCCAAGCTAACATGTCCCAATTTCTGATTTAGGTTTTCTACCTCATCAATGTTCATGAGATACATTGAGTCCTTCTCAGGAGTATCCAGAACTAATAAATTGTTTAGGATAGATCTGTGCATCAGTGGTTTTTCATTCCATTTAATGGTAAATCAAGGGGAGTGTGCAGAGTTGTCCACAGAGATCTGACAGTTGTCCTGCAAGAACTTCCCAAAGGATAGTAGATTCAGAGTGGCTTCTTGAATGTAGTAGGAATTGGTAAGCTTGAGATTGGTTTCTCCAAATTTGAGGAGTGCTGTTCCTCTCCCCAATATCTTAATTCCGGTGCCTGGTTTACCAGTTTTTATGTTTTCCAAACTGTCAAGAGCTATTAGTTGACTGAAATATTTCTTGGGGTTAAGTAGCTGTACAGAACACCCTGAATCAAGGATAAAAGAAGATTTAGTCAGGGATTTGATTGTGTTGGCTCCACAGAAGAAGGTAAATAAGTGAGCAAGATTGTCTTCTTTCTTCTCCGCTTTCTTCCCTTTCTGGTTGGCTGGTCTGAGATGAGGGAATTCTGCCCAGAACTGTTTGCATTTATGGTTCTTCACTCTTTCATTATGTATCCTGTTTGTACATCAAGGATAGGATATATTGACTAAGCTGAGATCAGTTTTTTATTCTTCTTTAGTTGCTTGAACTTCATTTTTGTGTTGGATCAGATGGTTGAGAACATAATTGACTGTGATGATTTTACTCCCATGCGTTATTTGGGATTGCATTGATTTTAGGGAAGAGGGAAACTTGAACAGTACCAGGTAGGCTAAGATGTCCAAACGCAGCTTGATTCCAACCTCAGATAGCTTGTTCAGATGAATTCAAATTGTGGTTATAAATTTTTTGATTTGCTGTTTGTTGAAAGAGAGATACAAGGAATTTTTGAATACTTGGGCTCAATCAGCAGACTGAGACAAAGCAAAATGTGTCTTAGCCACAGTCCGGATTCCATGAGCACTGTTTTTGTTCTCTGATGTGATGATGTTGGAGTGAGTGGCAGCCTCAAGTCTTGAAAGTAAGCAGGCGGTGATCTCCTGGTTGAGGTCCTTGTCCAGTTCTACTGTCTCATCCTCTTGGTTCATGATAGTAAGTATTTTGCGCAGTCAGAATAGGTTTTGGAACTTCAATTGCCAGATAGAGTAATCATATTCATTAAGTAAAGGGATAGATTTGTAGATTCCTTTAAGAGCCAGAGCCTTGGACAATTCTCCCGCTGGTCCTGGTGTTGATGATGCCATCTTGCAGTATGGTTGATGGAGCTTTGGCTTTTAACCGTGAGAAAATTTGAGCTAAAAACCAGGACCACTGGAGTTTTTCATTTCATTCAGAGTTCAGGCGCAAGTGAAAGCAAGTATGAGCATGAGGATGAGAAGAAAAGAATAGAAAAAGATGAAAAGGAAAAACAACCAACGTGGGCGTTGAAGGCTTGAGGCCTAGAAATCTTGTTGGGTCATGAAGTAGGACATACAAGGAGACATGGTGACTGAAGTAGCAACACAGCAAAAGATTCTCTTAGGTTCAATAGAGAAGAATATGGGAATAGAGAGAGCATACTGGTGCAACTTAAGATGATGGCAAGGTGATGACCAAGTTGATGTGATTGAAAGAATCAGGATTTGAGTCAATATCTGGGCAATTGAGAAAGTTAGTCTGAGTTGACTTGAGATCAAACCAACTCTTTGTACCGGTGGTGTTAGAGTCATCTGTCCATCTTTTGATTGTTCAAATGTTAAGGTGTTTGGTTGTGTAGGGATGATGGACAAGTGAATTGGAAGGAAAAGTGAATAGGATGAGGAAGTAAAATGAGAAGCAAAAATGAAAATTGATGAAAGTCTGGATCTCTCAAGGATTGGACAACTCTGGGTTGGAGGGAGTGGTTCAAGCGGTACTCTATTAGTGGAGTGTTCACAGTGAGTACTCTTGAATCTCTTACAAATGCAACAAGCTTTGATCAGCACCAAGATGGACTTGGCCTAGTGCCACTAAGCCAACCTTGGCCTGGCCTCAAGGTAGCTTCTATTGGCCCCAAGGTGACCTTTCTTGGTGCTATTTGCAATTGGAAAAAATCACCAATAACTTTAGGTGCCACCCAAACTGGCTTTACACACCAGATGCTAAGTTAGTCCAATCTCAATTGGATTATTTACCTCATTTCTCTTTGAGAATGTACTATTATTTTTATATATCTTTAGTTTCTTAAGTGATCCTCTGCTCAGATTAGATTCTTTTGGTACACATATGGATAATTTTATTCCTGAATATATTTGTTGTCAACCCACTTTCAGCCTCTGGGACTTAGATTATTTAAATTTGAATTCTTCCTAGCAAAGATCAATCATCTTTTCCTCCAAAAACCATTCAAAACTATACCTTGGCTCCCTTCTGAAGCTCTGTTCCTCTTCATGAGATTACAACAATCTTCCTCAATCCTCTTCATTAGGCCCCACAACTGGTCCTATGATTCAACAGACTGGAGATGAGTTTTGATGAAGTTTTTAACCAGGATTAAAGCCCATGGTTGATTATTCAAGCAAATAAAATATTCAAAGATTGATCACAGGATGATGAAATAAGTCAAAGTTGAAATTCATGATTCAAAGATTGATGGCAGAAATGACTGGATGGTCATGATGAAATGGTTGCTTGCTTTTGCTTTGGAGAGTAGTAAGCAGAATGTGCTAAGTTGTTAGAGTGCTTTTGATTAGATGCCATGCTTTTGGTTCAAAATGAGATACTGTGTTGATGGATTTTTATTCCAAATTTTCTTCAAATAGTCAACCTTAGAGTCTGGAGCATGACACTGATCTCATTTCTGGAGCCCCAGTAGTGTCTACACAAGAAGTAAGGGTTATATATACATTCAAACTCTAAAGTACTTTTCATTGTTTGTTATGATATGAAAAACTTTCTTGAGTTTAGTTTTTCAGGAATGTTGAAGTGAAGAAGATCAAAGTACAAAAATTATCACAGTGAGAATTATTTTTAGAGCCTATTCATCAAATTCACGTTTTTGTTTGTTATCATCATTCATCATGTTGTATCTGGTGACAGTTGAGAAACACTCACCATTGAAGGTAGCTAGCTCAACTCTCCACCTGCTTGTCTGTTCTCATTTATTCACAAATTGGTCCCCATATTTAATCATTCATCCATCTTCATATTCACCCCTCAATATCCTCATCTTTCTATCATCGTCAAAAAAAAAATCAGAAAGCCTAGACAATCCTGATGCAGGATTTGAATACTTTTACCCTTGAAATCATTCTAGTGGATTTCCTTTCATTGCTCAAATTGTCCAAACCCTTTTTCTCCTAAGCTCAACTTTTAAATTTTGCTCATGATATGGTTGGGGTGGTGGTTTTGGGATTTCAAGTCAACTTGACTGAGGCCTTTCTCGCAAAGATCCCCCTTTTTTAAAAATAAAATTATTGTATCATGGGAATACCTTGACAAAAGTTATAGGTCGCGTTATTTATGGAGAAGTCGCGTTGACGAGATAATCACATCAAGTAGGTTCATTGTTTACTTCAGAAAAGTGCTTCAAAATATTTAATTGCAAGTGCCTTCCTGTAGTAGTCACAGGCTACTCGACCGAGATGAACACAATTTTCGGCAGAGTCCGACGCGGAGAAAGGCTAGTAACGCGAGCGATTATAATGGCTTATGGACCAATAAGGTAATTATTGACTCTTTTCAAAATTGACCGTGATGGGTTGATGGCTCCATTGGAAGCTTCAATGATCCAATGCAATCGATGGCGGACGGTACATTTTTCGACTACAGTAGAGCGTTCAGCATTAGAAACTAAGACTAATATCGACGTAATTTCGAACTTGTCTTAGAATCCGATGGGCCGACTAACCTTTAGGCCTCCAAGTTTCCTGGCGACGTAGGCCCCGGTCGTCGAAAACGTTGACTAAATTATGGACGGTGATTTTAGCACAAATAGGCTCAGGTTTTTCTAGACAAGTAGTCAAGATAAGGGATTCTTTTTCCTAACCTAGCAAGCATAATGCTATTGCAACCAATAATTCCTTGGATTCATCTAATTCGGGTCCCATGGGTGTAAGCCGAACGGGCAAGCTTTTTTCCATTATCTTCATGCAGTCGGGAACAACGCGTGATAGCACCTCAGACAAGTTTCTCATGCTCCGAGGAGAATAACCCATATGAATTGTTTTTTCAAAGTCTTCTCTCTTGCAGTTGAGGCCGACATGCTTTCGGCAGGAAATGACGACATTCAGCTCATCGTCTGAGGGACCGTTTCTGCTACACTCGCTGTTCAAGCAGATAAAGAGCTTGGTTGAGCGGACTTCAAACACTTGATCGACGTCATTTGGACAAGGCTTATCCATTGATGATAAGATGATACGCTCGACCAAAGACGGTAAAGCTGTGCGGTGTGATGACAAAAGTTGCACTCGATGTTCCCAGAAAAGTGTGGGTGATAAACCCTTGGACCAACCCTCGTGGTCATCGCCTAAATTTTGAGCAAAAGAACTTGAATGCGGAGTCTCTAAGAAGCATAGCTGACGCGCTTACCAGCACCCTGGATGTATGTGAATCCACCGGCCCGATCTAGTCCAGCATCATCGTCCAAATATTTGCTGGCACTAAGACAAATCACAGGGCAAAACTCTAGCTCGTTCAAATCCTTCAATATTTCTTCGTCGAGCTGACTAGCAGGTGAAATCCATACAGGCTTCAAAGGACGCTTTAGATCGGTAAGAGAACTCTCTATGTCGAATGAAGAGGACTGATTCACCGTTTAAAGCTCATAGCACTAGACCGTGAATTAAACATCGTGAACTCGGCTTACGAGCAACTCATTAGCCCAGACACCGATCTGTTGTTGGATTTGATCATGCTCGCTCTTCCGAACGGCGTCGACAGGGGTAGAGAGACCATGAGAGTTCAAGTGAGGCTGCCAAGCTGATTGAAACTGTGGACTGGGGGGGAACCGATCAAAAAGTTTGACTCGAGCCGAGTTGAGCACTGCACACCAGGTGGGCACAGTTTTCGACAAAGCATCCGGAAATCTCTAAGGCAAGATCGACATCGAAAACCGAGGAGAAGTTTGAAAATTGCTGGACAGTGAGTCACTAATTGATGACAGACGCATGAAGGACATACGCCAATTGGATCTAAGGCCTCACCTTGCCCCGCCGAGTGGAGTCAACGATTATAGCACCGCCAAAAGAGACGATTAAGGGAACCAAGTGAAGATTGGATCTGAGGACAAAAGAAGTCCATCAAGGAATGTTTTAGGTTTGATCAATACGGCGACCGGTCAAGCCAACGATGTTTTGATGATTCAGATGAAACTTGCCTCCGTAAAGAAAACTGCCATTGGCCATCGTGACCATCAGTGGACTTGAAATAAACCGCACAATTCGCCCTGGAATGGATTGGGTCGACATACCAAGCGCCACATCGCAAGTTTGCTGAACTAGAGGAGAGATGCAAAGAAGAAGAATGGGGATAGAGATCAGGCTGAATTTCAGACAAATACGACAGATGCCTTTGAACACCAATTCGTTCGCATCTTGAACGCAAAACAGACCAATTACGGGTAAACTTGGGTATCGAGCTGCCACTCGGGACACGAATTCTGCGTCCTCAGCTATTGAATGAAGTCGATTATAGCTTGTGAGAGACGCTAAAAAAATTGCAGCCATTCGTATCAACGCTTTAGGTCTATCCACAAGAGGCAAAACTCCAAGGAAAAGTTCCAACTTACCACGACCACATCGACCAATCGATCAGGAAAGTTCAGAAAAACATTTGAATTGAAGTGAGCCATCAGATCTTTAGTTCTCTCCCTCTGTTCTTTGTTTGCTGAGATCCAATGGTTGTAAACACTAACACATCCTTGTGTTCCTTATTGATCGTCTTGAGGTCCTCTTGAAGCGTTTGGTGAGCACCCCCAACGTTGAACACCAATGTTCGTGAGTCTTGCCCCGAAAGCGCCGTTGATAAGATAGCATCGTTTCCATTCGATGGTTCCATCGTCCTTGTTATCCTCGATTGAAACAGCGACTTGGTAGTTGTGATAAGTTAGGAGCTAGAATCCATATGGTTTATTGCAAGGTGCCCGCGCGGCTAGATATAGTATATACAAATGTCACGGATATGTGATATAGGATGTGAAATGTGTATGTATATAGAGTTCAGTCTTGTATGTATTTAGGAGCTATGTTTGTATATTACAACACCCCCCCACAAACTTAGCACTTTATAATTGGTAGAAAAGAGTCGCAGAAATACAATTGCTTATTCGGCCCGAGTCTTTTGGTGAATATATCGGCTAGTTGTTTGTCGGTCGTTATCCAATTTAATCACAGATTGAAGTCTCGTATGAGGTCGTTTATGAAGAAGAAGTTGCGTGATATATGTTTCATACGGGACCGTGATCCGTTTTCGGTCGCTACAAGTACTGCCGTGCGGTTGTCACAGAATATATGAGAAGAAAAGGAGGAATCAAAATCGAGACACACAGCACGTAGAGATACAAATAGTTCCATAGCCATCCCTAACGCAATAAACTCCGCGTTGCAGGTTGACGTCGCAATAGTTTTCTGTCGTTTCAAGCCCCAGGAGACCGGGCAGTGATTTAGCAGCACAAGAAACCCAGATGTCGACCGATGGAACTCGCCGCCCCAGTCCGCGTTGACCCAGAGTTGTAAGCCGTCGCTCTTCGGTCGGAACGTTAATTTGCGTGCTTTGGAGGTGTTGACGTAGCGTATGAGATGGTGTAAGGCAAGCCAGTGCTCATCAAGCAGGCAATTACTGTATCTGGAGAGGTAATTGACGGCAAACGAGATATTGGGGCGTGTTCCTAGCGCGACATAGTTGAGAGAGCCAATGAAGGATTGATAGATATTGGCGTCGACAGGGTCACTTTTGGCAGGCGTAGTGAGAGGTTGGTGAGGGAGGGTAGTCGTAGATGTGAGGAGGGCGGTGTTCGACGTGGACTGCCACTTCTTGACGATCTGATCGATGAGCAAGGATTGGTCCAAGTGGAGGATATTAGCCGTGTAATGTAGGTTGACCCCGACGATTTGGTTACACGATTCTTCCCATTTAATTTTGACTCGTTTCTCGAGCCGCTTGCGAAGGAGGTCAAGTTCACTCAGGTTGTTTCCAACAACAAGGCCGTCGTCGACATGGAGCCATATTGCAATGGTGGCGGGTCCCTTGCGGTACACATATACGGTATGTTTGATTGAGTTTCCAGCAAACCCCGCCTCCTCCAGCACATTCTTGAAGAATTGCCACCAGCATTGCGCGGCTTGCTGCGTGCCATAGAGTGACTTGAGTAGTTGCATTGCTTTTCCTTTCAGTTCTGGTTGTAAGTTGACCGGTGGTTCGACGTAAACAGTCTTGTGGATGGGCGAGTGAAGGTATGCCGCGGAAATATCAAAGCTGTGGATGAACCAGTCGTTGGATATGGCCATGGCCAGCAGCAGGCAGAGTGAGGATAGCAAAGCTGTTGGGGCAAATGTTTTGTAGCAGTCTACACCAAGTTTCTGTCAAAAACCTTTTGCAACGTATTGGGCTTTTGGCAGGTTGATTGATCCATCAGTTTTTTGTTTGATTGCAAAGACATACTTGGCGCCAATAACTTTCATGTCAGGGGTACGGTTGACGGCTTCTCACATGCCCATGTCAAATAGCTGACCAATTTCCTTCCGCATGGGTGGCTCCCATACCGGGCACATCATGCTGGATAAGGCCTGGTCAATAGATTGGGGAAGGTCAATGTTGTCCAAAGCTGGGATAGAGTTGATGTGCAAGTCTTGAGCTGCGCAGATGTTGTCGGATGGGAATTCGCCCAAGTGGTAAGTGATCAATTGGAGAATGGGGTCCACATGTTTGGAGTTGACTGGGCTGGAGATGAAGGCGTGCGGGCTTGTATTGGTAAACTCTGCAACGTCAGTGTAGAATAGGGAATGGGAAGAGTTGTTCCAGAAGATATATCCCCTTGAGTCATCTTGGTAACCCAGAAAAACCATTTTTTGAGCTCTGTTGTTGTGGAATTCAGAAGAGGACTTCTCCTAATGTTCCCAAGTTTTGAAGATATTGATCCCTTGCGTCTTTAAACCCTGAGTGCAACTGTTCACCCTTTGACTGAGAGATAGAGAATTGAGAGTAAAGATCCTTCCAAAACCTATGAAAACCCAATGTGATCCTCCGTGATCCAATGATGATGTGATCTCCCCAACCATCTGGGTTGAGGGAGCGGCTTAAGTAGCCTCGCCCTCAACCCTAACCTAAGTACAACCAGAAACAAGCAAGAATAATGAAACACAACCCCTAAGCACAGAACCCTAGCCCCAACCCTATCCTTCCCATCCCATAATCCTCATCCCATATCCCATATCCACCTGTATTGCACGCCTGCCATTACGTTGTGGTGTCAATTTATAGACACGGATTGGGAACTGCATCGCGGCTGCGCGCTCAGCATTGGGGGCGAGCGGGCTCAGCATTAGGGTATGCGGCGTGCTCAGCAGCGGCAGTTGCTGGATCAGCAGCAGCCGCTGTTTGGCTCCGCACCTGGTGGATGGGTTGGGCTCAGCATCAAATGCGGCGTGGGCGGCAATCCGCCCCGGAGATTGGATTCGGAAGGTAGTGCGCTCGACTAGGTTTGTGGGTGCGCCGGTTTGGATACGTAGGGGCGGAGCAATCCGCGGGCTATGAAGGAACGGATGAAGCGCGCGCTTGCACGCGCGGATCATGCCGGATATTACCGGACACCCACAACGGGTGCGGACAAACGGATACGGACAGGCGCGGGGGGCTCCAAGTAGGGCGTGGTGCAAGGACCACATCATGAGAAGGACGAACCGGATGAATGGAACGGCGTACGGACGGCGGGGGGAGTTTGGTACGGAGGAGGTGGGGAGAGGAGGCTAGGGTTTCTGTTTTGGGATTGTTTTCTGTTTTGTTTTCATACTGTTATTTGCGCGTGTACTTAGGTTAGGGTTGAGAGGGAGGACTTATCCTCACTCTCAACTCTGGGTTGGAGGAGGTGGGGGGATGAAGGCATGAAGAGGAAAGACGAAGAATATCACATCATCAGATTGAATCACTCATCTCACCAGGAGATTAAAGGAACTCATACGGGATACACATCCAGGTGGAAAGTTCTGAGGATTGAAGGATTGGCAATTTCTCTCTCTCTACTTTTCTTTATCTCTTATCTCCTTATTCCTATTTCTCATTTAAGTGCAACTTTGGACATCCTCATCTCCTTCCAAACGCAGGGAACCGTTAACTTCCAAACCTTGGGACAATTATAGGGGGATAACCTTTAATTCTTTCCACAACGTCCACCCAGTTTGTCCTTCTCATGAAGCGCCCTTGCGCCGCTCCCAACTTGGAGCCCCCCACGCATGTCTGCATCCGCCCAACGCGCCATTCCAGATATCCAAGATATATCTGCGCCATCAAATCAGCATCTTGCAATGCGCAATCCATCCAATCCAATCCAATGCAATCCATCCCGTGTCCTCAGATGCTGAGCCCAATTTAACTGCTGCTGAACCCGCAGTGCAACTTGCTGTGGCAAAGCCACATCCATTGCTGAGGGCGCTACCCCTTCTGAGTGCGCAGTGCGCAGCCAATTCTGACTTGTGTCTATAAAAGACCACCACATTGTCTAGCTTCTTTTGCTTCTCTTTTTGGGATGTGTGCAAAGGCAATCAAGCCAAAGGGGTGAAGGGGGGGTGGCTTTTCTGTTTGGTTGTAGAGGATCTTGGAGGGGGTCTTCTGGCCAGTGCCAGAATTAGGGAATTTATTGTGAAGGTAGCAGGCGTGCCTGTATGCCAGTTCTCAAAAATTGTTGGGGATTTGCACATATGTAAGCATGGTATGGGTCATGTCACCAAGTGTCCAATTGACACGCTCAGCCTTGCCATTTTGTTCTGGAGTGTATGTGAAGGTGATGGCCGTGCCAAGCTTGCTGAGCTGGTGTCACACAACCACCCCACGTACTATAGGGCAATTCTTAGATGATTGTGAGCGCAAAGGAATGTCAAGTGCAAGGGCAAGTGCAAAATAGCAAGACTCAGTTGCAAAGTGCGAACTTGGTTAAGCCACTCAACAAACGGCAAGAGGGATGGAATGTGTTCCGAAGAAGGAAACTCAACCTGAGTCCAATGTGATAACTAGGTTGTAGCAAATCCAAGAACGTATGAAATTAACTAACTGAGGAGACAATCATCAGGCAAGGGGATAGCCCTTATAAGGTAATCCAAAGTGACTAGATAAAACCTGGTGATGAGCTAACTACAGTTGAAGCGGTGAGGAAATGAATGACAGGAACGGGATAGGAAATGAAGCAGTGGTATAGATCCAAGGTCTTAGCGTAAGTGCAAGACAATAGAATCTGAGCGTACATTTGCATGACGGATTGGGACAGGAGTGAGTGACGTTGAAGGTAATGCGAATGAGAGGTAATAGTGTATGCAGGGTAGGGACTAGTCCAATTGCAAACTATACAGTAGTGATGGCTTAGTTAGACGTAGATGCAAACTAACAAACAATGCATGACCAAAGATGGAAGTCCGAGGCTGTTGATTGGCCAGGGAAGGAGATTGGATCTCATAATGGATGGCCGACCGGTATGGAGTTAACCGTGAAGTTCGCAAAGTATATACTGAGTTGGTCGCCGAGATTGGAAGGTCAGCGCGAGCCAGAGGAAATAGCGGATCACACCATTGATGTTGTGCTTTTATTTGTGTCACGCTTTTAGACTGAGGTAGATGGTACTGAGGAGAGGACATGTCAAAGTGATGAAGACAATAATCCTTATGTGCAAAGCGTGACAGCTGGGTCGCCAGGGTTTGTGAGTGGTACTCCTTTGTGTTGTTGCATTGGAGATGGGAAGGGGCATGCTGGAGGCGGTTTTGAGGTAGGACACGGTTTGGACAAGGAATTTTGGGACTTCAGATCTGTTTTTCATGGCATAGGTGAATATGAATGTGGAGATGTGATTGCAGACTGTCAGGAGGTAATTGCTGGATACATTGGAAGTTAGGGGGCCTAGCACGTTGGAGACAAGCAGATCTAGTGGCTTTTCTTTGGGGATAGGGTTGGGGAGGTCATCACGTCTACAGATCAATTTTGCCATCTTGCAAGCTTCACAGATGAATGGGGACCACAATTTGAGTTCAAAAGAAGGTATGTTTGATTGGAGATAAGATTTGACAACATTGTCCAAGACATGTCCCGTGGCACAGTGGTAATAATAGGAAGGGGAGATGAACAGAAAGGGATGGAGGGAAAGGGATAGGGAACGGGCTAGGGGAGGAGTTGGGGAGCCGGCAGACTGAGTGGGGATGACATGGGAAACAGTCCAAGTACAATTACAGTAAGAAGTATATAAACAGAAGGAGTTGGAAACTAATATGATTGAGTGGCCATGGAGGTTAGGTTGATAGCCTGAATCAATGAGGTGACCCAAGGAGAGTAGGGTCCCACGTACAGCCAGGCAGTATAGGACGTTAGTCAGAACTGGGGCCCCAGGGACCCCAGAGGTGGCCGTTGTCAGAGGGATTGTTCCACTACCAACAGCACGCATGTGGCTGTCAGGGTCTGCTAGACTTAGATGGATGGGGAAAGGGAATGGGGAGTAAGAGAGAAAGGAGTCCAGATTGCCGCTTACCAAGGAGGTTGCCCCAGAGTCAATTACTAACGCACCGGGCCCGCCAATGGATTGCACAGCATTGTCCTCAGGGAGCCCCTGGGTGTTGGTGGTTGGTTGGGTGACGGCATGCACTTGGCTTTAGTTGTTGTTGAACATGGTTGGCCGGGAAGTGTTTGCTTGCCAATGAGGGGGTTTGGCGGGGGGGCGACGCCGGGGGGTGGGAGGTTTGCATCAGCAGGTAGAGTTGGGCACCAGCCGCGCCAGTGGTCCGGTGAGTTGCAGTAAGTGCAGTTACCGCCTCTTTGTAATCGGACTTCATTGGGTAGGGGTACGTTCCAATTGTTGATATTGGATTGAGCAGCGTAGATGTTGCCTCTCAACGGCCAACAACCATTAGGAGGGGAGCCGCAACCATGGCCGCAGTCCTGGGGAGCTGGCTGTTGAGTTTGATCAGGCCACGTCCAGGGATTAACCGCATTTACCAAGAAGGGGTTGTCAGAGGTGTTGCCTTGCATGTATTTGCTGTAGTAGGAGGAGATGATTGTCTGGGTTTCTGCGCCACTTGGGTTCTCTATATGGTCAAGTTGGGGGCAAATGGTTTGAAGCATTTGCGGCGGGTTGTTCCTGGTGGTGGTGGTGTTAGGGCCTGCATGAGTGCTGAGACAATGTCCTCAGGGATAGGCTGACCCAAGCAACCAAGCTTGGCACATATGTTGGTAATTTGGCTGAGGTGGGGTGAGATTGTACCTTCCATCAATGTCAGCTTGTAAAGGATTTTTTCCCAAAGTTTGACTTTCCTTGTTTGGGTGGAGATTTGGAAGTTCTTTTGTATTGTCTCAAAGGCATCTGTGGCGGTTGCTTTTCTTGCTATTAATTGTTGTAGGTTGCAATCCAGTGTCAATGAGAAAAAAACTTTCAGTGCTTAGCTTTTGTAGTGGGGTAGGTTTTGGAGGTTAGACAGGTTGGCAGTGAACTTGGTAGTTCCAAAGACAAGGAGTCCAATTGTGTTGATACTGTGAATCCATTTGTCAATGTTGCTGCCGTGACTTTGTAGCGGTTCAATGGCTTTTACATAATTGCCTGGGTTTGTGGTAAATTTTGCTTGCACGCTATTCTTGGAGGAGTTTGTGCTTTCAGATGGCTGTTTGGTATCCATCATGAGGTTTGTACAGTCAGAGGGAGTTTTGATCAAAGGTGTTCTTGGTTGAGGATATGGTGTGCTGGGTTGTCCTGGTTGTTCAGGTCCTTGTTGTGGTTGCATACAAGAGTCATTGATTGAGCCAGCTTTTAACCTGTGATAAGTTAGGAGCTAGAATCCATAAGGTTTATTGCAAGGTGCCCGCACGGCTAGATATAGTATATAAAAATGTCATGGATATGTAATATAGGATGTGAAATGTGTATGTATATAGAGTTCAGTCTTGTATGCATTTAGGAGCTATGTTTGTATATTACAAAAGTAGTCACTCGCCCGCTGTTGCCTTCATGACCGCCCAACCGGCCAGCGCAATGGAGCACTCGCTAGGTTGCACCCCGGCATCTCGGGGCCCCGAGTCACCGCGACTCAGCATAGCCCGTGGGGAGCCTTCAGGTTACGCGTGGTGTGCTCAGAGGGCAAGGTCGCCGCAACTTCAACTACGAAACCATTTCCCCGGAGGACGACAGACTGGTGCCCCGATTCCGAAGCACAAAACGGGACGCGTGGCTCCGATCACACCTGGCTCAGCTGCTTGGAAGATCGCGGTCTGGCTGGAACATCGGTTGGCTGGCGAAAGCATCTACTGAGCAATTCGGTGAGTCGATCATCAGCAAGTTTCCCGTTCATCCCACGGAGTTGGTCTGATTGGCCTCTTCGCTCCTGTCTACTGGACAACATGGTCGAGTCTAGACCAACCCGCTTTTGCGCAGAATGGCAGCCTCACTCCCCGACGTTCTTCAAGTTCAACGTCTTTCAGATAATGCCACGATTCCCACCAGAGGTAGCAAGTTTGCCGCCGGGTACGATCTCTACGCATCTGCAGACATGGTGATCCTCAAAGGTGGACGAACCGTCGTCCCCACGGACATCACGATCGCCGTCCCACCTTCAACTTACGGACGCGTTGCCCCGCGCTCTGGTTTGGCAGTCAAACATGGGATCGACACCGGAGCTGGTGTGATCGACGAAGATTACCGCGGTCCAGTTGGGGTTGTCTTGTTCAATCACGGTGATCAAGACTTCGAAGGTACAATTGCCATCTTGTTTTGATCTCAGCCCTCGCCGAATTCCTTGTCGTGCTCTTCTGAAAACTGGTTCCTATTTTTTTTTTCTCAAACGTAACCTTGGGCACCTCCAAATCTTAGTCAAAAAGGGTGACCGGATAGCTCAACTGGTCATTGAAAAGATCACAACGCCCGAGATGTGAGCCCTCATGCTTACAGCTTTCATTTAAATCTATCGTGTTGGAGGATTAAATCAAGTATACTAACTCCTTAGTCCATCCTTACTTCTCTTGCGATCAATTAGCCGTGAAGTTCAAACAATGACTGAGACAGAGCGGGGGGCAGGAGGATTCGGTAGCACCGGTGGTTTCGGACCTGGTAACAAGCCATGAATCCCCGAATCTTGTTTATGATGAATGCACTACTAGAGTCGAAAGGGATTTTCTCGGAATTCACGCTTAACTATTTTTTTTTCATGTATGAGTAAGCGCTTGTCATAGTATAGCGCTAGATGGTCCCTTGGAGTTTACATGACCAAGGCGAGTGTTCCGCGTAACACTAAAGAGACAAAATTCAGGGACACATCACCTGAAGGCACCTGGCGTCTTGAAAATTACCGTGGGTTTGAGTAGGGAATCGTCATTTTGCCGTACCAAAGTTAAGAAGTACTCGGGTTTCTAGAAGCTGCACTAATAATGAACATGAGGGAAGTCTCAACTAATCGAAAGACCGAGACTCCTGACCAGTGCCGTGTTTGTGAAGGAAATATTAAAATAGTAGGGCACCCTTAAATACTTCCTCTCTCCATCGACTAGGCCTGCACCAGGGTTGAGGTCGCGATCCAGCAGTCACAAATCGTGGGAAGATTCAAGTCAGGAAATAAATAATGCAATCGAAGACTTTGATATGGTGTATGAAGCCCGTTTGGGCGGCAGGCCAAGTTATTGGTTTTTTTTGTAAAACGCGCGTGGCGCCCGCACAAGCCACCTTGGCACATAACCAAAGGCTTTGGGCGCCTTGCCAAGCGCAACTTGGCACATAGCCAAATGACGTTGGCGCCTGGCCAAGTTGGTTTGGGCGCCGATCAAAGCTGGTCGCATCGACCAACTCTAAAAAAAAAATTGTAGTAAAAGTTTCAATTGTAAAAATTATATAAAATCATGTATATAATTCTTGTCCGTAGATTTAAATGTATGTACAAAACAAAAGCAATGAATTCTTTTTTTTTTCTTTGAGTAATTTTTCTTTTTTTTTTTGTGCAATTTTTTCAAATAAATAATTATACATAAAATAATGAAAAAATAAAAAATTAAAAAAATTAAGGATCAGCCAAGAGAGGGCCTGTAATAGGCTGCATCTCAAGGCATTTTCTATAAAACTTTTTAACATGAGAAAAAAATTATGAATTTTTTCTTGAGTAATAGCCTTGTTGATCCCATTCTTAATATGTTGTACAAGTCCAGGTTGATTCTGGGGGATCTTTCCATGGACATATGATTTGATGGAATGAAAAGAATACTCAATTGGATTGAGGAAAGGGGAGTAGGGTGGAAGAAACTCAATGTTGATCAATTTTGACTTGCTGAAATTGGCTTGTAATTCATCAAATTGAGTGACGCAATGTATTGGTGCATTGTCCATAATGATGATGTATTCTTGAGGCAATCTTGAAGCATTCCTTTGGCCAACACATTCACTCAAACCAGATTGCGGACCTTGGGCTTGATGATCACATTTGGTTTTTGTTCTTTATGCGTAAGCCAGTTGTTTGAGTATGTTTGTTGCTCCTCCAACTTCTGGTGAGCCTTGAGGAGTTGCTCCTTCTGAAAAATCACTTGATTTAATTCTTGAAGTTGACAAGCAAGGTCTCTAGCCTCAGCCTTGCTTGCTTTGATTTTGAGGGTGACTTGGTCAACAATATTCACATTTTTGGCCATCTGTAGGAAAAAAAAATTAATAACAATATTTAAAGAACAACAATAAAAAATATTAAGAGTTTAAAAAAAAACTTACTGTTGAAAAAAAAAATCAAAACAACAAGATGTGGAAGGTTGAGAGGTTGAGGAAGGGGTGCGACAAGAGCTTGATCTGGGTCAAGACAAGCTTGGTTGGACGCCAAGTTCAAACCCCCGCAAACCCTACCCAATCAAGCCCCCTGGGCACCTTCCAAAGCCCCGCTAGGCGCATGCAAAGTCAAACTTGGACAGGCGCTGTGGTGCTCTTTTATGGACGCGAGTCAGGAAAGTGCTGCAGGTGGCGCGCTCAGCAGCGGTCAGGTAGGCCCAGCAGCGGTTGGGTTGGGCTCAGCACCTGGAGACGGGAGACAACAGATCGCCCGGACCGGAAAGCTTGTGCGGATTGGAAGGCTTGCGCGGATTGGAAAGCTTGCGCGGATTGGAAAGCTTTTGCGGTTTGGCAGGCTTGTGAGGATCAAAAGGCTCGCGCGGATTGGAAAGCTTGCACGGATCGGACCGCGCATTGCAAGACGCGCGGATTGGGTCACGTGGGTATGCCCCGGATATCGGAACGGGTTGTTGGGCGGACGCGCACGGGCGGACGAACCGGGCTACGTTAATACCAAAGGGCGCGGGTAATGGCAAGGGATGGAGGGATAGGGTTGGGCTAGGGTTCTGCGGCTTAGGGTTGTATATCATCACTCTTTCTTGTTACTTGTGGTTGTACTTAGGTTAGGGTTGAGAGGGAGGACTTAAATACTTTGCTCTCAACTCTGGGTTGGAGGAGCATCAGATGATCAGAGGAAGGGAGGGGAAGGACGGGAAAAACACTTCACCCCACTTCACTTTGCTTTACGGACTGGACTGCACTTTAGGATATCACTTTTTATGGCATTGGATTGGATTGGATTGGAAAGGAAGGAATTCATCTTATTATTTCTCTCTCTCTCTCCCTCTCTCTCTCTTGAACGGCTGCATCCAATCTCCTTACAGACACTTTGATCAATAACTTCCGGAACTCAAGGACAACTTCTGGGGTGTTGCACTCCTAAGTTTCCACATCTGGGGGTCTGGCCGGGAAACAATCTTTTGTCAAAGTCTCTCGAAGGTACTCAGGGATGCTACCAACAGCCGCTTCTCTTCCTTCCTCCTCCGACGGCTTCCGCGCTACTCCATGGATTTACCCACATATTCAACTCAACATTGCGGAGGTGGAGCAATTCATCTCACGTTATGAAACAATCGCGGACTCTGAAGGCATTTTGGATTTTGAGAAGGTGCGCCATGTTGTCCTGTTCATCGAGGATGCGGAAGCGCGTCGGGAAGTGGAGGAGATGGGAGGATACCTGAACCTGGATTGGCCGGAACTGAAGGAGGACATGCTGGCAAGATGGGGGAGGCACGGTTCTTGCTTTCGGAAGGACAATCTCAAGCCATCCGCGGAATTGGGTTACAAGGCAGGCGCGCGCGACGGGACCCAGATGCAAGCGGAAGTGGACTACGCGGAACTGGAGTACTACAGGGCAGAGTATGTTCCGGCCCCACCACCGGCAACCATCTCTTGGGCTAGCAAACTTGCGGAGGTGGCAAGGGGCCTCAAGGCCTATCTGGAGAGTATTCAGTCCCCCAGTGCTTCTGCGCCCCGCGTGTGCGCAAATGGGGAGGGCAACAACCGTTGGCGGACGGGACAAAGGGACCGGACAGCAGATTCAAACGCAGAATTGGTTTCCCCAGTGGGGGCTAAGAACGTGTTGGGGAAGCGGGACTCAATGGAACCGGTGCGGCCTACTGACAGGAAGCGGGCGAGGAAAACGGAACGGGAAATGGATGCTCCGTGCGGACTGGGAATTGGCAAGCGGCGGACGGATCTTGCAAAGAAGGTACACGCGGCGGCCGAAGAGATGGACCACACGTTGGAGAATCACGACCCGAGCCAGACCTCTTTGACGGCGGAGAGCGCGCATTTGGAAAGGGTAGTGGCAGCAACGGAAAGGACGGGCGCGGAATGGACAGACGGTGGGGCGGAGCGGAAGAGTCAAGTGGTCACGCGCGGTCTGGCGGGCAGGGAGCGGTCAGAAATCTCCGGAGGGGAGAACAAGGCCGCAAGAATGGCAAAGGGCAAAGGATGTTGTGTGGACGGGGTGGGGGAGGAGAGAGCTGGGATTGAAAGGGTTTCAAAACCTCTTTCCTCCTCCATGGCGGGTTGTTGTAAGGACGTCTGGGGGTGTTCGCTTTTGTTTGGGTTCTGCGCACGGATGGCCTCGAATTTCAAAGGATGCAGGAGGGTCTTGGCGGCGGGAGGTGCACCTAGGCGGTCTGGGACAACAATTTGCAAACAAGGTCCCTGCGGGATTGGTTGAGGCAACGCGCCGCAGATCTGGCGATGGGTGGGGCGCGGTTGGCTGAGGACAGCGGCAAAGTTGGGGGGGAGCTAGCGCGGGGTGGAAGGTTGGAGTTGGGACGCAGGACGCGGGCTCAAAAAAAAAAAAAAAATCTCTTGTTCCTTCTTATCTATTCATTCTTCGTTTTCTGTCTCCCCATGTACTCTTGCGGATACTCTCACTGGCACGGATTTCTCACCTTCAGACTCTCACTGGCGCGGATTTCTCACCTTCAGACTCTCACTGGCGCGGATTTCCCACTTTTTCCGATTTCTCACTGGCGCTGATCTCCTCTCTTCAAGGCGCGGATATTGCGCACGGTTCTTATTCTTGCTCAGGGACTCACAAGACCAAAGGCTACTCAATCGCGCACAACCTATGTCTTTTTGTGTATAGGCGCTAAAATACAAAGGAGAAAGGATAACTACGGAAGGTGAGATGGTGGGAGATCTCTGGGGACAGAACTCAAGTTGGGGGGGGATGTGGTGCTCTTTTATGGACGCAAGTCAGGAAAGTGCTGCAGGCGGAGCGCTCAGCAGCAGTCAGGTAGGCCCAGCAGCGGTTGGGTTGGGCTCAGCACCTGGAGACGGGAGACAACGGATTGCGCGGACCGGAAAGCTTGTGCGGATTGGAAGGCTTGCGCGGATTGGAAAGCTTGCGCGGATTGGAAAGCTTTCGCGGTTTAGCAGGCTTGCGCGGATTGGAAGGCTCGCGCGGATCGGAAAGCTTGCACGGATCGGACCGCGCATCGCAAGACGCGCGGATTGGGTCACGTGGGTATGCCCCGGATATTGGAACAGGTTGTTGGGCGGACGCGCACGGGCGGACGAACTGGGCTACGTTAATACCAAAGGGCGCGGGTAATGGCGAGGGATGGAGGGATAGGGTTGGGCTAGGGTTCTGCGGCTTAGGGTTGTATATCATCACTCTTTCTTGTTACTTGTGGTTGTACTTAGGTTAGGGTTGAGAGGGAGGACTTAAATAATTTGCTCTCAACTCTGGGTTGGAGGAGCATTGGATGATCGGAGGAAGGGAGGGGAAGGACGGGAAAAACACTTCACCCCACTTCACTTTGCTTTACGGACTGGACTGCACTTTAGGATATCACTTTTTATGGCATTGGATTGGATTGGATTGGAAAGGAAGGAATTCATCTTATTATTTCTCTCTCTCTCTCCCTCTCTCTCTCTTGAACGGCTGCATCCAATCTCCTTACAGACGCTTTGATCAATAACTTCCAGAACTCAAGGAAAACTTCTGGGGTGTTGCACTCCTAAGTTTCCACAGCGCCCAGACACGCTTGATACACCATACCTTGAATCACCAAATTTGGTGGAGTGAATTATAAGGCCACCTCAAGAAAAGTAAATGGGAAAGTTTGAAAGAATGGAAGAACCAACGGAGATTTGATGCATCTCCAGTAGAACAGGATTAAATAATGTAAAAAGTTCTGGCCACCCCTGGCCAAGTGTTAAGAAGTTCAACATGGGTGAAAACCAGGGAACCCTAAGCAGGCCAACAAGTAACTAGGCTCAAAGAAGCCAAAAAGAAACAAACTCTGGGATAAAAAATGAAACTAAAAGTAAGCACTTTCTGCTTGCAATTCTAAATTAGGCTCTCTAATAATTATCATCCTTGAAAGAAATGAAAGTTGATGATTCTAAGTTATCAAGCAATGTAAAAAAAATAAGTGCCAAAGAATATCAAAGAAAAATATCTGAAAAAAAGAGAGTAAAGAAAAAAGAACTATTAGTATTAATCAATTACCAGGTGTTACAAATTAACTCCAGCTGCAGTAATTTTTCATTTTCATCACTAATTTTGTCAATATTTTCTCATTATTCAATGAAAAATGATGATTTCTACACAAAACAAAGATCAGGCATTTCCTCTGAATTTAGGGATTTTTGAAGCCACTGCAAGTGGGATTTTGATGGTTGATTGATGAGATTGAGGTTCCATTATGAACCCAGTTTCAAAAAAGTAAGCAAATAAATTAATGATCAATAGACAAAAAGGCATGAATTTTGAAATAAAAAGGTTTGGAATGGATGCATTTTTTTTTTAATTCTTGTATTTTTTTCCTTATGTATCTATGTACCTTTTTTTCCTTTTTACTTTTTATCTTTCTTTTGCTTCTTTTGTTTTCAAATCAAAAATCCATGGATTGAGTAATTGAAAATGAATGAATTCATCTTATTCCTAATTGTTCATTCCCCCATGAATATGGATCAGGAGATTCAGAATCTGAAGAAATTCTGCTTTCTAGCTTTTTCTGTTTTCATCAGAACTTGATTTGAGTTGTGAATATCTATTTAATTGGTTTGAACATGTGTTGGTACCTGATGAGCAGAACCAGAAAAAAATTGAAATCTTGTGAGAGATGAGAGGAATTTGGAATTTGAAAATTGATTCTAAGAGTTGGGGAAAATTCAACCAGAACTGTTGAAGGAGGATTTACTTCAGGCTTCAACCTTAAGATTCTATTGCTTGTACTTGATTCAAATCCAATGCAGAATTTATGCTCAATTCTACCAGAAAATTTGATTCAAATTATTGGGGTAATTAAATATATATATATATATATATATATATATATATATATATATATATATATATATATATATATATTGAGGAGTTTGATCAGCACTTTTGAAAATCACAAGTTTGAAACTAGCTTGAAGCCTGTTGCATTGATTAACTTATTTTCCAATTCCATGTTGATAAAAAATTTATTTATTTTTGAAAATTTGTTTGAGATAAATCTCAAGGATGCTTTAGCATAATTCAGAATATTGGTTGAAGAGTACCATTTATTGAGAAACTCTCAAGGAGCTTTAGAATTAACCTCATTTTCATATAAAACTTGTCCAGCACATAGGAGATTTTATCAATGTCAAGATCATGTATCAAGAGGCTTCAAGGTTTCCTAATGGGATTCAAAAGAAAGATTATTTTTTTTTGTTTTTTTGTAGATAAAGAATTGGCATGAATTGTTTTTTTCCAAGAACTTATTTCATGTGATTTTCATTGGATGATAACCAACCAATTGAAACAATTTTAAATGTAAAGAAGCAATTCAAATTTGATTTTTTTTCAACCAGAATAATGGAAATAGTAAGAAAGATCTTGATTGCAGTAGAAAAATAATATTTGGTGGTAAAAATATGTGAATATAGGTAGATGAGGGGACTCATTCTACTCTTGAACATTTTGAAAAAAAGGACTTAGTGAATTAATAAATAGAGTGGGAAGAGGAATAAAACCAGGGGTACCTAAATTGTCAGATTAATAAGAAAAAAATTTGGATTCAAAAAATTTTAGACCAAGTGATTAAAAGATTTGGATATCAGTGGCTTAGAATCCTTGAGATTTTTTTTTTTAATGAATTTCAAGATATCAATAGAATTCTCACTTGCAATCAGCAGAGGATTTCTTAGTTGCAATAAAAATAAGAAAATTTTATTTTTATTTAAGAAAGATAAAAAAAAACATACCTAATCAATCCATTTTAATTTAAGGGAATTATTTTTTTCATGGGTGCTACCCTTAAACTCATGGGCATACTATGTCCCCATGAGGTCCAGTATACATGGACAAATCCTTGTTTACACGGGAATTTCAAGAACTTTGTTTTTTGACATTATAACACAGCTGGCCTGTAGATAGGTGTTTTAAACCCTTATGGCTAATCTTTTGTAATTTTGGGACCAGTTAAAACCCTTTAAAAATCCAGTCAAAAAATTGACAAAATCCAAAAAAAAAATCATTTTTGGAGCTATTCCTTTGGCTTTTGGCTTAAGTTTTTTTTGGAACTTTGAACTGTTGAAATATTTATCAATAAGCTGAAGAGCTTTAAAATATTTTTTTTGAGATTTTTTTGGATATATCCTTGGACTCCAAAAATTGGATCCAACATAAAAACACTTCAAAATAGAATATCCTTTTCAAGATTTTTTTTTCACTTCTTGAATCAATTTTTCTTTCAATTTTTTTTTGGAAAAACTTAAGATTAACATCCAAAAATTGAATGAAAAATATGGCTGAGCTTTAATTATGGGGTTTACCCCACAAATTATTCAGAATAATGAAGATAATTGAAAATAAAAGGTGTGGTCCACATTTTTGGTTCTAATTTTTGTTCTGTTTTAATAAATACAAATACAAAATTGTATTACAAATATTATAGAAATAATTTTTGTTGATATTATTCCACTACTATGGATTTTATTTTTCTGCTGGGTTTCCTCATTGGGAACAAAACCCCATCACTAAGCTCCAAATTCTTCTGAATAATGGTCATCCAAGCTTTGGAATCCTTGGTCAAAAAGCGTTTCCACAGTGGATCCAATTTGGGGGCTGGAAAATGATCAGAATTGAACTTGAATGAGACTATATGTTTGAAATCTTCTAAAAGAATTAAGAAAATAGGGGATGATTAGGGATTTGGAGTGGGAGGGGAATTCAGAGGAAGATAAGTGCAAGGAATTAAAGAACAAAACAGAACCACTGGACATTTATAAGTTTCAGCAAGAAGAAAGCAATGGCATGGGAACTTCATCCAAATGTTTATTGGAGCTGGTCCAGAGAGGTGGTTGAGTTGCATCCTGGCCTCTTGAAAGGTTTCACCCCAGATTTCATGCATTAATTTTGAATCTTGGAAGATTGGGTTGGTGTCCAGCTCTTTGATCATTTCTCTCCTTATTTCAATCCAGTCTTCGGATTTCTGTCCCAAAACAACAGCTGCTGCTCTGAAACCACAGTTAAAATCTCCTAGAACATCTTGACAGTGGGATATATGGGAAATAGCTTTTTATGGGGAAATGAAGTCTTTGTATTGGAAATAAAAGAAAAAATCAGAATTGATTCTAAAATGAAATATGTTGGAAAAATTCCACTCACTTTTTCCATTGAAACTTTCTCAAAGATTCCAGAAGAAGAATTTTATAATTTGCATTAAACCTATAAAAAGTTTCAAAAGAAATCAGAAAAACTGGAAAAATCAGGTATTAAAAAATTCACTCACTTTCTCAATTATTGTTGTTGCTGTTTGAGCAACAACATGCTTTCAAGGTGGATGGTAAGGGGCTTCATCATCTTGAATTTTGTGCTTTTTTCTCTTGATTCTAGTCCCAGGATTGTAATCAGGGGAAGGAGCCCTATTAGTGAAAACAGTTCCAGACCTCTAAAAAAAGATTAAATGGAAAAATTAATAAAAATTCACTCAATACAGAGAGCAAATGTAATTTCAACGTCTTAATAACATCCAAATTTGGGAGCTACTCATCTTCTGAAGTATCTTCTTCTGTCAAAAAATCATCCTATGTTGAAAAAAAGAAATATTCAGTTGATTTTGAGATGATTATGTATAAATATAAATTTACCTCTTCATCTGATTCCTCCTTCTTCTTTCACTTCCCTTTTTCCTTTTTTGCCTTTTCCTTTCTCAAAACCTGAATTATTACATAAAAAAAGAGTTATATTTTTTTTCTTTCTCAAAGAGTGATTAATTACTGACCACTGAATTTGCTGAAAATTTCTTCCTTGGCCTTCCTTTCCTCTTTGGTGCTTCTAAATATTCAAAGCCAGATGGATCCCTTTTACTTGAGGATTGAGAGATCTTCTGAGAGATCTTCTTGAACATATTTGCTGCTCCTTTGGGTCTTCCTCTTATTTTAGATCTTTGAGTAGAATTGGGCTCTTGAATCAGAACAAGTTGGTACTTTCCAGTGTAAAGCTTCTGTGTTTCACCCAGATAATAATGTTGTTCTCCAGGTGGCAATTTTTTGAATTCTTCAAACAATTCAGTAAGATATCTATGTTCATTGGTTGATCTTGAGGGTTTTTCAAGGCTTTGTGATTCTTCAGTTGAGTCTGGGCTGGCAGTTAACTGCAGAAAGAAAGTTAGAAATTAATCAGAATATTATTCATTTGAAATTGTATAAAGAAAAAAAAAACTTACTGAAAAGGGGGGTTTGACAGGCCATTGAGGATGGAAATCCTCAATTTGGAAAATTTCACCCTTGAAGATAGCTGATTTTGATTTTTGAACAAATGGTATACCCATATAATAAGAGTAATCACATTGGATGCAAGTGGTTGAATAATCAGAGACTTGATTGAATGAGTGAATGGTCTTGAGGGCATAATGGATGATCTTTCCAGAAAGATGCTCCACACAGTGAGGAAAACCAATGAGCTGCTTGAAGCCTTTCTGGGAGGCTTCAATAGATCTTTCATGAATTTGGATGGTAATAGAATTATATATCTTATCAACAACATTGGAAAAGGAGCCAGTAGAGGAATTGATGAAGCGTTTGATGTAAGAATGAAGGCCTTCTATTCTTGATGTACTTATATTTCCAGAATGAGAGTATTTGTTGGCCAATTAAGAGACCATTTTTTTTTGAGTGGGACCCAGTTTTCAAAGAGTTATTTTGATGTTGGAGCATTCCAGACTAGAGAAAGTTTGGTGAAATTGTCCTGATAAATAGCTTCAGATGTTGAGTTGACCAATTGGTGCAAGTGTTTCTGAAAGAGCTTCCATTCATCTTCAGACTTGAAATGCTTCCTGCAGTGGGTTTGAATATTTTTGAAAATATGCCAGAGACAGAGAAGGTGATGAGAAGATGGGAAAACTTTTTCTATGTCACTAATTAAAGCTTGTTCTTTATCTGTCAAAATGAACCTTGGTTCTTGATGTTCTAATATTTCCTGAAGTTGATTGAGGGCCCATTCATAGTTATCTTTTTTTTTCTTGGGATAAAAAACAGAAAGCAAATGAGAAAGTTCTTGAAGAATTGTTTACCCCAACAATATGAAGAGGAGGCATCCCAAATTTATTTGTTTTATATGTACAGTCCATCATGAGAAGAGTAGGAAATGTTTTTAGAAGTTTTATGGAATCAGGATGCAAAATGAATAAAGAAGTGATGTTTCCATCCATATTGTTGATTCTGTACAAAAAAAGAAGAAGTTTGGAGTTCCAGTATTGAAGCTTCAATTGGGGTTTTTCCATTAAGATATTTTTTTTGGGTTTGAGATCTTTTATAATAAATAGTACTGAGCTTCTTATGAACTGGAGTTGAGGAGTTTTTTATAAGAGAATTTAAAATTTTTAATGGGGGAACACCAGCCTTGGTCAATTTTTCTACAGTCTCCTGTTGCTTTCCATGAATTCTTCTATGGATTGGATGAGTAGAAGGATCATCTGAGGGGGCATGGTTGTGGTCTGGACATATAAATTGAACCTGCCAGAGACCTAATCTTTTGGAGAAATTTCCAGATAATCTAAAAGAGAAATTGGTATTTCTTGTTGTTTGCAATTTTTTTGGATCTTGAATGGGTTTATATTCTCCAGATTTATCACATTGATATGTGTAGGTATTTTTCTTCAATTTTGATACTATAGTAGAAATGGAATATCCATGGGACTTTTCCCATGATTGGATAGCATCAACTAACTCCTCCTTTTGATTATATGGTAGTTCAGGAGGAGGGGCCAGAGGAGTGGTATCATTAGATTGAGTAGATGAGGAAATGGCCAGAGGAGTAGAAAAAATAGTTTGATTAGATGAGGTGATGGAGGATGGACCAGGTGAGAAAGTTCTGAAAAGTGGGTGGATGTTTTTTTGAGACATTTTGAAAAGGGATGTTTTTTTTTAGAAAGGAATTTGACATTTGAGTTGATTATTCAGAAATATTTTGAGTAGAAATGGAGTGAGAAGAGTTTTTGGTTCAGGAGGTTTGATTTGGTAGTTTTAGGTTTGGAGTGTGTTGTGTTAAGTTTTGTTGTGTTGTGTTGTTTTGTGTTGTGTTGTTTTGCGTTGTGTTGTTTTGTGTTGTTTTGTTTTGTGTTGTTTTGTTTTGTGTTGTTTTGTTTTGTGTTGTGTTGTTTTGTGTTGTTTTGTTTTGTTTTGTGTTGTTTTGTTTTGTGTTGTTTTGTTTTGTGTTGTTTTGTTTTGTGTTGTTTTGTTTTGTGTTGTTTTGTGTTGTGTTGTTTTGTGTTGTGTTGTTTTGTGTTGTGTTGTTTTGTGTTGTTTTGTTTTGTGTTGTTTTGTGTTGTGTTGTGTTGTGTTGTGTTGTGTTGTGTTGTGTTGTGTTGTGTTGTGTTGTGTTGTGTTGTGTTGTGTTGTGTTGTGTTGTGTTGTGTTGTGTTGTGTTGTGTTGTGTTGTGTTGTGTTGTGTTGTGTTGTGTTGTGTTGTGTTGTGTTGTGTTGTGTTGTGTTGTGTTGTGTTGTGTTGTGTTGTGTTGTGTTGTGTTGTGTTGTGTTGTGTTGTGTTGTGCTGTGTTGTGTTGTGTTGTGTTGTGTTGTGTTGTGTTGTGTTGGGTTGTGTTGTGTTGTGTGTTGTTGTGTGGTGTTGTGTTGTGTTGTGTTGTGTTGTGTTGTGTGGTGTGGTATGGTATGGTGTGGTGTGGTGTGGTGTGGTGTGGTGTGGCAATGGGGGGAGTGGAGTGGTATGGTGTGGTGTGGTCTGGTCTGGTGTGGTGATGGGGGGTGATGGGTGGGGGTGGGTGGGTGGAAGAGGTTTCTTTAATGGATGATGGGAGGATGGAAGCACTCCAAAATTGCCTGGAAAAATTTCAAACTCATATTGAATAGGAATGGTTAGGGTTTTATGCATGGAGGGCTCAAAAAAGCGGACCCCAGCCCAGAGGGGGGTTTGTTGCCCTCCTTTTTGGATTTGGTTTTTAGGGCACAAATAGCGCTTCAAAAATTAAGAAAAAACTATATTTGAAAACCTTGAAAGGCCTGTTTCAAACTTTAAGGTCAAATGCTTCAAATTATCACAGGTAAACACAAAAAAGAATGCAGAAATAAGGAAAGACCAACCCTTTTATTTTCAATTATTTTCATTGTGATGAATATTTTGTGGGGTAAAACCTATAATTAAAGCTCAGCAAAATTTTTCATTCAATTTTTGGATGCTAATCTTAATTTTTCCAAAACAAATTGAGAGAAAAATTGATTCAAGAAGTGAAAAAAAAATCTTGAAAAGGATATGTTATTTTGGAGTGATTTTATGTTGGATCCAATTTTTGGAGGCCAAGGATACATCCAAAAAATCTCAAAGGAATATTTTAAAGCTCTTCAGCTGATTGGTAAATATTGTGAGAGTTCAAAGGGCCAAAATAAAATTAAGCCAAAAGCCAAAGGAATAGCTCCAAGAATGAGTTTTTTTTTGGATTTTGTTAATTTTTTGACTGGATTTTGAAGGGGTTTGACTGGTCCCGAAATTATAAAAGATTAGCCATAAGGGTTTAAGTCACCTATCTACAGGCATGATGTGTTAGAATTTCAAAAAGCAAATTTCTTGAAATGCCCATGTAAACAAGGATTCATCCATGTATACTGGACATCACGGGGATGTAGTACCCCCGTGAGTTGAAGGGTAGCACCTGTGAAAAAAATAATGCCCTCAATTTAATTTAAGAAATATAAAGAAAACATACCTAATCAATAAGTTGCTTTTTTAAATTCATTCAAGAATGGAAGAAAGGTTGATTTTGAGGCTTCCCTCCTGAATAATTTTGATGGATAGATTTGTTCTAAGAAAAAGAAAAGAAAATATGTGGCCAATTCATACTTATTGCAAGTGTGCAGTTTCTCATAATTCTGGTATGCCAAACACACAGATTGTCAAATGAGAAGAGGGATGATATAAATGTAATATATACTATAAATTGAATGTGAATAAAGCTTCAGATTAATCATAAAATATAAATGATGATGATGAAAAACAAGTTGATTAAAATAATCATATTTTCTCCTTCAATTCTTCTTTAATCTCAATAAAAAAATATAGAAAATAAAATGGTTTGATATTTGTGCAATCAGAGATACTTTTAGGGATTCAATATTACCCTTAAAAACTTCAATCTTTTATAACTAAAATTCTAACCAGGTAAATATTTACCCTTTTAATCTTCCTTGGATTTAATTCCTGAACAATAATTCTCTATGAGTACTCTTATCAAATATTCTTCTTTTTTCTTCTGATAAACTCTATAAATTATGCTGAGGGAGATTTCTGAACTTAGAATAAATAATACTGATGAATGAAATGAATTTTTATGATTTTTCTTGGTAATATTTTATTATATTGAAATAATGGTGGTAGGGTGTCCTTATAAGGTCTATAGGTTGAGGGGTGAAATTTCTTGTTACTGGTCCACTGAGATTCTTCTTGTGGTATATTTCTGGTAAAGAAGTGGAAGTTTGGAGTTATAAATCCTGAAATAAGTGATTTCAAATTATAAATATTCCTGCAAGGGTGAATTGGGTAAATTTCCTGGCTCCTGAAAGAAGTTATTTCAACTTTTAATCTTTTCAAAAGGGGGAATTGATTGGAATTTGTGAGAATTTTAAAATCCTTGAGACAGTTAGAAATTGTGATCCTTAAGTAAATTTATTATCTTTATGGAAGAAGTCTGAATGGCTTTAGTCTATCAAAATAGGAGTTATATATACTAGAAAGGAGTTTCATGTATAATTGTAGCCAAAAGATGAATTTATTGTCAATTTTTTCCTTCACCAATATTATTATATTGATATAAGATGCAAACTAATAAACTAAGTAATATTTAAAATAATTTAATGACTAATCCCTAATTATTTTAGGATCCAGGGTTGGATTGGGGGTGGTGTGAGTGACTGGATATGGGATATTTTACCTTCATTAATAATGTAGCATAAAATTGTGATAGTAGAATGTCAATTGGAGAAACCTTCCTTCTTGAATTATTATGAAAAATGAATACCCCCCAAAAAACAAGGAAGTGGATTTGAGTACCACAGCATCCAACCTAAATGGAATTTTTTTATTCCCTCATTAAGGGAACTGAAAGCCTGAATTGATTATATAATTCATTTTGAAAATACTAGTGCACTTTTAAACCTTAAAATCTCCAGTTACAGAAGTATTTTTGATGCAAGACAAAATGAAAAAAAAATGCTTTTTGAACAGTATTTATAGGTATGGGACTGAATGAGGGCTAATTTATCAGAATCCTTTGGAGTTTAATCATTAATAATATATATATATATATATATATATAAATCACAGGAATTCTTTTCCTTGAAATAAATATGTAATGAATATGAATTAAATAAAGAGGTGAACAATCCATAAGTTTTCAATTACTTAAATATTAAAAAAGTAAGGATTTTATTGTTTCAGGGTATAATGGAGGATTATGTGATTGATTAATGTTCAAAGGACTGAGTTGTGATGAATTAATTACAATTTAAATTAAGCTAGAGTTAATGAGTTTATTTATAGACCAATATACCTATTTCAAATCAAAATTGGGAACCTATTTAAATTCCAACCTTCAATTTTGCTGATAAAAATTTTGCTTTTATTTTCCTTTAAACCCTTTATTTTCACATTGAGGTACTTCATGATATGAAATATCTAAAATCTTCCATTCTTCTTAAAAATAACCATTTTAGAAACATGATCCATATATCATCCCGGAGCTTCCTGGTATTTCAAAAATCTGATGGGAAATTTCTATTTTGGCCAAGTATCTTAGGAAAAACTTAATGGATCAAAAATCTTCATTCCAAAAGATGGCCCAGAGGTATTTAATTTCAATAAATGTACTTTCCATTCCTCAAACCATTTCTTTTGTCATTGAGGCCCTCTGAATCAATTTTATTCTTTTAATTAATTTTTTTTGCACAAAAATTAGTGGTGTGAGTATAAATTTCGGATTAAAAATCCTTTGGCCTGATATTATGAAAATATTGCATGCATGTTACTTTTGAAAATTATTCTTTCAATTGATAATACCACAAAATGAAATCTGAAAACTGGAAACTCTATCAAAGGCTCCAAACCTCCTCTCAAGGACAAAAAAAAATTAAAAAATTCCTCTTCTTAGGATCAAAATGTTTACCTTCTCCTCATGGTACACTTTAATTCTAAACCCCTTCCTATTATTTTTTTTTAAAAAAACCTCCTTAATTTTTTTAAAATATTTTATCCCATATCAAGTGTCAATAATCCAGATTAAGCTTATTCCTTCCAATTAATCTGCTTTCTCAATCCTCTTGGTTCCACTTTCCTTCTTAAATCACATCCTCTCATCCAAAATTCCCATTTTTGTCCCTCTCTCAATCAAAACACCTTTCATACTTCTTAATCTCCCACTTGCTTCTGAAATTCTCAAATCCCCATTCCTGGGGCTCCATTGAACCTAACTCAAGTTAATGAAATGTGCTGATTAAATTTATTCTGATTAGATTGTAAATGAAATACTAAGTCATTTATTTCTTTTATTCCTTTTAACAATTTAATTTACTTCTATTTTCACTTCAAAATAAAAATTGAATTTCATTCATCATCTGATCCATTAATATTCACCAAATGCCATTTTCTTCAAATAAATATATCTCATGTAGAGTTCAAATAGAATTTTTTTTCTTTAGCTGAATTTTTATCTAATATATTTAAAACTGCTCTTCAAATAAAATGAATCTTATCTTTCATGGTTGAAAGCAAAAAAATGAAATAAAAAAACAAAAAAAATCTATGGACTCTTCCAGAAAATTAAACCCTAATTATTCTCCTTTCATGATTCTCACAGCTTCAATTCTTGATCTCCTATTCCAAAATTTACTTCTGGGAAATTTAAGATCCTCATAATTCTCTATTCAAAAATGAATCACTCAATGGATTTGATTCTCACAACCAGAAAAATTTCCTCCTGAATTTAATATAGAAAGTTTTAGGTGCATCTTAGACAAATCAAATAATAATCTGAAGAACAGAATCCATCCAAGTAATTCTATAAATATTTCTAAACTGCATGAAAAAAATATTATTCATATTCATCAACTTCCTGAATCTACATTTTGACCCCAAATTCATGGAAAAATTCATCACTCAATTCTAAAGCTCTCCCATACAGATTTCAAAAATTGGTATTTGTATTTAAAATGATATTGGAACATATTTGATTCTGTAAATATTTCCCCCTCAGTTGGATGACCTGAGAACCAAAATTAAAAAACTTCAAAATTGAATTGGAAACTGGAATTCATGAAGCAGCTATGCTCACCAATCAAGAAGTAACCAAATGCAAGCCAACCTGGCATAAACCTAGAGCTAGACATAATAAAGATAAATTATTTTTGTTTCCCCCCCATATTTTTTCTGGAAATAACTCAACACCTCTTAATGGCCAAAACCTTTCAGGAGAATCTTCTCATATTTCTGTTACCTTTTCCATGAACAACACACACATTCTAAGTCTCCATCAAATAAGTCTTCAATCAGCAGCTCTGTATTTTATGTTCAACTATCCCATATTTCTCAAAAGCATTGCTTTAAAAAACACTGAAATCAGAAGTGTAAAACACAAGGCATTCCTTCTCTCAAGGGGCAAAGGCAGGGAAGAAGTGGTTACAAAATTTGCTTCCCCCCACCTCACTGATTCCAATTATTTTCCTGAACTAGAAGTGAATTTTATTTAATTGGGAAAAATCTCTCAAAAATGATACTCTTTGTCACTAACAAACTAAAATAAATCCAAGATCACATTCAATGGAAAAAAAATATTGGAAGGACAAATGAAAGATATTTTTTTTCAATTTAATAAATCACCTCTTATTTAAGCTCTCAAAATATTGAATTTTCATCTTTATTGAATGTGCATAAATGCTTTTTAAATCCTTATCTTGAGAAAACTAAGCTTCTCTCCATTCATTTCACCAATAATAACTGGTATCAACTTGGGTGCACAGCCTGTGATCTTTTAAAAAATCATTGCTCCTATTTTAAGGGCACATTACTCAACTGAAATTCTCCCTTCAATTGCATTCTCACTAATTTTTGTGGGAAAATCACTGCTTCTTCCAAATCGGAACATGAGTCATTTTTCCTTTTCATAATTCAGAATTCCAAATTCAAAACATGCTTATCAATCAGGTTAAAATCTGAAGTGGCCAATGAAATAATAAAATTTATAATAATTTTTACTACTATTTTTGGAAAGATTCTCCAAATTTTAAATAAGATAATGGAGTAAAATTCATAGATCACCATTCAATTTCCTTTTTTTTGGCAAATGTTAATCAGCATTCTACATTGGAAGCCCATACTCCTCAAAAAAGTTTAATAGCAGGAGTAGCAGATTGTACCCAACTAGAAAATTCTTAGATCTCAATTGATTAAATTCCAATTCCTGAATTCTGGTGGGAAAAAATATAAATTATCTGCTGCATTTTAATGGATAAAAAACACTCCAAAAGTTCAAATTTATATCCTTTAAAATTTTTACTTGAAACAAAGCCCAAAGCAATCTATTCTTGGTTCCAAGACCCTGATACTGAATCAAAGGAAAAATCTCAATAAGCTATATAAAAAAGGTCTTAAAGTAACTACTTTGGGCTTTAATTTAAATTTCAAATCATATTGAATGTACTCTCCTTTTTTTAAAAATGTGATTGGAAAAAAACATGCTAATGTTTTTGAAAAAAATTGAATTCTCTGACACATCTTCTCCTTTAATTTTTCCTTCCGATGAACTTGTTGATTTTGAAATTCCTCTTATTTATCTGTTAAAATTATTAGAAAATTGTTCCTCAAAATATCCCAGTTAAAACAGGACCAATTATAAAGCAACCTTCAAATTCTGTCTCCAATCTACTTAAAAGCTAACCTCCTTCCAAAAATTACATTAAAATTTATTCATCCAATTCAACATCTAAATCAGATTTCAAACACTCCAAGTCATAGAAATCCAGTAAGGAGGTATCAAAGAAACTGAATAAACCCAATTTCATATGCCTCCAAGATCAATCTGCTCTCCACAAACCCACTTTATATGGCTTTATTGCAAGATTCATACCTTGTAATTAAAAATAAATCGTTTAAAAAGTGTAATTTTATCCATTGAATTGAGACATAAATAAAGGGCATAGAATCCTTAGAATTTTTGGAAGGGTCTTTTGCCTCAAGGACAGCTCCAATAGGGAGTATCAAAGTTAACCAAACCCTCAATTTTTTAATGGCAGGTTTCAACCCAAATCCGTCATTTCAAACCTGCAATTAAAAATCAAAAAACCCACTTATTTCACATCAGACGGTCAAAGTTAACATGAAATAAGTGGGTTTTTTCAAATATAGTATTTAAAGGCTTCCACCACCTGTCCATTTCATCCACCCCTGGCTTCCCTCCTCCTTCTACCTGCAACCTCATTGGTAAAAAAAATTTATTCATTGCTCTTCATCTCTTCATCCCTATCCTCATCACTTCATCACTCTCATCACTTTATTGCTATCATCACATCCAGCTAACTCTCATTGGATCACTATCCCAATCAGTTCATAACTCTCATCCGTTTATTGCTTTCATCACATCCAGCTAACTCTCATCAGATCACTATCCTTATCACTTCATTTCTCTCATGCGTTTATTGCTTTCATCACACCCAGCTAACTCTCATTGGATCACTATCCTTATCACTTCATTGCTCTCATCCGTTTATTGCTTTCATCACATCCAGCTAACTCTCATTGGATCACTATCCTCATCACTTCATCACTCTCATCACTTTATTGCTTTCATCACATCCAGGTAACTCTCATTGGATCACTATCCTTATCACTTCATCACTCTCATCAATTTATTTCTTTCATCACATCCAGCTCACTCTCATTGGATCACTATCCTTATCACTTTATCACTCTAATCCCTTTATCCCTTTCATCACATGCAGCTAACTCTCATTGGATCACTATCCTCATCACTTCATCACTCTCATCACTTTATTGCTCTCATCTCTTCATCACTCTTGTCACATGATCACTCTCATCACTTTATTGCTCTCATCTCTTCATTGCTATCCTACATCTGTAAGAACTGAATCTCCAATACTCCACTTTCCTTAAACGGACCAAAGAACTCAACACAGCCAGCCCTGACCCTGCCTTCATCCTACCAACAGGTCATCTATCCTGGACTCACCAGAAATGCCATGCCATCACCCAACGCTCCTATGATGTGACAAGCAAGGCATCCACATTGTCATCTCAGAAAGCTCATTCTCTGCCCCAGAACAGACTAGCAAGTGACCCTCTGCAACCTCAGTAAGCAGATACTTAAACACCTCCATCTTGAGCTTCTCATACTCATACCCAATCCATCCATAAGAAAATCAGAAACTTTGAGCTGATAGTGCCTTATACAAACCTGTTGCAAACACTGCAAGATCCACATAAAAATTCCTCACTGATCATCTATGACTCATCTGCCTCAGCTCTGGAAGCTGGAGCCTATATCCTCTATCTCTTACTTCCAATGTATTTTTCATCTGTTACAGTCTTTGGATCTCTGTACAATGTTGGGAATTAATCCAAAAGAGTCAATGGTATGGTTTGGCCCCAGGGCATAAAAGAACTCAAAAGACTCTGAATGTCCTACATTGTAAAAGAGAGGGTCTCTTGTGTTAATTTTATGTGAAAAGATTGTATCAATGCAAAGTAGGTAAAGGAAGAGTCTTTTCCGTTCTTCAGACCTTTTAAAATAGAAAGAGAGAGGCATGTTGGTATTATCACAAAGAGGTAGAGGTAGAGGGAGAGGTGATAGAGAGAGGTGAGGAGTACAGATTACTAGGAGTTGATAATGATAGAGAAAAAAAAGAGAGAGAGAAGAAGAAAAAAACAATGATGATCTTTCAACACATTCTTGGAGGTAGGTCATCAAGCTGAAGAACAAGAAATCCCAAGTTCTTTGTATCAACAAGCTTGTTTCAAGTCTGGAGCCAGAAAAAAAAAGACCCCCCAAATCATCTGAGCTGTCACTCAACAATTCTCCCAGAACCAATTGGAGTCAACTGGCGGAGATGTGAGGGGAGGGGGAGGGGGAGAGCTGATAAGCAATATTGAAGGGGGAGGGAATACAAACAAGAAGAGATCATGACACAAACGGCGCAAGTAGTAGTAATACAAAGGGGATGAAATAAAAAAAAAAGACAAAGAAGAAGGAGCAGGGAAAACACTAGGTGTAGGCCAGGGGGGAGAAGGAGAAGGAGAAGAGACCAGTCAATTGAAAAAAGGATGGGTTTTTTCTCAAGTCCTCAATTCATCCTTCCAAGATTTGTTTCCACACTGCGGCCTTGTTGTCATCATCATCATCATCAAGGAAGGCATCTTGAGCACCACAAAAAGCTTTGGGACTCAAGTGGTGGCTTGACTGGTTTGGATGAGGGTTAGGATGATGAGGATTCTGGTTGCCCAAGACAAAAGGTTTGGTAAACAAGCTCCTTGTCTCACGTTTGTTGCCATCACCCTTGTTGAGATCTGATGATAGCCTGGTAGTATTGTCAAATCTAGAGTATAAAGTCAAGATTTGGAGTCATTGCACCATTGCCATCACTTTGTTCTGTTTGATGCTAGGATTATGGTCAAATTCCGTCTTAGTTGCCATTAGCAGGGGTAGCCTGGGTAATGGAGGTTGCACTTCCCAACTCAACATTGCCTGTAGAGAACTGAGGAGAGAGTTCAAAGCCTTTCAGGCCAAATTTTATCTTGATAGATCCACTCCAAAGCTGTAGAAACTCAGGCTACTGAACCATTGTTGACTCAAGGGAGACAATGATGACTTGCATCCATACAGATCAAGGATCAAGGAAGCATATTCACTCTTATTCTCAATCTGAGAACCTTGTTTTGTTTTTGTTTTTGATGCTGTTGCTGTTTTTGAGCTTTTTGCTGCTGCTGTTATGATCCTGGTCCTGGTCCTGGTCCTGGTGAACTGGATCTCAAGTTACTAATAGTGGTGTGAGTTGGTCGTGATGGTGGGATTCTAGGATTGGGTAGGTTGAATGACCAGGATGGGGTTGATCAATTGATGATGGGTAGGATTGAGAAGTTGATGGTGATTGATGATGTGATGGCTGAGTGGTTCATTGTGGCTAAGACATGTTGGGATGAGTAGGCTATTAGATTTGGTCCCTGATGATCTGAGCTGGCACTAACTTGGTTGGTATACCCCAGTCAGAGTCAGTTGATTCAGTCTATGAGGTGTGATTTATGTATACAATCAGACCTGAGACTGACCCTTGTGGTGAGTCTTGATGGGTCCTTGGTACTCCTCAATTGATGTAGTAATCCATTAACAATAACCAATCCAAGTCTTGTTCTTTTTCCTTCTCCTTCTCCTTCTCCTTCTCCTTCTCCTTCTCCTTCTCATTAAATCCTTCTTCTCCTTGGTCACCATCATCCTCATCCAATCTTGGTGCTTGTGAGTGGTGTTGTTGTTCTGGTACTACTACTCCTTCCATCAATGGGGCCAAGCTTTTGGAATAATGTGGGTGGGATGGGTCAGCCGGTTTTCCTTGTATGATGATCATCACAATTTTTTTTGAATCCATCCGGGAGTTCATTGGGGGTTGAGGGGAGGTGGATGGTTGAAAAAACTGGGATCTAGAGGAGGAGGAGGATGGGATGGTTCATGGAGGAAGATCATCATTGGAGCTAGAGATGTCAATGAAAATAGGCTTGGGATGTTTGGGAGGGTGAGAGTGATCAACCATCCTGAAGGAGTGTGAGGGTGGATGAAGTAGATGGGGGCATTCAAATTTGAGAGAGTGCACTTGAACAAGATTGGTAAGATGATGAGAGAGTCAAGGTGTTTTTCAAATCATCTCCTCCAATCTTGTTCCCTCCCAATCATATCATTGGATTGGAATGAGGATCAAGAAGCGATTCAAATCTTTGTATAACATTTGAGGGTTGTGGAAGAAGAATTGGCAGTCCAGGAAAAGGGGATGAGGTGTGTGTGAAGCAATAGGGATGGGATTGGGATGGATTGGCTGATGTGGAGGTGTGGATGGGTGTTTTGCATGCCATCATGGTGGATAGATGATGATGCATAAATGGCGGGTTTAAAGGATGTTTTGATTTTTGAAATCCGCCATTTTCATGAAACCTGCCATTTTGAAATACACCAGTTAGGGGGTATGTGTATTTCAGAAACCTGCCATTAAAAATGGCGGATTTCTAATGGTGGGTTTGCTAATTTTGATACACCCTAATAGGTATGGAATCATCCAGAATTCTTTCTGGTGTAAAATATTTTTGTCATATATAATTCTATGATCATGGAAAAAACTATGAAACCACTAGTCTTATCAATATGATTTGGACTCTCCTTGTATAAAATTCTAATAATTAATTGAGAATACCAAAAATGGAAATTGAATTTCCCTTTATTTTTACAACCTTGGATAGAGAAATTTAAATTTGATTAACAGACAGATAAAAATACAATTTTCCTTAACTAAAAAGGAAGAGAGAATTATATTAAATAAAAAAATCCCCTAAAATATGTTAAAAAAACTTAATAAACTGGTTGCTTGATCAAGTTTTTGCAATATCTTCACCTGATCCATGTTTCTACATAAATAAATAAAAATATTTAGAAGTCTTTGCTTATTTTAAGACACTTTTGATCATCAGATACTCTGAAAATTCTTTCTCAGCTCTCAAATTTGAATTCAAAATGTACTGCAAAGGAACTCTCATTGAAATACTTGTCAATCCCACATTTACTATGTAAATAATTTTCCCATTCTTCATTGACCCAGCCACATAAAAACTGCCTTAAAAGAACTTGGATTGAATTAATGAAAAACTATTTCCACACCTGTCACCACTGCTTTCAAATTGAAGCATTCTTCTCATCAAGAGTCCAATTAATATCTTGAAATGGATATGGAATTCAAATCATCAATTCGAATGACGAAATCAATTTAGAGCATAAATCAACCAAATTCATTTTACAATGTCTCATTTCTATCTTTATTAAACTCCAAAACTGGCCCCACTCAGTGGAATGAAGCAAAAAAAATCTATCAAAAAATTCAAACCACTCAGTACATAGAGCTCATACCACAGCCTTCACAATTCAAAAAAAAAGTTCAGTGTTTTAGTTATTCAAATGGATGAGTTAAATCTGTGCTTATGGATTTTCAAGAGACCCTCCTGAAGGTAGATAAGAAGATGGAACAGGATATGAGGGCTGAATCTCCTAGGAATTTCTTTATCTCCCTATCCAATATATATTATTGGTGGAAGGGGCCACAGAAGTGTTCCTGGTTGAGCAAGAACAGGACAGCAATGATGAATAAATATCTTAGAGAAATGAAATTTCTTGAAACATTTTGGTTTGAGTTATTTAATATACTTTCAACTACCCAGCCCACTGACTAAAGAGGTGGAAATGATGGTATGAACATGGTCCTAAGAGAAGAGACTAACACTACAATGAATCTCAAACTTAGAATGATATCTTTGATTTTCACATTAGATTCTTTGAAGCAAGTTCAAGGTTGAAGGAGATGTTTCAATAGAGAGACTGAGGCAAGCTTGATGCAATAAATTTTTCTCAGAAATTTCCAAGAATTTATGATCATACCTAAATGATTAACAATCAACAGTGGAAATTGTCTGCTTTTGAGGTAATCTATGTAGCAGTTTAAATGAAAAGATTGTACCTGAGGTGTGATTTGCTTGATTCAAAGAAAATAAGGGTATCAATAAAACTATGGAAAGAAAAATGAAAATGGAGTGACATCATCTGGGTACAAGCTGAAATTCATGACTGAGTGTGATGATGTAAAACACAACTTCAAGGGAATGAAATTCAGTAAGTGAAAGCAATTAAAATGACATAATGATTGTAAGTCTAAGATTGATTGTTTTCAATTGCAACACTTTTAGTTCAAAAGTAGGTACTGAGGGAATGAGTTGTGTTGAAGTTTAATTCAAACAACAGCCTTGAGTTAAAAGTGTGACAGATAGTATGTACAAGCCAAATAATTTTAATGAAAAGGTGTATTGATTAAAATAAATTATTCCTTTAGACCTGAAAACTATATATAGCAAACCAAATTAGAATCAACAAAATTTTTATCTTTTTGAAGAATAATCTTTCAACTAATATTTTTCTTTGATTAGTTTTTTTTTAAAAAAAAAATCAATAGAAATTAACACATCCAACCAAATTTTCAATGGATCAAATCAAGCTTGGTGCTTATCAGTGCAGGGTGGGTCAGAAGTTTGATGGCTCTGAGCTGATTATCTCTGTTGAAAGAATTATCCCAAGGAAGGTTAAGTTTTTTTCAGTGAGAAAGTTTCACTTCAAAAGTTTAGAATAAAATTTCTTGCTTCAAAGATTTTGGATTAACCCATGTGCATAATGAATGTGATGTTTGGGTTTCTTCAAACAGACCAGTAAAAAAATCTAGTTAAACTACAAGTCTTTCACAAGATCGGAGTAAATCTCATTGACCAATTGAGGGTAATTGGTGGGTGGCTTGCAGAGGCCAGAGGGCATATGTAACAGTTTCCTCATAGCCACAGAAAAAAAAAAATAAAAAAAAGATCTCCTAGTAGTCCAATCATCATCACCTTCTTGTTAAAATATGTATGCACTTACACGTGTGCTACGTATGAGTGTAATACAAATGGTATGCACATGTGGGCCTCTGCAGCCCATTGGACACACACACGGACCATACGTGCCTGTGTGGATGTCACGGATTTGGGGAAACTGGCCTCAAAACGCGTGAAACAGGCCTATTGGTACACGGGCCCTAACAGGCCCGGTGGGGTATATGGGAAAATACAGCCAGATGGGCTTGTATGGGCATAATTGGGCCCAAGGTTTATTTTGGACATACTTGGCCAGACGGGCTGGCCTGCCAAAGTATGTTAAAACTCACTTTTTGGGCTTGGGGTGGCCCATTGGGGCTGCTGCCCGTGTTGCTGCCCATTTGGGGCTGCGGCCTGTGTTGCGGCCCACTTGCGGCTGCTGTTTTCTCTTTTGGCCCATTTATGGGGCCTAAAGGCCCGCGCGGGGCCGTCATAGGGGGCAGAGGGACTCAAAATGGAGTCCCCCCACCCTGGTCGCGGCTGTTGAGCCAATTGAGGCTGCTGCTGTGGAAACAAGAGTAGTGATACCCCTCAAAGTTTTCCTCAAGTTCCAGAAGTTATTTGTCTAAGCCTCTGTAAGGAGATTGGATGCAATGAGTTTAAGAATAGAGAGAGTGATGACAAGATAAATTCCTCCCTTCCAATCCTTCCCATACCATTCCCTGGTGGTCCAGTGGTGATGATATATGATGATGACCCAACCCGGAGTTGAGAGCAAGGTATTTTTGAGTCCTCCCTCTCAACCCTAACCTAGGTACAACCACAAGCAAAAAGATAGATGAAATATGACCCCAAGTACAGAACCCTAGCTCCACCCTAACCCTACCCCGTACCACCCACCCTGTCAGAAACCCTCCCCTTCAATATCAGGTACATCCAGTTTCTCCTTCTCATGGCGCAGCCCTCTGCCACACCCTACTTGGAGCCCCCCGGGTTTATCTGTCCGCCTGCGTCCGCGGATCCCGGGATCCGTGAGTCAGCCCGCGCTTATGCCCATGCAAACCTCCCCGGCACGTATAACCCCTGATTGCCCCGCCCTTGCCTTCTGGACTAGCCACCCAAGAGCTTGGTTGGGCCGGCTCCATCACTTGGTCTGCGTTCCCTGGGCGGGGTGCGGCCCAGAGCCCCCCAGAGTAGGCCCTACCTGCCCCTGCTGCCAAGCCCCGCAATCCCTGCCGCTGAGCCCTCATCTGCTGCTGCTGCTGCTGAGCCCGCAGCAGGCACTGCTGAGACCGCGCGCACCCCAAATGCTGAGCCCAACCTACCCAACTGCTGAGCCAGCAGCCGGCAACGCAGCTCCCAATCCAAGGGTATAAATATGACACCACATCCCCCCCCAAGTTGAGTTCTGTCCCCAGAGGTCCTTCCATCACTACCTCAACCCTACCGCGCTACCAGACCACCCCAGCTACTAGCCCCGCCCCTCCTTCCAACTTCCGCCAACACAATGATTGCCTGCAATTTCTGCGCCCAGAATGGGCACACGTGTTTGATCATTACTGGTCAACGCGCCTGCAGCGCTTTCCATTATGGCCACCGCTGCTGCTTTCTTAGTGAGGGAATGCCCCAGCCTCCCCCTCAATCTGGCTCTCATTCCCGCCCGTGCAAGAGGGCCCGTCCGGACCCGTTCGTGGTATTGGACAATGAAACCATCTTGGAGGACTTGTGGACTCCGCCCGGATCACCCTTTGCCGTCCCCCCCCCAAGCTCAATCCGCCACTCCACTTCACCACTCCGCGGCGCGTGACCTCCCCGTAAGGAGGACTTCCCCAACTTTGCAGCTTACTGGGCGGACCGCGTCCGGGTTACGCAAGGCACAAGGGATCCGCGTATTGATGAAATCCTTTGAAGTTGCGCGGCTCCTCCTCCAGCTCCTACTCCGGTCCCTGCCCTGGCTCCTCCTCTGGCCCCTGCCCCAGCTCCTGCCCCGGCCCCTTCCCCGGCTCCGCAAGGCACCCCTCCACCGCCCGGGTCACCCATTGCCATCTTGTTGTTGCCTCCTGTTGGACCAAGCGCCCCAGATGGTCCTCCAGAGGCCCCCTCCTCACCAGTCCCGCCTCCCCCCAGCCCACCCAAGATCCCAGAAATCCCCGTTGTTTTGGCACTTCCGGCAGCCGGATTGGAGATGTTTTCTGAAAGGTTGACTGCAATGCTCCGCAACTTCCTAGCAACCCCCGGCGCTCAATCCTCCAAATCCAGGCGCAAGCTCTTGGCATCTTTCCAGGCATTACTGGCGTTGTTGCGGGTGGACATGGAGGAAATGATGTAAATGGCTTAGGTGCATCTCCCCCCCTCTCCCCCCTTCCCTCTTTCTGCATTTTTCATTGTACCACGCTTCCCCTGATTAGAGAAATACACGTCTTCTGCACGCGCCTCCTTTCCCAGCAGGTTGTCCTGTGGAAACATCCCCGCATCCCAAGTGAGTTTTAAAGAAAGTTCCGCGTTTGCGCGTCATAAGTGAGAATGAGAGTGAGATTGAGATCCGCACCCGTGTCCTGGTGAGAATGAGAGTGAGATTGAGATCTGCGCCCATGTCCTGAGCCAAAAAATTTCCCTGGAAGTTACCTGGAATGCCCCAGCCAAACTGCCACACAGTTCCCTGTAACCATTACGCTGTAGGAGAAGACAACTGATAAAGAGAAGACAGAGAAAAGAACCAAACCCAAAAAGGAAAACAAACCCAAAAAGAATATTTTTTTTTGCTTACACCGGGCCTCCATTCCTTTTCCCGCATTACCCAACCGGGAGGCTTGTCCTCGCTTCTACAAACCTGGCTTGTGCCGCGCCTGCGTCCCTGCAACCAATCATAACCAAAACCAGTACCAACTCGCCAAGCGATGTATTCAAGAAATAAGAAAACAAACATTCTGGGGTGTCTAGTTATTCCGGCTGTGAACCGGCTAGAGCACCCCCTCACCAAATCAACCTTTTACCCTACTCGCGTCCCCCCTGGCTTTACGGCTGTCCCCAGCGGTTTGTAGCCTCTTGCTCCTTTGAGGTGGCGCGTTGCGCACGGGCTCCTCCTCAGCCAAAGAGCCCAATCCGTCTACAAATCCTGAACCACTGGCACCATCCCCTGCGTCTGTGCCATTTCTGGCCGTCTTTTTGAAGGAGGTGGAGCCCCATGAAAAGCCGCGGCCTTCTGTTTGAGCAGCGCCCTGTCCAATTCCTCAAGCTGATAACTCCCACCCTCAAACTTGGATGCCACACAGAAGGGGACATTCCATTGGTTGGCAAAAAGCTTACCCCACTGGGACTCCAGACTCTGGTTTTACAGCAAGACCAAGTCCCCCTTCTGCAACAGATCCTGGAGGCAATGGGAACAATGCTTGTCCCAATAGCGGACCAATGCGGTCCTAGTATTCTGCAACCTTTCTGCAGCCTTTGCCAGGGTCTTGTCCCGTTAGAGAAGCTGTTTGGCATGCACCTCCACAAGCTCTGTGGAGGTCTTCACCTTCCACCAGTCCACGCCCAAGAAGGTTTCCAGCTCAATTTCCACTGGAACCACTGGATGCTGTCCGTAGAGAAGTTCATAAGGCAAGTAGCCCGTTGAGCGTTTGACCAAGATCCTGTCCGCAAAGAGGACCACTGGAAGGGCCTCCTGCCACCGCTTGCCGTCCTCACTGCACATCTTTACCAGGGTGTCTTTGATAGGCTGATGATTGCGTTCAATCATCCCGGCGCCCTTTGGATAGTACTCCGGGACCCGCCCAAACCTAGCTCCACAATTCTGGACCAGCATCATCAAACAACCCTGGAACTCCACGCCTCCGTCAACGGTGACCAGGCAAGCAAACCGTACTGCACAAACCACTCTTCCTCTAGAAACTGAGCAACCTTCTCCCCCGACAACTTCACCAGAGGACAAGCCTTGACCCAACCCAATAGATTGTCCCGCGCAACCAGCAGGTATGCAAACTTTCCTGCCTTTATGTGGACCACATTGAGGGAGACCGGCCCAAACAGCCCGTCCTCCCCCGTAGAGTGACCCACCTTCCTGGGAAGCCTAGAGCTCTGCCGTTGAAATTCTTTGCAAGACTGCACCCATTCACGCACCGCACGCACCACACCCGGCCACCAGAACCTTTCTTTCACCCGCCTCTGCATTTGGATCTTGCCCTGGTTGCCAAGGTTGTCATGAAGACACCTCAGAATCATTTCCTGGTCCTTCCTTGATGTTGCAAACACCAAAGGCTCTTGGGTACTCTGCTGCCACAGTTGCCCTTCCTGAAAGTAGAAGTTGGTTGTCCGCCGCTTTGCCCATCAAATTACCGCCCCTGACATACCCTTGGGAAACCAAAGATCCTGCAAAAAGGAGCACAAGGTTGCGTAATGCCTGGACGCTGCAGCAGAAGGATGACCTCCGCCTCCACCATACCTATGCCAATAACCAGAGACTCCACGTCCAGGGGTTCTGTACCCTCAAACAGGTCCTCCCACGGATACTGCAACAGCACGTTGGGAATTGTGAATGCCTTCCCCAGAACATGAACCACACCAAAAGTGAAGAGCTGAATAAACACCACCCACCTAGTCATAGGAGCGTTTGGAAGCGTTGAAGAATTGATCATCTGTGCCAGGGCCTCCGCATTGACCAACAGCTCAAAGTGTACCCCCCAAAGCAGGTGCTGAAGCCTCCGTACAATTTTTGTGACTCCGCATAATTCCAGCTTTGGCTGCAAATACCAACTCTCTGTCACGGTAAATTTCACAGACTTGTAGAGAACCTGCCTGTCCTTACCATCCTCTTCCTGCTTCAAGACGCCGCCCCCGCCAAACTTGCTAGAGTCAACGGCCAGGCAGATCCCTCCCGTGTTGTAGTCAAGGTCCCGGAGGAAAATGTTGCAGCCCACAGTCTCCTTGAACTGTGCAAAGGCAGCGTCACACCTTGCCATCCATTCTCATGCCGCGCCCTTCTGTGTTAGCACCTGCAGCAGACTTGCGACTTGCGCAAACCGCTCAATGAACATGCAGATGTAACTGCACAGTCCCAGGAATTGGAGGATATGCAAAGGCGTCCGCGGGGTTGGCCATTCAAGGACTTTGTTCCCTTTCTTCACCGCAATTCTCCTGCCGTCAAAAGCCACCACATTTCCTAGCACTTCCAGCGCCAGAACACAAACTGCCAACTTACTCCCTGACACTGTAAGCCCTGCCTCCTCAATTTGGAACAAGACCCACTCCAATGTCTGCTTGTACTCCCAGATGAAGCAGCGGATCTTTGGGGCCTCCTCTAACACCGTGCCCCTGTAATCCGTCTTTGGTCCCTTGATGCCCACGTTGTCAATTAAAATCAGAACCCCGTCTGGAATGTTTTCCCGCAGAATCCACATCATCTGGGCCTGATAAACCCCCACCAAGTTTGTTGTGCCCTGCGGCAACCGCGTTAGCTGCATCCTCCCCAATCCTGTCTCAAACGCGGTTAAAGGTTGCAAGTCGGGATGGAGCTTGCGCTGATCCGTGACACGCGCGCCCTGCTATCAATTCCAGGAACTTGTCCACACGCGGCAGCAATTCCGCGTCCTGGATGGTAAACGAGTTAAGCCACTGCAGGTCATGAACAATCCTAAGCAGCTTTCCGTCCCATTTAACAACCGCAAAGATTGGGCTAGAGTAGCTCAATGTGGACTGCTCGTACAACTCCATCCTCACGCACTCCCAAACCAGTTCCAAAAAGGGTTCCCACACGGCCCAAGGGATTGGAATAGGCTTGATCTGCCAGGGCTTGTGCGGCACCGTGTGGATCACATAGGGATCACCGACCACGTTCCTCAGCAATCCGCGCTCATCAGGCCCAAAGGCAAGGGCCTTTTTGCGGAGCACCAACACCAATGCCAGCAAATCCTTCTCCTCTGTACTCAACCACTCCGTTGGCCCAAAATTAAGCGCCTTGATCCGCTCATCCGTGATCTGCGCCAACTGTGTTACCCACCTGGACTTCTTCAATGGACTTACCCAGGGGTCCCAAGACCAGGAGATTGGCCTTAGAGGCCCATTCAGTCCCTGCGGCATTGGCTTGTTCCAGGGCCAAACCTTTTGTGCCACGGGCTTTTACTGTCCCGCGTTGCACCTGACCATCCTTACGCATCCACCATTGTCCTTGTGATTCCTGGAAATAATTAACCCGCGGCTCTTGCCTTTGCTCACAAGCGTGGCACTATGGTAGGGTTTTTGAAACACAGTACCTTCCAATGGCGCATACTGAGGAAGAGGACTTACTTCTGCCCCCCGCTCCCTCCGTGTGCTCCCTTTTCCCTCCTTCTCCTTCCAAGTTGACCCCCCGCACAAAAGCAGAGCCTGTCCTGCGGGGTACCCACGGTCAACTATAGGCAAAATCCTCCGCGGGGAGACCCTTGCGGTCGTCCCCCCATTGGATTCTGCCTCTTTGCCGGCTGCCCCTGGTTGAACCCATTTCCCCTTCCCATGGTTGCAGATTGTTGTCTCAAACCTTGCCCCAGAGGCGTCTTCCACTGTCAGCGCCTCTGTCCATTCCTCCATCCAGGCCCGGAACCCAAACATAAATGGTCAACCCAAAATTATGTTGCCGCACTTGCCCAAGAGAAACAACAGCAACTTCTGGACCTTTGCAACCTCCACCACCCCATCCACCTGACATTTCCCTCCATTGAGCACCCTTCACTTCCTTTGAACCAGCCCCAACTCATCCACCAATTTTGAGGGGAGCAGATTGACCATTGACCCACTTTCCACCATTTCCCACACCTTCCTGCCCGCAATCTTCATTGAGACATAGGCAAGCGGCACCGACACGGCTTTGGATCAGCACAACTTGCGTTCCCCTTCCTCCCCCCCCGTGTTCACGCGCTGCACCGTTGTCGGAACCCTGCCGCCCATGTGCTCCCTCAGCGCCTGAACCATTTCCTCAACAACCACCGGGGAGACGGCCCCCAGCTCCCGTAGCCTGAGGGGTATCAGTTCCTTGCTCCCCATCACCCTTTGCACAATTTCTGCAGCCTTCCTCCTTCCTCTGGAACTTGTTGACGGTGTGTTGCCTACTGGCCCTTGCGTACCAGTTTTTGGGGCCTGGGTTGATGGCCGCTCTCTGACATCCACATCCATCTTCTCCAAAACAATCTGCTTGTTTGCCGCCAATGCCCTAACCTCGGCCTCCAAACGCAGAGCTTGCCATGTATTGGGCCTGGTAACAATCCCAAGTGACACCCAAGCGGCCCCTGAGGGCCGGGCTCTCACCTTAACCTGCTCCACCGGGGGTGGCTGACCGGCCCCCTGATCCACCGGCTTGCCCGTTGGGAATATGTAAGTTGCCCCAGACGTGCGGACCAACCCCTTGTCCATGTCCTTGGTCAGTTCCGCGCAACCAGAATTCCAGTGGCCTTTATTGCTGCAATAGGTGCACATGCAAACCAAAAACCCGCTCAACAGCCCGCTACTGGGCTGGAAGCCCCCCCCCATGTGAGGCTGCACACCCCGCGGAGGAGGAGGAGGCGGAGCGGTTATCCAATTCAGAAGTATCCGTAGGTCCCGTAACATATCCGTTACCTTGTTCACTGGTACTTCCATTGACTGCAAAGGGCTGCCGGCCACTCTGTTGCTGATGGGCCCGCCGGTGGTACCTGCGTTGGAGCCAGAGTGGAAGAGGCCATTGGTTGCCTTGAAACCGTCAGGAACAACCTGGATGTATCCTCAATCAGTTCTTCCAAATCAATCTTGCTCTCTACCGCCTGGTTGATTACGCTTAGGTTTGGAAGAAGCGTGACACTCCGATCCACTGACCGCAATACCAACCCGTGTTTGAATAGATACCGCTGGACCCGTGCACAAAGTTGCAGTGCAAGCCTGCCTAGAAATTCCCGCTTCATTGCCCTGGTTTGACCCGCTACCACCTGGTTCTTCTCTAGGTAGCTGTAGATGCGTTCAAACATAGCTTTTTATTCGGACAAATCACTCTGTGTCCGCACCCCACCTCGCAAAATTTCCTCTGCCGCCGCCCGCTCAAAGTCTGTCTCCCAGAAGCGGGGCTCACGCTTCCCCCACCTTGCCATCATCTTGTTCCGGAGCCTTTCCCAGTCTCAAGCCTTGTAGCCAGAAATATCCTCCACATCCCGGAGTTTATTCTTGTCCGTGAGAAAGAGAAAAACTGTACGGACCTTATCCTTTCCTGTGGCCTGTTTGCAGTCTGCAATATCCTTGAAACTTGCCAGAAAGGGCCCAATATCCGCAGTGTTGAACCGGAGATGAGGGAAGTTCTGCGGCCTAAGCCATACCTGTCATGGAACCTCAGCCACCTCCAAAGGCTCCAACTGGGGGGATAAAAACCACCGGACCAAGTATTTGGTGGTGGTGGAGGTGTTGGCCCGCCAGCTCCCAACCAGAGAGGGAACAAAGGTGGGACGTTCAATCCTGGAGTAGTTGTTGGCAACATTGCACCCTCTAGCTTCAAGAGACCTAGACAAAAGATTTTTCCCGGTGTGGTGCTCTTTCATGGACGCAAGTCGGGAAAGGCTGCGCGCTGCGGGCTTGCGCAGATTGGAAAGCTTGCGCAGATTGGAAGGCTTGCGCAGATTGGATGGATTGCGCGGATAGGAAGGCTTGCGCGGATTGGAAGGCTTGTGCAGATCGGACAGATTGCGCAGATTGGAAGGCTTGCGCGGATTGGACGGCTCGCGCCAATCAAGCAGATTGCGCATTGCAAGATGTGGGGATTGGATCACGCGGGTACGCCCTGGATACCTGGAACGGGTTGTGGGGCGGACGCATCATGAGAAGGACAAACCAGCAGGCAACACAGATGGGGCATGGGGCAGGGGGAGGTGGAGCATGGGTTACGGGACGGGGGACAGAGGGATAGGGTTGGGCTAGGGTTCTGTGGCTTAGGGGTTGTATTCCATCATTCTTGCTTACTTGCGGTTGTACTTAGGTTAGGGTTGAGAGGGAGGACTTAAATACTTCACTCTCAACTCCGGGTTGTAAGGGGATTATCACATCACATGACATGGGATCACATCAGATTGGATTGGATTGGAAAGGAAGGAACCCATCTTATTATCACTCTCTCTCACTCTCTCTCTCTCTCTCTCTTGACTGGCTGCATCCAATCTCCTTACAGACGCTTTTATCAATAACTTCCGGAACTCAAGGACAACTTCAGGGGGTATTCACACCTCTGGTTTCCACACCGGCCAGACCCCCAGATGTGGAAACAAGAGTAGTGATACCCCTTGAAGTTGTCCTCAAGTTCCGGAAGTTATTGGTCTAAGCCTCTGTAAGGAGATTGGATGCAATGAGTTTAAGAATAGAGATAGTGATGACAAGATAAATTCCTCCCTTCCAATCCTTCCCATACCATTCCCTGGTGGTCCAGTGGTGATGATATATGATGATGACCCAACCCGGAGTTGAGAGCAAGGTATTTTTGAGTCCTCCCTCTCAACCCTAACCTAGGTACAACCACAAGAAACAAGATAGATGAAATATGACCCCAAGTACAGAACCCTAGCTCCACCCTAACCCTACCCGGTACCACCCATCCCATCTGAAACCCTCCCCTTCAATATCCTGTATGTCCGGTTTGTCCTTCTCATGGCACAGCCCTCTGCCACGCCCTACTTGGAGCTCCCTGGGTTTATCCGTCCATGCGCGTCTGCGGATCCCGCAATCCATGAGTCAGCCCGCGCTTATGCCCGCGCAAACCTCCCTGGCGCGTAAAACCCCTGATTGCCCCACCCTTGCCTTCCGGACTAGCCACCCAAGAGCTTGGTTGGGCCAGCTCCATCACTTGGTCTGTGTTCCCTGGGCAGGTTGCGGCCCTGCGCCCCCCAGAGTAGGCCCAACCCGCACCTGGTGCCAAGCCCCGCAATTTCCGCTGCTGAGCCCTCATCCGCTGCTGCTAAGCCCGCAGCAGGCACTTCTGAGACCGCGCGCACCCCAAATGCTGAGCCCAACCTACCCAACTGCTGAGCATGCAGCCCGCAACACAGCTCCCAATCCAAGGTTATAATTACAACACCACACTGGGCTGGGTGGCGGCCGGCTGTCAAGGCCGGGGAGCTGGGGCCAATGGCCCCGGCTCCTCCCCCTCCCCTTGCTTGCCATTGCAAGGTGGAGGAGAAGGGCTGGCTGGGTTGAACCAGCCAGTGACCGGTTGCAAGAGGCAACCGGTCAGGGTGGGGGGGACCTCATCACCCTCCCACCAAATTTGATGGCTGGGCCAGTTTCAGCAAGGCAACCAGCGGTGAGGGGGAATTGATCATTCCTCCACCATTGAAAGGGGCGCTCTCCCCCCCCCCCCCCCCTTTACCAAGGGGGAGGAGCAACGGGCTGGAGGGGATTTGACCACCCCCCAGCCCACTTACCTTGACAAAACCCTGGGGGTATTGACCTCCGGGGCCCCTGGTAGGGGGATTTGACTGCCCCCTCCAGGGATTTGAGAGAAAGAGGGGGGGGGGGGGGGTGTGGCATGTCAGCCGGTTACACCCCCCCCCCCCCATGTGTGTCTGAGACCGGACCCAGGTGTGTCCTGGGTCCCTCCTGGCCATTTGTATGGCCAGGGGATGGTTGCATGAGGCAACCAGCCAGAATATGAGGTAACAGTTCTGGTTGTAACAGAAAACCGGCCAGGGGTTTGAACAGCTAAGGGGCTGGTTCAGCCCCATTACGGTGGAAACACCAGAAATGAATGGAATAGGCTGGTTGTAAGGGTACAGGGACTGATGCCATGCGGGCTGATGTAGCCCAAACCAAGTAAGAAGGCCTGTAGAGCCTGTAGAGCTCTTTTGGGGCGGATAATTTGACTTTTGGCTTGTTGTATCATGGGATCACAAGAGGCCAATCTTTTGTACTTAAGGAGCTCTTCTCCCTGCTGTTTTCCATCATCCATTCAACATCCAATTGAATTCATCAACAATAATATCCAATGTATTGCCCCATTGTGAGAGCCCATCAAGCAATTATTGACACAAGGTGTCCAGCATTTCTTTTGCTTTAAATACTGCTCATTTGCCTAAGCTAATTTCTGGCCATAATTATAACACTTCTTCTATTTGAATCAAGCTTTAGGCTCCTCAGAGGTCTAAATTTGAGAACCTAGTAGCATGGCAAAAAAAAAGGGGGAGTTAAAAGGTGAAACAACATAGGTACTAAGTACTGGATCCAAATTCTTTTGAGTCACCTGATCCAGTTTCCTATCATGAAACCAAAGACTAAGGTATCCGATTGAACTTTTGGAACAAAGCATAACAGTAGAGCTGGGATTTGAATCTCTTGGTTGAAGAAACTGTGTCTCTACAACCTTGGGCAAAGGAGGCTCAAAGTTTGACTGATTCTTGGTTTGGAAGAGAGTGAGTTGGGCCTGTAAGTTTGATATGATGGTCATAAGGCCAATGAGGAGGAGGTAGCTTATCTGCCTCCAACAGCTGAGAAACAAGTGGGGATCTTCATGAGAGACCAGTCATCAAGACTCTCTAACAAGTTCTAAATATTCTGTTTTGTCATCATCTCTGAGGAGATTGAGTTTTAAGTTCAGGGTTGAGGAACAAGCATTGTGGGGATCAAAATATACATACCTTTCAATGGCTGCCAGCTTTCCTTTAAAGCAGGTGGCAATAGCTAAGTTAGATGAATAGGCAATCATTACAAGCCCAAGTCTTCAATGCAAGGCAGGTTCCAGAGGGAAATCATCATTCAATCACATGATCATAGGATAGCAAGAGTACTGTTGCCTCTGGGTCTGTTTTTTCTTTTCTTTTCACATCTAAAAAACATTAGTATGACATCGTTTGTGTTGGGATGTCCATACGTTGATTAGGGTGCTTTTTTTTTGTGATGATGATTTCAAATGACAAGACTGGATGCCCTTCCGTCAAACTAGAGAACTTTGGTATCAAGAAGAAAAAAAAGTTCCTTTCATACTTTGTCATCCAAGCTCACACTGACTTACTCTAGAAGAATTAGTTGACTGTTGCCAGGTAGCGTCCGTACTGCTGCTTGCACGCCCCTAGTGGAGTCTCGACCTAATCGTCTGCTTCGACTATGTTGGGTTCAGGCAAGTTCCACCCAGGATTTGAATCAAAATCTGCTCCTCAAACTTTTGACCAGCCTTCATGAATCCTTTTGGGCCAAGATCACAGATCCGGTGTCTAAGTTCCATCTCAAAATCAATGCTTCACAAATAATTCTCCGAATTGAAAAGTGGGGCTTCAGCTTTGGCACTAAAGCTCTGCATACAATACATAAAAATAATAATTACCCTGTCTTTCCTGCCGTCTGACCAGCCCCCAAGTATTGGTGATAGTATGGATTTCGCAAAAACGAATGGAAGATGCGTCAAAGAAAAAAAAACACCTTGTTCGTCAGAAGTTTCTTCCGGACAAACCGCATATTTTTCTTCATAAATCAAAAGAGGGGCGCGAAAAGAAAGCGAAAGAGAAAGGGGGGCCGAAACATGAAATCTTGAATTTGACACGATTCGGGCCAGTCTGCCGGAGCTCCGATTCAAAAAAGGACACAAGTCTACCTGGGGACCGACACAAACAATGCTAAAAGCTTTGAGAAGATCTGGACAATTTTTGGTTTCTATCATGAGATCAGGGAAGAGAAACAAGTCAAGAACATAGGAGACGGCTAAGATTGCACTTGAATCGGGCATTATTAGTCGATGTCTTGCTTTCCATCGTACTCTTCGAGTTTTGAGGTTGCTAGTTCCCATCCCTGATCACCTAAACAGATCTCCCTGACTATTTCAATCACTTCATCTATTTTCCCAATCAACTGTTTCGTTGAATCTCGCTCCCTATATAAAGTGAGTTTTAATATTTGACCTTAGTTTTTTTTTTCGAAACGTTGAAAACAAAGGGTTTGCTGACCTCAAAGTGATGGTTCCATTCTTCACTGAACCGAAATCAACAGTAATACCAAACGGTGTACCCAACTCATCATTGCGAGAATATCGTTTGCCAATGGAGGCGTTGGAGTCATCAACTCGACTCGAAATCCCAGCATTTCTTAGTTTCTTGGCTGTGGTTTGCATGAAAAATTCGCGAATGTTAGAGAGTCATTCCCGCCGAGTTAAGAAGGGTCATTAGAGGGAGAGAAAGAGAAAGTCAAATCGAGTTCTCGTGCGTTCGATGAGACAAAGTGGTGTGAGTCGACGATGAAATTCACTGACAAATCGAACGAATCAAAGGTCGAAAAACATCAGTCCCGCTCAAAGGTACTATGAGTACCTTAACAGGGGCGATTGACGGAGGAAGTGATAAAACCTAATATCATCAAAAATCGATGAATCAGTCAAGCGTAACGTGATTTGAGTTGCAGGTAAATTCGATCTCACCCCGCGATTGACATCATCTGCTCTGGCCCAAAAACAATGCTCTAAGAGTGAGTATAGTATTCTTCCGATTCCAAATGAAGGCTCAATAACATTGGGCGTGAACTCCCTAGCTGAGATACTCAAGAAAAAAAAAACGTTTCCATTGTCAACAGACGTTCCCTCGAGTAAATCCATCCACAAATCTAGGGAATAATACCCTCCGTCTGACCGTTCGTGTTTTGTATCAAATTAGCAACCAGAAAAATTCCTTACTCGTTTCTTTGAATGTTTTACGTTCGATCTTGAGGATATCCGGCGTCAATTCGTATTGATTGCCATCTGCAGCAAGCACTTTGGATGACCTAGGGAAAAATAAGCATTCTCAGGCAAAAGAGCTGTCTGACGAGTTACTTGATTCACCACGGATCGGATAAGAGAAGAGTAACAGGATGGATTGGAATGCAACAAACCCTTGTGAGCTGAGTTCAGAAGAAAGGCACTCTAAGCGGGTGTCATCGAGGGCAGACACGGCTTCTTCTACCAATTTGGCTGCTTGTCTGAATCGAGGACCGAACAGTTTCTTGTCAAATACCGGGACGTTCCTTTCCTTCTCAATGACCTCTTTCAGCGGTTCTCGGACGACGAGTTTGGTTCCAGTGCGTACAGAATGCACAGTAAGATCATAGGCTGATCGATCGGCGCACCCAACGCACTCAATCCAACCATAAGAAGATTGAATTTCAGCATCCCAACAGTCCGAAGCGTAATGCGCCATTTCGTTATCCATATGTTGACGGAATCGTAGGCGGTTGGGATCGATACCGATTTTTCTCAGGAATAGGTCAATCCTAACCAAGAAATAAGCCAGAGTATGGTTATCAACTATTTGTTGATCAACGGCCTCACCGATGGTCAGCTCTATGATGTCTGTCCTGCCTTCGGATTGAACAGAGCGAGGCAATAATTTGATCTTATGATTTTCGATCTCGTGAAATTTATCGTGACGTTTATCCTGAGGATCGACGTAATGCTCGATTTCAGCCATGGTGAATTCACGAACCCGGAGAAGGCCTTGTTTGGGTGAAATCTCATTCCTAAAACTTTTACCGATCTGAGCAGATGCAAAGGGAAGCCGGCCGTTATTGAATTCTAGAAGTCGATTGAAATTGACAAAGTGTCCCTGGGCTGTTTCGGGCCTCAGGTACGCTTTGAGATGACCGGTCGGACCGATTTGAGATTCAAACATCAGATTGAATTCCACAGGTTCGGTTAATTCGTTATCAGTATCCGGCGATCGAATGTTTTCTTTCCTGATCAACTCCCCAAGTTCTTTTCCGGTGTAGTTGTCGATTTGAGCAAGGATAGAATGATAATCCTTTAGAGTTTCATCGGATAATTTGACGGGTGCGGCTTTTAATTTCTTCTTCTTGGCAAGTTTGTTGGATGCAAGATCAGTGGCTTCGATCGCCGAGTCACCACGAGCTTGACTATCGGCTGCAATCCTGGAAGCAAGGACCGCTTCGACCAGGTGATCTGCACGAAAAATATCGCCAGTCTTGACATCTGAGGTCATCCAATCCGTAAATTTATCAACATGACCAGAGGTCTTGAGCACGTCAGCCAGAGTGATACAGGTCGTGTCGATCTCTAACATTTCGTCCTCTATGATAAAGTGCCGTCGCCATTCCTGCAATATGTTGGATTGTAAGGTACTTCCAGGCGGTCCAAAGTCATATCTGAGTAGGTTTTGCGGATTCCAAAGAAACAAACAGAAGATTGGAACGATTCAATCAAATTTGATCCGACACTGAATGAATTGGTATCCGAGATTCGTCAAAAAAAAAATATATATATATAATGAAGGAAAACTTCACGGACAACCCGGCAACACCTGGTATAAAAATAGGGCAGGACCAGTCAAATTTAGGGCCAATGATAATTGTATTAAGAGGTTTTCATCCTGAGTATGAGGGACGCTCAAGGACGACTGACCGCCATAACTCTCAAAAGCGGGAGCATAAAAGAATCGCTTGATCAGTAAACCTTCGAGTTGACTCCGACTGAACGGATGGGCGTCCTTTACGACCGGTTGGATTGACGATTGAACAGACTCGGTTTGATGGACAGACATCTTACTACGATGAATAGAGCGACCCGCTTGGGTTGTGGATGGGCTGAAGTGATGGAGGAGACTTCTGAGTCTAGGGAGTAGCTGTGGTTGATGATGATAGTGTGGATAGATGCTTCTCCCAATCAGGCTGGTTGTACTCATTCCAAGTTCCAACCTCGAACCTCTTCTCAGTCTCAAATGTCTTCCTCGTCCAAATTTTCAAATCAACTTTTCCGTTTTATCGTTCAAAATTACATACATATTTAGGTTTTAGTCGCCCTTTGATGACGTAAGCAAATCGAATTCCTTGGAGAGTGGGGTTGTGTGCTTACGTAACCGTGGGAGGTTGGGCGAGTCGAGGTGCATATGTATGTATGCATGCACATAGAACTTATGGCGGGGGCATTGCACCCAAATAGGGCGTATCAAAGTTAAGCAAACCCGCCATTTTTAATGGCAGGTTTCAACCCAACTCCGCTATTTCAAACCCGCCATTAAAAATCAAAAAACCCACTTATTTCACATCAGACATGTCAAAGTTACCTGAAAATGAATGGGTGTTTTCAAATAAAGTATATAAAGGCCTTCAACCGCTCAACCACGCATCATTCCACATCATCACCCCTGGTTTCATCCTCCAACCTTATTGGAACTCTTCATCACTCTCATTGCTTCATTGCTATCCTCATCACTTCTTCACTCTCATTGCTTCATTGCTATCCTCATCACTTCATCACTCTCATTGCTTCATTGCTATCCTCATCACTTTATCACTTCATCACTCTCATTGCTTCATCACTTCATCACTCTCACCTTGCTTTATCACTGTCATCACTTTACATCACATCCATCCTCTCATCACTTCATCCCCCCTTTCATCACATCCTAACTGACATTGCTTTATTGCTTCATCACTTCATCCCACTTACTCTTTTTAAATGGCCCCTCAGCAACACTCCCCCCGCAAGTCCACTCAACCAAAGCAAACATCACCCAGGAACTCAACATCCAACAATCCTCCCCCATCAGCTTCCAAAGGCTCAAGTCAGCTCAACAGAGCTGATCACATCATCCTGGTAAACTGGCTCAAAATCCCATCCAGCTACAATGCTTGCTTTGGATCCAACAATGAAACATGAGTTGGCCAACCTCCATCCTCTAAGGTTAGTGGTTATCTCCTGATGGCCAATGTATTCAAGAATAAAACCAAAGGTAGGCTGGATCTTTCATCCAAACAGATACAGGAGCAATTCAAGAACTATCAAACCAAGTACAAAAAAGCCCACTCAATGTCAATCTCCACTGGCTTTGGTATCACCAACTCTGATAAAGCAAAGGGAATCAACTTGGTGGTTCATAAGTTGGACTTTGTGTGTCCTTTTTATGTTCAAATGGATGAAATCTTTGGCAAGAAGGCCCATATCACCCCTTTAGCCGCTTTTGATGCCCAACAATCAGATTCAGTTGATGCTGAGGACCTGGCTGTGGATGCTTGGCCCAGCAATGATGATACCAATGAAACCTATGAGTGGCCCCAATCTGATGTGGAGGAGGATATTCCAACAGAATCAGCTCCAATCACATCTACATCAGCATTGATCAACAATTCAAACCCTTCCTTGGACCCCTCACTTCCTTCTTTGGATTGCTCTCTTCCTGGGGTGGAGGAATTTAACAACTTGACCAACAAGGAGAAAGTTACTCCTGTATCACCACCATCATCATCATCTGCTCAAGTAAGGAACCAAGATCTTTTCTCTTCTGTCTGGTTAATCCTGACTGATTTAGATTGTAAAAAAACGGGCTCATCCATTCCTGAATGGCCAAATACTCAAGCCAATGGGGCCTCCCTCATCCCCTTCAAATGAGAGCAATGATGTTCCCACACAAACCCCCTCTGCAAAGGGAAAGAAAAAGGCATCCAATTCCATCAACCTCAACCTTAATAGCCGTCAAAAGCAGAGAAACACTTCAAATTTTTCTGGTTTTGAGGATATCATGGAGAAGCAAGATTCAAGCAAGTTTATTGATTGATTTTACTTGCTTTCAAAATCAATCTCATTCCTATTCCCCTCCAAAAAACAGTGAAATCACAAATAGAATCCAAAAAACTTCAATTTGAAAAGGAGAAGTGGGATTGTCAACTGGGTATGGATTGTCAAAAGTGGAAAGATGAGAGTTTGGCTCATCAACACAAGTTGGATGCTGAGTGGCAAATCAAACAGGCCAAGCTGGAGTTTCAAAAAGTGGAAAAGGAGAAGGATCAAGGGCAAGACAGACTCAAAGAGGAGAGGGAAAGGCTAGCCACAGAAAAAAAAGATAAGTTATTGGTAGCCATGGCATGTATTGGTAGCAGTTGAACTGTGGATGAAATAAAAGAAATTACTCAATTGCTTGGTTTGTAAATATATTTACTTTGATAAAATTTTTAAAAAATAAACACAAAAAAAATATTTTTGATTGCAACAACATTGTGGAAAGAGATTGTGTGCTTGGTAAATTCCCCGCAACAATATAAAATTTCTCTGAAACAATCCCGCTCCAAGTTCCAGAAAGCCCACTAGCCCTTGAGTCACACTCCCGTACCTCCGCAATTCCTAATCAAACTCTGCTTCCACACCCAAGCCAGAAACCACTAAAGCTAATTTGAAATAAAATAATAGTAAATAAATAAGTTGGACTCCCCAACAAGCTCCGCACTTGAACTATTTCCCTAAATATAACCTCCAAGAACTCTTGCTTGTTATTACACTCCAAAGTAACAGAAGAAAGGAATCAAGCTATAATTTGCCGCAAAAATCCCCAATAATGATGATGTTGTTATAATTATGGCCAGCAATTAGCTTAGGCAAATGAGCAGTATTTAAAGCAAAAGAAATGCTGGACACCTTGTGTCAATAATTGCTTGATGGGCTCTCACAATGGGGAAATACATTGGATGATATTAGTGATGAATTTGATTGGATGATGAATGGATGATGGAAAACAGCAGGGAGAAGAGCTCCTTAGGTAAAAAAGATTGGCCTCTTGTGAGCCCATGATACAACAAGCCAAAAGGCAAATTTTCCGCCCCAAAAGAGCTCTACAGGCTCTACAGGCCTTGTTACTTGGTTTGGGCTACATCAGCCCACACGGCATCAGTCCCTGTACCCTTACAACCAGCCTATTCCCGTTATTTCTGGTGTTTCCACCTCAATGGGGCTGAACCAGCCCCTTATCTGTTCAAAACCCTGGCTGGTTGTCTATTACAACTGGCCTGTTACCTCACATGCTGGCTGGTTGCCTCATGCAACCAGCCCCTGGCCATACAAATGGCCAGGAGGGACCCAGGACACACCTGGGTCCTGTCTCAGACACACATGGGGGGGTGTGACCAGCGGAAATGCTGTCCCCTCCCTCCTTCTCACAGATCCCTGGAGGGGGTGGTCAAATGTCAGCCTCCTGGATGCCAAGACCCTTGCTATCCTTTAGCTACCAGAGGTGATAGAATAAATAATAAATATATTATTTAATAAATGCAGCAAAAATCCATAAAATATTTGGATTAAGCTTGTTGCAAGGTTAAGTGGTTTGGTTATGGTTTATTGTTTTAATTCAATATGAATTAATTTATTATTAAATATTTTTATAGAGGGGCCACAATTATGTTGGGGATCTTTAACACCTCTCTTCAGGGATTTCAGTATGAAAACAGGTAGTCCTGGTTACTTTGGGCTCTTTAGTTTAAAGGATATTTCACCCAAAAATAATATGTATATAAAATACACGGTGGAGTGGCAGGGCCTTGTAGCCAAACTGCCACAACAGAGAAAAGGATAATAAAACTCACTGGTATATTCTTAAATCCTTTGGGTATCTGTTTGAGATGTGCACTGATGGGTTAAACCTGTATACTGGGGTTATAAGGTTGTTCAGCAGTTTGAATTGATAAAAAAGAGGTTGAGGACGGATATTACTGATCAGAATTAGCCATAAATCACTTACTTATTTCTTATAAGTACTTGATTACCTTGGCACAGTGTCTGGATATAAATATAACTGGGTCTCTGCCCATCAATATCCTCAAAAGAGCTCTTTATTTATAGCTTTTGGAGTCCCAACATTGTCCTTCTGAGGGGTGCAGGGGCTCAAAGGGACGGAGACTAAGTCTAGCAGGGTAACCAGGGGTAGCCTGTCATGTTTTTTTGGTGCTATAGCACGGGTAGCATCTAATTCCTCAGGGTATGGCAATTATTCTACTTCATAATAGATATTAGGACATGTGAATAACACTAATCAGTCCCATTTAGGTATTATTTAATTAATTATCATTAGTAAATGTTCCCAGTAATTTAATAATTATATAAATAGACATTTCTACGGAAATCCCAATTTCAGGTGAGTTCTCATTATGTATTATATAACTGGAGTAAAAGTCATGATATTGATTTTACTCCTTATTTTCAAGTTCCAGTTAATTTACTAAGATAATTACTTAAAAATATAAGTCACAAGAATTCATGTAATATTTTTACGTCATTAGTTTTCTTAGTATGTCACAAAGATATTGATGTCTAGAAATTCTCATAAAAGTATATTAAAGTATTTTAATATATTTTTAGAAGTTGTCATTGTCTTATTTTCGACATTCTTGTTACTTTGAATTATATTAAATAAAAAATACATATAAGGATTATTTAAGTATTTTTATATAATATTATGTACTTTTAGGCTATCTACTATCCACGGGAACATTTATTACATATGTAGAATTTTCCCGTGTGGGTTGCAGCATGTTTACGCGGTACCTCAGCCTCTCAGGCCGCCTGTCACTCTGTCAACCCGTAGTCCCGCAGCTGCATACTTGTCAGAGGCCCGGGGCTGCGTAAAAAACCTTAACGGAGTGACAGGGCTATATCTCAGCCGCCCGCGGATGCATTGGCTGCCGCGGCTGCGTGCGGGAATTGTGACAAAACACATTTCCGTCCGTTGTGGAAAGAATAAAGTTTATCCCCCTATAATTGTCCCAAGGTTTGGAAGTTAACGGTTCCCTGTGTTTGAAAGGAGATGAGGATGTCCAAAGTCACACTTACATGAGAAATAGAAATAAGGAGATAAAGAGATAAAGAAAAGTAGAGAGAGAGAGAAATCACCAATCCTTCAATCCTAAGAACTTTCCACCTGGATGTGTATCCGGTATGAGTTCCTTTAATCTCCTGGTGAGATGAGTGATCCAATCCAATGATGTGATGTGATGATTCCTCTTCCTCCTTCCATACATCCCCCTCTCCTAACCCAGAGTTGAGAGTTAGGATAAGTCCTCCCCCTCAAAACAGAAACCCTAGCCTCCTCTCCCCACCTCCTCCGTACCAAACTCCCCCCGTCGTCCGTACGCCATTCCGTCCATCCGGTTTGTCCTTCTCATGACGCGGTCCTCGCACGGCGCCCTACTCGGAGCCCCCCGCGCCTGTCCGTATCCATTTGTCCGCGCCCGTTGTGGTGTCAATTTATAGACACAGATTGGGAACTGCGTCGCGGCTGCGCGCTCAGCATTGGGGGCAAGCGGGCTCAGCACTAGGGTATGCGGAGTGCTCAGTAGCGGCAGCCGCCGTTTGGCTCTGCACCTGGTGGATGGGTTGGGCTCAGCATCAAATGCGGCGTGGGCGGCAATCCGCCCCGGAGATCGGATTTGGAAGGTAGTGCGCTTGAATAGGTTTGCGGGCGCGCCGGTTTGGATGCGTAGGGGCGGAGCAATCCGCGGGCTATGAAGGAATGGATGGGGCGCGCGCTTGCGCGCACGGATCATGCCGGATATTACCAAACACCCACAACGGGCGCGGACAAACGGATACGGACAAGCGCGGGGGGCTCCGAGTAGGGTGCGGTGCAAGGACCGCGTCATGAGAAGGATGAACTGGATGGACGGAACAGTGTACGGACAACGGGGGGAGTTTGGTATGGAGGAGGTGGGGAGAGGAGGCTAGGGTTTCTGTTTTGGGATTTTTTTCTGTTTCCTTGTCATACTGTCATTTGCGCGTGTACTTAGGTTAGGGTTGACGGGGAGGACTTATCCTCACTCCCAACTCTGGGTTAGAGGAGGAGGAGAGAGGCGGAGGAGAAAGGATCACATCACATCATTGGATTGGATCACTCATCTCACCAAGAGATTAAAGAAACTCATACCGGATACACATCCAGGTGGAAAGTTCTTAGGATTGAAGGATTGGCGATTTCTCTCTCTCTCTCTACTTCTCTTTATCTCTTTATTTCTATTTCTCATTTGAGTGCAACTTTGGACATCCTCATCTCCTTTCAAGCGCAGGGAACCGTTAACTTCCGAACCTTGGGACGATTATAGGGGGATAACATTTATTCTTTCCACACCGTTGTGGGTGTTCAGTAATATTGGCCATGATCTGCGCGCTTGCACGCGCGCTCCATCTGTTCCTTCATAGCCCATGGATTGCTCCGCCCCTACGTATCCAAACTGGCGCGCCTGCAAACCTAGTTGAGCGCACTACCTTCCAAATCCAATCTCTGGGGTGGATTGCTGCCCATGCGCATTTGATGCTGAGCCCAACCCGTCCACCAGGTGCGGAGCCAAACAGCGGCTGCTGCTGATCCAGCAACTGCCGCTGCTGAGCACTCCGCATACCCTAATGCTGAGCCCGCTTGCCTCCAATGCTGAGCGCGCAGCCGTGACGCAGTCCCCAATCTGTGTCTATAAATTCACACCACATCCCCCCCCAACTTGAGTTCTGTCCCCAGAAGTTTCCCATTGCTTCACCATACCACCACCTCTGCTACTTACACTCCACCCCCACCACTCCCACTACCACCTTCCCCCGTCTTCCTCCCTCTCCATTGCCATCATGCTCCCATGCAAGTTCTGCGCCCGGAACGGGCACGCATTTTTGATCATCCCCGGTCGACGCACCTGTGTTGCTTGCCGTCGCGGCCATTGTTGCTGCTTGCTTAGCAACAGCATCCCTCAAGCCCCCCCCAATCCAGCTCTTGCCCCAGGCCACGCAAGAGGGCTTGTCCAGATCCGTTTGTGGTTTTGGACAACAACTCAATCTTGGAAGGCTTGTGGACACCCCACGGTTCACCTCCATCCCGCCGCCCCCAAGCTCTGTCACCCACCACCTTGCACGTGAGCCGCGACTTGGCATCACCTCTCCGCCAGGCCGGACCTCTGCAACGGGGCAAATACAAAACCTCGGAGGAATGGCGCGCGGCAACCTGCGCTTGGGCCGCCGCTTTTGGCGTGAACCAAATGGTACTGGACCCAAGACTTTTTGGAAGACCCGCGGCTGCGCCAGCACCTCCTCCTCCTCCTCCAAAACTGCCAACACCGCCCGCTCCACCAGCGGCCTTGCATGAGAGGCCTACGACCCCCAACGTCCCTCCGCCTCCGTCACCTATAGTTGTCCCGTCATCGCCTCCAGCTGGACCGAGCCCCCCTGTTGGTTCCCCAGAGGCCCCATCTTCACCGGCCACTCCTCCCCCCAGCCCTCCCAAGATCCCGGAGATTCCAATTGTAATGGCGCTCCTGGCGGCAGGCTTCAAGGCTTTCACGGAAAGTTTGACCACCATGCTTTGGAATTTCCTCGCAATCCCCGGCGCAAACTCCTGGCGTCTTTCCGGGCTTTACTGGCGTCCTCAAGGGCGGAAATGGAGGAAATGATGAAGATGGCTTAGGCGCATCGCCCCCCCTTCCCCTTCTTCCTTCCTCTACTTCTTCTCTTCTTGTTGTTTGTACCGCGCTTCCCTTTCCATTAAGAAAATACAGGTATCCGCGCAAGATCCTAACCTTCTGAGAAAAAGTGCGCAACCACGCTTTGTGAGAGTGAGCTTGAGATTGAGTCCGCGCCCGCGCGCTTGCTTTGTGAGCAACTGTAAGTGACTATCCGTTCCAAAAGAGGCACCTGGACCGCCCCAGACAAACTGCCACACAGTTCCCTGTACCCTTCCTGTAACAAAAACAACAACCAAAACACCAGCGCGCGCCACCGTAAGGGAAGAGAGAGAGAGAGAGTAAGAGAATGGAAATTCTGGGGTGTCTAGTTGTTCTGGCTGTGAACCGGCTAGAGCACCCCCTCACCAAATCAAAACTTATCCCCTACCCCCTCTACCTCCCCCCCCAACTTGGCCACTGTCCCCAACTGGTCGCAACCGCCTACTCCGTTGCAACGGCACGGTCTCTGCTTCTCCGCCCAAAGACAAATCCCCGGATTGCGTTCCTACACCATTGCCGTGCTCCACACTCCCCTTGTCAGATCCTTCACCCCCTTCCGCCGTTTTGTTGAATGAGGTAGATCCTTGTGCAAAGAAGCGCTTGACATGCGAAGCCAACGCCTTCCGTTTCAGCGGAGTACCGTCTAATTCCTCCAACTGATAGCTGCCGCCCTCAAACTTGGACGACACGCGGAACAGGCCGTTCCACCGGTTAGCAACCAACTTCCCCCACTGAGACTCCAGACTTTGGTTGTACAGGAGAACCAAATCCCCCTTCCGCAAGGGATCCCGGAGACAATGCGAGCAACGCTTGTCCCAATAGCGCACCAATGCCGTCCAAGTCTTCTTCAGCCGGTCCGCTGCCTTTGCAAGCATTCCGTCCCGTCAAAGGAGCTGTTTGGCGCAAGCCTCAAGCAATTTGGCGGAGGTCTTCACCTTCCACCAGTCAACCCCCAGGAACATCTCCAACTCAATGTCCACCGGGAGCACAGGGCACTGTCCGAAAAGTAACTTGTACAGCAAGTAGCCTGTTGACTGCTTCACCAAAATCCGATCCGCAAACAGAACCATTGGAAGGGTCTCCTTCCAGGGCTTCCCGTCTTCCCCGCACATCTTGACCAGGGCGTCCTTGATTGGTTGATGCCCGTGTTCAATCATGCTGGCCCCCTCGGGATAGTACTCCGTTACCCAGCCAAACTTGGCTCCGCAACTCCTCACCAACTTGACCAAACGGCCACAAAACTCAGCCCCTCCGTCCACTGTAACCAGACAAAGCAACCCGTACCATCTTCCTCCAGAAATCAAGCAACTTTGTCCGCTGAGAGCTTGACCAATGGACGCGCTTCCACCCAACCGGACAGGTTGTCCCGCGCAACGAGCAGATAGGCAAACTTACCGGCCTTGATGTGGACAACATCAAGCAAGACTTGACCAAAGAGCATGTCTTCCCCTGTGGGGTTTCCGACTTCCTTGGGCAATCTTGCGCTCTGCCGTTGATAGGCTTTGCAGGACGCCAGCCATTCCCGTACCCCACGCACTACCCCCGGCCACCAGAACCGCTCCTTCACCTGCCTCCGCGTTTTGACCTCCCCTCGATGACCAAGATTGTCGTGAAGGCTCCAGAGGATAGCTTCCTGATCCGCCCTTGAAGTGGTAACCACAAGAGGAACCGGAGTCTTCCGCCGCCAAATCTGCCCCTCCTGTACGTAGAAATTCCCCGCTTGCCGCTTTGCCCATTGCATGTCCTTCTCCGTAGCTCCATTGGGGAAACACAGGTCCCGCAAGTAATTGCAAAGAATCGCGTACCGCACGGTCTGCCAGAGCGGCAGCTGAACGCCTGCCTCCACAACCCCTAACTTGACAACCGGGGTCTCTACATCAAGCAGTTCCGTGTCCTTGAACGGGTTGTCCCTTGGATACCGCAACAACGCGTCCAGAATAGTGAATGCTTTCCCCGGAACATGAACGACAGCAAAGGAGAAAAGTTGAAGAAACGCCACCCACCTGGTCATGGGAGCGTTGGGCAACGCCGGGGAATTGATCATCCGCGCCAGCATCTCCGTGTCCACCAAAATCTCAAAGTCAACCCCCCAAAAAAGATACTGGAGCTGCCGCACGATCTTGGTGACCCCGCACAACTCCAACTTTGGCTGAGAGTACCGGCTTTCCGTCGGAGTGAAGGTGAACAACTCGTAAAGCACCGGCCTATCCTTGCCATTGTGTTCTTGAGTGAGAACCCCCCCACGCCAAATTTGCTGGAATCAACCACTATCCTAATTCCTCCTGCGTTGTAGTCAAGATCGCGGAGCACAATGTCATGTCCCATGATCTCCTTGAGCTTCCGGAACAGGCAATTGCATTCTTCCCCCCACTTCCACTCCGCCCCTTTCTGCGTTAGTGATCGGAGCAGGCTTGCCACCTCCGCAAACCTCTTGATTAACATACGGACATAGCTACATAATCCCAAGAACTGAAGGATATGCAACACCCTCCGCGGGGTTGGCCATTTGAGGACCTTGTTCCGCTTTTTCTCTGCAATGCGCCGGCCGTTGGAAGCAACAAGATGGCCAAGGACTTTGAGCACCGGGACACAAACCGCCAAATTCTTCCCCGACACCGCCAGTCCTGCCTCCTTGATGCAAAACAGGATGTGTTCCAACATCTGCGCATATTCCCACACGAAACGTTGGACGCCGGGAACTTCAACCAGCTCCGCTCCCCCGTAATTGGATTTCAGAACTTTGATGCCTGCGTCGTTGATGAAGATTTGGACTCCCTCTGGAAGATCATCCTTCAGGATCCAAGCCATTTGCGCTTGGTACACCGCCACGGAATTGGTTGCGCCTTGCGAGAGCCAAGTCAGCTGCATTCTTCCCAACCCATTCTCAAATGCCATTAGAGGCCGCAAGCAAGGATCCAACTGGCGCTGGTCATATCACCCCATCACATCCACTAAACCGTAACAAGCGCGCCCCGCCATTGACTCAAGGAACTCGTCAACCCGAGGGGGCCGTCCTGCATCCCGGATTGTAAAGGAGTTGAGCCGCTGTAGATCATGAACAATCCTCAACGACTTTCCGTCCTGCTTAACCACCGCAAAGATCGGACTGGAGTAACTAGACGTTGACTGTTAGTAAAGGCCAGTCTTCACCCGCTCCCGCACCAACTCCAGAAACTGCTCCCGGACCGCCTGCGGTATTGGAATTGGCTTGATCTGCCACGGCTTGTGATTGACAGTGGGGATGACATAGGGGTTGCCAATATTGTTTTTCAGGAGCCCCCGCTCTTCCGGTCCAAACGCAAGCGCTCTTTCCCAAAGAAGCAGAACCAAAATCAGCAAATCACGCTCCTCCGTACTCAACCATCCCGTTGGGCCAAAATTGAAAGCTGCAATCCGCTCCTCCGTGATCCGCGCCAAACTAGTAACCCACCCCAAAGTCTTAATTGGCGTGACCCAAGGGTCCTGCAACCAAGCAATTGGGCGAAGCGGTCCGTTCAATTCCTGGGGCATTGGCTCATTCCTTGGTCAGACCTTCCGTGACACCGGCTTGTACTTGCCCGCGTTGAACCGCATCATCTGCATGCATCCTTTGCTTTAAGTCCTGCACAGAACGGAACCACGGCTTTTGCCTTTGCTCATGAGTGTGGCACAATGATAAGGTTTTCAAAGCGTAGTACCCTTGGGCAATGCATACTGAGAAAAGGGACTTACTTCTGCAACGTGCGCGCCCTGCACTTTCCTTCCTCCCCCTCCCTGCTCCTCATTAGTCAACCACCCGCGCAAAACCGGAGCTTGTTCCGCGCGGTCTCCTTGGTCGACTAGGAAAAATCCTCTGAAGGTTGCCCGTCGCAGACCAACTCCGCATCTGGTTCCTCCTCATACTCCAACACTCTCCTCCGCTTCCCTTGCCCGTGATCGCAGATAGTTGTCTCGAACCTTCCGCCGGAAAAATCCTCCACCGTCAACGCCTCCGGATTGAAAACCATTCGTGCTTGAAACCCAAACATGAACGGCCTTCCCAAAATCACATCCCCGCAATCAACCAAAAGAAAAGAAAGAGGCCTACGGAACCTTGCAACCTTGACCTCCTCCTCCTCAACTACCCCATCCACACAACACTCCCCTCCGTTAAGCGCGCGGAGACCCATTGCGCATTTCCGCCAAACCAACCCCAAATCATCCACCATCCGCAATGGCAGCAGGTTCACCATTGAACCGCTGTCCACCATAGCCCACACCTTCCTTCCTGCTATGACCATCAGAATGTAAGCGAGTGGAGTCAAAACCAATTTCAACTCACAATCCTCGTGCCCCTCCTCCTTCTGTGCCACATGAACCCGCTGCACCGTCTGAGGTACCCGGCCCTGACCACAATCCCGCAACGCCTGAACCATCTTGTCTACCACCACCGGAGACACAGATGCCAGTTCCCGCAAGGTCAGCGGGACAAGAGTCTTGTTACCCATCACCCTTTGCACAATTTCCGCCGCTTTCTTCTTCCCTACAGGGTTTGCTGCCGGTGACTTGGTTCCAGGCAAGCGCGCGGCCGGTTTTGGAACAGCCAACGGGGGTTGCTCCTTTGCGTCCACCTCCATTTTGTTGGAGACCGCCACCTTCTCTTCCGTTGCCACTACCCTTACCTCAGCTTCTACCCAAGGTGGTTGCCACGATCCGGGACCGGTAACAATGCCCAGTGACGCTCGCGCCATTGTTCCCGCCTCCTGACCCCGTGTGCGCACCTGCTGCATTGCGGTCGGCTGGCTTGGCTCCATCGGAATCTGTTTGCCCATCGGAAACATGTACCCCATCCCCCCCGTTCAAACCAATCCCGCGCTGAGATCCTTTGTAAGCTCCTTGCACGCCAATTGCCAATGACTGTTTGCCCCTCAGTACGAGCACCCCCTTGGCACAAAGGTACCGGGCGGCCGAAACCCTTCCACCATGTGAGGTGGAGGCCCTTGCGGCTGCTGCTGGCCCATACAGCTCATGCAGATCTTCAAATTCTTCATCAGTTCCGTCAATTTGCTTACTGGAGGGGCGGGCGCGGGTTGAGGAACCGGAACACGCGTGGAAGTAGGTGGAACTGGGGCCGGAAATTGCGCCAGAGCAGGAACCTGGGGGGCGGATTTCTTTGGTCCCGCTGGGAAGACTTAGCGGTGTCCTCAATAAGCTCTTCTAAGTCAAGCTCACTCTCCACAGCCTGGCAAATGACAGCCAACTCCAGAAGTAGCGCGATGCTCCCATCCAATGACCGCTTCACCAAGTTGTGATCGTAAAGATGCCGCTGCACCCTTGCCCGGAGTTGAGTGCCTAAACTTCCCAGAAACGCGCGTTTCATGGCCCCCGTCTGTCCCGCCACCACCTCGTTCTTTGACAAGTACCAATAGATCCAATTGAATTTCAAGGTGTACTCCTCCAGCTCCACCTGCATTCTGACTCCTCTGCGCGCGCTCGCCTCCGAGGCCACGCGGTCAAAATTGCTTTCCCGGAATCAAGGTTTGCGCCTACCCCACCGCGTTAGGATCTCCGCCTTCAGTTTTGGCCAATCTTGATTCTCGTAGCCTTCCATTTCCTTGACATCCCGGAGCTTCTCTTTGTCCATAATGAACAGGATGACAAGCCGGGCCTTATTGGCGTCCAATGCACCTTCCGCATCTGCAATACCTTTGTATCTCGAGATGAATCACTCCACATCCGCGGTGTTGAATCGGATGTGAGGGTAGTTGCGCGGCCTGATGCAAACCGGACGAGTGGGTTCATGGTCACTGGAGACCGATGGGGAATGGCGTAGCTCGTCCTGGGTTGAGCGGAGGGAGGGGGAGGAGGAGGGATGGAAGACAAGAGTTGGGTCGGAGTAGCGGACCCGGAGACGGAAGGAGAAGAGGAAGAAGAAGAAGGAGAGACTGTAGGAAGGTATGAATAGGACATCGCGCCCGGTTACCTTTGAAAGACAAGAAAAGGAAGGTTATTTCCCAGCCAGACCCCCAGATGTGGAAAGAATAAAGGTTATCCCCCTATAATTGTCCCAAGGTTTGGAAGTTAACGGTTCCCGGCGTTTGAAAGGAGATGAGGATGTCCAAAGTTGCACTTAAATGAGAAATAGAAATAAGGAGATAAAGAGATAAAGAAAAGTAGAGAGATAGAGAAATTGCCAATCCTTCAATCCTAAGAACTTTCCACCTGGATGTGTATCCGGTATGAGTTCCTTTAATCTCCTGGTGAGATGAGTGATCCAATCCAATGATGTGATGTAATGATTCCTCTTCCTCCTTCCATACATCCCCCTCTCCTAACCCGGAGTTGAGAGTTAGGATAAGTCCTCCCCCTCAACCCTAACCTAAGTACACGCGCAAATGACAGTATGACAAAGAAACAGAAAACAATCTCAAAACAGAAACCCTAGCCTCCTCTCCCCACCTCCTCCATACCAAACTCCCCCCGTCGTCTGTACGCCGTTCCGTCCATCCGGTTTGTCCTTCTCATGACAGGGTCCTTGCACCGCGCCCTACTCGGAGCCCCCCGCGCCTGTCTGTATCCATTTGTCCGCGCCCGTTGTGGGTGTTCAGTAATATCCGGCATGATCCGCGCGCTTGCACGCACGCTCCATCCGTTCCTTCATAGCCCGCAGATTGCTCCACCCCTACGTATCCAAACCAGCGCGCCTGCGGACCTAGTCAAGCGCACTACCTTCCAAATCCGATCTCCGGGGCGGATCGCCACCCACGCCGCATTCAATGCTGAGCCCAACTCGTCCACCAGGTGCGGAGCCAAACAGTGGCTGCTGCTGAGCACTCCGCATACCCTAATGCTGAGCCTGCTTGCCTCCAATGCTGAGCGCACAGCCGCGACGCAGTCCCCAATCCATGTCTATAAATTGACACCACACCGTAACTCCTAAAATATACACAACAGCTCAATTCTGACTGAATTTTAGGTGTGAAACCTATAGGTGACAATGTGTGTGAAATATTTAATTGACCAAAAGCTCAATAGTGGAGCCGTAGTATTTTGGTCTTTCTTTCCTTAACTATTTAAAAATATAAGGAGTTGGATTTCAAGGGTAGGTTCAGTGAGTGACCCTACCTAATTTTGGATGGAGAATTCATTTCTGTAATAATATTTATGTTTTTCCTACCCCTTCTTAGTTTAATTATATTATTATTATTTTTATGTAATTTTTGTTACTTTTGCAGCTTGCTTTGCAATAGTAGCAAGCTGACATCAAACCCCTCTACCAGGGGCCCTGGGGGTCAATACCCCCGGGGCATCTTCACGCTAAGGTGGGCTGGGGGGTGGTCAGGTTCCCTCCAGCCCATTGCTCCTCCCCCTTGGTAAAGGGGGGGGGGAGAGGGCCCCTTTGATGGTGGGGGGGTGGTCAATTCCCCCCCACCGTCGGTTGCCTCAATGCAACTGGCCTAGTCACCCCTTTTGGTGGGGGGGTGATCAAGTCCCCCCCACCATGACCTGTGTGGAAAGAATAAGGGTTATCCCCCTATAATTGTCCCAAGGTTTGGAATTTAACGGTGCCCTGCGTTTGAAAGGAGATGGGGATGCCCAAAGTTGCACGTAAATGAGAGATAGAAATAAGGAGATAAAGAGATAAAGAAAAGTAGAGAGAGAGTGAAATTGCCAATCCTTCAATCCTAAGAATTTTCCACCTGGATGTGTATCCGGTATGAGTTCCTTTAATCTCTTGGTGAGATGATTGATCCAATCCAGTGATGTGATGGTCTCATTCCCCCTTCCCCCCTCCTCCCCAACCCAGATTTGAGAGTGAGGATAAGTCCTCCCTCTCAACCCTAACCTAAGTACACGCGCAAATAACAGTATGACAAAGAAACAGAAAACAATCCCAAAACAGAAACCCTAGCCTCCTCTCCCCACCTCAGTACCAAACTCCCCCTGACGTCCGTACGCCGTTCCGTCCATCCGGCTTGTCCTTCTCATGACGCGGTCCTTGCACCGCGCCCTACTCGGAGCCCCCTGCGCCTGTCCGTATCCATTTGTCCGCGCCCGTTGTGGATTTCCGGCAATATCTGGCATGATCTGTGTGTTTGCATGCGCGCTCCATCCGTTCCTTTATAGCCCGCGGATTGCTCTGCCCCTACGTATCCAAACTGGCGCGCCCGCAAACCTAGTCAAGCGCACTACCTCCCAAATCCAATCTCCGGGGTGGATTGCTGCCCACGCCCCATTCAATGCTGAGCCCAACCCGTCCACTAGGTGTGGAGCCAAACAGCGGCTGCTGCTGAGCACTCCGCATACCCTAATGCTGAGCCCGCTGCCTCCAATGCTGAGCGTGCAGCTGCGACGCAGTTCCCAATCCGTGTCTATAAATTGACACCACACTGGTTGCTGGCTGGTTCCATCCAGCCAGCCCTCCTCCTCCTCCTTGCAAGGGCAAGTGAGGGGAGGGGGAGGAGCCAGGGCCACCAGCCCCGCGGCAGCCGCGACTGGGGTGGGGGGCTCCATTTTGAGACCCCTGCCCCCTACAACGGCCCTGCGCGGGCTGTTGGGCCCCATCAACGGGCCTTAAGCAAAAACAGCAGCCCCAAGCGGGCTGCAACACGGGTGGCAGCCCCAATGGGCCGCCCCAAGCCCAAAAACTAAGTAAACCATACTTTGGCAGGCCAGCCCGTTGCGGTGTCAATTTATAGAAACGGATTGGGAACTGCATTGCGGCTGCGCGCTCAGCATTGGGGGCAAGCGGGCTCAGCACTAGGGTATGCGGAGTGCTCAGCAGCAGCCGCTGTTTGGCTCCGCACCTGGTGGACGGGTTGGGCTCAGCTCTGAATGCGGCGTGGGCGGCGATCCGCCCCGGAGATTGGATTTGGAAGGTAGTGCGCTTGACTAGGTTTGCGGGCGCGCCGGTTTGGATACGTAGGGGCGGAGCAATCTGCGGGCTATGAAGGAACGGATGAAGCGCGTGCCCAAGAGCGCGGATCATGCCGGATATTACCAAACACCCACAACGGGGGCGGACAAACGGATACGGACAGGCACGGGGGGCTCTGAGTAGGGCGCAGTGCAAGGACCGCGTCATGAGAAGGACGAACCAGATGAACGGAATGGCGTACGGACGACGGGGGGAGTTTGGTACGGAGGTGGTGGGGAGAGGAGGCTAGGGTTTCTGTTTTGGGATTGTTTTCTGTTTTGTTGTCATACTGTTATTTGCGCGTGTACTTAGGTTAGGATTGAGAGGGAGGACTTATCCTCACTCTCAACTCCGGGTTAGGAGGAGGAGGGAGGGAGAGATGCGGAAGAGGAGAAAACACATCATCAGATTGAATCACTCATCTCACCAGGAGATTAAAGGAACTCATACCGGATACACATCCAGGTGGAAAGTTGTTAGGATTGAAGGATTGGCAATTTCTCTCTCTCTCTACTTTTCTTTATCTCTTATCTCCTTATCTCTATTTCTTATTTAAGTGCGACTTTGGACATCCTCATCTCCTTTCAAACGCAGGGAACCATTAACTTCCGAACCTTGGGACAATTATAGGGGGATAACCTTTATTGTTTCCACACCATCTGGCCAAGTATGTCCAAAATAAACCTTGGGCCCAATTATGCCCATACAAGCCCATCTGGCTGTATTTGCCCATATACCTCACTGGGCCTGTTAGGGCCCGTGTACCAATAGGCCTGTTTCACACGTTTTGAGGCCAGTTTCCCCAAATCCGTGACATCCACACAGGCCTGTATGGTCTGTGTGAGTGTCCAATGGGCCGGAGAGGCCCATATGTGCATCCCATTTGGATTACACTTATACGTAGCACACGCATAAGTGCATACATATTTTAACAGACATGATCTCCAATAATGGTAAACTCTGATAATGATAAACTCCTCCCCCCATCCCTTCTCCCATCCATACAACAAAAGAAAAGCTTTCTTATATGTACAACAAATAACAAAGGAACGTAAACTACTAAAGAAAGACTCCTTTTCCCACCATGTCTGTGCAATCCACACTGATCCTCCTTACTAATAGTGCAATCCTTACCCAATCTGATGATCTGCAGTAGATTTGATCATCCTGTTGCCAATTTACCCTAACAGTTGAGTTGCACCAATGCATAACTAACAACAGATCCTTGCCAATCTTCCCTAGCGGATCACTCCCAATCCTGCATGCAGCATAACTATGGATCCCCAGCAACCCGCATGCCATGAAATTTTCCACTCCCCTCCGTTGACCTTTAATTCAATATGATTCCACTTCTAGGTCACGTTTGAGAGAAATCTTCCTTGCAGTCGATGCGACTTTTCTTCTTTTCTTCTTCAATCTCTATCTTTCACTTGGCTCCTAAATGATTGGTGCATTGATGCCTTTTGTGATGTTGCTTTAGCTGGGTGTGCACCATGCCGGTTCAGTATTTATCACATCATGCCCCAACCCGCATGAAAGCTCCCTCTTACATGGAAAGAGGATCGCTTAACTTGAGTTTTTCCCTTGAAAAAACAGTGTTGGGGCCCACAATGGGCGGCCAAATGCTAGCGAGCTTGACAGGATTGATATTTGCCAATTCAATCACAATCCTTGACTGAAAGCCAGCAATGCTGGCCGGACTGCTCACATGCCATATTGTAACCCGAACGTTGAAATACAAGAGGTAACAGGTTCTAGAAATGCACATTTCTTATAATCTTTAGCGAGTCATCGCTATCGGTCACAAGGATTACGAAGTAATTTGAACGAGGCATGTGATCCCAGCTACTGGAATCTGGATTCTGACCTTCAGAGCATAATCCGAGCGTGAAACAACACGACGCGAACAGCCACGAGTTCACTACGACCAAGTGGAAATTTTTCGAAATCTGCACATTTGACTGCATCAACGACTTCAGAGACAAACAACGCTTTCCGCGGTTCGATCGCATGAAGGAATTTTCCGCGCGCAAAACTTCTACAAGAAAATATGGACGATGTCGGCCTCGTAAGTCAAATTCTCAACCTGGTATTTCGACAGGCTTTTTATCACTTCTTGGTATTATTGTCGGCAAGTTGATAGTAATGTCCGGCCACTAACGTCGATCGTACGTGGAGGAGAGAGGCGTGAATAAGATAACAGGTGGTTAGCTAGCTCTTACCATCGCTGAAACATCCGGCAGGTACATTCAAAATAGTCCCGTGGACTATCGGATCCGAACTGGCCAGAAGCAATTGGAAAAAGCTCACGTTCGATCAACCAATCCTTTTCAATCACTGTCAAATCTCTCATCATTTTTTTCTTTGTCTCCGTGATTTCGTGAAAAATGACAAAGCCCGTCTCGGGTTTGCGATTGAACATGACGGACGAAGGATGTACAAACAGGACCTGTCAATTAAAGCATTGTAACCGATTTGGGAGACGAGCCTTTAATAAATGACTAGTATTTTGAGGAACTCACGTTATCCTCTCGGCAACTTCTGTAACTGCCGTCATCCTTCATCCATGCTGCGTTCCTGAAATAGCCGCTCACTAGACACCTTCTAACTTTCTTCTCTTCAAGTCCACAACTAACCATTTTAACTCCGAATTTCTTGAGATATTTCACCAGCTGACCACGAATATTGATTGCTCGACTGAGGGCTTTGAAATTTAGATGATGCTTTGCACACCACTTGGCACTAGATTTCCCGTCTTTTATAAAACTGTTGAACACGTTAAGGTATGTGAAGTGATCACCTTCAGAAGCGATAAACTTGCGACGAGAAAGTTGATTCATTTCTTCCGAGTTTCCTCCCACAAAAACATTCTGTGATGTCATAGAAGATTACTGATACTAACTTATCATAGGATAAATGGATGATGATGTTTCAACGGCATACCTGAACAGAGGTCATCGCAGCAATTGTAACAATTTCTTCAGAGCAGCCAAATTTTTCGGATTGCAAAAGCTTTGAGTATTCTCGGGCGAATGAGGTAAATCATCGATATTTAGTTAGTCCAGAGATGTACTTGGGCAAATTTTTGATTTGTGCCAAGAAAAAGCATGATTCACAATCTTGGCCATCATGGGCTCTACAGGCATTTCGGCCATTTGAAGCCCTAGGTCGTTGGTCAGATTACCGGATTCGTCCAAAGCACCTAGCGCAAACAAAAACTCCAATGCTCGTTCGACCAACAGGCTGGATGGTGGGTCAACGAATTCGAAGCCTTTCACAACGTTCTCGATCCCCAGTGCCTTCAGTTGCAAAATTACCGTGATGAGCTCAGTTCGGCAAATTTCAGGCTCAGTTTGTGCAGGTAGAGAGTGATAAGTTTGCGCAGTATACAGCCGGAAACATTTGCCGGGCGAAGTACGACCCGCCCGACCAGCGCGCTGAATGGCAGATGCCTGAGAGACAGGGCAAACCGCAAGTACGTCGAACCCTTGGGTTACATCAAATTTCCGAAGCTATTTTGCCCGGCGGTGGCTATCAGTAAGCAACCCATACTCTTGAGAAATTTTTTGAAAAAAAAACTCTGACGCAACTTTGACAACACCGGAATCTATGACGTACTTGACCCCTTCAATGGTTACACTAGCTTCAGCGACATTGGTTGCTACAATAACTTTTCGGGAATCACGATTACGAGCGGGCTGAAACGCCCAAAGTTGTTCTTCGGGCGGCAAGGCGGCGTGGAAAGGAATAATAGACAGCTCCAGTGAGCCTGCTTGCAAGTCATGAGATCTTTCGAGGAGCCGTGAGCAAACTTCATCGATTTCTTCTTTGCCTGTCAAAAACACGAGAATATCACCCCGCGGTTGCTGAATTCAAGCAAAACGTTCAGTCAATAGGATGACGGAAGGTCCATGATAACAAGAAGTGGTTGATCGACCTACAGATAGATGGATTTCCATGACTGTAGTCACGGCTGCACTCAGATAGTCTTCGGTCGGTTGTTCAAGGTAAGCGATCTCAACCGGGTAGATTCTGCCTTCAATGTTGATAATGGTAGCATTTTCCTCTCCCGGGGCAAAACCGTTAAAGTAATCACGGAGATGTTGAGCGTCAAGGGTGGCCGAACAGATGACAACTCGCAAATCTTTTCGGATCGGTTGAATCCTGCGTTGCAAAAGACATTACAAGCAGAGCACCGATCAGATGGGAAATTGGATTCATCAAGAAAGGGTCATTTTCTCACTTTTTCAATACTCCCAGTAACAGATCAGTATAACAAGATCGCTCATGGGCCTCATCAACGATCACCACACTGTAACGACTCAATAAAGGATCTAGTAGGAGCTCCCTAAATAACATACCGTCGGTGAGATCTATGCATTCTGAAATCAATCGTCAGACGCGTGCGTTGAACTGCTTGCTGGGAGGAAAGTTGAGCCGACATTTGATTCGAGTGCGGTTGCTAGTAAGTTCCTCAAACCGTATAGCGTAGCCTACTTCTTCACCCAACACCCAACCTGCTTCGGCCGCTACTCGACTGGCCAAACTGGTGGCAGCAATCCTTCGAGGTTCACAGATAGCCACTCGACGTCCTTCGGCAGTCCAACCGGCGTCATGAAGAAATTGAGGCAATTGGGTCGATTTACCCGAACCGGTCTGACCAACCAAAATCGTGAAGGGGAATTTCTCGATCGCATGAAGTAGGTTGCGGCGATACGCAAGGATTGGGAGCTTAGATCCAGGAGCAGCCGTTAAGACGATGGCCGGCGCGCGATCGGTAGCTCGGTCCAAAGAGCTCCCTGCAAGCGTTAACACCTCAAGTTGAGCCACACTTTCAACTCAGCAGCGAAACAAAAATTAAGTCGAGAGAGATGCAGTCCATACCTGGCGCAACAGCACCGGGCTTCCAAAAGGCCATTGGTGCTTCGTTCGTCGTCTCGGTAGAGTGGATGAGTCCGGCCGGGTCCAGGTGGCACAGGCGGCATGATGAGGGGGGCGTATCTCCCGCGCGCGGGAGGTGAAAATCGGGAGGCAAACGGTGAAATTTAAGTTTGCGCAGCAGGACTTGACTCTCCAACTGCTGCGCCATTTACTGGAGGCAATGACAAATACCTTCGAATCTCCAAATCCACCACCTTAAGAAGCATGAAGCATTTTTGCTAGGGGGTAATAGGGATCTATGGCAATCAATACCTACAATATCCAAATGAAGACAACCTCAAACGCCTGTTGGCCATGGGCAAAGCTCAAAGTTTTCCAGGTATGTTGGGCTCTCTTGACTGCCTGCACTGGCCATGGAAGAATTGACTAATAGGGTGTATCAGAGTTAAGCAAACCCACCATTTTTTAATAGTGGGTTTCAGCCCAAATCTGCCATTTCAAACCCGCCATTAAAAATCAAAAAAACCCACTTATTTCACATCAGACATGTCAGAGTTACCTGAAAATAAATGGGTTTTTTCAAATAAAGTATTTAAAGGCTTTCACCACCTCAACCACACATCATTCCACATCATCACCCCTGGTTTCAACCTCCAACCTCATTGGAAAAATTCTACCTTGAACCTCATTGGAAAAAATTGATTCATCACTCTCATCTCTTCCTATCCTTTTTGCTTCATCACTCTCATCCCCTCATCAACTCATCACTCTCATCACTTTAAGGCTGTCATTGCTTCATCAACCTCATCAAATTATTGCTTTCATTGCACCCATCCTCTCATCACTTCATTGCTTCATCCCCGCTTTCATCACATCCTAACTCTTGCTTCATTGCTTCATTCCTTCATCCCTTCACCCCTCTTGCTCTTTTTAAATGGCCCCTCAGCAAACCTCCCCCAGAAATTCCACTAAACTATCCAATGGACCAAAGCAAACATCCCCGAGGAATCAAGTTAGAGTTTTAGCCTGATCTTTGTGTTGCCTAAACCTTGAGTGCAACCATACTTTCATCAGTGTTATATACCTTTATCAATGTTTGCTGTCAATCTTTATTCATTATGCTTATTCACTATATTATTTCTTAACAACTAGCCAGCCATATTGTACTTACACTATTTAGGTCTGTGTCTGATCTAGTGAAATTCAACCATTCTGGAAACAAGAGAGAGGTACTCCCTGAAGTCGTCCTAAGGTTCAGAAGTTAATGGTCCTAGCATCTGTAAGGAGGGGGACACACCCTTGAAGAGAGAGAGAGAGAGATAGATAGATAGATAGATAGATGAATTCCTTCCTTCCTTCCCAGACCATGGTGGTATATCCCCCCGTCCCCAACCGGGTGCTGAGAGTGAGGTCTTTATTTCCTCACTCTCAATCCTAACCTAAGTACAAGCACAATGAAAGCCTAGAAAAAAATAAGAGGGGAACCCTACAAATCCAAACCCTAGCCTATGTAAGCGCTGGACTCCAGTAGCCACAACTGAGGGACTGCTGTCCCCGCATGGCTTGTACCACCGCATGGCAACAATCCCCAATCTAGCCCAAGTCCTCCTACCAAAAGCCAGAGGAGCGCCTGGCTCAGGACTATTCATCTGTCTCCTCTTGTTCCTCTCTTCCCTCCCAAATCCTTGACCACAACCAACAAAATGGACAAAATCCCTTGATCTAAACAGCACATCTGTTACCTCCACCTTAGCATTTCCCTATCACTTGGCAGCTCCTCAGTAGTTCAGGAGGAGCCTGAAGCAACATAGCTGGAGGTAACTATGTCCTCCAATCCATCTCTCCCAATCTGTTCTTGATCTTCTCACTCCTTCTCCACCTACGTCCCTGTCTAATCTATATTCCCTTCCTTCCTTGTGTCTTGTCTATCTCTACCTTATCTCACCAAATCAATCCCCACTCACTTGTACCATTTCCTTCCTAATTCACTACTCAAGATCTAAGCTTGTATTCACCCCAAATACTGTCTGAGGACACCTGCCAATAGCCACTCAGGTTGACAGAACTGCAGGTAAATTTTGTACCTCTCATCTCCAGCTCCTGTGTTTCTATCAAAATTTGACTCCTTATTACCTATACTCATTGTCTTCCCATTCACATCTCAACATTGAAGTTATTCTTTTACTGTTACTGCATTTTTAAGCTTAGTGTTGCAATAAAGATAAAGACTTATCAACATTACATGGTAGCAAGAGTCCTATCTTGACACAGCTAGAAGATCAGAAATAAACTGAGAACAACCAAAACAATGGCCATGGCACGCAACTCAAGAGGAATGGAGACCCACATACCCAACTCCAGAAGTGACTCAGGTGACAATTACTCCACAAAGTCCAAGCTCCCCATCCTAACAAGGCATAAATGGTACAAATGGAGGAACAAATTTGAGAATCTACTTATCATTAAGGGGCACAAAGAGCTGCTAGACCCTAATTGGATCCAAAAAAACAGCAACACCAAGATATACCGCAAAAAGACTGCCCTCTCCATTCACCTACTGTTCAGCTCCATGGACCGGGAACTAAAAGGATATGTAACTCCCCATTTCAAGGAATTTCCACGTGCATTTGAGAAAATGAAGAAAGCCTGCGGTTAGGACTCTCTTATTGTGATAGGTTATCAAGTGTAACAGCTAGTATACCTGCTATTACAACCCAACAACTCCATTTGATCTCACTCCGTAGTGTTCTGCAAATGGTATATTGCCCTCAAGGAGACACTGGACACCCAAGCATGCTAAGACCAAGAATACTACATTGGAGTCTCATCCTCACTGGCTGCTATTTTCTTCCTCAAGAGCTTCAGGCTCAACCCCTCTCTGAGCTCCCTTGTGCAGTTGTGCCACAAAATCTGGCCATTTTAATTTGAGAGGGTCTATGATTGTCTCCTTGCCAAAGACACTTGCCATGAAAGTGAAAGTTCCAAATTGGTTATGCACATTGGCTCCTCAAACCGCAGACCCTGTCCACCCAGACCTACTCCTAAAGCCGCTTGACCTATTGTCCCAAACCAACCACCTGCTCATGCCAGTCAATACACTACATCTCAACTTATCTGTCCCAGTCCAAGACCAGCTATCCCCACCAGAGCCCAACCTAACTTATTCAAACTTCCCCATGGGGCCTCCAACCTCACCTCAACTCCATGTTGGAAAAATTCAAGTGACTGAAGTCGTCTGAATCAGCCAATTTGGTCAACAAGGACAATGACAAAGACCCAGAAGAGCTCCCGTCTGCCAACATTCTAATGGAGGAAAATAACATAGAGGACTGCGGGTTCCTCATTGACAAAGACGCCGTGTACAATGTATTTTTGTGCAATACTGGCCCTACCAACCTTATCTACAATTCCAGCGCCACTAAATAAACAGTCTGAAATCAAATCTCCTATCCAATATGAAACCGTGCAACAAAGCAATGAACACCTATGGAGGAAAAATTGATTTCACCCACATTGGTACACTGAATCTTGGCTCTGTATCTGTATATCCAGTTTACTAGGCCCCAATGGGTCCCTGGAACCTTATCTCAGCCCCCCAACTTGAGGACCATGGTCTAAAGGTAATCCACCAACATTGCGTAGTACTCATCAAGGCCTCCAATTCAGTTGTTTTAACATTCTGAAAGGTGGGCAACCTATACATGGCCAACTTCACACACCAAATACTCTTGGGAAATTAAATTGCCAAAAAACCAATTTTCACAGACTGGCATGTGACACTAGTACACCCCTTGGATGTTTATCTGCAAAATTTCCTACAACTAAATCAAATAACGTCCTCTCCAAAAACTCATTGCGCCGCTAATTGTGCTGTCTGCAGGACATGTAAGCAGAAATTTTCTCCACACTCCAATCCTCTCCCCAAAGCTCCATCCCTGTTTCCCACCATTCACTCAGACCTTTTGCTCATCAATCCTCCAGCAAAACATGGTTATCAATACTTCTTGGTACTAATCAACAACTGCAGCCGGTTCAATCACATTTGTGTCCTAAGAAACAAGAGCAAAACAGAGGCTCATATTATCTCCTACCTCAACAAGATCAAGAACCAGTTTGACCAATTCCTGGCCATGTTCCACTTGGACGGTGGAGGTGAGTTCTCATCCAACAGCTTTCTCTCCAAAATTTGGTGCAAGGGAGTGGCAATAGAATGCCCACCAGCTGACTCTCTCCAAACAAATGGTCTAGCTGAACAATTCAACCAAACGCTACTCAGCAAGCTACGGTGTGTAATGGCTCAATAAAGCATCTCTGTTATCTACTGGGATGAAGGCGCCAAGTATTCCTTGCTTCTTATCAGTCACCTCCCAAGCAAAGCCCTGGGATGGGAATTGCCTTTCAAGCGCCTGTCCGCCGTAAACTGCTCTCTTGAGCCAAACTGCAACGTACATAGGCTCCTACCCTTTTACCTGAAAGTTGCAGTGCGCCACAGGACCCAATTATCCAAAATTGCTCCAACTGCTTGCAAACTTCTCTTTTTTGGCTACAAGCCTAGGTTGGATGCAGCCCAATTTCTGGATCTTGAAAAAGGAAAAATCACTGTTAGCAGAGAATTCTCCCCAGCTAACCCAAACTTCAAGTAAAATTCCCCGGATGCCATAAAAAACCACCTACATCCCTTCCCTCATGCACTCTTAACTTTCCCTCCCATCCTTCAACCATGGCCCCAAAGGAGTATGCAACAGTCAGAAATGACCACCCACCGCATTGAATGTCCCATTGAGGACCCATAAACTTGATTCATACATCTGTGAGGTTGCCTGCAGAAGATGTGCCATGTGGCATCTCCCCTGAACCGCTGGCTGCACCCGCAGGGCCTACTCCAGATCCACTCTTGGCTACTCAACCTCCCCCGGCCGCCAAGGGTTACTGCTATATGCCATACTATGATGTCACTTCAAAATACATCTCTGGAAAAATTGAAAGATCTGCCATTCTCTCCACCTCCCAACGTTTTCAACCCCTGGCACAGCCTGCATCCAAGGAGGACAACTCAACCAACCTGGCAGAAGTTGCCTTGGTGAAGGAGGCATTTGCTAACCCAAAGGAGAAGATCAAATGGCTAGAATCAATTTCAAAGGAGAACTCCTTGTTCATCTCAAAGAAAACTGGCACTCTTGTCCCCCCTCCTGCTGACAACAAGGTCATTGAGGGAATGTGGCAATTGGTGAGGAAGAAGAAAAAATTTGGGGACTTTGTCAGGAGGAAATTGCAATGGGTTTGCTTCAGAAATAATCAAGAAAAGGATTGAAAATACTAAAACACATATACAAGCGTGGGACGCAACAAATGGTTGAAGGTGCTACTTGCTAGGGTGGTCCAGTTTGGCCTCATGGTTTTTCAGTTTGATGTCAAAAAGGCCTTCCTCTACGGTGAGATTAATGCAACTGTGCAGGTGTCTCAAGTGTCTGGTTTTGAGGTACCTGGCAAGGAAATTTGTGTCTGGCATCTCAACAAGTCTCTATGAAGTACAAAAAAGGCTCTGAAATTCTGGAAGAAACATCTCATGGACACCCTGGTGTTGCTTGGACTGACACCCTCCACCTTGGACAAATCAATCTTCCACAACTGCTCCAAATCTCTGTTGCTACACATTCATGTGGACAAAGGCCTTGTTGTGGGAAAGTCATTCAAGGAGATGTTTTCATTCCTGGATGGTCTGCATGCTACCTACAACATGAAATCCAAGGAAAAGACTGCCCAGCACCTTGGCAACGCCTTTGACTGGAAGGGGGATGGCTCCGTACTTATCCACCAACAGGACTACTGTGAGAAGATCCTAGGCAAGTTCTCCATTTCCCCAGCTAATCCAGTCAAAGTTCGAGCCCAAATGAACCTGATCAAGCTGGCCGCCAACACTGCAAAACCACTCAGCGGGAAAATAATGGAAAAGGCAATTGGGATTCTCAATCACCTAGCGCTACACACTTGACCCAATATCACTCACACTGTCAACTTATTATCCCACTACTTGTAAAAGCCAACAACAAACCTCTGGAACATTGGCAAGAACCTACTACAATATCTTTGTGGCACAACTGGTGTTGGCCTGCTGTACAAAAAGGACTCCAGTCTGGATAAAAACCTGGAAAGGTGGGCTGATGCTGATTACACCAACTGCATGGATATGAGGAATTCTACCACCGGTTTTTTCATCATGTTATACGGTAATCCAGTTCACTGGATGAAAGAAATACAATCTGTCATGGCTAAATCCACAACTGAAGCATAATTCATAGCCATGAATCACTGCACCAAGCAAATCAGGTGAATGTTGGGTCTCATAATAAGCTTGGAAGTGGAAATACCAAAACCGGTCATATATAACAATAATGAAGGCACCAAATTTATCAGCACAGAGGCTCAGCTCAATCCCAATTCAAAGCAAATTGAGATCAGATACCAATATCTCAGAGATATAGTGTCTAAATCACTCCTCACCATCCAACAGGTCCCCTCCAACAACATGATTGCTGATATCCTAACCAAGCCCCTTGGCCACATCAAGGTATACTCTGCTTTTAATGAACTCAGTCTGTGCACAACTGAAGTCAGTAGTAGTTTAAGCACTGGAATCCAGTCACCACAACTGAGGGACTGTGGTCACTGAATAGCTTGTACCACTGCCTGGAAACAATCCCCAATCTAGCCCAATTCCTCCTCCCCAAACCCAGGATCACCTGGCTCAGGACTGTTACTCTTTCTCCTCTTGTTCCTCTCTTCCCCCCCAAATCCTTGATCAAAACCAATGCAATGGAAAAAATTACTTGAGCTCAACAGCACATCTGGTACCTCCACCTCAGCATTTCCCTATCACTTGGCAGCTCTTCAGTAGTTCAGGAGGAGCCTGAAGCAACATAGCTGGAGGTAACTATATCCTCCAATCCATCTCTCCCAATCTGTTCTTGATATTCTCACTCCTCCTCCACCCATTTCCCCTTCTAATCTATATTCCCTTTCTTCCTTGTGTCTTGTCTATCTCTACCTTATCTCACCAAATCAATCCCCACTCACTTGTACAATTTCCTTCCTAATTCACTACTCAAGATCTAAGCTTGTATTCACCCCAAATACTGTCTGAGGACACCTGCCAATAGCCACTCAGGTTGACAGCTCTTCAGGTAAATGTTGTACCTCTCATCTCCAGCTCCTGTTTTTCTATCAAATTTTGACTCCTTATGACCTATACTCATTGTCTTCCCATTCACGTCTCAACATTGCAGTTATTCTTTTCCTGTTACTGCATTTTTTAGGTTGGTGTTTCAATAAAGATAAAGACTGCTCAAAATTAAAGCCTAACCCTAAGCCTTAACCATACCATCCAATCCTTGGCACACCCAGTTTGTCCTTCTCATGATGCATCCCTCCACCGTGCCCTACTTGGAGCCCCCCATAATTTTCCGCATCCACCCAACGCGCTATCATGATTGTCCCAATATCCCCAGATTGATCTGCGCTTACGGGCATTCACCCCCCCTGTATAACCTCTGAAATTTCCCTGCTCTTACCTCCCCAAACTAGCCATCCCACAAACTTGGTTGGGCCGGCTCCATTCCTAGGTACGTAACATCCAAGTGGGTTGTGGGCCCGCCACATCCATTTAAGCCCAACCCGCACCTGGTGTGCTGAGCCCTGTGGCACCTACTGCTGACCCCACAGTTGTCACTGCTGAGACCACAGGCACCCCAGCTGCTGAGCCTGACCTACCCAATGCTGAGCGCACAGGCCACAAAACAGTTCCCAATCAAAGGCTATATAATGACACCACATCCCCCCCAACTTGAGTTTTGTCCCCAGATGTCTTCCCATTGTTACCTTGACCATAAACACGCTTCCCATACGGCCAACCTTGCACCCTCCTTCCCCACCCACCCAACTCCTCCCTTCACCATGCCCCCCTGTGACTTCTGTGCTTGCAACCGGTATGAATGTTTTACATTGCGCATGCACCTCCTGCCACCATGCCCACCATTGCTTCTCCCTTATCAAGGGAACTCCCTGAACTCCCCCCCATCTGGGTCCTGTCCTCAACCGCGCAAGAGGGCGCTTCAGGATGCATTTGTGGTGTTGGATGACAATACAATTTCAGAGGATTTGTGGACCCCACCCGGTTTGCCGCTCCGCCACCTCTGGCCTCAACCAAAAGATGCAAATCAGCCTCCCCCTTTTCCGCGCCAGAACTCTGCGCAAGGAGGATTTCAACACATTTGCAGCTTACCAAGCCGCCATTTCTTACTGGGCCATTTGAGTCCCACTTAACCGCCCAGCGGTGGACCCATGCGCCAAGGAAATCTTGAATTGACATTCTCTGGCCCTGGGTCCAGCTCCTGGTCCTCCAACTCCTCCTCCAGCTTCTCTGGCATCTCCATCCCCAACCCCAAAATTGTCTCCGGAACCAAAAGGCTGTGCTCCGACTCTGGCTTCCCAAGAGCGGATTTTAATTCCATCCTCTCCACCTGCTTTGCCACTTCCTTGCCTCCCCATCTGGCTTCACCTCCTCCCCGCACGGCAACACCCAAAATCACAGACATCCCCACCGGGTTAGCGCTGAGACAAGCACACTTCAAGGACTTTGCCCCAAGATTGAACAACCTGCTCTGGCAATTCCTTGCGGCTCTGGGTGCTCATGGGGCCAACTCCCGCTGCAACTTGCTAGCGGCCTTCCAAGGACTTCTGGACACGGTGTGGTCAGAGATGGTGGAGGTTATGGAACTTCTTTAAGCGTATTGCCCCCTTCCCTTTTCCCTTTTCTTGTATCTATCTACCTTTATGTACTTCAAAAGAAATAGACTTTTGCTTGAACCATTTCCCAATTAGTAAGAAATGAGAAAATAAAATCCACATCTGCGCAAGAGCCCCTTGAGTAAGTGAGAATCCTTGAGCCTGAGAGTGAGAAAAAACCCCAAATCTGCATTTGCGCAAGAGCCTGGACCATAAAAGCTTCCCAAAAGGGTACCTGGACCACCCCAGAGGGACTGCCACACAGTTCCTCATACCCTTTCTGCAAAAAAAAAGAAAACACCAAGCCACAAGCGCCTGCACAACCACCAGAGAGAGAGAGAGACAATAGGAAACAAACATTCTGGGGTGCCTAGTTGTTCTGGCTGTGAACTGGCTAGAGAAACCCCTTACCAAGGCAAGCTTTTCCTGCATAAAATACAACCATATACCCATCTGTAAAGAAAGAAACAGATAATAAAGAGAAACAGGACTAGAAAAAAGAGAAAGAAAGAATTTTTTTTTCAATGACATCACATTGCTCCTTGTCCCAACTTCCACTTGTGGGGCTTTTCCTTGCATGTGTGGACCTGACTTTTGCCGCACCCATGTTCCCCCTCAACAAACCACCATCCACACTATCTCCCCCCCAACTTGGCTGCTGTCCCTGGCGGGTTGCAACCTTCCACTCCATCAGAAAAAAAGATGTGCATGGCTTCATCCAATCCCACTTGGGGCAAGTTTGCCAATTTTTGTCCCAAAATTCCATCCAAACGTGTCCCCTGCCAAAACCCATGTGCCCCAATATTCTATTTTCCAAGCCAAACTATTGAAACCCCATCCCTTCCAATTCCGTGCCTGAAGACCTGTCCCGCATTTCTGTTGCACCAATCCTGAATCCCTTGCTAGCTGCAATTGCAAAGCGCCTGCCTTTGACCCATCTTCTCCGCACTCCCTGCAATTTGTGCCCTTCTGCACCACATGCATTCTCCTTGCTTTTAAATGGGTCCAACCCTGGTTGCAATACTTTGATGACTGAAACATCCCTTCCACCACCACCAACTCTGGAATCCCATTTCCTGTCCCCCTCTGCACAATACCCACCATTCCCTTCCTCTCCGCAAGACCCATCCACTGCCCATTGGTTCCCAAACCACGCTCAATATCTGATGCTTCCTCCTTTTCTGCAATGCTTGTCCACTGCCAATTGGTTCCCAAAAACCGTGCCACAGGTCCTGGAGCGGCTGGTGGTGGTTGCTCCTCCACATCCACTTCCATCCTATCCACCGCACCTCCCCTTTCCTCTGCTGCAAACTGTTAAAATACGGATACACTCATGTAATGTGCATATTATTGTGTAATCCAAATGGGATGCACAAATTGGCCTCCACGGCCCATTGGACATAACATGGGCCACGTGGGCCTATGTGGATGTTATTGGTTTTGGGCATTTGTGCACCAAAACACGTTTTCTAGGTCTTTTGGGACACGGGCCTTAACGGGCCCACCAGGGCGGATGGGCCACCTTAGACAGACGGGCTTATCTGGGCATAACTGGGCCAAAGATTTATTTTGGACATACTTGGCCAGATGGGCTGGTCCGCCAAAGTATGTATTTTGTGGTCTTCAGGCCTTGGAGGCCCATTGGGGCCGCCGCCCGTGTTGCCGCCTGCTTGGGGCGGCTTGTTTCTCTCTGGGGTCCAAAGGCCCGTGCAGGGCCATTTTATGGGGCAGCGGACTCCGTTTGGAGTCCTCCCACCCACTGTGTACGGGGCCGTGGCCGCGGTGGCTGGCGGCCCCTGCCTCCCTCCCTCCCCTTGCTTGGTTGTGAGGGGGAGGGAGGATGGCTCATCCTCCCCCTCATCAAGGACCAGCAAGAGGTTGGTTGCATGTGGCAACCAACCAGGGTGGGGGGGATTTCATCACCCTCCCACCTGTTGGTGGTGGAGGGGACCTGATCACCCTCCCACCAAGCAAAGCGGGGCGCTCCCCCCCTCCCTGTTACCAAGGGCTGGTGGAACCTGATCCCCCTCCAGCCCACTCTTTTCAACGGATTACCTGGGGCAAATCGCGTCCCAGGCAACCAGCGGGGGATCTGACCACCCCTGCTGGTCACCTAGGTAGGAAAGAGGGGGGGAGGCGGCATGCCTGCCGGTTACATCCCCCCCATATGAGTTTGAGACCGAACCCAGGTGAGTCCTGGGTCCCACCTGGCGCATATGAGGGGCCAGGGGCTGGTTGCATGAGGTAACCAGCCAGTAAGTATGGTCAGAGGGGTAACAGGGCTGGTTGTAAGAGACAACCAGCCAGGGTATGAACAGCAAAAAGGGCTGGTTCAGCCCAGTAAGGGTGGAAACACCAAATTCAACCGGTACAGACTGGTTATAAGGGTTCAGGGACTAATGCCAAGTGGGCTGAGTAAGCCCAAACCAATTAGCAAGGCTTTTAGAGCCTGTAGAGCCCATTTGGGGCGGAATTTTTTCCTTTTGCTTGTCATTACATGAGCTCCACATGAGCACCATATCTTGTATTTAAGGAGCTCTTCTCCCTGCTGTTTTCCATTCATTCATTCACCAATTCATTCAGATTCACAAGTGTGCTATTGCCTCTGCCTCATATTAAGGATCAATCATAAGAAATTATTGTCTCAGCATTTCTTTTGCTTTAAGTACTGCTCTTTGACTAAGCTTGTGGGCCAATAATTCTAACACAAACACCTTTACCTCAGCTTCCTTCCATGGCCACCATGACCCAGCCCCGGTGAAAATGGCCAGGAACCTTTGCGCTGTTATTTCTGCTTCCTGTCCCTGCTTTCACACTTGCTTCATGGCTGCAGTCAAACAAAATTCTTTCAAAATCTGCTTGCACGCCAGGGATGCATATCCTGTCCCCGCTGTACAAACCAACCCCGTGAATGTTGAATCCTCAGCCAGTTTCTTGCATTCTTTCCGCCAAGAGCCTTTATTGCCACCATACATGCCCCCGGGGCGCAGGTGCGCTAGACAGCTGAAAACCCTCCTCTGGGTGAGGTGGCAAACTGCAGCGGTGCTGCAACATCTGGCTCATAAAGATATTGAGGTCCCTTGCCAACTCCACTAGTTTGCTACCCCAAACAATGGCTACTGGTGGTGGGGCTGGTGTGGTTACCAATTGGGGACACCTCAGAGAAGGGGAATTCTTTTTAAAAAAAGTTGCTATCTATCAAAAAAAAATTTGGGTTACTATGCCAACCTTCCTTTTTTCTCTCTTCCCAACTTCCCCTTGTCCTAGTGGTCTACAAGGGTCCCCAGGGGTTTTCAAGTCCCCAGCTCTTGTGTTCAATTCTCTTATTTGCGCTTTCTACCCAATTATTTTTGGCCAAGTGTGAGCAAATAATTCATTGCCATTGTCATCCTCATCATCATTGGATTCCCTTCCTCTTTGGTCCCATCCTCCATCTCAACATCCAAGAACCACCACCATCATTATTGTTGGGGATGATGATGGCTGTAATTTCCACTAATCTGCTTGCCATTGTTGTCATTGAAAATGATGGCAACCATCTCCCAAATTGGCCCTTGTGGTTGAGCCTCAACTTCAACTTTTCATGATCCCTTGCCATCTTTGCGGCCATTTGCCAGCTTTCTGACACTCCCCAACAATTTTCCCCATGCTGCTTGTCAGCCTCCTGGATGCCAAGAACCTTTCTATCCTTTAGTTACCAGAGGTGATAGAATAAATAATAAATATATTATTTAATAGATGCAGCAAAAATACGTAAAATATTTGGATAAAGCTTATTGCAAGGTTAATTGGTTTGGTTATGGTTTATTGTTATAGATCAATATAGATAAATTGATTATTCAATATTTTTATAGAGGGGCCACAATTATATTGGGGATCTTTAACACCTCTCTTCAGGGAATTCAGTATGAAGACAGGTATTCCTGGTTACTTTGGGCTCTTTAGTTTAAAGGAAATTTTGCCCAAGATAATATGTATATAAAATGTGCGGTGGAGTGGCAGGGCTTTATAACCAAGCTGCCACAACAGAGAAACAATAATAAAACTCACTGGTATATTATTATATCCTTTGGGTATCTGTTTGAGACGTTCACTGATGGGTTAAACCTGTGTACTGGGGTTATAAGGTTGTTCAGCAGTTTAAATTGATAAAAAGAGGTTGAGGACGGATATTATTAATCAGACTAAAGCCATAAATAACTTACTTATCTCTTATAAGTATTTGATTAACTTGGCACTGTGTCTGGATGTAAATATAACTGGGTCTCTGGTTATCAATATCCTCTAAAGAGCTCTTTATTTATAGCTTTTGGATTCCCAATATTGTCCTTCTGAGGGGTACAGGGGCTCAAAGGGACAGACACTGAGGCTAGCAGTGTAACCAGTGGTATCCTGTCACGTGTTATTGGTGCTGTAACACGGGTAGCATCTAATTCCACAGGGTATGGGAATTATTCTACTTTATAATTGATATTTGGACGTGTGAATAACACTAATATGTCCTTTTTATTTATTATTTAATTAATTATCCTTAGTAAATCTTCCCAGTAAGTTAATAATTATTTTAATAGAAATTCCTACGGAAATTCTGATGTCAGGTGAGTTCTCATTATGTATTCAATAATTGGAGTAAAGTCATGATATTGATTTTACTCCTCATTTTTGAATTTCAGTTGATTTACTAAAATAATTAATTAAAAATATAAATCATGGGTATTCATGTACTTCTTTTACATCATTGGTTTTATTAGTATGTCACGAAAATATTGATGTCTAGAAGTTCTCATAATAGTATATTAAAGTATTTTGATATATTTTTAGAATTTGTCATTGTCTTATTTTTTAAATTCTTGGTACTTTGAATTATATTTAATAAAAAATACGTATAAAGGTTATTTAAATATTTTTATATAATTTTATTTACTTTTAGACTATCTACTATCCACAGGAACATTTATTACATATGTAGAATGTTCCCGTGTGGGTTGTAGCATGTTTACGCAGTACCTAAGTTTCTCAGGACGCCTGTCACTTTGTCAACCCATAGTCCCGCCGCTGCGTACTTGTCAGGGGCCCGGGGCAGCATACACAACTTTGACAGAGTGACATAGCTGTATCTCAGCCCTGCTTGGGTGCATTGGCTGCCGCGGCTGTGTGTGGGAATTGTGACAGAACACATTTCTGTCCCTAACTCCTAAAATATACACAACACCTTAATTCTGACTGAATTTTAGGTGTGAAACCTATACGTGACAATACGTGTGTCATATTTAATTGGCCAAAAAGTTCAATAGTGGTGCTGTGGTATTTTGGTCTTTCTTTCCTTAATTATTTAAAAATATAAGGAGTTGGATTTCAAGGGTTGGGTCAGTGAGTGACCCTACCTAATTTTGGGTGGAGAATCCATTTTTGCCATAATATTTATGGTCTTCCTACTCCTTCTTAGTTTAATTTTATTGTTATCATTTTTATGTTATCTCTGTTAATTTTGCAGCTTGCTCTGCAATAGTAGCTAGCTGACACTGCTTGATCCATCCTTGGATTGAGCTACCTCCAAGTTTGGACAGCCACCAAAAATCCTTCAATCCCAATCCCCCCACCATTATCATCTTTCAAGAGCTGTCATTGCAAGCTGTCATCCCGTTGCTGTCATACTGACACCTAAAGTAAGTCTAACCTCAGTCTAATCTACTTACCTCAGGAACTTCAACATCAGGGCTCTGGAGACTTTACCAGTATATCTCCTCAGGACCTTCATGCCTTACATATCTACATATAGTCTAACCTCATGAATTATACATATAGACTCCTTAGGCTTGCAAAAACTTAATCTCTCAGGTTCTGCATATCTTCAAACCTTCTTCACCCTGTCTATCCCATACTTCATTATGGTTTATCCTTTGGTAATCCTTATGTATATCCTCTTGCAGATTGTATCACATACTCTATATACTTAGTACATAGTGTCATGACCTCCATGCACACTGTACATCCTCTCACTGTACATTCCAAACTTGTACAGCCAGACCTGTAGCCTAGCACCAATGTAGTAAGCAGCCTAACCCCAATTTACTAGCATACCTGATCAGCCCTCTCTGTTACCTTGACTTCTCCCTTGTCATCACATATGTAGCCTGAGCCCCAAGCATCTGTACCTCTGTTGTAGTCCAGCCTCCTGTCTATTTAAGCAGCCCTTCTCTTCCTCTTCCTGATTGTCCCCCAAGAAATCAGTTTACTACTTCTTACTAGGAATACATCCCAGAAAGTTTCATTCAGCACCTTAACTCCAATTCAATCCTGCTCTGCTTCTTGTAGCATCTTTCAGTATCCTTGCCCCCCAAGCCCACTGAGAGTGGAGTCCCCTCTGTGCCAATCCCTGCTTGCATTCAGCAGCCCTTGTGACAGTTTCCCCCTCCAAAAAAAACTCTTTGGTCATTGCAACCTCTTGTGTCTCTCCAGCTGCTGTTGCAACTGTTGGGGCTGTTGCGGATGCTCAAGCTCATCTGCCGCTCATCTCCGCCCACCAGGCCATTTTCTCCCTTTTGTTTTTTTTGTGTTATTTTGTTTTTCCTTTTAAATTTTTTATGCCATGTCATTCACTTGCAAGTCCAGATTATTTTTCATCACCCTCATCAATCTTTCATTTTTCAAAAAGAAAAAAAAGGAATTTCACTTCATTTGTGTTATCTCCTTGTAAGTAGTACACAGGGTCTCTTGCTCATAAAAGAAGGGGCTATCCCTGCCCTTTTCCCCATCCAGCCATTATTGTATCATCATCATATGAGTCAGTAAATAAATCCATTGGGAGTGCCTCTGTCCCCTCTTTATCTGAGCATTTTTTTATCCAGGGAATATCCATGATTGCCCCTTGATACTTGAGCCTACATAACCAAACCCCTGATCCACCCCTCTGTGGCCTTATCCATTATCACCAACCGATAGCCTTGCTTGTTGAAGAAGAATTAATTTGGTTTAATTATTGAGTGTTTTATACCACTCATTGATCCCTTTCTTGACCATACTGGTCTTGATCATTCTTTGATTTTCCTTCTGTAATCAGTAAAATTTGATTAAGAGGTTTTATAAAGCTTAAAACCTGGAGTGTAAAAACTCCCCTTTTATTTCCTTAGAGTTGCATTTTGCCATGCTAATCTTGAGTTCCTTGAGAAGTGTTGGGTTGTTCTTGATTGAAGTTGTTATTTATTTGCTTCTAGAGATTCATAAGATAGATTTCTCTGTTTTGTACGGCCACCCACAGTTATCTGGTACCCTTCAAGCACTTGATTGCTGTGAGTTGGGAAGGTTCATTGAGATCCTGGAGGTTGGTTGGGATTGAGTTGATCTTTCCCAATCTTATGCTGAAAAATAGAGTTATTAGCTTGTCAAAGTTGTTACTTACAACTGCCTTGTTCTATTGAACTCTGAACAAACTCTAAATTATTTTTTTCAAGTATTTTCCGGCACCATCTTGCTTCAGATAGTGTTGTTCTGTCACTACCAATTACTATCAGATCCATCCCTCCTCATTGATTCTTTATTCACAAGGTTCTGGACCTTGATTCCGGTTAAATTTGAATATTTTTGGAACACTCAGGAGGGCAGCCCAAAAAGCACCTTTCCCCTCCACAGAACTGCCTGCAGCCAGCACATTTTGGAGTATTACACGGGGGAATGCATTTCCATGTAATTCATCCATTCTGCTTGAGGACGGACCCCGCCATGCAGGCTTTCCCCCCAAGCCACCCTCTCAAAGTTGCTCCCCTGGAATGGCGGTCTGCCTTTTTTCCACCTTGCCAAAATTTCCCCCTTCAGCTTCAGCCAGTCAAGTTTCCTATAGCCTTCCATCCCTTCCACTTCCCAAAGCTTTTCCTTGTCTGTGATGAACAGAACAACAAGGTGGGCCTTTTACAAACCCAATGCACCTTCAGATTCTGGAATGACTTCACATTGCAAGATGAATCACTCCACTTCTGTGGTGTTGAATCAAATTTGAGGGTATTCCCATGGATCAAAGAGAATAGGCCAGGCAGAGCAAAGAAGAGGAGGGGTTTAAAGCAGGTTTGGGGATATAGACCCTGAGGAGGAAGAAGAGAAGGGAGAAAAAGTGATTTTTGGGAGGTGTTAATAGGGTATCACATTTGGTTACCTTTGAGAGACTGAGAGCAAAAGATTTGTTCCTTGCCAGACCCCCAGATGTGGAAACAAGAGAGAGTTACTCCCCAAAGTTGTCATTAAGTTCAGAAGTTATTCGTCATAGCGTCTGTAAGGAGTGGGATGCGCCATTAGAGAAAGGGACATTGAGAGAGATAGATGAATTCTTTCCTGCCTTTTGAGACCATGGTGGTACAAACTCAATCCCCAACCTGGTACTGAGAGTGAGGTCTTTATGTCCTCCCTCTAAACCCTAACCTAAGTACAAGCGCAATGACAGCCTAAAACAAATAAGAGGGGAACACTAGAAACCCAAACCCTAGCCTAACCCTAAGCCTTACCCATACCTTCCAATCCTCCGCACTTGCCTGCCATTACGCACACCCAGCTTCTCCTTCTCAAGATTCAGCCCTCCCCTGTACCCTACTGGGAGCCCCCCGGGATTTTCTGCATCTGCCCAATGGGCCATCATGATTTTCCCAATATTGGCAGCTTGGTCTGTGCTTGCGCACATCCGCTCCTTGCATATAGCCTCTGCAATTTCCCCACTCTTACCACCCCAAACTAGCCATCCTGCAAACTTGGTTGGGCCGGCTCCATTCCTATGTCTGAAACATCCAAGTGGGTTGCAGGCCCACCACATCCAATTAAGCCTGAACCGCACCTGGTGTGCTGAGCCCCACGGCACCTACTTCTGAGCCCACAGCGGCTTCTTCTGAGCCCAAATGGCCACTGCTGATACTGGGTTTTGGAAAGAGATTGTGTGTTTGGTAAATTCCCTGCAAAAATATAAAATTCTCTGAAAAAATCCCACTCCAAGTTCTGGAAAGCCCACTAGTCCTTGAGTCATACTCTTGTACCTCTGCAATTTCTGATTGAACTCTGCTTTGGCACCCAAGCTGGAAACCACTAAAGCCAACTTTCAATGAAATAACATTGAATAAAAAATTTGGACTCCCCAAAAAGCTCTGCACTTGAACTATTTCCCTAAATATGACCTCCAAGAACTCTTGCTGGTTACTACACTCCAAAATCACTGAAGAAAAGAATCAAGTTATAATTTGCCACAAAAATCTCAAATAATGATGATGTGATCTGAAACAATGGTAAACTCCTCCCCCCACGTCAACTCCTCCTACAACAAAAGAAAAGCTTCCTTATATATACAAAAAATAACAAAGGAACGTAAACCGCTAAAGAAAGACTCCTTTTTCCATCACCTCCGTGCAATCTGCGCTAATCCTCCTCACTAATAGTCCAATCCTTACCCTATGCAATGATCTGCAGTAGATTCAATGATCCTGTTGCAAATTCCCCCTAACAGTTGAGTCGCTCCAAGGCATAATTAATGGCAGATCCTTTTCAATCTTCCCTAGCGGATCACTCCCAATCCCGCATGTGGAATAACTACGGATCCCCAACAACATGCATGCCGCCTCCTAAAATTAAGCGTTCATCACCCCACAGGGCTCCGCAATCTCACTTCATATCCCATAATTGGCCTAATCTGTACTACTTAGCTTTGATCACTTGCTTCTGCATTAGTAAACCAACCACCACGGAGGGAAAGTTATGTTTGACCAAACAATGTCCACTGTGGAAATCAGAAGAGGACTTCTCCTTGAATGGTTCCCAAGTTTGGTAGTTGTTGATCGCTTGCGTCTGTAAACCCTGAATGCCAATTTTCACCCTACAACTGAGAGATAGAGAGGTAGAGAATAAGAGAGATGAGGGCAAAAGAGCCTTCCAACCTGATGTGATGATCCAATGATCTCCTCCTCCATCCGGGTTGAGGGTGCGGTTTAAGTAGCCTTTGTTAAATTATAACTGTTATGAATGTCACTTACATGTTCTACTATACTTTTCCTTTTTTCCAATTTCCTTTTATTTGTATTTCATGCTTATTCTACAATGTCCACTTGTCTTGTACTCTCGGATCAGCCAGACTCTTTATCTACATTCCAGGTGCAGACACTCTCAATCTCAAGATGCGCAGACTCTATTCTTTGAGCTCTCAAGCAAGCCACTGTGATGGTTTGAGTCAACTTCAACCATTCTATCACTATTGATTCAACCTCTCATCATTATTCCTCAAAGACCACGTCACAACAATTAATAAAACTTAATCCAATCCACTACAATCAGACAGACCCCAGCAGCCAGTTCATCCAATTGTAAGGGTATCAGCATCAACTCAATAGTCATCAACAGCTCACCCTTCCTTTTCAACAGATAGTTCAAGGCGCTCAAGGTTACAATCTTATCAATCAAAGCTTGCTTTGTCATCATTATAAACTGGCCATTGTGAATACTAAACATGTCCATCTCTGAATTCTGCCAGCTGCTTATCCGTTTATTTTTGTTATCAATCATCTAGGAGTCTCATTTATTTATCTCCACAAATCCGTGACTCCATAGCTTAGTCCAAATCTTCCTTCCGTTGATTGTTTTTGTGGAATTCTGCTCCTTATCTTTTCTTTCACACCAAAGCTCACCTTTCTTCATTTGCAATTACATCACAGTTGGTCTTGGTGACCAATCAAATTTTTAACACGGTTAAAAGCCTTCTTGCTTGTAATGGCGCAACCAGGGCCATCTCAAACTCCAGGACCAGGGGGGGACTCTACAAACTATAAATCTCTCACCATCAAATCACTCATTGAATTGAATCCCTTATTAACAGCGGACAATTACAGTATGTGGCGGAAGAAGTTTGAAAAACTGTTCAAACTGAGTGGAATCTTTCACATCATGGATGATCCTGACCCTTTGAACCAACTGGAAGAAGATACAAACCAGGATTTTGTGGCACACATCATGGCCAAATTAGATTCAAACACCTATGACAACATTATCAACAACGTCAACAAAGATGATGCAAAGCATACCTGGATGTCAACTGAAGAAAACTTTGCCTTGTTGCAATCAGCAAAAAGGGCAAGGGTGTTCAATGGATTCCTACACCTAACTATGAACACCAACATCAACACGTTTGTAACCTCCATCAAAGTCTACCTAAAGAAAATGACAGAAGTATGGATAGAACTACTGGCCAACATTGTTGCATAACTTGTGCTATTCAAATTTTGGGTATCAATACAAAGTATGAAGTTGCAGATCATGAACACCACCACTGAAATGAAGATTGAAGTTATTCTCAACCACCTCATCCAACACAAAAATGAGGTCATTGCTCAAGAAGATCAAGCCAAACCTGTCAGTGTGGCACTATACCATGGACCACGGTGCAAAAATGGTAAACACAACCCCAAGGTTACTTCCCACACCGCAAAATCATGCTGGTTTGAATTTCTGGAACTGAAACCTCCCAAAACTCATAATTGAGGGAAGAAATCATAACCAAAGCAATCCAACAAAGCTCACTTCTATTCTTTCTTCTGAAGTCTAAGTTCCAGTACTGAAATCAGCTCAAATTGCTTCATTCTTGACTTGGGGTGTTCAGTTCACATGATAACCCACAAGGACCAGTTCAAAAATCTGACCTTGAGTGACGGAATGGGAAGAATCCAAACAGGGAAGAAAGATGCTGCCATTGCAATTGAAGGATTGGATGAGGCCTCAATTGCCACAAAACATGCATTCATCACACTGAACAATGCAGTATGGGTTCCCAAATCTACAGTCAATCTCATTTCCCTTGGAGCCTTGATGGTGAAAGGAGAAACTTTACAGGTCAATTCAGCGTTCAATCCCAGCACCTTCAAATTATCAAAATGTGGCAGCACTCTACTTTTGGGTACAATCACCAAAAACCTGTTTGTGATTGACATATTGCAAAATTCAAACAATTGTCACTTCTCACAAGCCAATTTATCCAAGATTCATTGCTTGTTAGGACACACCAGCATTGCAAGAATGGAAAAATTCCTCAATCAAACTATTCCATCCTATCTCAAGGACAAGTTTGAGTGCCTCAGCTGCCATAAATCTAAAATTTCTATGCAACCGTTCAAACACCAACAAGGCGTTGCTGACAAATGCTTCAACATGATTCACTTGGACCTCATGGGGTCCATCTCACCAACGTCCAAAGGAGGATACAGGTACATTCTGAACCTTGTTTACTCCTTCTTTGGCTATATAACATGCTTTCCTCTCAAATCTAAAAGCAATGCAGCAGATCTGATCATCTTCATCATTGAAAACCAGCATAAAAAGACCAACCATTATCCCAAAGAGATATGATCCAATGGTGGGGGAGAGTTTGTGAACACTAAAATACAATTGTATTACAGAATCCATCACATAAATCAAATAGTAAGTGAACCCTTCCACTCTCAGCACAATGGCAGAGTCAAACACCCGAATTGCACAGTCATGGATTCTACTCAAGCCACCATCTCTGACACAGGTCTACCCAAATTGGTGTGGCATGAAATTGTAAAAGCATGTTGTTTAATGCTTAATCAAATCCCTAAAACAAAAGGAGACAATTCCTCATGGATCAAGATGCATGGCAAGCCTTTACCCAATGGTTATATCAAATCCTTAGGCTCCTCACTCACCTACCAATTAAATCAAACCAAAATCTGGTCCAAACTCAAAAAAAAGGAGCTCCTGGAGTTCTGATTGGTTTTAACCCTCAGCTGTTATCTTACAGGATCATTAAATCTACCGGAAAAATTGTCAACACTAAGCAGGTGATCTTCAACAATCAAGAAACAATAAAAATACCCTCCATTGGTCTTGAAACCAACAATCTTCCTACAAAAACACTTGCCATGCCTCCTCAGGAACTTGAAGACAATAAAAACTCTCAAGAAGTCAAAGAAGATTCTCCTGAGGTTGAACCATCACAATCCAATTCTAACAAATCCACCAACAATGAAACTTTGATTGAAAACAACCTTCCCCAATGCTTTGCAATTGAAACAATCTATCAAAACCTGAAAGATATGGATTTGTGTCTGAAAAACTCCCAAAAACGCTCAAGGAAGCAATGAGCAAACCTGCATAGAAACAATTGGCCTGAAAAAAATTTCAATACATTGAAGACCAAGACGTGTGGGAGGAAGCTGAAAACAACAAAGTTACCAACCCACTCAACACCTTTCCAGTCTTCAAAATCAAACAAAATGCCCATGGAGAGCCAGTAACTTACAAAACCCGGCTATGCATGCAAGGATTCAATCAACGCTATGGCCTTGATTACATGGAAACCTATGCACCAACCGGTAAAATAGCCTCCCTGGGGGGTTTCCTTACCTATGCAGCTGATAAAAAACTACCACTTCTTCAACTCAAAATCAAAGGTGCCTTTCTTCATTCCAGTCTTGAGGAATGCTTTTACATCAAAACACCATACAGCTGTAATGGAAACTCAAAATACCTCTGCCTCAAAAAATCTCTGTATGGCCTCAAACAAGTGCCTAGAAATTGGTACCAATTGCTAAGCAATTGGATTGAGTCTCAAGGATTCATAGAATCCGTCTGTGATCCTTGCTTATACATTGGAACAGATAAAAATACAGTAGTCTTCTTCCATGTTGACAATCTCATTGTGGCTGGCAATTTAGCTTGTTTCAAGGATGCCTTTCTCTCTAAATTTTGGAATTCCTTGGCAAATGAACCTCACACATTGCTTGGAATGATAGTAGAACATTGCAATGGGCTAATTCAACTCTCCCTTCCAATACACATAGAAAAAGGTCTTACAGAGATCAACATGAGAAACTGTCAACCTGCCTCTACACCTCTCACCCCAGGACTTCACCTCCAACCAGCAGATGACAAAGACAATCAAAAGTTTCTAGATCTCAACATCAACTACCACTCACCAATTGGTTGATTGAATTTCATAGCTGGTCTGGCAAGGCTGGACATCAGCTTTGCCATTTCCAGTCTAGCCAAATATTGCAATCAACCTGGGCTCAGTCACTGGAACAAGGTCCTACATGTATGGAAATACCTGTCAAAATCAAAGGATCTCACTCTGAATCTGGGACCTAGATCAATATCCAATTGACTAGTATGCTTTAGCAATGCAACCTGGGGTGACAAACCAATCTTGACAATCTCCCAGAGTGGATTCATCTGCTCCTTCAAAGGAAGCCCACTTTACTGGAACAGCAGACACCAACAATGCATCACTCATTCCTCCACTGATTCTGAATGTGTAGCCTTGTCCACCTGTCACCTAGAGGCTTTTTGGCTAAAGACATTAATTGAAGACATATATTGAGAAAAATTCAACTGCCCATTGCACCTCATAGACAAAAAAGGGCTAGAAAACAAGATAAAAAAAATTTGGATCTAGCTTGAAAGTCAAACACATCAATCTCAAGACCAAGAGCCTGAGAAGAAACTACAAGAATGGATTAATTGACATTCAACTTATTCCCTCACTCTCAATGACTGCTAATGCACTCACCAAAGCGGCCAACAAATCAACAAATGTCCTTCTGGTAAACTCTTTCAGTTTTCTGTTTCACTGACCATTGAGTTGAGGGGGCATGTTAAATTATAACTGTTATGAATGTCACTTACATGTTCTACTATACTTGTCCTTTTTTCCAATTTCCTTTTATTTCTATTTCATGCTTATTCTACAATTTCCACTTTTCTTGTACTCTGTGATCAGCTGGACTCTTTATCTACATTCCCGGTGCAGACACTCTCAATTTCAAGATGCGCAAACTCTATTCTTTGAGCTCTCAAGCAAGCCACTGTGACGGTTTGAGTCAACTTCAACCATTCTATCACTATTGATTCAACCTCTCATCATTATTCCTCAAAGACCACGTCACAACAATTAATAAAACTTAATCCAATCCACTACAATCAGACAGACCCCAGCAGCCAGTTCATGCAATTGTAAGGGTATCAGCATCAACTCAATAATCATCAACAGCTCACCCTTCCTTTTCAACAGATAGTTCAAGGCGCTGAAGGTTACAATCTTATCAATCAAAGCTTGCTTTGTCATCATTATAAACTGGCCATTGTGAATACTAAACATGTCCATCTCTGAATTCTGCCAGCTGCTTATCCATTTATTTTTTTTTATCAATCATTTAGGAGTCTCATTCCTTCATCTCCACAAATCCATGAATGTTATGATTATGGCCAGAAATTAGCTTAGGAAAATTTGCATTATTTAAAGCAAAAGAAATGCTGGAAACCTTGTGTCAATAATTGCTTGATTGGCTTTCACAATGGGGGAAATACATTGGATGATATTGTTGATGAATTCAATTGAATGATGAATGGATGGTGGAAAACAGCAGGGAGAAGAGCTTCATAAGTACAAAAGATTGGCCTCTTGTGAGCCCATGATACAACAAGCCAAAAGGAAACTTTTACGCCCCAAAAGAGCTCTAAAGGCTCTACAGAGCTTGTTACTTGGTTTGGGCTACATCAACTCGCATGGCGTCAGTCCCTGAACCCTTACAACCAGCCTATTCCGTTCCATTCTGGTGTTTCCACTGTTATGGGGCTGAACCATCCCTTTTTCTGTTCAATCCCGTGGCTGGTTGTCCATTAAAACCAGCCCAGTTACTCTTATTTCCTTACTTACGGGCTGGTTGCCTCATGCAGCCAGCCCCTGGCCCCACATATGGGCCAGGTGGGACCCAGGACTCACCTGGGTCTGGTCTCAACCTCACTTGGGGGGGGGGGGGTGTAACCGGCGGACATGATCGCCCCCCCCTCTTTCTCTCAAATCCCTGGTGGGGGCGGTCAAATCCCTTCACCAGGGGCCCTGGGGGTTGATACCCCCAGGGTGTTGTCAAGAATAGTGGGCTGGGGGTGGTCAGATCCCCTCAGCCCATCGCTCCTCCCCCTTGGTAAAGGGGGGGGGGGGGGGAGAGCGCCCCTCTTGTCTTGCTTTGCTGGTGGGAGGGTGATCAGATCCCCCCCACCTTTGGTCACTCTCTCTGCGGCCGGCATCTTCATCCCCTGGGCAAGGGGGTGATGAAATCCCCCCTGCCCTGACCGACCGCCTTGTTGCCGCGGGTTGCTGGCTGGTTCAACCCAGCCAGCCACCCCCTCCCCCTTGTAATGGCAAGCAAGGGGAGGGGGAGGGAGTCGGGGCTGCCGGCCCTTGCTCCCGTGGCGGTGGCCACTGTTTGTGACCGGCCGGGCTTGCGCAGCGTTGTGGTGACCAATCTGGGACACCACGGAAAAAAAAAAAAATATATATATATATATATATATTTTTCGGTTGTACCCCTATGGGTGCCTTCATTTCCCCCCATCTCTCAACTTCTCCCTGTCCTAGCGGTCTAGGACAGGCCTCTTGCCTGTCTCTCCGCTTTGATCCCACCCTCCTATGTTCAACTCCTACTCGTCGCGCTCGCAGCCCTGACTTTTGGCGATGCGAGCGATCGTCGAACCACCTTTCACGATTCCTTTGATCCTTCCCGATCCTCTCATCAAACCGACGCTGTTGCTTGTCGCGACGGTTGTCAACTATCATTTGATTGGTCTCAACATACCCACCAACTCATCCGAGTCATCATCATCATCACCATCACCATCATCACCGTCAAGCTCCACCCTCGATATTGACCAACGAGGAGATCATCATCCATAGACCCCTTCATCAAATCATCCTACCATCCAATCCGATCCATCAAGCCTAGCTTCTGACCCACTCATTCTACCACCACCCAATCATCACCCTCAACCAACTGATCAGACTTCAAGCTCTCAACTCACTCACGCCCTCCTCGCCCATCATCTGATCCGACCGACGACCGCAAGCAACTGCTCGCAGCCGTCGGAACCTTCACCCCGCTGTCGCCGCCGATCGGGCGACAACAGCCGTTGTCAACACCCGCGACCGCTGTCGCGGGTGTCCATCTGGTTGCCCGCAGTCATTCTCTATGCGGGCAACATTTCTTTCTTTCTTTCTTTTTTTTTTTTTTTTTTTCTCATGTCATCTTTTTTTTTTATGTTTTCATTTTCCCGCACCTATTTGTAGTATCTCTTGTACATAGTATACAGGGCCTCATGTCTATAAAAGGAGGGGCTCTCCCCTGCCTTTTGGCCCAGCATCCTATGAGACCATCATCATCTCATCTCATCTGTTTCCCCCATCATCATAATCAACTTATCCGTGGGCATCCTCCCCCACTTATCTGAGCAATTTATCCGGGTATATCCATGATTGCCCCTTGATCCTTTGAGCCTCTGTACTCAAACTCTGTCCCTTGTGACCTTGATACTTATCACCAACCAATAGCCTTGCTGGTTGAAGAAGAATTCCTGTCTGAATTCTTGGGTGTGTTATACCACTCTGATCCCTTTTTCCGACCATAATGGTCTTGATCTCTCCTTGATCATCTTTTTGGAGCCAATCACGTTTGATTGAAGAGGTTTTATTAAGCTTAAAACCTGGAGTGTTATACCTCCCTTCTTCTTTAAGGTTGAATTTCGCCACGCTATTCTTGAGTCCCTTGAGAAGTGTTGGGATATTCTTGCTCGAATTTGTTATTGATTTGCTTCTAGAGCTTCATAAACAAATTGCTTTTGTTTTTTTCAGCCTCCCACAGTTATCTGGTACCCTTCAAGCGCTTGATTGTGGAGAGTTGGGCAGGTTCATTGAGAACCTGGAGGTTGGTTGGGATTGAGTTTATCTTTCCTAATCAGCTGCTGACGACCAGAGTTATTAGCTTGTGGGCATTGTTACTTACAACTGCCTTGTTCTATTGAACTCTGAACAAACCTTGACTTATTTGTTCAAGTCTTTACCTGCACCATCTTGCCTCAGATAGTGTTGTTTCCATCGCTACCGACAACTCTTATCCTCTTCCCTTACTTTTATTTCTCATCCATAAGGTTCTGAACCTTGATTCTGGTTACATTTAAATATTATTGTAACTCCTAGGAGGGCAGCCTAAACAGCACCTTTCCCCTCCACAGAACTGCCACGGCTTAGCACCGTTTGGAGTCTTACAGCGTTGCACTGCGCGGGATCCCTTGGCCTCCGCAACAGCCCCACATGGGCCGTTGGGCCCTGCGTGGGCCAAACCAAGGGATACAAGGGGCCCCAAGCGGCCCGCAGCATGGACAGCAGCCCTGGGCAGGCTGCTACACGGGGGGCGGCCCATTTGGGCCTCCCCAAGCCCAAAATCTGAGACAAACACACTTTGGCGGGCCAGCCCGTCTGGCCAAGTATGTCCAAAATAAACCTTGGGCCCAATTATGCCCATACAAGCCCATCTGGCTGTATTTGCCCATATAACTCACCAGGCCTGTGTACCAATAGGCCTGTTTCACACGTTTTGAGGCCAGTTTCCCCAAATCAGTGACATCCACCCAGGCCCGTATGGTCAGTGTGAGTGTCCAATGGTCTGGAGAGGCCCATATGTGCATCCCATTTGGATTACACTTATATGTAGCATATGCGTAAGTGCGTACGTATTTTAACACACCCCCTTAATCCAAAAGGGGTGACATCCACATGATAGTCACAAAGCCTTCATGCTTGCTCCTATCTAAATCCTTAGTCAAGATATTCACAATCATCACTACAGTGGGCATGTACCTCAACACAATCTCCTTTCAGTTAACTGCATCACAAATATAGCCATAGTGAACATCAATATGTTTTGTTCTTGAATGTAACACTTGGTTTTGCGCCAACGCAATGGCACTCTGGTTATCAGAATACAACAACGCAAACCCTTGTGGTTTATGTGTATCCTCTAAGACTTTTCTCAACCATTTTGCTTCCTGTGAAGCTGCTAAGTAAGCTCTATACTCAGCCTCTGTTGATGAAAGACTTATTGCCAACACCTTCTTGGACATCAATGACACCAGATTCTTACCTAAGAAGAATACAAAACCACCTTTGAGTCCCTAGTGTGACCATCTGCCCAACTTGCATTGGAATAACCAACCAAATCATAGTTTGCTCACTTTGTAAACAACAGTCCCAGACTGTGTGTTCCTTTAAGATACCTCATAACTCTCTTAAACGCTGACCAATGCCTCCTGCTTGGATTCTCTAAGTGTTGCAACAAGACACCAATTGCAAAAGCAATATTGGGCCTTGTACACTGCCCCAAATAATTAAGCAATCCAATAGCTGACATGTAGTCATTCCCAGATTGAACAAACTCCAGATACTCCTCATCTGTAGACTTCTCTAAACAAATGTTTGACTGCATGGAAGTACCAAAATACTTTGCATCCTCTAAGCCATATTGCTTAAGAAGAGCTGCCAAAGAATGGCTCTGGTCTAACTTAATACCATTCTTGCTTTTACTGACTTTCATTCCTAGCAACTGTTGCACCAGACCAAGATCTTTTATGTTGAATTCCTTTTTGAGTGTCTCCATGACTCTCTCTTTACCATTTCCAATAATGATAATGTCATCAACCCATACAAACAAAATTGCATCCTTTCTTACAAAAAGACAAGGGTTGGCCTCAGACGTCTTGAAACCAATCTGTATCAGTTTCTCACTCATGGTATTATACCACAACCTAGCTGCTTGCTTCAATCCATGACAGGATCTACACAGCTTGAGGACATATTCCCCTTTATCTTCTGAAAGAAAACTTCTAACACAGATTTTCTTCATGGTTTCTGGTTTAGTCTCTACTAACCATTCACAAAAACCATCAAGGATTGACATATAAACAGTCTCCTCCTCTCCAAGTTTTGCATTCAAGTATGCTGTTAAAAAATCAGCTTTTCTGATTTATTCTCCCAACTCCACTGCCAGAGCAATGATGTACCTGAAGGTGGACAGCCTTTAAGTTGGTGAGAAAGTTTCTTGGTAATCAATACCCTCTCTCTGCTTGAAGACCTGTGTAACACATGTAGCTTTGAATCTTTTCAAACCTCCATTTGTGTCAAAATTCTTGTTTAACACCAATCTAGACCCCACAATGGTCTTTCCATTTGGAACAGAATCCTGCTTAACTACTTCAAAGACACTATTATTTTCTAGATAATCAAATTCCTCAAAAATAGCACTCTTCCAGTTGGCTCTCTCATCAGAATTCATAGCTTGGCCAAAGCTATTTGGGTTAACCCTGTTACCCATTTCTGAACTCAACTCCAGGACTTCATTGAGCATAAACTGTTCCTGAAATGTATCTTCCTCATATCCTGCGGCAGCATAATGGGACTTCCATTCCCCATACCTATCAACTGGTACTCTAACCCTACCACTCCTTCTTACTGGAGGTGGAGGCTCATCAGGTTCCGAATTAACGGACTCCCCCGAAGCAGGCACTGAACCCTCTGGTGGCATGTCTGCCATCTCTTCATCTTCTGGAACCACATGTTCCTCAGCCTTTGCTGGTGAAATAGGTGCTAATTCTATTTCTTTCTGTGACTTATTCACAACAACATCTTCACTCCTTTTGAGTGGAAAGGTACTTTCATCAAATTTTACATCCCTACTACAGATAACCTTTCTTGTCCCTGGACAATAGATCCTATAAAATTTACTTATTAAATCATAGCCTACAAGTGCCCCTGTTCTGGCTCTAGGGTCTAATTTTCCAACCATCTCATTATGGTGGACACTATAATACACCAAGCAACCAATTGTTCTTAGGTGTGATGTTTTGGGGTACAACTTCCAAAACTGATAATGAGGACTCTTCCCATTAACACTCAATGTTATGCAGAATACAGACTGTTAACATCAACTCAGCCCATAAGAACTTTGGTAGACCAGATTGAGACATAATAGTTGTGACCTTGTCCCATAAAGTCCTATTCATTCTCTCAACTATTCCATTATTTTGTGGAGTACTTGCAGTAGTGACTATATGAATCATACCATAATCTTTCAATAACCTCTCAAACTCTTTACTCACAAATTCACCACCTCCATTGGTGATAACCCTCTTGATCTCATTCATTAGACCATTCTGTTTCCAGAATTTGAGGATTACAGAAACCTCCTCTGTGGTCTGATCCTTTGATTGAATTGGTTTAACCCAAACATAATTAGTTGCAGTATCAACTAAATTGATGAAGTATCTTGCCCCACCAAGGGACTCTGGTGTGAATAGCCCTGCCAAATTAATGGAAAATGACTCTCTAGGAACATCAGTGCAATCTCTACTCTTTGAGAACTCATTTTTAGTCTTAGCCCCTAAAGTACAACTCTCACAGTTGCTGTCCTTTACCTTATGGCCACTTCTATTGTGAGCAACAGTTCTCAAAGCTGAGATTTTGAACAAGCTTGCACACAAAAGCTTGTTCCAAACCTGTCCACTAAGAACAGTTCTCCCATTCATATCAATAACAAACTTATCTTCTTTAAGATAACAAATATGGAAACCTTTTTTCCACAACACTCCAAGGGACACAAGGTTATAAGGCAACTCTGGTACATAGAACACTTTCTCAAAAGAAATTTTGAAACCCAAGTGATTTGCAAGAATAAATTTTCCAACTCCTTTAATATGAATTGTTCTGACTTTCTGACCAATATTTACAACTCCATCATAATCACTAAGATTTGAAAATAAATTTGGTTCAAAGAACATGTGATCTTTACACCCAAAATCAATCAAGACAAGAAAATCCTCCTTCAATCCTCCTAATAGGAAAGAAGCTTTATCAGTCACTGATAAATTCTCATATTTGAGGTTTAGATTAATCACTTTGTAATCAATCGAGTCCATTTCTTGATCCTCATCAATTTTGGCCTTCTTGTTGGGACCTTCTTCCCCAACTACCATTTCCATTGGACCATCAAATACCACCATTGCAATGTTTTCAGTTGTGAGATTGACCTCCTTTTCATTCTCTTCCAACTTCTTCCTCTTCTTGGCCTCCTTGCAATCCTTAGCATAATGCCCCTTATTCTGAAAATTATAGCATAAGACCTTGGACAAATACTTTTTTGCCTTCTTGCAAGATTTTCCAGTCTTTCCAACAAGGGCTGTTCCAGAACCCCCCTTCATCTTGAACTGAAGATCATCCTTTTCAATCCTTTTCAGCACATCCTCCTCCCCAGGAAGAGGATCCAATTGAGAAATAATTCTGACTAAAGAATCAAACTCCTTTGGTAGCTTCTGAAGGATCAAGATTGACAAACACTCAGGATCCATGTTAAGTCCTGATGACTTAAATTTGGCTATGCTAGACCTAGCCTCTGCAACAAACTGTTTACAATTTGAATATTTTAACTTGAACAGTTTATTGAAAGCTATACTCTTCTGGTGAAAAGAATCACCAGAATATTTGGACTTAAGCAACTTCCAAAGGATTCTGCCCCTGTTTCTCTCCTCTTCCCTAAGAGTATTGGCAACCCATGTCAAATTATTCTCATCAAGATGCCCAAGGATGAGATGATAAGAATTTTTCTACACCTCTGAACTGATCAAAGTGTCAACTGCATCCATTATCTCCCCACAACAGATGTTGTCCAGCTCACTATCCATAAGGACAGCCCAAGCATTATAATTCTGACTGTTCAGAACTATCTTGGTGGAGCTAACATCAGGGATATAGGACATCTTCTTGGAAAACTTGAGGTCTTTGCGGTTCTCCAGAGTAAGGTACAAGGGTCTAGATGGCTTGGAAGTAATGATGATGTTGATACTGATAATGTGTTATAATTATTGCCAGCAATCAGCTTAGGCAAATGTGAAGAATGAAATGAATTGAATTCAAAATAGGACCAGCAGACTGCAGAACAGGGATCAGAAACATGAATTTGAGAATGAACAACTGGGAAGAGCGCAAACGTGAGATCTCACAACTAGACAGAAAGGAAGATAACTGATTGAAAAAGGTCAAGGTATTTGGCGGATCAAGGAGGAGATATTTGGTTGAGTGAGAGTAAGGTTGAGGGAAGGAAGGGAGCAAAGTAAGGAAGAAGGAAGTTGAATGAAAGAAGCTGAGGAGAGGTGTTGAATTAATGAAATGGTGAAGTATGGGTCGGCGGAAAAAGAGAGATTGGAGAAGCGGAGTGAGGAGATGAGGAGCTGGTCAGGTGGAATCAGGAGGCAAAGACCACGCGGTGATGATGATAGAGCAGTTGTGGGATTGTGGAATTGGAGTAGCTGCACCATGTTGTGTCTGGATCAAGGGAGTTCAGTGATCAGTTATCTCAACACACCACCATGTCTAGAAGGGAGATCAAAGAAGCTTGGAGGTCAAGTTTATCACAGATGGTTTTATAGCTGGTTTGGTAAGTGAATAAGCAAGATTCTCTCTGGATGCAATTAGAGTGGTTAAAAGATTTCCTTCATTTTTCTTCTCTTGTAGCCATTTGATGTGTATGTCAACATGTTTCAGCGCATTGTGATGGGAGTTCAGATTGACCAGGTTGTGGAGGGCTTTGTTATTGATGTAGGCGCAGTGGGTTAATTTCAGGTTGGGTTTCAGATTGAGAATGAGATTTTGGAGCCAAATTTATTCTTGAGTGGCAAGAACCAAGGACTTGAGCTCTCCTTTGGTTGAGGACAGTGAAATGGAGGACTGCAGCTTACTATGCCACAAAACAGGGAACCCATAAAGCATTATGATGAAGCCAGTGTGACTTCTTCTGCTGATTGGATCATCTCCGCCATTGGAGTCGCTGAAGCTCTTGATGTTGTACTTGAAATCCAAGGACTTCAGACATAGAGAAAGCTCACGGGTGGTGTTGACATATCTCCAGATGTGCTTGGCTTTCTCCCAGTGGGACGTTCCGGGTCAATTGTTGAAGCAAGATAGGCTGGAGACAGCATAGGAAAGGATGGGTCTGGTGCAACTGGAAATGAAGTTTAAGTAGCCTGTTGCTGAGTGGAATTTGATGTTGAGTTGCAGGAAATTGCTGTGATCTTTTTCCGTGGCAGGGAATAGTTTCACATTAGGAGTCATGGGAGTGGTGATGGGTTTGGATTTGCTAAGGCCTAACTCCTGGAGAGCGGTGGCAATATGTTTGGGTTGGTGAAGGAGAAGTTTCTTTCCGTGTGTGAAAATGTGATTTCCAAGGATTTTGGACAGCTTCCCTTCATGTGAGATGTTGAATCTGTCCTTGAGCTTGGACCTGAAGGCATCAGATTTTCCCACAATCAGAAGATTGTTGACGTAGACAAAAATGTACAGAGATTTGGAGTGGTTGATGAACAGGCAGGGATTGCCGACGTATGACTTGAAGTTCTGGGAGTGGAACCATTGTTTCAGAGTGTCACACCAGCTTTTGAGAGCTTGTTTGAGACCATAAAGAGCTTTCTTGAGTCTGAGGTATGGGAATTTTCAGTCATAGCCATTGGGTCACTCAATGTAGGTTTCTTCCTCAAGAGGGGCATGCAGGAAGGTGGATTTGATGTCCATCTGAATTGTCTTCAGCTTGTGATGAAAGGAGTAAGCAAGGAGAGTGCGGACAGTGGTTATGAGGCCATTGGGCGCAAAGTTTTTGTCATAGTTGAGGAAATACTGCTGTTTGAATCCCTGTATGCACAGACAAGATTTATATATTACTCCATTTCCACTGGGGTTGTCTTTGAGGCAATACACCCAAGTGTTGGAGAGAGCGGATTTACCAAGGGGCAGAGAGTAGCACCCCTCCCATACGTCATGGCTTTCAATCCTGTTGGTCTCCACGTTCATTGAGTCCAGCCAGTAAGGTCTATTGGGGGATTTAAGGACCTTGGGATAGTTTCTAGGAACAATGCAAGCCAGGAAGCCATAGCAACTTGGGGTTTTGAGGTTGGCCCTATTGCGCAGGGTGTAGGAGGATGGATTGGTGAGTTGTTGCGCTACCTATTTGATGTTGGATTCAGAGGAGGTGTGATCAGATGAGTGAGATAAAGGGGAAGGTGGATGGTTGTCTTGGATGGGTTGGGATGGTGGATGGTCAGAGGTAGAGGATTCTGGATTCTGATTAGATTGAGAGTGTGAGGAGGAGGGATTTGTAAGAGTGGAAGAATTTAGAAGGTCAGTGAGTGTTTTGTTTAGAGACAGAAGAGGATCAAAGGGAGAGTTAGAGGGGTGAGGAGAGGAGGAAGAGAATGGAGTGTTCTCAAAGATTTTAAGGTGTTTTGAGTGAATGATGTCACCAACTTTGGGACAGAAGACTCAATAAGAATGCAAGTCAAGATCAAATCCCACCAAAATTCCCTTCAGCCCTTTTTCAGCAAACTTGGAAATACTCTGTCGTTGGTTGAGCACAATGGTTTTAGAGCCAAGAATTTTGATGAGGGACAGCTTGGGAGTTGAGGATTTCCAGAGTTCAAATGGAGAGGTTTTGTTGAGTTTGGAGGTAATGAGGTTTAGGATGAGACTGCAGCTGGATATGATTTCATCCCACATGGTGAGAGGGATCTTCATGTCAAGCATTATGGTCCTTGCGGCTTCAATCAGGGTATGGTTGGCGCCTTTGGCAACAGGGTTATGTTGGGGCGTGTAGGGTTCAGAGGTAGAGTGGAGGATGCCATTTTTGGAGAAGAACAAGGTCAGTTGATTGTTGAGTAATTCTACACTGTTATTGGAGTGGAATATTTTCAGTTTTTGTTGAATTGATTGGAGTAGCGTTGAATGAATTTGATGATTTTGTTGGCAGCATTGGATTTGAATTTGATGGGCAGGCAGGCTTTGAAGTGGGAGAAGTTTTTGGTGAGGATCAGAAAGAATCTGTTACCAGATTTGGATGGAGGAGAAATTGGGCCACAGAGATTGGCATGGATTTTGTCAAATTTGGCCTAGCTTTTGGGAAAGGTTCCTTTGAAGGGGGTTTTGTGAATTTTTCCTTGAGCACACAAGATGCATTTGAGATTGTCCCACTATAATTTTGGGAATTCTCTAGCGATAAGCTTTACTGAGTTGGAGTGGGAGTGGCCAAATCTTTTATGGAGAGTGGAAAAGGAAGTGAAGGAGTGAGAAGTAGGAGTGATTGGATTGGTGGACTCCTTGATGAACATGAGATTCTCCTTGATGTACCCCTCTAGGATGGTCTTGGAGTTGAAGGTGATCACAAACTTATTTGCTGCTGTGAGTTGCAGGGAACAGCCTCTAAGAATGAGTTGACCCAGGAAAATCAGGTTCACAGCTATGTTGGGGACAAAAAGGGAGTTTTTGAGGTTGAGTTCAGAGTGGGAGGTGATAAGGGTTGCAGTTCCTTGTCCCAAAGCTACTATCAAGGAGCCAAGTTTTCCAGTCTGGATGACAGTACTATCTTCCCTAAGATTGTTGAAGAATTGAGGATGGTTGAACATACTCTGAGAGGTGCCGGAGTCAAGAATTATTTGATTTTGGTCAAGATGGTGTGAATGGGTCATGGCAAATGTGAAGGCAAGATGAGCGGATGTGGTAGTATTGGTGCTGGAAGGATTGGTTTTGGTGGAGGAAGCGGATTGCGTCAAAGTATTGGGCCTCATATGGGAAATAACCAGAAACATCGCTCCTTGGGGTGGTTGGCTTGTGGTTTGTGCCAGTTTGCCTTGCACCTCAGGAGATTTTGTTGCATAGTCATGGCAGGGGCTTAAGATCCTGAGGCAACTTCGTGCTTCACTTGGTTGAGATGTCTTAGGACCAGGTCTCCATCTATCTTTCTTTCTCCCAGAGAGTGAGTTATTGTGGTTTTCAGGTGTTCCAATTTTGGAGGGAACTTTTACAGAAGGAGATAGGCTACAATGTTGTTGTCCATCTTGATGCCAATTTCAGATATTTGCATCAGACACAATTTCGCTTCTGTGATGAATTTCTCAATGTTTCTGGGGTCAAATTGGAGATTAAGGAAGTTGAAGAAGACCCTAGATCAATTAGCAGTCTGGGAGGAGGAAAAGAATTTGTTTATTGAGTTCCATAGATTGATGCCGTTGGAGAGATGGTTTTCTTTGATGCAATTCACGTAGGTCTTGTTGTCTAGTTTGGCCCAGATATATCCAACTATCTCAAGGTTGACTTCAACCGGGCATTATTCTGGTTTGGTTGATGAGAGCCATTGAGCAATTCCTTTGAGAGAAGATCATGAGGATTTTTGACTGCCATAGGGAGAAATTGCTTTCAGTGAGATTAGGAATGGAGTCTTTCAAGGTTTTGAGGAGAGATGAATTAGAATCTGCTGGTCCTGGGGTGTTAATTTTGTTGCCTGGTTGATTGAGTTGGTGGGCATTTGGATTTTAACCATGAAGAATGAAATGAATTGCATTCAAAATAGGACCAGCAGACTGCAGAACAGGGATCAGAAACATGAATTTGAGAATGAACAACTGGGAAGAGCGCAAACATGAGATCTCACAACTAGACAGAAAGGAAGGTAACTGATTGAAAAAGGTCGAGGTATTTGGCGGATCAAGGAGGAGATATTTGGTTGAGTGAGAGTAAGGTTGAGGGAAGGAAGGGAGCAAAGTAAGGAAGAAGGAAGTTGAATGAAAGAAGCTGAGGAGAGGTGTTGAATTAATGAAATGGTGAAGGATGGGTTGGCAGAAAAAGAGAGATTGGAGAAGCAGAGTGAGGAGATGAGGAGCTGGTCAGGTGGAATCAGGAGGCAAAGACCACGCGGTGATGATGATAGAGCAGTTGTGGCATTGTGGAATTGGAGTAGCTGCACCGTTTTGTGTCTGGATTGAGGGAGTTCAGAGATCAGTTATCTCAACAAAATGAGCAGTATTTAAAGCAAAAGAAATTCTGGAAACCTTGTGTCAATAATTGCTTGATGGGCTCTCAAAATGGGGGCAATACATTGGATGATATTGTTGATGAATTTGATTGAATGATGAATGGATGATGGAAAAAAGCAGGGAGAAGAGCTCCTTAAGTATAAAAGATTGGCCTCTCGTGAGCCCATGATACAACAAGCCAAAAGGCAAATTTTCCTCCCCAAAAGAGCTCTACAGGCTCTACAGACCTTGTTACTTTGTTTGGACTACATCAGCCCGGATGGCATCAGTCCCTGAACCCTTAGGATAAGCATATTCTGGTCCATTCTGGTGTTTCCACCGTTACAGGGCTGAACCAGCCCCTTTTCCATTCAATCTCCTGGTTGGTTGTCCGTTACAACCAGCCCAGTTACTCTTATTTCCTTACTTATGGGCTGTTTGCCTCATGCAGCCAGCCCCTGGCCCCACATATGGGCCAGGTGGGATCCAGGACTCACCTGGGTTCAGTCTCAACCTCACTTGGGGGGGGGGGGTGTAACCAGCGGACATGAAGGCCCCCCCTCTTTCTCTCAAATCCCTGGTGGGGGCGGTCAAATCCCCTCACCAGGGGCCCTGGGGGTTGATACCCCAGGGCGTTGTCAAGAATAGTGGGCTGGGGGTGGTCAGATCCCCTCAGCCTGTCGCTCCTCCCCCTTGGTAAAGGGGGGGGGAGAGCGCCCCTCTCGTCTTGCTTTGCTGGTGGGAGGGTGATCAGATCCCCCCCACCGCTGGTCACTCTCTCTGCAGCCAGCAAGGGGGTGATGAAATCCCCCCTACCCTGACCAACCGCCTTGTTGCGGCCAGTTGCTGGCTGGTTCAACCCAGCCAGCCACCCCCTCCCCCTTGCAATGGCAAGCAAGGGGAGGGGGAGGGAGCCGGGGCCGCTGGCCCTTGCTCCCCCAGCGGTGGCCGCCGTTCACGACCGGCCAGGCCCGCCCGGGATCCCTTGGCCACCGCAACAGCCCGGCGTGGGCCAAATCAAGGGATAAAAGCGGCCCTGAGCGGGCTGCTACATGGGTGGCGGCCCCAATGGGCCGCCCCAAGCCTGAAACCTGAGACAAAAACACTTTTGCAGTCCAGCCCGTCTGGCCAAGTATGTCCAAAATAAACCTTGGGCCCAATTATTCCCATACAAGCCCATCTGGCTTTATTTGCCCATATAAATCATCGGGCCCGTTAGGGACCGTGTACCAATAGGCCTGTTTCACCCGTTTTGAGGCCAGTTTCCCCAAATCCATGACATCCACACAGGCCCGTATGGTCCGTGTTAGTGTCCAATGGGCTGGAGAGGCCCATATGTGCATCCCATTTGGGTTACACTTATACGTAGCACAAGGGTAAGTGCATACATATTTTAACAATGACTCCATAGCTTAGGCCAAATCTTCCTTCCGTTGGTTTTTTTTGTGGAATTATTCTCCTTATCTTTTCATTCACACCAAAGCTCACCCTTCTTCATTTTCAATTACATCACAGTTGGTCTTGGTGACAAATCAAATTTTTCACACCTCAACCCTAACCTAAGTACAACTCCAAGTAAGCAAAAATAATCACCATGAAAAAAATGGTGGCGCCTGCCGGCAGGTGTAGCACCTGGGTTTGTGATTGAAACCTGTTTTGACTTTGTTGAGGTTTTGGAGTAAAACATCAAATTGATTTCTGGATGAATTCAGAAGATTCATGCAGAATATTTATGCAATGCATATATTGAATTGAAATTCATTACATAAAAGGAAGTATTAAGAATTCTTCATTTAAATGTAAGACCATACTTTGATTGAACAACTTTTCAGCGGTTATGATTGGAATTGTACATCATGGGCCATGATTTCCAATGGTAAAAAGTTCCAAAAAGAGAAGAATCAAATTTTTGGACCATGATCATTTCAAATGAATGATGCAAACACAGATTTCCAATTTGCGGTTAGGATTGACCCTTCAGTTTTGTGAGATTAAATCTGATTTCTATTTTTGAATTCTGTACCTTATAGACATGTTTTAGATAGATATGTGACACAATACCAATGCCTCTGATTTCATCTTTTACCAATATCTAGTACAATAAAAAATTAGTCCATGTGTCTTTTTATATTTCCTCCTGTTTTGTAAGGAATCACCAGTCAGAAAAATCAATAATGACAGTCCTTCAGAAATTAGTATTTTTGATATCAACTTACCAAAGAGTTAATTGCCACAACACAATAAACATCCTTGGAAGTTTGTGCTTTTTTTGCTTCATAAGCCATGCTTTCCACAAAACCTGATATGTTATCTTGATTTATCACAGATATTGATCCACCTTCTTGATAAACCATTTGAGCATTGAGATAATTGAGGCCAAGGTAGGGATTTCTTGAAGTATCAATTTGTTCCAAAGGAGAAAAGTTTTCAACAATGAGGAAATATTGTGCACAGTTTTTTTCATGAAAGATGAAAAATACCTTCCCCATCTTACAAGGGCCTTGATTTGATGTTGATGAAAAGTAAATCTGAGAATTACTTTTATTGTAGCAATGGGGTGTTATGTGATGACCATGGAAGAGCATTGATTTGCAAGGTAACCACTCCAGCTGGTCCCATGGCAATACATTGTATGTTGAGTTATTTTCAATGAATTGTTTTAATTTTTCTTCTTCCAAAATATTCATGTCTTTTTTAGCCCTTGAAACATCACCTGTCTTGGAAGGATAGAACAAACTTTTCAGATCTGGGAGTTGGTCAGAATTGATCCCCAAAAAATACCAGCTGGATCCAATTTGGTCAACCAAGCCTTGAAGTTTGGCCCTTTCAAGGAATCCATTCAAGAGGGACTTATCAAGGAAACCTTAGAATTTAAAAAAAAATCAATTCAAAGTGTGCCACCAAGAATATACTTTTCAGAAATCTGTGTAAATTACGTGTATTTTTATTTTTTTAACTAATGTCAAGATGTGATTCAGCCTTTCTCCTGACCAACATGAAAATATAGACGGAGGACCATAGAGCTTGATCATCTTAGTCATATGCTGAGAAAAATGGATTGTTGGCTTGGGTTTGATTTCAGATCACCAATGCAGCAATAATTCCTCCCGGTAAGCCAGAATTAATTCATCCAATTGGCACAACTGGTAATCTGTAAGTTGATGAGACATTACCAAGTTGATGATACCAATAAGTTTGGAAGTAGTGGAGGTAAGCTTTTGCTCCTGCAAGCTGCTGGCTGAGTTCCAATTCCATTCTGGAATCAAAACAAGCACTACATGAATGGTGTACAAAACCAACCATTCAGCAGCCTTAGGAGTACCAGCAGCAGGAAAACCAATGTTTCTGGGCAACCTAGTAATCCAAGATGGAAATTTGATTGAATTGGTAACCTCTTGAAGACTTCTGAGCTCTTGAGTTGTAAGGCACAATTCATTTGATGTAATACTTGTCTCTTCTATCAATGCGCCTGATTCATGTGGATTGCTTTGATCTTCAAAAGAGTGGTAGGAGCTTTCCTGAAGGGAGCTTTGCTTGCTCTTCCCAGATTCATTTTGGCTTCCTGATTTGCTTCCAATAGATCTAATGGGATTTTTTCCTGGTGAGGTATCTTTTTGCTTTCCTTTGTCCTTTGATTGAGGCCCAGATTTGCATGAGCTGCTTGTGGATTCATTCTCAAGAAGCCTTGGAGAACGTCTTAAAGCTGGTTGAAGATGTTCAGATGCAGAATTTTCCCAACTTCTTGAGGAGCTGGGAGGATGGAGCCCTGGGATTTTCTGGACTACAACAATGGGTACAGAAGTTCTATGCTGAATATTTGATGAGCCTTCTTGCTGCTGATTTGCCCAATTTTGAACCTTTTCAATTGGATTGGGAGAAATATCTTCAAGGTTTTTTGAGGAGCTATCTAGGAATGCTTGAACTCTCCTCCTGGTGACTCTTTTGGTGTTTTTGGGTGATAAATAGCGCTTTTGTTTGGATCCAGATTTGAGGCTGCTGACCTGACTAATTGTTACACTTCTTGGGTAAGTGTTTTTCCTCCTTTCAAAATTTTGAAGAATTTGGCTTGCCTTGATTATTCCAAGGTAGGTGATGCTGTAATCCCTTACCATTCCCAAGATTAAGGTGTGCATTGGATCAATTGTTGTCATGTTTGTTGGTGCCCAGTATGGCAGAGTTTGGAAAATTGTGTAGCGGGCACCATGTAGCTTGAGAATGTTGGTTTTCTCATTGAATGATTGAGCATTATTCCAATTCTCTGCCCATTTGATGTGATCTTCATTATTTTTTGATGGCCAAGTCTCCTTTTTGGTTTTCCGGATATCATTCAGCTTGAGGTTACAGTGGGCACAGAAGATTGTTGCTGAGTGGGATCCAAATCCACCCATTTTACGTAAGGCAGGTGTATCACCAATCAGTGGTAATATGACAGCACGTATTACTCTTCCATGTTGATATTTGTTAGTTTTTGTGAAGAATAATCCTTTCCAAAGATCCAGTAGCTCAGAGAAAAGAGGCTTGAGTAGATTATTCAGTTGGAATGAGGTGCATTCCTTGGGTGTTGGTGTGAAGCCATACACAAACATATTGTGTGGCTTGTAACGCACACTAGGTGGAAGATTAAAACATATTAAGAATATTACGCCAAGAGAGATGCTTTTCCCACTGGTCTTGATTCCATGGGGATTCATCCAATCAATATAAATTCCAAAGACAAGGTTCCCTGGTTCTGCTGTGTAAATCTGATTGGTTTGATCCTTGAATTCTTTACACATAGTTCCATCCAAAATATCACAAATTTTAGTAGGATTGTTGGCTTGATGCGCTTGATTTGCACTGAGTAATTCTTCAAACCAAGGGAGCGGCAATTGCCTGACAATCCACTTCTTGAGCAATTGGTACCCAAACTGCTTCAGAGGATAGAATTTAGATTTGTTCTTGTCTTGTTTCCAAAGTTTTGATCCACATGTAACAGGCTCCCCAGCTATTGAATTACCTATATTATGGCATACTGGATAATGCTTGTGTTGTTTACTTTCTTCATTGGTTTGGGCTTCTGAAGAAGAAAGTACTTCATTCAAAGGATAAAGTTGGTAACAATTTTCACAACAGACATTTTACACTAGATCATTTGTAATTAAAAATCTTTTTTTCAATGTTGAAAGACTTTTGGGTATTTCTGCTGAATAGTTGGGCTGGAAACTGAGAATTGAGTTCATGCGGATTTTCTCATGTTCCATCTTGATGTATTTCTGACATGCATGGTCACCAATTTTTTCCTCAATACTTTGATGAAGGATTTGGAGTGATGAGATTAGGGCACTTGGAGTGTGATATAGAAATTGAAGAGGTTTTATCTCAGATGTATTGTAAATTTCCATATTTGCTGGTGGGGAGTATTGTTGTATTTCACCATAGCAAGGATCTCTTTCAGGGTTTGGCTGTGCATTGGAATCTTCAATTGATGGCTTGAATGTGAAAAATGATAGGATAAATAAGAAATTGCATGCCAATTGCAGTATACATCAAGGAATTTACTCTTGTGCAAGATTTTCACTTACAGCCCTGATGTTTGCTTCTAGTGGTTCCCTGGTGGAGTTTCTTCTGGTAGTGGATTGGAAAATGTTTGATGTCTTTGGGGATTATGTTTTGCAACAATAACAATTCATCAGTGACCTTGATAATATTGATAAAATGCAGGAAAAATTCAGTCACATACATTTGTAGAATCATTTGATTGCATGATATGGGTTTGATGTGCTTTTTTGGACCTTCCAACACCATTTTATATATTCCTGCCATGTTCAAAAGTCCTTTGAGAACATTTAGGACATTGGCATATCCAAATGTTTCCAACTCTGGTAGTGTTCTCCATAGTTTTAATTGATTTGGATGTTGTGGTAATCAGATTTTTGGAGGTTGTCTGAGATTTATTATATCAAAGGGAAATAGAAATGAATCTGAATGGAACTTTTGATTTGATCTTATACCTCCTGTTGAGCTTAAGTATTCCAAAAAAAAAGCTTCTATTTTGAATATTCATATTCACTTCAATGGGCAAGGCATGGAACAGTAGATTTTGCATTTTGAAAAAGCTTTCAAACTAATACATCATATCAACTGCTCATGGTTAGCCCACCTAAAATACTTAGACTATCCCATTGTGTTTGGATTCAAATGCAAGTTCAATTGCCTTGATGGAACGTCAAATATTCTATCTTCAAAGTAATTATATTATTACAAAACCATGATTTCAAATCATCTTCTTGTGTTACAAAATGTTAATGATGCACCATTTTACAAGGAAAATCCATATGCCTAAAGTTAGTGGGATTTTCTTAAATTACAAAATTCACATCTGGGAATGTGTATTTTATATATATTACTTTCATAAAAAGATATTTGGGAATGGTTAACAAGTAGGTGATCTCAACTTGACTGCTGCACAGTGGAAAAAAATTTACTCAGGATATTATGATTGAAAAAAGATATCATGTAGCTTTCCAAAAGGTGGTGCATCAAACAAAATTTACTCAGAATTTTTCAATGAGAAAGTGTATGCTGTGCACATGTGGATGTTGGTTTTCTTCACTCTTACTTCAATATCTGTTTGGATGTAACAACTTCTTAGAGATTTATTTATTTGAAAATTTCAAGAGATTAAGAGTGTAACCTACATTCTTAACCTCTTCAAGTCAGGGTGACCCCACATCATTGAGTTTTATACATTCAGTAAATCTAGCTTTAAATATAATTACAAGTTTCAGGTTGACAAAACAAGAATGGGATGAAAATAAAAATACATGTAGTACTCAAGAAAAATTTCACCAAAGCCAATGTTGGGTCCAAACATTCTCCTCCATATTTTTTTAAAATACTGATATATAAATTTAACTATTTGGAATATATTTACAATTTTTGTGTGGTTTCCATTAAGCTAGAGCGCTTGGAAACTTGAGTTCTGAGATATGAAACTGCCTCTGTGAGATCAACGTCTGGAAGTAAACCCAAGGCTCTTTTTTCAACTGGAGTTATATCCTTCAGAGCTTCCTCACTTAACAAGTTTTGAGGTATTGAAGTAGGAAGTGTTGGTGGGTCATCACCCCATGGTGAATTATTTGGTTTAGCAAGTTGACTAATTTTCAATCGTCTATCCCTCTTTATGCGCGGGTTTTTGGCCAGTTGAATGTATGCTTCATCCAGGTAGTGATATATTTGGGATAAATTTTGAGCCCTCCAAACATGTGCGTGATTGAATAATTCCTCATCTTCACCCTCAACATCAGATATGAATCCACTGTCCAAGAAAAGAGCAGAAGTTTCTGGGAACATGTCCATCATTTCCAGCTCAACTGCTGTGGTCTTTTAAATTTCTTTTTGTTATTCTGTATTTTAAAACATGATAAGCAGTTAGTCATTGATCATGAAGAGAAAATTTAAAAAGATTGATTTGAAACACTTTCTTCTTGTTGAGACTTTGGGATGCAGAAACATTAGATTTTCTGCTGCTGGAGCCTCCTTCTGCCTTGTGCTCCTTCTTCCAAATAGCCTTCTTTGACACAAGCCAACAATTTATTATGGCGACCCTGTTGGCTGGGGTGTTGTCATTTTAATTTATTAAATAGGAAGCAGTCCCCCTGCGTTGGTGGCACATCTCCCATGCTCTGATGATTATTGAAGTCAGAGAGGAATTCCAGCAGGATGTTGCATTCTGTTCCCAGTGATAGGTGCATCTGGGAATACCGGAATTTTGGATCAAGGCCCTGGCGTGGGCTATCCACCTCTCATCATGAGACTGTATTTGGCCCAAAGCAGTGGTTTCCAGGGATTGAGATTTTGAAGTAATATTTTGTTTTAATTGACGCAAAGCATCCTTCTTTACAAGTTTCAGCTCCTTTTCTTGCAGTTTTGAATTGGAGCTGTACTGGTTTGGCAGGCCAATGTTTGATGCTATGGCATAATTAATGGATGCCTTCTTTGTTTCCATGTAATTTTTGAGGGAGGCTAGTTCACCACTAGTTGGAGGATTAGGAAGTTTGTTGTTGTTTGAATCCATTCCAAGAATTGATTTTATCCAATCAAGCAAGGACTTGGAAATACCACTTGTAGAAGCAGGGATGCCAAGATTGCGTGCATGGAAAGAGAGAGAATATTGTTCTTGGGCCAAACGTTTTTGCTTCTTTTGGTGTTGGTGGGATTGAGAGAGTTGTTGTGCAATCATGAAGTAGGATGGGGCAGCAGAGTCGTCAAAATCTTCATCTTCCTCAACACCAGGAATATTGACTTGGTCATCTGAAAGGGGAACTCTTGATGGCTCAGGGGTGGGTGATGTTGGGTTAGCTGGGGTTTCTGCATTTTAGTAACATAAAATAGACACCATGATTTAGCAATGAGGTTGTATTATTGTCATGAAGATCTTATACTGGGGGGATTAGTTCTTACCGTGTTCCATGTCTAATTTTCCAACTTAGTAACCAGATGACAATGTTTCTGATTTTGTGATTTTGTATTGATTTTTCAAAAAATGATAAATAGGAAGTCAGATTTCCTTTTATTGACCATTGGAAAATTTTCAGAAATCAAGATATTATATATCATGATTCCCCTTTGTTCTCAAATTTTTCTTCCAAGTGGGCAAAGGGTATGGACATAAGTATACTTGTAGATTTGAATGGAATCTTCTTCAACAAGGGAAGAGCTCAATTAGAAATCAATTCATGATGGACATAGAAAAGAGAATCAGTGGCTGCCATCTTCCCCAAAAAGTGTGATCATTTTTTTTTGTGGCACTTATGCATCATTCATAAAAATATATAGGGATCATGCAGTCAAATTTGAGTTATTCATTCTGGGCATTTCTTAAGATAATAAATAGGAAGAACTTCCAATTGCATTTCATGATTTTAATTATCACAAAAAATTTCCACAGAAAGCAATCTTGACCATTATATGTTTCCAAAAAATTCCTCATTCTCATATCTATGGAATTGACCAATAATTATTGAATGATAAAATGAGCTCAAGAATTCCAGCCACCATGATGAAGAGCTGGAGTTGAAATATACCAAGATCCAATTTTCCATAATATGAACTTCAGACTACTCCTTGCCAATCTTATTGATTTGGTGGAAGTGCTAATTGAATCATATATCACTTAGACATGGATAATACTGGCATAGGTCCAATAGCATTTTGCATTGCTGTGTTTTTATTATAAGATTCTTGAAATCCCCAATTATGCAAAAATGCAATGCTGGGTACCACACAGATGCAGGTTTACTGCATGGATTGATATTCAGTGGGAATTGATTGTTGAGAGTTCAATTTTGGAAACTGAATAATAGAGAAATATGATGAATCAGGTGTCAGATTTTGCATGGTGCAAATTCTTGGAAATGAGGATTATAATTTGCCTCTTTCCTGAATTGATTTTGACTAAATCTGGCCAGATCATATTAGATAAATAATAAAGGGCAAGAAGAAAAATGCATGGTTTTCAATTTCATTCTTTTAAAAATGGTGTGATATGAATTCCTGCTACATCTTGTGAAGAAGGCAGAGTGCTGTGTAATTACTGGCTCTTCTTACACCAGTAATTAGGATCAATGACAAAACTAACATTTCTTAATCATCATTCCAAAAGAATATATGAGAATTCAACATTCCTGGATCACTTAGCTCAAAAGAATAAAGAAAAATGTAACAGGGGTGCATAATATCATGGGGAGATTGCATTGTGCAGGATTCACCTCATTGATTTGTTGGAATAGGCAGGTGTCTATCACCAAAGTGTCTGCTTCACCACACCAAATGAATATGAGACATGTCCAGGGAGGTGGAAAACTTATCATAAGTTGCCCACCTCCCTGGACCTGTGTGCATACAGGAATCAGATTTCAAGGGAAAATCATGTGGGAAAGCTGGGGAGGTGGACAACTTGTGATAAGTCATCCACTTCCCTTCAACTACATGGTAGCAGGATATTAAATATGCCAAAAGATTGATGATTTCTGGGACAGTGGATGACTTAGCACAAGTTTTCCACCTTCCCAGCTTTCCCACATGATTTTCCCTTGACATCTGATTCCTGTATGCACGCAGGTCCAGGGAGGTGGATGACTTATCATAAGTTGTCCACCACCCTGGACATTAACTATACATTTACCATGCAGTAAAGCCACTTCTAATTTGATGGGAAGGGGGACAACTTAGCATGAGTTTTCCATCAATCCAAATTCATCCCATTTTGCATTCCAACCAGTACAAATGTTGTACAACTCATGCACACTTTGACATCATTTCATGAAATAACTGGTAAGCATTTTGGAACAAAGAGGTGATGTTTGAATTATATAAATTGAAGGACATGTTCAACCATATCTGGATTTTTAACCACGTGATCTAGTGAAAAGTTCAAAATTAGGAAAATTTTGGAGTTGAACAGAGGCACTGGCGACCATTTCTTTGGGAAGTAATGAGCAAGCAAAATTAGTAGGTTGTTCTGTTGATTAGATAGACACTGGAAGGAATGTAGTTGTATGTGCAAAACAAGATCAACCTGACTGAAAAATTTGGGCTGCCAACTGCTGTTAAATCTGCAATTGAGGGGTGGCTCCTCCTGGTGAGGTGGTGCACTTAGCTCAAGTGGACCACTTTACCAGGAAAAACTGGATAGCATTGTTGGTGAGTTGCTTTGAATGATGAATTCTTTTTCAATTACTGGTCATTGACTTTCTGAAGATCTGTCTTGGAATTTTGTGCATTCAAATGATTTCACCTTGTTCCCTCCCTGCCTCTATCAACATATAAAAATTGGTGATATGGTAAGGCACTTAGTCTTACTGTGCCATCCTCTGAGAAAAGTTAGAAGTCATTGTTATGCAACAAAATAAGGTTTTGTTCCCATTCATGCTTGAGGAAAAATTAAATTTTGAAGAGTTTTAACTTGCAAGAAATTTATATTGAGTAGTATTGCAACTGAATTGCATGTGCAAGAAATACATGATATTTTCTTGATTCTTTTCAAAAAATGAGTATTTTTTGGGATAAAATCCAATGATTCCAAACCCTAATGCCACTTTACAAAAAAGGAAATTTGTACCCAGTCTCTAACTACATGGAAAACCTCTCAACTTAGTAACTTTTTCCAATTGGTCATGCTTCAGAATGTTTGTGTGTCTCTCAAATAAAAAGGGCCCCAAAAAAGATGTATTGTCCTGTAATTTGAAAAGAATTTAAAAACAAAGGTTGCACACCAAAAGTTTTGAATGAATCATTAGAGAGAATCATAAACTCCATCTCAATTGAACTAGCAAAAGAAAAGTTTAAATCAATCACATGCCATGGTGGTCTCAATCCTAGTCTGAAAACAAATCTCTGGTAATGAGCCAAATCTCCGTTGCCCCAATGATTTCTGCCTGTAACCCTTATATCTTTTTGGTTATATTATCTGGTTTTTTCTGGCTCTCTTGGTGCCCGTTTACCAAAATTGGGTTATAGAACTTCAAGTGATTATTCTGGAAGCTCAACTTGATTCAACCATACAAACCCTTTCATAATATCATATGTTAAATTAGCATATAAAAAGGATGTATCTAGATGTGCAAATGAAACATTGATATAAATTTGGAATTTAATTCATTGTCATCATCCTTCCATCTTCAATAAAATCACCCGCTTGGGGCTAAGAATTTCCCTGAATCATTAAAAATTATTACAGAAAGTGGGAAAACCTGTCTCCACTCTTGAGAAAATTTGAATGACCAATTGGTCCCCCCAGCATCTTTGTTAGGCCTTTTCATGAAGCTTACCATGTATTCTAGGCTTTTTTGCTTTTATTTTCCTGTGCTGCAAGCCATCAAGGGGAAATTTGGACCGGTAAAAACCTTTCAAATAAACTTAAATCAGCATGGCTCATTCAAATGGTTCCAAAAAACCATAGATTTTCATCTTTTTGTTTTTGTAAAAATTTTTGAGTGGGAGTGGGGGATTCCAAGGAACATAGATGATAAGAATGAATGTATTTTCTAGATAAAAGAAGAAAAAAACAGGTTTTGCATGACATATGACTATGATTTGCACTGAAAATCATCAGTCATGTTCCAATCAAGAGCTCAAAACATCCCACAAGAGTTTGGGTCATGGAATACAGAACTGATCAACCTCTCAAAAGGTTCAACTGAAGTGGCCAAATTCAACTTTCTGGGGTCTCTGAAAGTGCCTGCAAAGTATCTTGCGCTTCTGAAGTTGTGCATTTCTTCAAGTGGTCATGACCTGCTTGGTTTGAAATTAAAAATAAGTTCACTTCATCTGGTTTGGATTGTCTATCTTTTTGAGGCCATTCTCAACTGATAAGCATGAGGAGATCTTTTGTGTTGTTTTGAGAGACAGTCCATTTTGACATTCTCACCAGATTCTGGTGGAGTAACATTACTATCATCCAGTGCTGTACCTAGGAAATTCAGAGAATACCAAGCAGGGGTGGAGGTGAAGGATGAGGGTGATTATAAATTCCATGGTTTTTGTGAGTTATGGAAGATTCACTAGATTAAAAAATGACTGAAATAAATCATTGGTTTTCAAACTACAGATTGCCACATATTATTATCTCCTGAAACACCCAGAGATGCACCAAAAAACATCAATACCCATATGATCAACTGGATGGTGGCCTAGGGAGGTAGACGACTTAGCCTAAGTCTTCCACCTCCCAATGAATATTTGCCAATTTCCCCAAATGAGCTTGGTCTCAGTCCATAGTGTGGGGAAGTGAACAATTTTGCATAACTAGTTCAGCATGTTTATTTCTGGGAAAAACTTTCTGGTACTGAAATGCCCATGCTGGAAAATATCCTCATCCAAGAGGATGAATGAAAACATGGACACATTTAAAAGAAAATGGGTAGAGGTACAGGTTTTTCTGATCCTTGCATGTCCCTGACAATATTTTCTTCACCTTGCTTAGTCATTGAACCCATCCTGAAAAAATGATGGTAGGAACAAGTCTCCAAGAATTAAATGTGGTGAAAAATATTCTTCAGTGGATAAACACTGAAATATTTATGTCCCAGGTAAATATCTTGGGGATGATTGGGTATGCTGGCTTATCAATTATACATTTTGAGAGTTCATTGTGACATGGATTTAAAAAGAACCTAAAGTTATGAATGGTAATTATTTTTTAAGATAACATTTATTTTCTGTCACAGTGGCAGTTTTGGTGGAAACATGAATGAATCAGCAAATTTGAAAATCACAGGGCACAATTGATTGTTCTCACCCTGCAGAATCACACACATACTCATTTTCTGAAACACCCAGAAATGATACAAAAATATAACATCATTTTTCAAATTATAAAGTGTGTGATGGCTCAGGGAGGTGGACAACTTAGCCTAAGTTGTCCACCTCCCTGAGCCATCATGATCCAATTTCCAAAAAATGGTTGGCTCTTAGTAATTGGTATGGCAAAGTGGACAAGTTATGCTAATTTATCCACCATGTTTGTTCCAGTAACTAGCTGTTACTGAAATGCGCATGTTGGCACATACCTTTCATCCAAAAAGATAAATTAAATGGAAATATTAGAAAGAAATTTGGTATAAATAAATGATTTTGTGGCTCTTTCATGGCCCTGAATATATTTTATTAATCTTTCTCATTGGTTGAAGAAACTTCCCATGACCCAAAATATTCCATATTTCTCATGTCCCAAAGGTCCCAGATATGTTGGTAATTGTTGATAAATTACATCCACCTGGTCACAGTGGGAAGTGAACATGTCTATACTTAAAGAAAAAGCTTTCCAGCATGAGGGCTAAGAGGATCAATGCTGGCCACCATGTCATGTAGGTTTGTGGCCACCCACAACCACCACCAAATGGTTGTCTGAAGGGACATGGTGCACTTAGGCTAAGTGCACCATGTCCCCAGAGTTTTATGTGCATAAATCACTCTCATGAAATAGAAGAGTTTCTCCAGTTATTTAAATGAATATAAATCATAAAATGAATTATAAATACCATAATGTTTATCCTCAAGAGCAATTGAATTAATTCTAAAACAATTTGACATTGTTGTTCCATACATTACAACCCCACCTTGATCAATAGACCAATAGCTCAAATCTAATGGTCAATTGATTAATTCCATTACTGTTTATGAATCTTGTAATCAGGCAGATTCTCAGGGACCAAAAACTATGAAAAATTCCATGTGTGTTTTATTCTGAACTCTAGAGTCAAAAAATATAAGGATGCTGGGTTCATTGAGATATTCAAATTATCAAATTTTGGAAACTTGTTGCACTTATTCATTTGGAGTTTAAAAACAGTGAAATAACCATTGGAGAACATTTTCTTTATAAAAAATTATTTAAAAAACATCTTTTCTGTAGTGAAATAAAAATCATGATTATAAATTAATTTTGTGGTGTTTAAGTACCTAAATATAAAAATTATTGCCTAATTTTACTTTTACTTTCAGATAAATAGGAAATGTTTTGATTTTTTAGATATCTCCTTCAAAGTTGAAAGTATTTTTTTAAATATTTTTTGAAGTGGAATTGATGGAGGATCATATATAGAAATTTTACTTATTGAATATGAAAGCTATTGCTATATTCTTTTTCTATATTTTGGAATTCTACTAAGATATTTTTAAATTATTAACAAGAAATACCTAAAATAATTTTTTCCAAATTCAAATATATCCTCTGGATCTGCCTATCTGATATTGAATAGATGAATGTAATGTATCTTGGTTAGATGAATATTTATTGTTAAATTTATGGATATTTATGATGTAAGATTTATCCACAACTGTTGTTTTGCATTATCATCATATTTTAAAAAATATATCTGGCATGGTATGTCCATGCCAAGCTTTTTATCTCCAATGGCCCAAACCCAATATCATGGGTTTTAACCTTCCCATAAGGCAAAAACCCATGGGCACTTGCCCTGGGCTCCCCATGGAAATGGCCCTAAACGGCTCCAAGAGCTCCAGGCCCCGGGGATGCCAAAATTGGGCCTGGAGCAATTGCAATGGCATCGGTCGTTCGCTTCCATCCTCACAGACGCAAACAACCAATGGTTGTTGAATTAGCAAAAGGGTCGCCAAACGCGACCCTGTCGCGGTTGTGAAGGTTGCCAGGGGCCTGGGAGAGGTCTGTGCACCTCAATGGGCCCTGGCCCCCTGCTGGTCGCTAGCAAACGCCCCAGTGCTTGCGTCAGCAAAAGCATAAGCAATTTGCAAGAGAATCACAAACTATCTGAAGCAATTGCATCAGCAAGCCTTGATCATCAAATCGCAAGCAAAACGACAAGCACTGGCCAATTGACAAGCGGTATAGAGGCCCTTTCAACCATCAACCAAGCACAGTCAAACCACCATCCCCAAGCAATCCCAACGAGTCCACCCAGGCAAGTTTACAGCCTATTTTTCACTGATTGAACATTGTCTGAACACGTAGACTGATTGTTTTTGTGCTATAATTGTATCTGAAACCCTCCAATAACCTCTCAAGATTCCAATCATCAAACCATCCTAGAATCAACCTTTTCATAAAAAAGAAACATTCCATCCAACTCCTTCAATTACCCATTGACTGAAAGGCCTCCCCTCCACCTCTGACACATCATCACTGCATTTCATTGGCAAGGACTCGTGCTCCTATTTCAATCTCTTGAATCCTTCATCTTTATCAATACAACACTGACTTCCCTCTTTCTCTTCTTCACCATTCTTTTTTCTTCTTCTTCCAATCATAGCGCGTGTCTTCACCAAATTAACTCAATTTTTATCATCCCATATCAGCATCAACACATCCATTCTTGTATTCATCATTAATGTAAGCAGAAATGAAGAAATGAACTCATCATCCACTGATCCTTGATTGATTCCTTCTTTTCCTTGACACCATCTGTAAACCATTCAACATGTCGTCATCATCATCTTTCAAAGTTTACCATGGATCAAGTCAACTCCAATGCCTTCACCCAACCTCAAGCTCACCTGTGGCTGTCAAAATAAATAATGAGGATGAGTGTTTGAAAGTGGTTAAACTTAGCAACATTTATGGTTCTTTAATCATCATAAAAGGTTTCATATTATTGACTTTAACCCTTTGATTTTATTTCAATCCTTGTCACTTGTATTCCTGTTGGTGCTTTTGAGACAACGTTTGTAGTGATGATGAGCCCTTGAATCTAAAGCATCATCAGGAATCAAGCCAAGATTGTTCTGTTCTTAGGCCACCACCACAACCCTTAATTCCATCTATCCCATCCTCATCCAGAGCACATAAAAAGCATCAAAGAGCTAAGCGTGATGATGGCAATCAGGAGTGTGTATCTGAGTCAATCTACTTCATCACCCTGAAGAAGGGTCTAAGTCCATGCCAAGTAGTAGTACCACAAGTAGGACTCCCAGTAAATCTACAAGTGGTTTGCAACAGAAAGTACCAACCCTATGTGGTGCTCAAGTATCATTCATTGCAGCAAAGACCATATAAATTGCTGGCAACTCAATTTTCAGAGATGGTGCAAGATCTCTATGTGATGGCAAACAATTGACAGAACCTGAACAAAACCAACAAAAACACTAAAACAGGATCTATGTTTGGAATTGGCTTTAGTCAGGGCACTGACCAAGGATATTCTGCAGGTAATTGGGAATCACCAAAAACTTGCTAATCATGTCTTTGTTGACTGATTACAATCCAACTATATTTCTAAATAGGAATATATGCAAGGAGACAGGATATGAACCCAGACCAAATAGCAAATGATGATTTGTTGTGGTCTAAGCTTCCAGTACATAACCAACTGATTTTCAATAGAATACAATGTTTATCCAACACTGCTCATGTGAAGAACAAGGAAGTATCAGAGGAGTTCAAAATTCCAAACTGGACATCTCCAGAGTGGAATGGCCAAAGGGATTCTTTTCTTCATGCTTCTAATGTCATTGTCACTTGTGATGACTTTTCAAATGTTCCTCATACAGATCAGGATGACTTGAATGGGTATACTTATGGTTTGTTCTCTTATATTGAAAAACCCACTGGAACCCCAATCCCTCCTCCCTCCAAAGAAACAGGCCATGGTCTCTCCTTCCCAACTCTTGGTTTCATAATTGATTATGCAAAAGCTGGGGGAATTATTGAAATTTTATGGCAGACTTCTGTTTTTCCTCATCAAACTACTTTTCCTCCACCCAGCCTTCAAACAACTGAAAATCATACTCATTTTGGTTGCTCCTTCCAAATTTAAAAAAAATAGCCAGGACTGCTCTTAAAATTCAAAATTGTTCTCCTTCTGAAATTGTAACTAGAGTAAATGGAAAGAAGGCTAGATATGGTTAAACATGTGCTTCAATGTATATAATTCAAGTATAACCTCCTTGTTCCAAAACACTTACCAGTTAATTCATGAACTGATGTAAAAGTGTTCATGACTTGTACAACATTTGTACTTGTTGGAATGTAAGATGGGATCACTCGGGGGAGGTGGAAAACTTAGCATAAGTCGTCCACCTCCCCAGCCTCTCCACCGGGATTTCACATGCCATGTGTGCATACAGTAATCACATGGCATGTGAAATCCTGGTGGAGAGGCCGGGGAGGTGGACAACTTATGCTAAGTCGTCCACTGTCCCAGAAATCATCAATTGATTTGCATATTCAAAATCATGCTACACATCATTGAAGGGAAGTGGACAACTTAGCACAAGTTGTCCACCTCCCCATCTTTCCCACATGATTTTCCCATGTGACATGTTTTATGTCCAGGGAGATGGACAACTTATCATAAGTTGTCCACCTCCATTGAAATGACATTTATATGTATATGTGATATGCAGGAGAGCGGAAACTTTGAGAATTCCCCATGCTATTTACACAAATTGTACTATGTAGATTCTAACTAATGAGAAACTAATGAGCAACTTTCATTCATATTACACACATGTAACATGTGACTAGGTTTTTTGGGGTATATAAGCCACAGCTCCTTCACCGAGAGGTCTCAGTTCATTCTGATCTTAACCTCATTGTCCCCATCAGATTTCAATGGCATCATCTCCAGCTTCTTCACCTCGGAAAGTTTCTTGATTATACCATGGCTGATTTCCCAGGTAATTGTTTAAATTCCCTGGGTCCCTTGTGGTCTAATACTTATTTGAACTGGCATGATCAATTTTTATAACAATGTGCTCTTAATCAATTGACTGCACTCCTTAATGAGGAATATGTTGAAAGATCCCATAAACAAGTATTGCAGTCAATGCTTGAGTTTTATCAGAAAAAGTATGATGCAAAGGTGGAAACAATGAGTTTAAAAACATCCAGAGATCTTGGTCTGCTTGAGCCTTCAACTGAAGAACAACAACGGCCAACAATAGCTGATAGTTTGACTGTCCAATCAAATCACAACATACCATTGGTGAATGATGAAACACAAACTTCACAAGATCATCCTTCCCCCCAGCTTACAGTGGTTCCAGCAGAGCTCCCAGCCAACCAAACCAGTGAGTCGAGAGAATCATTTGATGCAACAAAGTGTTTATCAACAATTATCCAAATATGCAAAGCTGATACATTCCCATATCCCCAGGTGAACCTGAAAAATTAACTGAATCTGTGCCTGTGGAGGATCAAGTTCAAGAAGCTGCGGTTATTGCCCCTGATATTGCCCCCGTCCAGGCCTCACAATACCCCAGTGCTGCACCCAGAAACACCAGCTGAAGGACCCCAGATTCCTCCAGGAACCAGGGCATCTTCCCGGCTGGTTGCCCAAGCTGCTTGACAAGCAGCTAGAAAATCCCAATCAAGGCCACCCTCTAGCTCTCAAGCATCCTCTGACTCCTCTGATTCCGACACAGAATTCACTTGCTCAAGTGATGGCCAACCAGAGCAACCAGAAGTCATTGTTATTGAACCATCACCCAGGAGTCCCACACCTGCACCCACCCTAGTCCCAACATCCCCTGAGCCGGTCAGTTTCCTATTTTGAAGGCTATGCTGGATAATCAACCCAAAATTGACTTCCAAATTAATCTTCCCTTTCTGAATCAGAGTGGCCCATCTTCAACACTCCAAAAACGGGATGCATCTGATGCCAGACTCATTACTAGGGATATGGAACAGAGAACTTTGAGGCCAAGGATTGAGAACCCTTCATTGACCCAGTCATTTCAGCCTGGAGGCCAGGATAGTAGCCAAACTGAAAACCAGTCCCAAATCATTGGGCTAACATCAAATCATGGCTCAAATCAGCCTGGTCAGTGGAATTATTTTGTGATGAAATGAAAATCATGGCAGCTAATTCTATTGCATTGTCTAGAACTTTTTGTTGGCTTGACTAAGAAAGACCTGTTGAGTTTGTCATACTGGGAAGAACTAAAGGACAATGCAACACCTTTGACCTATTCCAAAATTATCAGCAGTACCAATTTTCTAATTACCAATACCCTTAACCTCCTTGGCCAAAGGATGCTGTCAACCCCCCCCCCCCCAAGTCATCAAAAATCTTAAAATCATTGGATCTCTGTTTGACACGGTGCAAAGAGGGTAAATTTTCATGATTCTGTCTTCCACTCCTATGAAAATAAACTGATTCTTACTTTTTGATTTATCAGAAAAGATTTTTCTGGGAAAAGATGATGATGTTTTTGTTGGAAGCACCTTCCTAAACACAAACTCCCTTTCTTGTTCCAAGAAGACAGTGCAGCTCAATACGCATCCCCTCTCTGAGATCCTAACTTATACCAGAGAGCCAATACGTGGGGCATACATGAAACTGAAGCACACCTTGAATGACATCATAGGTGTAGTCTCACACAAAATATCATCTTCTCAATGGAAGGTATTAACGGGACTTCAGATGAAGCTTTAATCAAAGCACAAAGTTACTTTGCCAACCTGTAAGCAGCTGTAGTTGATGATTCCACCTTTTCTCAACACAAGAGTTCAGGTGCTAACCAGGAAGCTGAGATGAATTCTGGAAGAGGTGGCCTTAATACTGTTTTTGAATATGTTGTCTCCCTGGTCACTGGGCTCATCAACTTACGGCTTGATGAAAAAGAAGATAATCAGCAGCCTTTTATGTCAAAGGACTCGGTAGATAAGAAGAATCAATGGGCAACCAATTCTCTAGCATGTTTTTCACACATGTTAGTTTTTGGTCCTGCTGCTATATGGGTATGTCCAGGAAATTGACGAGTCATGCCCAAGTGGAAGTCTGGCATGCTCCTTGAATTTGGCAGTCGTGTGCTTGAGTCAAGTTTGAAGGCTGGCTTGCCTGCTAATCCACTCTGGGGCCAACTTGGTAACACAAGGGCATATATTCTTACTTCCTTGCGTGATATGGGCTTTAGTAAAGACCAAAAAATAAACTGGAGAGATGTAATTAGAATTTTTACTGAAAGATTTTCTTATGAAAAATTGGCTGAGGTCCTTCTGGAGGATATTTTGCTGGTTACTGACTATGATATGGGTAGCCACTTTAATACTGCCTGGGCTGTTGAAAAAAATACCTCTTCTAATTTAGTTGAAGTTACCTCAGAACCCCAAGCTTCCCACAGTTAATTCCATTGACTTTTTAGGAAATTAGACTGTTAGTTTTTCCCAATGGATAATTCTTGTTTTCAATATTTTTTCTGATCTTGGGATAATCAAATTCTTTACTTGGAAACATGGTTCTTTTGGATGATTGAATGCTTCATGATCATACTGCCCTTGAAACTTATTGACTAAGTTGCTGATTTTAAATTGAAAAAAGATTAAGTGTAGCCCTTTAATTTCAAAAAAAACGCTACATTTTTGGAAAATAATGGGATTATTTGTTCATTACATAATTCTTTCCATCATTTGCTGAAAAGCATAACAATTGTGAAAAAGTCTTTAAAATTTTTCTTTACATGAAGAATAGCTGAGTTTTTGTTTACAAATTAATTTGATATTGTGATTTTATGGGAGTCAACAACAACTCAATGAAGAATTGCATTATGTTGCATATTAAAAATACCATCAATGGAACATTGAATTGATCCAATATTTTGGGCCTTCCATATTAAAATATCATGTTTGGTTTGCCCCAAAAGCATTGATGCTGTGTGTTGCTCAAACACTCATACAAAGGTTATGGAATGCAACTCAAAGAAAGTAGGCATGTCACCCTGCTTAAAAATTACTGGATATCTCCAAAAACTGCTGTTCAATATTATTATTGGTTTCTTAAAGGAAATAAAACAAAGCAAGGGATCATATCATGGCTGGTTTGAGTGTACATAATATAAATCAAATAAATAAATATATCCAAAACCATGCAAATATCTCTCTTTCCTAATTTTAAGTTTAGCTGTGATTTTTGTTTGGTTATCAACATCAGTGATTCACAATACCTTCATTTATCAACCAATCATTCATTTCTTAAGAAATGAATCAACCAAGGAAACTTCATTCCAATTTCCATATGATCTCCAAACACATAGATCCAATAATATTCAACATTTCTGCTTGAAAATGCCACAGGAATTTCTTAAAATCCATCAAATCATTACCAAAGTAATACAGTATGTAATACTCTTCAATTACTGTATTTAATGCATATAATGCTAAGCACCAATGAAGCTCTCCATACAATCTATGCATAGGTTTTTTATATATGCAATATTCAATTTGAAGTCATGCAATAGTATACTTCCTTTTCATTTCCTATAAATATCAAACCAAAATTGATTCATACCCAACTTATTAAACCAACTCATACCTCACAGAAAACACATATCCAATCCACCAATTTCTCCCAATACCCCTGAAACCTCAAGCAAAGAAAATGGTTCTATTATCCCATGAACAAAAAGAATGGTTGGAAGAAACACATCAACATATTGATCATGAGCTCAAGGAAAAAATTGAGCCATGTCCTGAAATTTGGGCACCAAGTGAAATCTGGATGCATGAAGAGCAGAATGAAAGAGTTTGGGTTCGCAGAATTCAAAGAATAATTGACAGGGAAGCCTTAGAATTGCATATTCCAGAATAATTAATACAAAATTTATGGCACCTTTGGATGGAGAGGCGTGAATTCCTCAGAAGGTGTAAGTACTTATGCTTCAAAAATCATATCAGATTTATCATTAATTTCTATTTCTTTTACAGCTGTTCCATTGGTGGTCAATAGAAGTTCAATTCCAATGGAATTTTAGATGTTTCTCATCAATGATTACCAGTAATTTTCACAATTATTGGATTCTCTACTTGATCTTTCATGAAAATACCACCTCTTTTCAATTATAAAACAAGGGTTGACAAGAACAGAGAATAATAAGTGCCTCATCTCAAAGTCAATGCTAGAAAAAGCCTTTTTATGCAACGAGAAAAGAAAAACTCATCTTTGTTTCATGAAAAAATCAATAATACATGGAATTTTCTCAACTATGGAGTGTCTGACCTTTTGATAATCTTTAAATTTTCAAGTCCAATGCATGTTTTGATATGTGGCAAAATCCAATCAGATTTATTTTCCATTGGTTTCCTTATAAAATGAATTATTTCATCCTATGAAAATCCATGGATTTTTCCAATGAATGGGGTTTGCTACCTCAAAGGTATCAAATCAAAGTATTTTTGGATGAGATCACCCAATTTTAATCTCAAAAGAATCTTGAAAAATTCACTATGACTTTAAATGAAAGAACCAATTTTTCATTAGCAGCTCTCTTTGGAATGAAATTCAATCATATTTGGCTTAAAACAAAAATAAAAGTTGAAAAACAAAGCTTGATGTGCGTTGCAAGAAACTTGAACTCTTTTTGTGAAATATTGTCCTCTCATGAACTCCAACCCACCTATGAAGTTAAACACAAGTGGAAAGGTGGTAAGATTTGTGTTTATTTATGCAGTCAGGTTTGATACATTGTGGTGTCATATTTATAACCTTGGGTCAAGAGCTGCGTTGCGGGCTGCGTGCTCAGCAGTTGGGTAGGTCAGGCTCAGCATTTGGGGTGCGTGTGGTCTCAGCAGTGCTTGCTGAGAGCTCAGCAGCAGCCGCTGCGGGCTCAGCAGTAGGAATTGCAGGGCTCAGCACCAGGTGCGGGTCTGGCCTACTCTGAGGGCGCTGGGCCGCGACCCGCCCAGGAAACGTGGAAAGAGTGATGGAGCCGGCCTGACCAAGCTTGCCAGTGGCTATTCCCAAAGGCAAGGGCGGGGCAATTGGGGGGTTAGGCATGCGTGGGCCAACCTGCGGACCGCAAGGTCCACGGACGCGCGCAGGGGGGAGAACCGGGGAGCTCCAAGTAGGGAGAATTGAAGGCAAATTGGGAGGATGCAGAAAACGAGATAAAAGAAACCTTGTAATTATATATATATATATTATTTTTTTTATTGTATTAAAAAATAGAATTATTATTATTATTATTTTTAATAAGTGGAAATGAAGGAAAAATGAGAAATGAATAAAACAGTGAGATGGAGGAATTAAATGATGAAATGATGGTGAAATAAGATAAGTTTTAATGGGATGGAATATGGAATGGAATGTGATTGAGTAAGATAAATGTGGAATGGAATTAAATGGGATTAAATGGGATGAAATGTGGAGTGGAATGGAATGAATTGGATGGAATGGAATGTGGAATGGAATGGAATTGAATTGGATGGGATGGAATGTGGAGTGGAATCATGATTGCCAAGGTTTGAAAGGGTAGTTTTCATGGAATTCTTGAATCAGATTGGGTGAATTGCGAAGGTGATGGGCTGGCTCCCACGAGGTGCGATCTTTGTTGGACTGGAAGCCAGACCATTCAATGAGGTATTGAAGTTTTCCTTTGCGTAACCTGGAATCCAGAATACGGCTTACTTCCCACTCTTGATGATTGAAGACAGTGACCGGTTCAGGAGGGGGATGAGTCTTGCCCAGGTATAGGACTTGAGCTGGCTCTAGGAGAGACACATGAAAGACCGGGTGGATACCTTGCCATTTCGCAGGTAAAGTGAGTTTAAAGGTGTTATGGGAGATGACTGATTATACTTTAAAGGGGCCAAGCTTTCTTTTGGAGAGTTTGTGAGTTGGGTGAGTACTGCAAATGTTGCAAGCATCAAGCCATACTTGATCTCCTACTGCAAAGGTTGGAGCCAAAGTGCAAGATTGGTCTGGTTGCTCCTTATAGCGCTGATTTGCTTCTTTGAGGTTGGTTTGAAGTTGCGATTGAAGGGATTGAATTTGTTCAAGGTAATCGGTAGCAGGTTGAGAAGGTGCTACGTGAAGGGAAGAGAAAGTTGGGTTTCTACCATAAAGAGTTTGGAAGGGCAACTGTTTGGTGGAGGAATGAGTGGAGTTTTTGTAGGCAAATTTGGCTAGTGGGAGCCATTGCGACCAGTAGTCTTGTTGATAGGCAACATACATTCAAAGATATTGTTTGAGGATCTGATTAAATCGCTTGGTTTGCCCATCCGTTTCCGGGTGGTAAGCCGTTGATAAATTGCGAGTGATCTTCAAATGTTGGCATAGCAAGGTCCAGAAGCTTGAGACAAACAGAGATCCACAATCACTAACTATATTATCAGGGAGGCCATGTTTTGAAAATACATATTCTATGAACAAGTTAGCCAAGTCTTCTTAAGAGGCCGTCACATTACTGCGTAAGAATAAAGCTATCTTCAAGAAGCAATCTACTATTACTAGAATAGCATCATATCCACTAGAAGAAGGTAATTGAGAGATGAAATCCATAGACAGCAAGTGCCAAGGACGAGGCGGAATTGGAAGTGGCTGGAGCAGCCCATACTTCCGGTGTTAGGAGGACTTGTTACAATTGCAATCATAGCACGCGCTGTCATAGTCTTTTACTTCTTTGGTCATACCAGGCCAGTAGAAGTCTTGTGCAATCAATTGGTAGGTTTTATCCTGCCCATAATGACCAGCAAGCGGAGAATCATGCCGTGACTCAAAGATATCTAACTTAATGCAAGAATTATCTGGTACTACTATACAATTATCATAAACTAAAAAGTCATTATCATCTATACTGTAACTACTATCTAATAAGTTCGCACTTTTGCAAAGTTTGATACTCTTGGGGTTGTCGCGTTGAGCTTGTTGGAGTTTGGAAGCCAAATCTCATAAGCAAGCGATGATTGAACTGAGTTGGGAAGATTGGGTTGAGAAGAGTTTCCTAACGTTTTCAGGGTTGTTTTTGGCAAAGGTGCTCCCCCCCCTGGGTAAACGTTGTCCCAACGTGATAAAGCATCAGGAACTACCGCTTGTTTCCCAGGACGGTACGTGATCATAAAGTGGAACTCAGAGAGGTATTTGGCCCATCGTGCCTGTCTACGTGTGAGGACTTTTGAACTCATGAAATACTTCAAAGAATTATGATCAGTTAAAACCTCAAAGGATTCCCTAAGACTCAAAAGGTATGAACACCATTTCTTCAAGCAGTAAAAAATTTCAAGAAGTTCCTTGTCATAAATCTCATAGTTAAGCTCTGCAGCGAGCAACTTGCAAGACTTGAAAGCTACAGGGTGAAAGAGAGAAGTGGAAGGAGAAAACTGCAAGATGACTCCTGCAATTGCATAGTCGCTTGCGTCTGTTTTGACAATAGTGCGAGCTAGCTCGTTGAAGTGAGCGAGTATCTGAGCAGTATTGAACACTTTCTTCAGAGCTTTGAACTCCAAAGCAGCTTGCTTGGTAAAGATAAAAGGAGTGTCTTTTTGAAGAAGGTTAGTAAGATTCATGGTTTTTTTGGCGTAACGCGCAATAAACCTTCTATAAAAATTACTGAAACCAAGGAAAACTTGAAGAGATTTAATCAAAGAAGGTGAAGGCCATTCCAATATGCGTTTGCTCTTGGCTGGGTCCATCAATAGTCCTTGTTGCAAGACTACGACACCTAGAAAATGAAGAGAAGAGGAATGTAATTTGCACTTAGAGGCTTTTGCAAACAGGTCATTTTTGCAAAGTCGCTGTAGCACCTCTCGCACATGTGCAATGTGATCTTTGAGGTTTCTCGAGTAGACTAGTATATCATTGAGATATACCACAAGGTATTTACCTATGAGAGTGGAAAAAATGTTGTTGACAAAATGTTGAAAAGTGGAAGGAGCGTTGCAGAGACCAAAAGGCATGACGGTATACTCATAGCTGCCGAACCGGGTTGTTATCGCAGTTAAATACTCATGACCTTTCTTAATGCGAGTTAGGTTATAGGCACCTCGAAGGTCTAACTCTGAGAAATAAGTAGCTCCATGGAAGAGGGTAAGGAGATGTGACATAGGCGGTACTTGATAGGCATTCTTCCGGGTTACCTGGTTCAGTTTCCTGTAGTCAACACAAAGGCAAAGTCCGCCGTCCTTTTTTGGTACAAATAGGACAGGGGAACCGGTGTTCAAATTGCTTGGTCTAAGAAATCCTTTCGCTACATTTTTGGAAATGCAGTCTTGAAGCGCAATTGATTCTTGCATCGAGAGAGAGTAAACTGGTCCTGGTGCCGGAGGTGGGCCAGTAAGTTTGATCTTATGATAATAAGAACGGGATGGAGGCATTTTATCTGCTTTTGCAGCTGAAAAGACGTCAGCGAAGTCATGATAAACCAAAGGTAAAGACTCTTGAATGATTTCTAAATCTTCAATCTTGTCATCTTTGAGCACTGGGTTTGAGGTGCTTGCATGGTGCAAGAGGATTAGGGAGCTCAAAATACACCTTTTGGTTGGTGTCTTTTTCTCTTCGAAGGAACAGGAAAGAGGTAAGCTGGATAGGTAAGCAATAACTCCTAAATCTGAAGAGGGAATTTGAGAATGAAGGTCAGGATATTGCAAATATCCTGGCGGAAAAGTGTCATCCAACTCAATGACAGTGTCAGGTAGGCTTATTAATTCCTGATTGACGGAAAGGTTAGCGTTCTGGGGGTGCAAGGTTTGAAGGTTAATTACTCCTTCTTGCCAATTCACATCCGGATTCCAGTAAACTAGGAAATCATGGCCTAGAATGGTATCATCCATTCTGGGTATAGCCAAGACAAATAAATCCCATTTGAAGCTGGGGAAATTGGAAAATGCAAAGGTCCATTTTGCCTTTTGGGAAACCCAATAAGACGGTTCATTTGCACTACTTACTAGATAGATGGGAAATTTATCTATCTCAGAACGCGTAAGATTTTTTGAAGTGGCAAAAGATTCACTGATGAAGGAAACATTAGCACCAGAATCAAGTAATACTTGATAAGGTGTGTTGTCGGAATGAAATAGGATAAATCTTGAACTCGGAGCACCTAGTGACTCGCAAGTGCAAAGATTTACTCGCGGTGATTTAGATAATGTGTAGCTTTCCTTGCGAGTATCAGAAAAACTACAAGCTAATTTTTTGACTGCTTAGCCGCTTCACCCGCTAACCGCTTTGCACAGCTGTCAACATCATTTTTTCCTCCACAATACATACACAGCCCGTTCTTTTCCCTTTGCAGTTTTTCCTCACTTTGAAGCATCCCGGTTTCCTTGTCCAAGAACTTTGGAGTTTCGGCAACAGCTTTCCCTTTCGAGTTGGAGTTCAAAGTTGGGGTTGGTTTGGATGATTTTGGGTTCCTTGTGTTTTGCTTAGAGGAGTCTTCCACCTTTGGAGCCAAGGCGGATGGTCCATGGTTGTTTTGCCGAGAGAAATTCTTGTCATGATAGCCATTATCAAGCTCAATCACTCGATTGATTAGCTGCTGAAGCAAGGTTGTCTTATGACCTCCAACTGCAAGCTGTTTGATTAAGCGTGCCGGTAAACCCTTTCGGAAATTGAATAGAAGAGCGGCCTTGTTCCACTGGATGCAAGACTCCAAGGTTTGAAAATGAGAAATATAAACGGAAGCTCTACTATTCTCCTTCATAACTAAACTATTAAGTTTGTATTTGGCGTTTTGAACTTCATTGGGATAGCCAAACAGGGTGAAAAATTGTTGCTCAAACTTGTCCCAGTTGTTAAGAATACAAGTGGGACTGTCGTTGGATAAAAGTTTGAGGTACGGTTTGAACCACTGTGAGGCTCTACCTCCTAAGAAGGACAAAGCATACATAACTTTATGTCTATCGGAAGGGAAATTGTTGGAGTCATTTGAAAAGATGATTTTACAAGACTGTAGGTAGGATCTAAGCTTATGAGGGTGTTCGCCTGTAAAGTGATCAGGTTGTTTCATGCCCGGAGTGCGAAAACTAGGAGTGCTTGGACTAGATCGCTGGGCACCATGAGTGAGGGCCTGGATCAATGTTGAAAGCAGGGTTGCAGCATTGGGCTTGAGAGCAGTAGTGCAAACTCCTGGTCTACCACAAGTCAAGATTTCATTGGAAGAATGGTCGGAGTCTGCAAATTCCGCAAGAGGGTCCATTGGAGCATCCCCTGGAGGAGCTTGAGGATCATTGAGAGGTTCCAAAGATGGCGATTTGGAAGGAGGAACTGGATCTAAGGGTTGTTGGGCCCGAGGAGCGCTGGTTCTCCCTACCCAATGGATCTCATCATTGTAAGGGGCAAGGGAAGCGTTCCCGGTTGAGGGAGTACGTGACATTGAAAAGAAGAAGTCTACTATAGGTTGGCAGGCTACAATAGATGAGTTGAGTTAGTTAATTTACCGTCACACGACCACCCCACGTACTATAGGGCAATTCTTAGATGATCGTGAGAGCAAAGGAATATCAAGTGCAAGGGCAAGTGCAAATAGCAAGACCCAGTTGCAAAGTGCAAACTTGGTTATGCCACTCAACAAACGGCGAGATGAATGGAAGGTGTTCCAAAGAAGGAATCTCAACCTGAGTCCAATGTGATAACTAGGTTGCAGAAGAATGCAAGAACGTATGAAATTAACTAACTGAGGGGACAATCATCAGGCAACGGGATAGCCCTTATAAGGTAATCCAAAGTGACTAGATACAACCTGGTGATGAGCTAACTACAGGTGGAGCGGTGAGGCAATGAATGACAGGAACGGAATAGGAAATGAAGCAGTGGTATAGATCCAAGGTCTTAGCGTAAGTGCAAGACAATAGAATCTGAGCGTACAATTGCATGACAAATTGGGATAAGAGCGAGTGACGTTGAAGGTAATGCAAATGAGAGGTAATAGTGTATGCAGGGTAGGGACTAGTCCAATTGCAAACTATACAGTAGTGATGGCTTGGTTAGACGTAGATGCGAACTAACAAACAATGCATGACCAAAGATGGAAGTCCAAGGCTGTTGATTGGCCAGGGAAGGAGATTGGATCTCGTAATGGATGGTTGACTGGTATGGAGTTAACTGCAAAGTTTGCAAGTATATACTGAGTTGGTCGCCGAGATTGGAAGGTCAGCGCGAGCCAGAGGAAATAGCGGATTGCACCATTGATGTTGTGCTTTTATTTGTGTCACGCTTTTAGACTAAGGTAGATGGTACTGAGGAGAGGATATGTCAAAGTGGTGAAGACAATAATCCTTAAGTGCAAAGCGTGACAGTATCTATGATTTCCCCCTGATCCATTGATCCTGAGTCTTTGCCCCTCTGTGGCCTGATACTTATCACCAACCAATAGCCTTGCTGGTTGAAGATAATTCTTTCTGTTGGAATTCTTGAGTGTTTTATACCACTCCTTGATCCCTTTCTCTTACCATACTGGTCTTGATCCCTCCTTGATCATCTTTCTGGATCCAATCACAATTGATTGAAGAGGTCTTATCAAGCTTAAGACTTGAAGTGTTATACCTCCCTTATTTTTTTTGTAGTTGCATTCTGCCAGCCTACTCTTGAGTTCCTTGAGAAGTGTTGAGGATATCCTTGCTTCAAATCAGATACTGTTTTCTTTTAGAGCTTCTTAAACATAGTGCTTTGTCTTGTACAGCCACCCTCAGTTATCTGGTACCCTTCAAGCGCTTGATTGCAGAGAGTTGGGCAGGTTCATTGAGAACCTGGAGGTTGGTTGGGTTTGAGTTGATCATCCCCAATCTTCTTCTGATGACCAGATTTATTAGCTTGTGGGAGTTGTTTACATACAAAAGCTTTTTTCTTTGAAATTTAAACAAACGTTAGCTTCTTTTGTCCAAGTTTTTCCCACATAACCTTGGCTCAGATAGTCCTGTTCCATTGCTACCAAACTACTATCATCTTTATCCTTTACTACTTGATTCCTCATTTACCAGGTTCTGGACCTTGATCTTGGTTACATTTAAATATTTTTGTAACACTTAGGAGGGCAGCCTAAACAGCACCTTTCCCCTCCACAGAACTGCCACAGCCTAGCACCGTTTGGAGTCTTACACCACACATTTTTTCCATTGCCTCTTTTATTGGCTGGTGACCGCGCTCAATCATCCCTGCGCCTTCCAGATAGTACTCTGTCACTTGACTGAACTTTTCTCCACAACGTTGAACCAACTCCAACAACCATCCCTGGAACTCCGCACCCTCATCAACTGTTACCAAGCAAAGTGATCTGTAACGTGCAAACCAGTCTTTCTCCAGAAAATGCCCAACTTTCTCCGCAAAGAGTTTCACTAGCAGCCGCGCTTCCACCCATCTCAACAGATTGACACGCGCAACAAGGAGATACGCGAACTTACCTGCCTTGTTGTGCACAACATCCAAGGAAACCCGCCCAAACAAAGCGTCCTCTCCAATGGGAATACCAACTTAGCAAGGCAGTGTTGCACTCCACTTCTGACACGCTTTGCACAATTTTACCCACTCCCACACCACTTGTACCACACCCGGCCACAAGAACCTTGTCCTCAACCACTTTGGCATTTCAAACTTGCCGCAATGGCCAAGATTGTCATGCAGACTCCCCAGGATTACCTCCTGATCCGCCCTCAACATGCTGACCACAAGCGGTACCAGCGCGCTCCGCCGCCACAGCTGTCCTTCCTGCAGGTAGATATTTCCCACTCTCCGCTGAATTCATATAATGCTCTTGGCTGGCGTATTGTCCAGAAACCAAAGATCCGGAAAATACAAACTGAGGAATGCGTACCTCCCAGACTGTTGGAGCGAAAGTCAAACACCTACTTCCACCACTCCTACCTTAACTGTTGGAGCCTCCGCATCCAGTGGTTCCACGCCTTTGTATGGATCATTGCGTGGGTACCAAGAAAGCGCGTCCAGCATTGTAATAGCCTTGCCTGGAACATGCACCACTGTGAAAGAAAACAAATGAAGGAGCACCACGCACCTAGTCATAGGCGCGTTTGGCAGCATTGGCAAATTGATCATCCGTGCCAGCACCTCTGCATCTACAAGAAGCATGAAGTGAATCCCCCATAGAAAATGCTGCAACCTCCCCAAAATTTTAGTGAACCTGCAAAGCTCCAACTTTGGCTGCAAATACTGGCTCCCCATTGGTGTAAATGTAATGGACTTGTAAAGAACCAGTCAATCTTTCACCTCATCCTGATGTTTCAGCACTGCCCCCGTGCCAAGCTTGCTTGAATCAACGGCCAACTTAATTCCCCCAGAGTTGTAATCCAAGTCCAGACGCACAATATTGCGTCCAACAATCTCCTTGAGTTTTCCAAAGGCATTGTCACATTTCAAACCCCAGGCCCATTCCGCGCCCTTATGCCTCAATGCCTTCAACGGACTAGAAACCTCTGCAAACCGCTTGATGAACATCCGCACATAGCTACACAATCTCAAGAGCTGAAGGCTGTGTGATACAGTCTTTGGCATTGGCCTCTTGAGGACTTTGTTGTGCTTCTTTTTGGCAATCTGCCTTCTGTGGAAGCCACCACATGCCCTAGAACCTCCAGCGTGGGCATGCAGACCGCTAACTTTTTCCCCAAAACCATGAGCCCGGCCTCCTCAATACAGAACAGGATCCGTTCCAGTGTTTCCCCAAATTCCCAGACAAATCAGCGAATTCATCAATAAGCGTTTCCCCTCCGTAATCTGTCTTTGGGCCTTTGATGCCCGCGTCATCAATGAAAATCTGCACCCCCTCCAGAACATTGTCCTTCAGAATCCAGGTCATCTGTGCTTGTTAAACCGCCACCAAGTTAGTTGTGCCTTGCAGCAGCCGCATCAGTTGCATCCTACTCAATCCAGTCTCAAAGGCAGTCATTGGCCGCAAACTCCAATTGAGTTTGCATGAATCATATCTGCCCATCACATCCACCAACCCGTAGCATGCAAGCCCTGCCATAGATTCCAAAAACTCATCCATGCGCAGAGGTTGTCCTGCGTCTCAGATTTTAAACAAATTAAGCTGCTGCAAATCATGAAAAATCCTTAATGACTTCCCATCCTGCTTAACCACTGCAAAAATTGGATTCAAGTAAATTGATGTCAATTGCTTGTAAAGGCACATCCCTACATTCTTGCGTACCAGCTCCAAGAAGGGCCCCCAAACCGCCCGTGGAATTGGAATTGGCTTGATCTGAGAAGGCTCATGCAGAACCGTTGGAATCACATAAGGTTCTCCTATCTTGCTCTTCAACAGTCCCCGCTCTTCAGGTCAAAACGCAAGCGCTCTTTCCCAGAGGATGAGTACCAAAGTCAGAAAATCCCATTCCTCTGTGCTTAACCAACCTGGAGGTCCAAAGTTAAGGGCTGCGACTTGCTCATCCGTAATCCACTCCAACCGCGTCACCCATCCCAAAACCTTCAGCGGAGATTCCCTAGGATTCTGCAACCAAGGGATTGGTTTCAGTAGCCCGTTCAGATCCTGCGGAATTGCTTTGTTCCTGGGATGGACCTTCCGCAAAACTGGCTTATACTTCCCAACATTGCACCGCGCCATCCGAACGCATCCATTACCATAATTCCTAGTCAAAACAAAACTGCAGCTTTTGCCTTTGCTCACAAGCGTGGCAAAATGATATTTTTTTTGCAAAGTACCTCCTGGTGATGCATACTGAGGAAGGCGACTTACTTCCAGCACCCGCTCGTCCCGTGCTTCTTCCCTACTTCCCACCTGCTCCTTGCTGGTCAACCTCCCACACAAAACTGGAGCTTTCCCCGTGCGGTAACCTTGGCCAACTAGTCAAAATCCACCTCCGGCCTACCCTTGCAAACCAACTCTGTGCCAGGGTCCTCCTCTTCTTCTCTTGCCAAATACCACGTCAAATTCTCCAACCCTTTATTGCAGATTGTGGTTTTGAATTTCCCACCAGACAAATCTTCCACCGTCAATGCTTCCGTCCCCACCTCTGGATCAAACTTCCTTCGCACTTGGAACCCAAAAATGAATGGCCGTCTCAAAATAGCCTCCCCGCAATCAACCAATAGAAAAGAAAGTGGTTTACAGACCCTTGCAACCTCAACCCCATCCCCACAACATGGCCCGCCATTAAGCGCGCAAAGTCCCATTGCGCGTTTCCGCCAAACCAATCCCAATTCATCAACCAATCTAGACAGAAGGAGGTTCACCATGGAACCAATATCCACCAGCACCCATACCTTCCTTCCAGAAATCTTTATTGGAACGTAAGCCAGCAGAGTTGAAACAAATTTAATCCCTGCTAGTTTGTTCTCCACGTCATCCCAAGCCAAGTTCACCTGCTGCACCATTGGAGGGATCCTATTGTGTCCACAATCCTTCAGCGCTTGAACCATCTCATCCACTACCACTGGCAACCCCGCCCCCAACTCCTTCAAGGTCAAGGGAATGGTTTTTTCATTCCCCATTACCCTGCGCACAATCTCCACTGCCTTCTTCTTCCCTACTGGATTCACCGGCCGCTTGTCTGTCTCTGGAACACGTGCTACTGGCTTTGGAGCTACCAGAAATACCCGTTCCTTGGCATCCACATCCATCCTTTCCAACACCGCCGGCTCCTCTGTTGCTAGTACCCTCACTTCCTCTTCCACACATGGTGGTTTCCATACCCCAGGACCAGTGACAATCCCAAGCAAAGCTTGAGCGGTTACCCCCAATTTCTGATCTTGCGCGCGCACTTTCTCCATGATGTTTGGATTTCCAGGTGTAGTGGCAATCCGCTTTCCTGTTGGAAATATGAATCCCATTCCCACGGTTAAAACCAATCCTGCATTGAGGCCTCTTGTCATTTTATCACACCCAAACAGCCAATGCCCGTGGTCCCCGCAGTAAATGAATAACCGCAGCATGGGCGGATTTGATGGCGGAAGCAGTCCCCCCATGTGAGCAGGCAGTCTGCACAGTGCTGAAGACATTCTACCCAGGAAGATCCGTAAATCCTTCATCAATTCTGTCATCTTGCTAATCTCTGGGATTGTTGTTGCTGGTGTTCCCGGAGCACATTCTGTATTTGAGGGGCCTGAAACCAGAGCCTGCGTTGGCGCTGCCGGAGGGTGAGAAGCAGACTTCTTCAACCCCGTTGGGAACGACTTTGCCATGTCCTCTATCAGCTCCTCCAAGTCCAACTCCCTTTACACCGCCCAATGGATGATCAGGATTTCCAGAAGAAGCGCAACACTCCCATCCAACAACCTCTTTACCAAGTTGTTGTCATACAAGTGACGCTGCACCCGCGCGCAGAGTTGGCAACCAAGTCACACCAAAAACACCCTCTTCATTGCGCCCATCTGCCCCACTATCACCTTTTTCTTTGCCAGGTAGCAGTAGATCTGGTTGAACATTGCTACATACTCCCCTAATTGCGCCTGTGTCCAGACTCCACCATTTGCACCCGCTTCCGCTGCTGCTTGCTCAAATTTGCTTTCCCAAAACCAAGGTTTGCGCCTTCCCCACCACGCCAAGATTTCCGCCTTCATTTTTAGCCAATTGAGCTCCTCATATCCTTCCATCTCTTCCACATCCCAAAGCTTATCTTTTTCTGTAATGAAGAGGACAACAAGACAAGCCTTATCCAAACCCATTGCGCCTTTGGAATTTGCAATTCCTTTGAATTGCGTGAGGAATCTCTCAACGTCCTCAGTGTTGAACTGAATGTGTGGATAGTCCCATGGCCTGATGCAAATGGGCTTGTGATTGGCGCCATCGTTGGAGCGAGGGACACTGTATCCCACCCCTGATGAAGTTTGCTTCCAAGAAGCTGGAGGAGGAGGAGGAAGAGGAGTAGGGGTAACGTTAGAAAACACCAAAATGGTTGATGGGAGGTACTGGGACATTGCACTTGTTAGTTTTGAGAGAAAATGAACAAAAGGTTACTTCCCGGCCAGACCCCCAGATGTGGAGATCAGAAGAGGACTTCTCCTTTAATGGTTCCCAAGTTTGCAATTTATTGCTCCCTTGCGTCTGTAAACCCCAATTGCAACTGTTTACCCTACAACTGAGAGATAGAGAGGTAGAGAATAAGAGAGATGAGTTCAAAAGAGCCTTCCAACCTGATCTGATGATCTGATGATCTCCTCCTCCATCTGGGGTTGAGGGTGCAGTTCAAGTAGCCTTCCCCTCAACCCTAACCTAAGTAAAACTGCAAGTAAACAAGAATAATGAATTACAACCCCTAACTACAGAACCCTAGCCCAAACTCTATCCTTCCATCCCCATCCCATGATCCATATCCCATATCCCATATCCCTTACCCCATATCCCATCTGTATTGCCCGCCTGCCATTAGGTCCACCCAGTTTGTCCTTCTCATGAGGCAGCCCTTGCACTGCGCCCCACTCGGAGCCCCCTGCGCATGTCCGCATCCGCCCAACGCGCCATTCCAGATATCTGAGGTATGTCCGCGCGTCAAAAGAGGCATGATCCAGGCAATCCAATTCACCCCTGATCTCCAGATTCCAAGCCCAATTTTACTACTGCTGAGCCCACAGAATGGCTTGCTGTGGCAAAGCCGCACCCATTGCTGAGTGCGCAGCACGCAGGCCATTCCAACTTGCATCCATAAAAGACCGCCACACTGCAAAAGGCAAAAACTCCAGCCCATTCTTGTCATTGTGCCGCAAAAGGCACGCGCTGCACCAATGCCAAGCCCTCAGCTTATGTACTCCAGAATTGACTGTCCGCCAACGCGCTTCTCCAAGCCTATTTTGCTGCAAAATTCCAACCACAGCTGAGCCGCTCCAAGTCAAATTTCCAGTGGTGAGCCTACTTGCCTCTGTGTCTATAAATAACCACCACAGTGTGCACCCAAGCTGCTGAGCCTGACCTACCCAATTCTGAGTGCACAGGCCGCAATGCAGTTTGCAATCCAAGGCTATATAATGACACCACACCATCTTTTCTTACTTACCTTGAACCTGAGTGCCCTCCTTGGCTCCCCAGATCCGCTCCTCTTGGAATCATAAGATTCCTCCTCAGACTATTTAAATACTCTCAACTGGAGCAATCTACTCTAACTTCAACACATTTAAAAGAAAAAGCTTCCTTCTTACCTTTTCTTGCAGCAACATGATTGGACACTTTCTCTCAAGTTCTTGCAAGTATTAATGTATTAATTTCTCTTCCCATGATCTTCTACTAGCCTTGAAACAACTAGAATCAACTTGATGTTTTCTTATATCCCCCAGGTTGCCTCCCCTTCATCTCAATTGCATTCTCTCCTGCATTCCTTATTGCAATCTTTCAACTATGTGGTTTGGTTGCTATAATGGAAATTTGTCTTGCCACCTTATCTTTCCACACTCTCAACTGCATTGTCTTGCTATCTTGATTTCTTCCTCAGGTCAATCGCTTGCTTGGAACCTCCCAAATCACTATCCTCCATTGCTATATTGCAACTCTGCAGTTGTTATCAGCTTGGTCAGGCTGTCCCATCAAGACACCTTGTTCTATCTCCATTGTCTTACCAACCAAATTTTTTGACCCATCTATCCACAACATTGCGTCTTCTTCTATTGGGTTGTTTTCTCCACCTTTACTATCTGCAAATAATTTATTTGGCCTTACATCCAGTTGCAACTCAATTGTGTTTTAGTATTTTTAATCAACTTTGATTGATCATCTAGTAGCAAAACCACGCCATATCAGTTGCCATCTGCTTGGTTTGATCCCTGAATTCAGTTGTTCAACCCTTGCTACCTCAAGTTGTCTGGTCTGTTTTCTTTGCCAAATCTTCAAGTTACAATGACCTTGCACTTGTTTTCTGCATTGCTATCTCACCTCTTGCTATCATCCTCTGAAAAATTGGTCCATCCATCAAATTCAAACCCCGCTTCATCATTACCAACCACAAAGTTGTTTGGTCAATTGCATCCCAGCACCATTGTCATTATCTATTTGCTTGTTCATCTCATCAATTTCCACCTTGCACCTGTCTGCGCTGTTGCTAAATCAACTTGGCGTGTTACTGCTGATCATCTTGATCCTGGGTCTTTCAATTTCCCTTCTCTGTCTGCTAGGTCAAATATTCAAGTGTCAATCTTGCGCTTGCTTTGTCCATTACTATCCCAACTTTTCATCCATTTACTGTGATTTCTCAGCATCAATTGTCTTCATGTTTTTTTTTTCAATTAGGTTGGGTTGCTACCTTATAACTCTTCCACCATTATTGCTCCATTATGAGCAAATCACCTAAGTGTGGTTGTTTTTTGTATCAGACCAGGAAACAAAAATTATGAATGGAATTATAGTACTGTTACTTGTTGATGTAATATACTCTATTGTAGTTCAATTGTAGTTCAAAAATCACAAGATTTCCTTCCTCTCTAATGGAATAGGCCCTTAATGTAGTTTCCAAACATCTCATCATTCTAAGTAGTAATTTTGGATTTAATAGATGTGCATGAGTACAAAAGTCTTCAAATAATTATTAAATTTATTTCCCTCAAGCTTTAGGAAAGGGTGTGTGTTGGAATTTTAGCCTGATATTTTTGTTTCCTAAATTTTGAGTGCAACTATACTGTCATAAGTGTTATATTCCTTTATCAATGTTCACTTTCATGTGATATCTTGTGTGTCAATTTCAATCTTTATTCAATATGCTTATTCAATATATTATTTCCTAACCAATAGGCAGCCATACTTTACTTAAAATATTTAAGTCTGTGTCTGATCTAGTGAAATTCAACCATCTGTTCTTATTTACATTGAACCAGAGTTCCCTCCTTGGCCCCCCAGATCCGCTCCTCTTGGCTTCACAAGATTCCTCCTGAGCCTCTTTCAATACTTTCAACTGGAGCAATCTAATCTAACTTCAAAAATAAACATCCAACAATCCTCCCCCATCAGCTTCTAAAGGCTCAAGTCAGCTCAAGAGAGATTATCACATCATCATGGTAAAATGGCTCAAAATTCTCTCCAAAAATGAAACAGTACTTGGCCAACCTCCATCCTCTAAGTTTAATTTTTATCTCCTGATTTCCAATGAACTGAAGAATAAAACAAAAGTTAGGCTGGATCTTTCATCCAAACAGATGTGGGAGTGATTTGAGAAGTATTGAGCCAATTAAAAAAAGTGCACTCAATGTCAATCTCCACTGGCTTTGGTATCACAAACTTCAATAAAGCCAAGGGAATCAACTTGGTGGTTGATAAGTTGGACTCCATTTGTCTTTTTTATATTCATATGGATGAAATCTTTGGAAAGAAGGCCAAAATCACCCCTTTAGATGCCTTTGATAACCAAACATCCAATTCAGTTGATGCTGAGGACTTGCCTGTTGATGCTCAGCCTAGCAAGGATGATCCCAAAGAAACCTGTGAGTGGGCCCAATCAGATGTGGTGGAGGATATTCCAACACAACCAGCTCCAATCATGTCTACATCAGCATTGATCAATTATTCAAACCCTTCCTTGGACCCTTCAATTCCTTCTTTGGACCACTCTCTTCCTTGGTTGGAAGAACTGGACAACTTGGCCCATGAGGAGCATCTTATTACTGTATTGCCATTGCCATCAACATCTGCTAAATTAAGGAACCAAGCTCTTTTCTCTTCTTTCCAGTTTATCCTGAGTTATTTATATTATAAAAAAACAGGCTCATCTGTTCCTGAATGGTCAAACACTCTCCCCTTCAAATGAGAGTGAAAATGTTCCCCCACAAACCTCCTCTGCAAAGGGAAAGCAAAAGGCCTCCAATTCCATTAAAATCAACCCCAATATCCTTCAAAAGAGGAGAAACACTTCAAACTTTCTCTAGATTTCAGTAGATCATGGAGGAGCAAGATTCAAGTAAGTAAAGTGGGTTTTACTTGCTTTCAAAATCAAGCTCATTCCTATTCCCCCCTCCAAAAAACAGTTAAATCACAAATAAAATCAGAAAAACTTCAATTTGAAAAGGAGAAGTGGGATTGTCAACTGGCTATTGATTTTCACAAGCAGAAAGCTGAGAGTTTGGCTGATAAACAAAAGTTGTATGATGAGTGGCAAATGAAAAAGGCTGAGCAGGAGTTTCAAAAAGAGAAAAAGGAGAAAGATTGACTAGAAGAGGTACTGGAAAAGGAGATGGAACAACTGGCCATGGGAAAAAAGGATAGGTTAACAGTATCCATGGCATGTATTGGCAGAAGTAGAAGTGTGGAATAAATAAAGGAAATTGCTTGATTGCTTGGCTTGTAAAGTAATTCACTTTGATAAAAATATTGCAAAAAAAATATTTTTGATTAAAAAAATGTTTGAGATTATTTTTCACACCACCAATAAAGAAATATTTTTTATTTTTATTTACATTTTTGCCCTGGAGTATATTTTGCAAATGGCCAAGTCCTTGCAGGTGTTCCTAGTGGTTTTTTTGATTTGCATAGAAATTTCCATCCTTGTATGAGTGGCAGTCTCCACAGCAGGAAAAGTACAGTGCTTTTACTTATTTGCTGCCCAAAACATTTTTAAAATACCTTTTTTTTAAAAAAATCAATACCAAAACCCAAGTCAGGAAAAACAAATTGGCTATTGGTTGCTTTATATTCATCCTCTTTGTAAATGATTTCTCCATTGGAGTTTTTGGTTGGAACCATCAGTAAAAAAAAATAGGAAGAGATATTAACTTTTTCAATATGAGGAGATTTTTAGAAGTAATTGGAAGTGAAGGTGATGTGGGGGGCACAGTCAAAAGGAGTCAGGCCAGATACAAATTCCAAAGCAGGGAAGCAGGGGATTTTGTTTTCCTGAATTGTTTCACGGTTGGAATCATGCGCCAGTCTGGATAATTTTTAGAACATTGGCCTGGGATTTGAGAGACTTTGTCCAAATTAAGGTTGAGGAAAGCATACTCTTGAGGGGAAGATTGAATAGCAGGTTTCTTCAAATATTGTCCAAAGAGTTCTGAAGGGTGCATTGATTTTTTCCATCCAATCACCCAAATATTCCCACCCCAAGATATTGAGGGACCAACAGTGTTGAAAAAATTTTTCAATTTGTGAAGGAAAGTGGTCACAAAGTTGATTTCCTTCTTATCTTTCTCAGAGAACTCATTCAAAGGGACAAATTTTATTATTGAAACAAGATAGTCTTGATGATTGGTTTGTTCAAAAACAGCCACTTTCCCCGCAGTGAAGAAATGGAACTGTTTCATCTTCTGTTTTGCCTGTTCAAACTCTTCTGGGGAGTGTTTTCAATTGTTGTTTTTCTTTTTGGGAGCAATAGCAGGGTACAAAGACCAACGTTGCAGTTTTTTTCTAGACCATAGAATATTTTCATTAAACCTTCTTCATCCACTTCCAAATAGACTCCAGATTCTCTAATTTGAGCCCTCTTCTGACAAAGAGACCTGTGCTTTCCACCTCTCTTTATGTTTTTCAACACATCTTTTTTCATCTTGTTCCCTCCCATGCAACTACTTTGCTTGGGTTGAGGATCAAGAAGTGATTTGATTGGTTGTATAAAATTTGGAGCATGGTGGGAGAAGCATGGGTCATGCAGAAAAAGGGCAGGCATTGAAAAAAAGGGTTAAAAAGAAGTTTTGCATTGCATGTAATCCAAAAAAAAAAAAACAAAGAAAAAAAGAAAAAACAATCATCAGCCATGTTTCATCATTGTGGAAGATCAACAAACATAGAAAAATAAATAACAGTGAATGGTGATAACCAACAAAAAAAACAGGTCAGATGTTTTGATTGTGATAGGCATCAATCAATGAGGAGGAGGAAGAGAAAGAGCAGGGGGGGCTTACCTTGGGGAGCAAGCAAGGAGGAGGAGGCAGGTTGGTGTTTTTTTCAAGCTAAAAGGATGGGGGTGTCCTAAAGAGAGAAGGACATCAATCAGCAATTGGTCCATATGAGGAGGAGGAGGGGGGAGGCCCCAATTGATGACAATTGGATCAATCAATTGATTTACTATTAATTGACCAATCAATTGGTCAATCAATTGGGATGGAGGGAGAGGAAGAAAGAGGAGGGAGGTGGCTTACCTAGAGGAGCAAGCAAAGAGGAAGGGGGGGCTGTGCTAAGGCAATTTAAGAATGGTGGTGGGGGGGGGTCCTAAACATTGATCAAAAAAAAAACAGCAACAGATGAGGGGGAGGAAGAGTAGGTGGGGGGGGGCTTACCAGGGGTTCTGACCAAAGTAGGAGGGGTTGTGCCTGAAGCAACAGATTGAGGAGGAGGTGGAGGTCAATAGTGAGCTAGAGGTGGATGGTGAGGTGGATGGTGGATGGCAAGGTGGAGGTGGATGGAGTTGGATGGTGGATGGTGAGGTGGATGGTGGAAGGTGAGGTGGAGGAAGGATTGGACTGGTGGGAGTGGACCAGTGTTTGGTGGGGTGAGGTGGGTGGTTTCAAATTTTTGGTTCTGTTTTTTTTTTGAAGTCCACCAAAAAAAAATAAAAATAAAAATAAAAATAAAAATAAAATAAAAATAAAAAAAAAAAAAAAAAAAAAAAAAAAAAAAAAAACAGTCAGCCTAGGATTGTTTGTTGAACCACCAAATATAAAAATTAAGCAATGTGAATTTTTACCTTTTTGAAAACCAAATTCTAATCATCAAAGTTAGCAAGTGTGAGGGGTAGAATTGGCTCTCTCATGGCAGAAGATGAGGGACCAGATGAGACAGGAATGACTTGAGGAGGATTGGGAATATTGTCTTCAAATATTTTTTCCCATTCATCTTTGATGTTGGACAGAATTTTGTGAAGGATTACACAACTGATAATCCGTTGATGAGGATCTTCATTTCTTTGAAATCTTGAAGCTGGTTTTGCATTTTTCTTAAGCTGGCCCATATTCCTTTCAGGATTCCTATGGAATTCTCAATCCAAACTTGTGATTGGGCAAGATGAAAGTTGAAATCAGTGTTGGCTTGATCATTGGATGAAGCATTGTGGTATCCTGGAACCACACATTTCCTGCTATCATAAGCTTAATCAGCCAGAATTCATTGATCTTTTTCAAAGAGGTTCTCTGGTTTTTGGGCAATCGGCATCCAATTGAAAAAATATCAATTGTGAAAAGAACCTGGAAGGCCAGCATGGAGTGATGTGAAATTCTTGTTGTTATCACAAAAAATGTTTATTGAAACAGAATATCTATACATACAGATAAAACATATTTTTTCAGTGTTTTATCAAAGGTGTCATCAAAGGCTTTGGAAAAGAAATTAATCAATTGCCTTTTTTCCAATCAAAATAGTGGTTGCCATCTAGATTGTTTTTTTGACTCAAGGGGATAGTGGTTCCATCAACAAAACCAATGCAACCAGGAAAGCCTTTCGTCTCCATTACTTGATATATCTCCTTGTGCTACTTTTTGGTGGTCCAAGAAAGGACTGATCCACAGAAAGATAGGATAGAAATCATGACTCTTTTGGTGTATAATTTAATGGTTCCATAACTAACTTAGAGTAGATTTTCTAATCAATTAATGGCTGCTCCATTTTTATTTGATCCCAATCTACAAAGAGAAAAAGCCAGTTTGATAGCTGGATTGCATTGGGTATTCTGAGAATTGTTCTGGAAGACATTGTGGTCTTCAATCATATCCAAAATTTCATTAATAAAGGCAATAGAGTTGGGAACAGTTTCTGGAGGCTTAATTTGGGTAGGATATGAAGCTTTTGCCTTTGATACATAGGGTTGTGGAGAGTCTGTCTTCTTGGGACCATGTATTGCTTTTCCAATAGAGAATTCAAAGCTAAAAAAGTTGATTCCAAAGTGCAGTCTGAATCAGAGTCAAAGAATAAAAAAATTTCATTCAGCTTTTTTTTATTTTCAACTTGTTTCTGGGAAGTTTGATTGGACATGTTGAGAAATATGATGATGTGATATGGGATGATGAGATAATGATGGCATGTGTGTGATGTGATGGAGATGTGAAGGAATGTAGATGAGATTTGTGTGATTTGATGGAGATGCAAAGCAATGGAGATGTGAAGCAATAGAGATGAGATGTGTGTGATGCAATGGAGATGGGATTGGTATTTATTTGCTGATGTGGAGGTGTGGATGGGTGTTGTGCATGTGATGGATGGTGGATGGATGATAATTGCGGGTTTTTTGTTTTAAGCCCACCATTTCCATGAAAAACACCATTTTGAAATACAACAGTTAGGGTGTATGTTTATTTCAGAAACCCGCCACTGAAAATGGAGGGCTTCTAATGGTGGTTTTGCTAACTATTATACAGTCTAATTGCATGAGCTGGAAAATACCCAGGAAAAGAGAAGGTTGGTCCTTTTCAATTTGGTACTATTTTGGTTTTTGAGAAATTTTGGACTAACATTGTTTGGTAGCCAACCATTGTGCTTGAGGAAGTTGCATCTCAAGACTTATGGATTTGGCATTGTTTCTTTGGTCTACCTGGGTGCCATAGTGATATCAAAATCCTTGATAAATCACCATTGTCCAAGGATCTTATGAATGGAATGGTTCCACATGTGGAATTTGAAATCAATTGTCATAGATATAATCATGGCTACTACCTTGTAGACAGAATCCATCCAAATTGGGCAGTTCTTGCAAATACCATATCACAGCCACAGGATAAAAAAAGGCATTTTTTTAATTATTTATGTTGAATTTGCAAACAATTGTAAATTATTCTCTACCTTCTCTATCTCTATTGTCCTTCCTGTCCATTTTTTGCAAAATTGCAAGAGGACACTTGAAATTATTTTGAGAAGGCCTTTGGGGTGCTGCAGGCCCGGTTTGAAATTGGGGCCAGACCTGCGCATGGTTGAAACCACAAAAGCCTCCAGCTGATCATGAGAACTTGTGTCATCCTCCAAAATATGATTTAAAAGGATAAGTGAAAAATCAACAAAGATTTTTTTTATGAAATGAGGAGTGAAATAATGAAAATAAATCAAAAATATAATTCAGACTAAAGAAATTTCATCAAAAGTTATTTTGAGGACCAAAATATGGATTTTCATAATGCTCTTTGGGAGACCTCATTGGAAATTTTTGGAAAATGAAAGGTAATCATGAGTAGATTATGAATGAAAAAAAAAAATATTAGGGTTTATCAGAGTTCAAGTTTTCAAAAAATTAAATGGCTGATTTCAGGACTATCCATTTTTTTTAAAAAAAATTTATTTTTTTCAGTTAAAACCTTTTTTTTTTGTTATTTTAATAAAAAAATATTTTTTGAAAAATTGATTTTTTTTCCTGAAATAAGCAATTTAGATTTTTCAAAATCTTAACTCCGATATGCCCTATTGTTTTTTTTCTTGTGTTTTTTTGTTTTTTGGCTTTGGTCTTTTTTATTTTTTGAAATTTTCAGAATATTTATGACTCCTGTCCAAAATAATCAGTCATTGAAATAAAATCAGCAACTGAAATGAAATCTTATTAAGGCCAATGTCTTATAAGCTCAATTTTTTTTTCAAATCATTAGTTTATAGAGAGTACCAATGAGATGAATAATTTTCATTTCTTAGTAGAGAACCTTTTTCATAACCTTTGCATAAAATATGAAGCAGATTGAAAATAAATTTGGTAGAAAGATTTGAAAAAAAATGGCCACATTAAAAATGAAAGTATTCAGCAGTTTAAATAGCAATGGGCTTTGCAAAAACCTGGTTCAATTTTGATTTGGAGCTTGAAGATGTATCTGAAATCTATCAAGCATCAACCATTTTGAGTTTCTCAGCACTATTGAATTTATAACATCTTCTATGCCCCGGATAAAAGCCTGACATATCCTTCCCCATAGTAATCTCTTGAGAAATCAACTCAAGGGCTTTCCCCTGGGATTTAAGGATGTTTTTCCATTGAGCAGCTTCAGATGTCAAATTCTAGTGGGCTTTTAACATTTCTTCATGCCACTAAAACCCAGAATGCACAAGTATAACTCTGAAAAGACTTGAGATGGTTTGCTGCAAATGGTTGTAGATGATTTTTTCCAATTGGTCTTTGAGATCCACAAATAATGGATATTCCAAAGATACTTGGGGGAAGTGTTGAATTTTCTTGAAGCATGTCTTTCCTTATGGAGTTCAGTGTTTTTTTATCCAATTTGTGCATATATTTTCTCCATTTTTTGTGCCTTATAAATTATGATGTAGCATTGTAAATGCAGAAAATTTTTCTTGGTGAGCTCAGCATAAAACTTGAGGTAAGCCATTATTTGGTTCTGGAAAGTTTTCCCAACAGTGTTTGCCTAGAAACTGATTCATGCAACTGGAAAATTTATTTATGGTGTATTGGATTTTTACCCATTGGCTCTTGAGGCTAGTCAAAGAATAAGGTGGATTGGGTATATTCTGGACAAATTTCATCTCAACCTGCTCCAAAAACCCCATTTCCAGCTGATCAGTCCCATTTAGAGGGTCCTGCAATATCTCTTACCATGACTTGCACAAAATCAAGTCACCAAACCTGTTATAATTGTGGGCCAAAGTTATTCAATTATTGGGTTTCTTTCTTGTGGTATTATTTTCTTCAAGGTTGACAAAAGGGCATGGTGATGGTGAAACTGGCTCCAATGATATAATAAATTAAAAATAAATCAATAGTTCAAGACATTCAAATATAAATTGATTTTAAAATAATTCCCTAAAAGAAAGGGAAAGTGATGGAAATTCCATGTCAACATAAATCAATGGATTCATCCTTTCTATCTTTTGACCAGAGGAAAGGTGTTGAAATCAAATGTCACTTTTTTGGTGGTTGGGTAAGTGGCATAGATTTTTATGATGTTGAATGGAGGAAGTATGGAATGAGAGGGAAATATATATGGAAAAGGAATGGAGAAGAGATATGTGTGGAAAATAGAACTGGGGAGGGGTTTGGGAGGTTGATTGAGTTATTTTTGGAGAGGAGGAAGGGCAATGGCACATACTTTGAGGTCCAGGCAAAGATAATATATAAACAGGGATTCACTTATGTGGCAAATGAATTCATTAGATATGAAGGATATCATGGGAGCTAGAGGGTTGCCAGATGTGGCACTCCAAAATTCCAATTTACTTCTTAAGGTAAAATGAATGTGTGGATATCACCTGCATCACCATGGATTTTTGGGTGTTTGGGAGGTAAATTGGATTCAGCTTTGCCATTTACATCCCACAGGAGAGATACTCTAAATTTGGTGGTGCAAAAGGTTTGGAAGGCCCAAGATTTCTCAAAGCTCCCCATGGCACACCAAATCTTTCTGTACCAAAGTTTAGGGTGTTTCATCAAATCAACTCTCCTTCAGGAGGGAGGAAAATTCTCAATTTCATTCCTGAAAAGCACAATATGAATTCCAAAATGCTATTCCACTTACTGATTGGAGGTATTCATGCATGATTCCTTGCTAATTGGAACTTGACCACTCCTTTTCATCAAAACCCAGTTTACAATGGAATGCTCAACCTTGCTCAAAATCATCAAAAACCAAAATCTGAATCTATTTTCCCAACTCAAAATAAAACATTTGGAAGTTCATAAATTATAAATTCCAATTGAAGAGTAAAGAATAAATCTCAACATGAAAAACAAAAGCATTTAATGTAAGCCCAGTTTTTGGAAGGATTTGAAGGTTTCTACAAGCATTTGATTCAGGATTAGAGAAACCCATTTAAAGCAATAACCTATTCCAATTGAAATTAAAAATGAACAAGGAACTGTTATTGAATTTCTTTTTCAAACCTGGAGGCCCATGACACATTCTTTGCTGAAAAGAAAGATTCTCTAGGACAACCAGTTCTTTCCCCAATTCAGAAATTTTCCTCCTCAAACCAAGTGCTTGTATAGGAAAATGCAGCCAATTCCAACAATGAATAAATTCATATCTTGGAACCAACCACCTTAAAAAGTCTTTTATATTTTCTTTAAGGCTTAAATTAAATCTATGGCAACCATAATATACAATATAAAAATGAGGAGGAACTCAAAATTATTTTGGCTAAAGGTAAGGCTCAAGGGCTCCCTGGCATGTTGGTTTCCTTCACATTCATGCATTGGCCTTGGGAAAATTTCCCAAAAGAATTGGCTGGTCAATACCTGTGAAAAGAGAAGTTAAGCTCTCTTTATTTCATGTTTGAAAAATTATCTTCAACTGAAGATCTTCTGAAGGTTTCAACAATTGTTATTGACAAACTTTATTCTCATGATATGTAAATTTGGCACTGATTTTATGGTCTAACAGGGTCTCAAAATTGTATCAATGTCCTGGACTTTTCTATTTTTTTCAAAACTCTCATGAAGGAGCTTCCCCACATGTTGAATTTAAATTAAATTTTATTAATTAAAAGAATGTGTGATAAATTTTCAATACAATAAACACTAATTGTGATTTCCTTTTCAAGAAAATATCACAGCCACAAGATCAACAAAAAAACTGGCAATTTTATATGTTTTGTTTTGGAATGATCAAAATAGGTTAAAAAAGGATTTTAAATTGTATTTTTTTCACCTCAATTTTCAATAAAACATTCAGGAGGAAGCTTAGGAGGGGTTTGAGAGAGTCTTTGGGGTCCCGTAGGTGTGTTTTTTGATTGTGGCTAGGCCCATAAATGTTTAAAACCATCATGAACAAAAGTTGATCATGGAAACCTGTGTCACCCCCCCCCCCAAAAAAAATATGACTTTGGAGGTTGAGGGAAGCACAAAAAATGTAGAGAATCATTGGGATGGGGTATTAATTTAGCAAGTAGTTTGCTTGAAGTCCTTGAAGGTGAATTTAGTATTAATTCTAATGCCTTAAATTATTATTAAACCATGGTGGTTTTGAATTTTCTTCCCTTCTAAAACTGTAGTAAGTCTCACAATTTTTTTTTTTGAAAAATTAATGGCTGGTGTTGAGTTGACAGCTGGCTCCCTCAAATCATACACTGGTGTTGACACTCCAAATCCGCGTCAACCCGGCTCTTTCTGCTCATCTGATTTCTAAAACCTCCACCTTGGTCTCTCAACCTTGGCCTTTGAGAATTCCCTTTCCCATCTCTCCACCCTCTGATCTTCTCATTCCCTCCCGCTCACTCAACCTCTCCATTTCTCCTTTGTTCCATTTCTTCTCCATTTCTTCTTCTCCCAATCGCTTGACTCCAACTTCCTGTCTTGGCTCCTGTACCTGATCCTATCCGCATCAACCGCATCAATCCACATTCATACAACCACTGGCCCTTCCGTTCCCATACCTGATTCCATTTGTGTCAATCCTCAATCCCAGTCTCATGTTCATGCAATTGCCGGTCCTTAAACTCTGATTCTCTGTCCAGCTGTGAGGCTCATCATTAACTCATCATCCAATTTTGGGAACGTCCTAACATTTATTTCAGTTTCCTATTTCCTGCATTTGTTTCCTTGATCCACCTGTTTTCCCTGATTCATCTCTCCTCCGTCAATTCCTTGTCTTCAGTTCCTTCTAACTCTCATATAACCCTCCACGGTAAGACCTCTAAACTCAGTTTTTTCTCACGCCTTGTCACTCTCTATGTTTTATATTCAATTCTCATCTTTCCTTCTTTTAAGACTCTGTTGGTCTTGCTTTTAAATACAGTTCAGAAGTTGTCACGGTTAAAAGCCAAAAGAGCTGCAGCGACTAGACTACTGGCAGCATGGATTCAACTGGACCAACGGATGTCAACTCCTCCCTCCTCAAAACTTTAACCAACTCCATCCCTAATCTCTATGAATCAAATTTCTCACTGTGGAAGTCAAAGTTGATGATCATATTCTCTCTCAAAGGGATAGTTCATTGGCTGAAAGATGACGAGGCTAAGAATCCCCCCTTGGAGATCAACCTCAAAATTGCTGGCTACATTCTGGCCACGCTTGATAATCAAACTTACATCAATTGCGTCAAGGAAAACAACGCGCTGGACGGCATCACCTTGTGGAAATCAATAAACAAGTTCTATGCCTCATCACAGACCGCTAATCAATCCCAAATATTCTTCAAATTTTCTGAATCTCATCTTTGAATCCAAAAACGTGGAAAAGTTCATTACCAACGTGCAGTCTTGCTTGCTTCAAATTGCGGAAATTGGAATAAAGATTGACAAAGACATAGTGGCTTACCTGATACTGTACAAATTCCCGCCTCAACTTGAACATCTGAAGACCACAATAACTCATTCACTTGGGGACGCCAAGATTAACAGAGACATGGTCCTCAGGCACTTGAATCAAATCAAAAACAAAATAGCCGCTGGAATGTACGCCTCTGCTCTTCTTGCCAATCATGAACCGTTGCAATGCAAACCCAAGTGGCATAACCCTCAAGCCTTTCATCCAAAGAACAGGTTTTTTGTGTTGTACCCTCACCTCATCCCCAACAGCAACTCCACTCCCAAAAATCCGGCTCCTTCCTCACAGTCCAATCCTAATCACAAGGCCTCCGCAAACCTGGCCTACACTTTTGCCATGGCCAACTTTCATTACATTGACCGTCGCTCCCTGCTGCTTGACTCCAGTGCATCAAACAACATGTTCCACGATTCAAGTTATTTTGATTGGCTTAAAGATGACAATACTGAGGTAAATATAGGAAAACCAAGTGCCTCAATAATGTCTCAGGGGACTGGTAATGCAACAATTCATACCAAAACTGCCTCCCTCACCTTAACCAACCCCTTGTTTATCCCCAATCTGGCCGTGAACTTAATCTCCCTTGGACAATTAATTCAAAAGGGGTGCATCCTATCCCGACTCAATTCCGAAGGCTTTGGCATCTTCTTCAAAGATATAATGATAATTTCTGGACACATTCAAAACAATATTCTCTACATAGAAGAATCAAATCCCAATCTCTCTGACTGCCATGTTTTCCTAACCATGTCAACTATTCACAAGCGGTTTGGGCACGTTCACCATGATCAGGTGAAACTACTTTTGACCTCATTCCCAAATCTCAAATGGGACCACAACCCCTGCATTGCATGTGCAAAAGGAAAAATTCACCAATCATCTTTCAAGGATCACATTCCCTCCAGTTCTCTTCCATTTGAATTTATTCATGCCAACTTTTGTGGACCCATTAACCCCATCTCCCACTCAGATCATCAGTATTTCCTCCTCTTGACAGATAATACTCCAAATATAAAACTTGTATTCCCATCAAGCTCAAATCCAATGTGACCAATGAAGTCATCAATTTCATAAAGCTACATTCAAACCGCTTCAACAGAATGCTAAGAATTTTCCATTCAGATAACGGTCGCAAATTTGTTAACACTCAGCTGACCTTGTTCTTGAAAGACAACAGCGTTTTACACACCACCTCAGAACCCTACACACCACAACATAACCCAGTTGCCAAGCAAGGAAATAGAACGCTGGTCAAGGCCACCAGGACTTCCATGATTGACATGTCCATCCCGCTGAACCTGTGGGATGAGATCATGGTCAGTACCTGCCAAATTCTAAACTCAATCCCCTCAGTAAAACTCCAAATCTCTCCTTTCAAACTCTGGAACAATCAATGTCCAAAACTGAAGCTATTCCGCACCTTGGGCTCCAAGACCGTTGTACTGAACAATCACTCAAGCTTCTCCAAAATCAGTGAAAAAGGTACTGAGGGTATCTGGGTGGGATTCAATCTTGACCTAAATTCCTATAAAATCTTTTGCCCAGAGACCGGATCTATAGTTTGTAGAAAACACGTTAGAATCTTTGAAAATATTGAATTCAATGATAATTCTTCTGTCTCCTCCGACTCTCCTTTTGACTCCCTTCTTGAAATTGATCCTCTTGCTGATATTCTCATCTCACCCATTCCAAACTTGACTGAAAATCCCGTTTTGAACCCGTCCCAACCTCTTCAATCCACCTCTGAAAATCCCTCTAATTCCCCTACTTTTCAATCCTTGTTTCAGTCATCTGAAAGCAAATCAGCCTCCTTTTTGGACTCTGACACCTTGGACAATGAACAAATCTCAAATTCTCTTGCTCCTTGCAAATCTTATAACCTTTGAGATTACTCCAGGGTCCAACTTCCTCAAAGATACAGATTTCTAATGCGCTCTGTCCCAAGATCCTATAAGGAAGTTAAGAAAAGCTTGGACCAAACCAGATGGTTGGAATCCATGCAGGTTGAACTGAACGGTATAGACTTACTGAAAGTGTGGGAGGGATGCCATACCCTCCCTAACGGGAAGCAAGCGCTATCCACTGTCTGGGTCTATTGGCTAAAAGAACAACCAGACGGATCGGGCACTCTGTTTAAATCTCAACTCTGTGTACAGGGATTCAAGCAACTGGAATTTTGCAACTACAGGGAAACTTATGCCCCTACTGGTTCAATTGTCACTCTCCTCGTCCTTCTTGTCTACTTGTTCCACCATTCCCTTGAAATTGTCCAAATGGACATTAAGTTGGCCTTCCTACACGCCCCTCTCAACAAAGACGTTTTCATCAAACAACCCAATGGCTACTGCTCCCCCTTTCCGTACTTCAAACTCAATAAATCTCTTTACAGGCTAAAACAGGCGCCCAAAAGTTGGTTCAATGCGCTACAATCCTGGACAATATCCAAGGGTTTCACTGTCTCAAGCGCCAATCCCTGCCTCTACATAAACAAGGATCTGTCCATCTTTGTGTTTGTTTACATGGACAATCTGATAGTCATTGGAAACTCATCCAAATTCTTCTCCCGTCTTAAATCCCAGTTTTCCATCTCCCACAAAGGGCCACTTCAAAAAATTCTTGGAAATCATTTAGTTGGAACTGCCCATGGCCCTGCCCTAGTACAGCCAAATCATATTGAATATGCCTTGAAAGAACTAGGAATACTCAAATCTAGACCAATTACCACCCCAATGACGCCCAATGTCCATCTATCTCCAGCATCTGAAAAGGAGCACAGTGAATTCTGTTGGAATCCTTTCCTCCTTTAGTTCAATACTATCTGTTTATATCTTCCTATTTTCCACCCTCATTCATTACAATAGACACATTCATTATTATCCAATACTTTAATCACCCACCATTATCCTATAACTGTCACCAATCCATTTCAACTCCATCACCATCACCATCACCAACTCCATCACCATCACCATTACCATTACTCTCATCATCATCATCATCATCATCATCATCATCATATCATTCTCCCCATTAAGCTAGGCAACTATGCCTGAGGTCCTTGTTGCTCCTCTTAAAATAGGCTATCATTCCTCCCATATTAAGCTAGGCAAATATGCCTCAGGTCCTTGTTGCTCCTCTTAAAATAGGCTTTCATTCCCCATCTCATATGCTGACAAGGTGGTGTCTTGTCATCCTTTCTCAATTCTCATATCTCTCATTCTCATATTCTCTTCTCAATTCTCATGAATCTCTGAAATGTTGATTGGTCTCAAATTGGTTCCTAAATTTGTCAGTTAAGGTGGTGTTTTGTCTTTTTCTGTTCTTATTCTGTAACTAACAAATTTAGTTACCTTTACTTCTAACTTGCTGTTTTCATTATCTCATTAACCCTGCCTCAGGCCCCCTCTGGGGCTCTCTAGTTGTCTTAACCCTGCTACCTTAGGCCCCCTTTGGGGTTCTCTAGTTGTCCATAAATACTGGTCCTTCCCTTGGACCAGGAATGAAAAACATCTGATTACCAGACAACTAAACCGGAGTGTCCCTTCCTCCTTTTCAGATCAGTTACACTTGACTATACAAGTATTTTCCCTTTTCCCTGGCTCTTGTAGCCTCATCATTACTTCTCATTAGAATCCTCAATAGCGTACAACCATTGGTTCATCTCTCCATGGCATCATAGCCTTTCTTTAACTCTTCACTGTTAAAAGCCGAAACTCATCCCACTAAGCCATCCGGTCAACTTCATTGTTCCAACTGGTTGTCCCATTGCCAATCTCATCAATCCCATCATCCTCACTATCCAATTTTGTCTCTCCTCTCCATCCCTCCTCTCATCCTCTCTCTCCCTTTCTCTCGATTCATTCTTTGACCAGTTTTTTTCTATCCCTCTCCTGATCCTTCATCCAACAATGCTTCTCCTCCATCTCGTCTCCTTCCTCGTTGGCCTGTTGATCATTGGCTTTGGAACACTCTTTCTCGCCAGTGGTCTGCTCTACCTTGCCAAGGTCATCAAAGAGAATACCCAGGCGGTCAAACGGTTTGGTAAACTGCTTATCAACCTTGTCATCCTGGTTCATCTCGCCTTCTACCTCTCAGACGGTCTTCCGCTCCCCCTGGTCCTCCTTGGCATCTTCTCCCATCTTGTCTAGCTATCCAACTTCTCCCGGCTCTGGCCTTCCATCTCCCTCACCTCGATCTCCTTTGTCTCAAGTTGTTGCTTGGTCTTTGTCAATCACTTTGCCTGGTTCTTTTACTTTGCCAATCGCTTCAACCGGCCCACAGTTCACCACCACCATCCTCCGATATGGTCCAGTGGATTGTCACCCTCTTGTCCCTTGGATCAGTTGACGTTCATCGACATCACCTCCTCTTTCACACTCTGCGTCTGGATGGTCCCCTTCTTCCTCTTCTTGATTCTGAGTGCTAGCAATAACATCCTTCCCAACTCTACCAATCTACCACTCCTCTCGTCCAGCAAATCCACCCCGCCATCATCACTTGTTCAAAAGGATGCCCAAGATTTGGTCTATCATCCCTCCGATCTTCATCATTCATCACCACCTATCCAATTCTCTCCTCCACACCCGCCATTGATGCTCAAGCGGATCATTCAAAACTGTATGAAATCGGTTCCTTGCCTTGGTCCCAACGATCTCCGGGGTTGGACTAGCTCTCAACCCTATTAAGAAATTGGTTCAGAAGGACAACCTGGACCCAGCTGTTATTTCAATCAAAGAAACAAAAGTCAATGGACCATAGAATAATAGTCGACAAAGTGAGATAAAACAGCTTTTAGAAAGAAGACCCAATGGCGAACAGTCAAACACAATTCTACAGGCAGGATAATGGCCTCTTAATAGACTAGGTAGAATTGGGTGCACTGTACGCTAATAACTGATATAAGTCTCCCTATTGATCTTGATGTCCTGAGTCGTAGTACTGGTAAGAAAGTAGAAGTAAGGTCAACACTGATGATGAGTTGATTGCTCATTTAGATACATACTGTATGCTGCTGGGACTGGATTGAATAGTTTGAGAGCTTTGAGTCTTCAATCTTGAGGATCGAGTTCTGAGAGTTCTGAATGAAGTGGTCGAGATCAGTCTTCTTCACAATCGTAGGTGCTACTCTTGAGTGGTAGAATGAGCGGTAGAATGTTACTGATAGTGAAAGGCCATTGACACATCAACAAAGAGCGCGCATGATTCAATGAACTAGCCGTAGTAACTTGGGTAACACACAACACACAAGAGATAGCAAAGAAGGAGAGCGCAAGACAAATGTGGTAGCTGATAAAATGAATAGAGGTCAATTGACAATCATGTCAAATAATCAACACGCCAACTCGACTCATTATCAGTGATGAGAGGTTAAGAACCAACATACTTAGCCAGCTTAGAGACTGCTATTGCATTTGCAGCTTTGGTCAGTGGATCAGCTAGCATATCATTAGATGAAACCAGTTCAATTTGAATAAGTTTATTTTGCCAGTCGTTTCGTAAGCTCTTGAGCTTAATATCGATGTATTTAGCGTGAGACTTGGTTCCAAACTTTTTAATTTTATCACTCAAACCCTTGTTGTCAATTAAATGCATCGGAGGTTCAAAGGTAGTTCGCCACACTTCGGAGATCAGATGGTTTAACCATCTAGCCTCAAGATGACTTGCTGATAGTGAGTTACACTCAGATTCAGTTGACGAATGAGCAATGCATCTTTGACGCCGACTTGTCCAATAAAGGGGTGATCCCTTGAACAGAGTGATAAAGCCGGTTTGAGAGAGGCGAGTTACTGGTTCATTGCCACAGGTAGCATCACTGTAGGTGATAAGATGATTGGAATTGTTTCTGAGTCTGAAAGTAAGTTTGTAGTCGATGGTCTTAAGTAGATAACGCCACACCCAAATGACCTTGTTCCAGTGTTGTATTCCAGGATTTTCCAAGAATCTCGCCAGACTAGACACGGCGTAGCTAATGTCAGGTCGCGCCAAAGTTGCTATGAAGTTGAGTCTTCCAATGGGCGATTGATAGTTGACATTTAGTTGTTGGAACTTAGCTATTTCTTCTTCCGTGGCTGGTACAAGATGAGCGCCAGTCAAGCATGGGTTAGATAGAGGTTTTGCGTTCAGGAGGTTTAGCTCTTTGAGTCCTTTTTGGATATGATTTGGGAGGGAAAGACTGATTGAGTTCTTGTCTTTCTCAACCTTCATCCCAAGCAATGTATTGACTTTGTGAGCTGATGAATCCTTGAACTTGCTTAGAAAGAGAGATTTAAATTTTTTCACCTCCCCCACCACAACTAAATTGTCAACATGAAAGAACAGAGATGTCACTCCATCCTCATGGTGGTACAAACAAGGGTCGCAGTTGGTTTCTGTGAAGCCTATGCTGCTGATCCATTCGCTGAGTGTTTTATACCAATTCAGCGGGGCTTGTTTTAGACCGTACAGAGATTTCACCAACTTCAGATATTTAGACTTCCTCTTGGAACCAACGGGAGTCCTAATGTAAACATTCTCTTCTAGGGGGGCGTGCAGAAATGCCCCTTTCACATCAAATTGAAGAATTGGGAGTTTTTTGTTGATTGAGTAGATTAGTAAAGCCCTAAGCAAAGCAATTTTACCAGTAGGTGCGAAGGTTTCAAAGTAATCAATGCCATAGCGTTGATTGAAGCCTTGCACACATACCCTCGCTTTGAGAGTGGTTTGACCGGTGTGGAGATCCTCCTTGCAACGGAACGCCCAGGTGGTATTAAGTGGATTGGAGACTTCGGATTCGTCCGCATCCTCCCATACCCCCAGTTCCTCCGCCGTATTCAGCTCCTTGTCTATGGGCGTAATCCATTCAGGATTGTTGAGTGCTTCCTGAATTGAAGTCGGTACAGTATCATGATGATAACCATACCGCTCCAGTGGTTTGAGATGGCTTCTGTCGCGAAGTTTAGGTATTAACCTTTCTTCAACGGATGGTGCTGAACTTTTGGAGTCGGACACATTTGGATCATCATCTAAAGGAAGTTCTGGTTTGACATCAAATGGGGTGGCAGAGTTGCTCCCCCCTTGAGTTGATACAGGTCCCCCTCCGGTTATTGGAAAATCTTGTGGTCTGATGGTGAATTCTTCATCTTTGTTGAGATTTGGTCCCCCGCACGTGATTTGAGATTTTAGGAAGAGAACATGCTTGGTGTTCACAACCCTGCCCGATTTAGTGAGTATCTTATATGAAAGAAGACAAGGATTGAAGCCAACCAGGCAACCTTCCTCACCCTTGCTGCTAATCTTTGAAGGAATCTTTGTATCACTAAGTAGATAGATGCATGCAGTACCTACAGGCTTCAAAAAGTCTTTTGGTAATGGCGTTCCATGCATGAGTTCCCAAGGGCTTTGCGATTTAGCCTCTTGAGGTATTTGGTTCAACGCAAGGCAGCAACTTTGGATAACTACATTCCAACAGCTTTTCGGAACATTGGTAGCCGAGCTAAAGACTGATCTTAGCGATTCCATGATGGTTCAATTGGCTTGCTCGGCTTTCCCATTATGCTGAGAGTGGTAGGGTTTGCTAACAATATGGTGAATTGACTTTGATCTAAAGAATCTTGATAGGGTATCGTTCAGGAACTCTCCTCCTCCGTCAGAAACGACCTCGACTGGAAATTGACCTTTCTTCCTTGCTTCATTCTCAATTACAAAGATGATGGTTTCGCCAGCCGCGTCCTTGCTTGGCAAAGGAAAGGCAGATAGATAGCCCGAGAAGTTGTCAACAACTGTGAGTGCATACCTCATACCCCCTTTGCTCTGTGGATTAAGCGGTCCCATAAGATCTAGATGCAGGAAATCAAAAACTTTTTCAGCTGGGCCTTGTTCCTGGTTGAAAGATGACTTGGTAATTTTTCCTTTCTTACAGGCTATGCATTTGAATTTGGAGCGGATTTCCTTCTCATTACGGTGACCCAGATGATTTTCAATCCGTTCCAAGCTAGCATGACCCAACGTTTGATGAAGTTTCTGAACCTCATTTAGACTCATGAGACAGGCAAGCTCTTTGGTTTGTGATTCAAGATTAATGATTAACAGATTGTTATCAATTACTCCATCAAGGACCGTGATTCGCCCTTTTTTGAGTGCAAACGTAGAGGGAGAAGTTTTGCTATTGACCTTTAGAGTACACCCCTTTTTGAGGAGAGCCCCCAGTGAGATTAGATTAACTGTGGCATCAGGGACCCAGGCTGCATTATCCAGGTTGATTCTTCTTCCATCAATGGATAGATTGACTGTACCAAGGCCCTTTATGGGAATCCCTTCTCCTTTCTTTCCGGTTTTGATAATTTTGCATCCGGTTTGTTCGACTAGAGAGGAGAACATGGATTTATCTGTAATCATATGTATCAAGCAGCCACTGTTGAGAATAAAGCGATTTGCACCAGTCCCATCCTGCTGATTCAACCCGCAGAAGAAGGAGTAATAGTGAGCTTCTTCAGATTTCTTTTTGGCTTTTTGTTTGAATATGTTGACAGGATTCTTGGGTTTTAGTTCCGGATTTTCCTCCCAGCAGTTTGCAGCAGGGTGAGTTTTGACGGCTGGGTTATGTTTCCCATTTTCACAGCGTGGTCGATCAGAGTTATAGCGATTGTTAGAATAAAGAGCTGAGTTTGTTTCGGAGGTTTCTTTAGATTTCAATTGAACTTCATTTTTTTGTTGAACAAGGTGATTCAGGACAAAGGCTACAGTTAGATCTACTCCGGAGTGCATGATTTGCGATTGCATTCCTTTTAGGGACTCGGGTAATTTGAACAGAATCAAGTAGCTTAAAATATCACTTGGTAAATCTATGCCAACTTCGTCGAGTTTTCCTAGGTGGAACTTGACTGAAGTTACGAATGCGTCTATGTCGTTTTGATCAAAGCCTAGGTACAAGAAATTGAAGAACATTTTTGCTCTGTTTGCGGCCTGGTTCGATGCAAAGAGTTCTTTAGCTGCCAACCAGATTTGTTTAGGAGAGTCTTCATTATTGGCTGTGATGATGTTTGTGTGTGTAGCTGGATCTAGCTTTGACATGAGGTAAGCAGCGGTCTCATGTTCATCAGGAATACTTTCATCAGAATTTGGCGAGTTCATAAGATGGAGAATGCCGCGCATTTTGAACAGCCTTTCCATTTTCTTCTTCCAGATTGAGTAGTTTGTTTCAGTTAAGAGAGGGGTGGATTCCATAAGCGATTTAAGTGCCAGCCCTTTGAAGTTGCTGTTGCCTCCGGGTCCAGGTGATATCAATCCTTGATCCATTCTGGTTGCTGATTGAGTTCCCTTTTTGGCTTTTAACCGTATTAAGAAATTGGTTCAGAAGGACAACCTGGACCCAGATGTTATTTCATTCAAAGAAACAAAAGTCAATGGACCAGAAAATAATAGTCGACAAAGTGAGATAAAACAGCTTTTAGAAAGAAGACCCAATGACAAACAGTCAAACACAATTCTACAGGCAGGATAATGGCCTCTTAATAGACTAGGTAGAATTGGGTGCACTGTACGCTAATAACTGATATAAGTCTCCCTATTGATCTTGATGTCCTGAGTCGTAGTACTGGTAAGAAAGTAGAAGTAAGGTCAACACTGATGATGAGTTGATTGCTCATTTAGATACATACTGTATGCTGCTGGGACTGGATTGAATAGGTTGAGAGCTTTGAGTCTTCAATCTTGAGGATTGAGTTCTGAGAGTTCTGAATGAAGTGGTCGAGATCAGTCTTCTTCACAATTGTAGGTGCTACTCTTGAGTGGTAGAATGAGCGGTAGAATGTTACTGATAGTGAAAGGCCAGTGACACATCAACAAAGAGCGCGCATGATTCAATGAACTAGCCGTAGTAACTTGGGTAACACACAACACACAAGAGATAGCAAAGAAGGAGAGCGCAAGACAAATGTGGTAGCTGATAAAATGAATAGAGTTCAATTGACAATCATGTCAAATAATCAACAAACCCAACCAAGGTCTTATCGCCACCCAAATCCCTATGATCAAACGTCCGCCAGTGTCTTGCCTTGTCGCGCGTTCTCTAGTCATTACCATCACAATCAGCTTAGTTCATCCTTCTTACCTAGCTCAAAACTACCATCAGGCCTCCGCCATGTCTCTTCCAGCGCCCCACTCTCCTTGCTGTCCAGAACGTCACATATCCGAAGCACTCATCCTCATCAAGCTCATCTAACTCCTCATGCCGGCTACCCCAACCCCATCTTTCCATCTGTTTCTCCTCAACCTACGCCATTTGATTACCTCTCATCTCCTCCGCTTCATGTGCTACATCACCAAATCGCTCCATCGCTCGCTTCCTCCCTTACGACCTCGCTCTTCCACCTCTCAATCTTTCTTTTCACCTTCCTCAATAAGCATTTGTGATAAGGCCCTAGCAGCTTTTGCAGCTGGCCTCCTCACTAGTTTGACCATGACCCCCTTGGATGTCCTCAAGACTCAACTTCAAACCCAACTACAACCCTCGAGCGTTCCTCCTACTAACCTACTCACTCAACAACTCAAGCTACTCCCTACTCCCAAGCTCCCTGCTTCCTCCTCCTCCCTCTCCCACCCTTTGGCTCAAATGTTTTGCTGCCAAGTCATCAGAAATCCTAGCCTGAACCCTACTCAAGTCAATCGAAGACCTTCTTATTTCTCTAGAATCACATCATTCTTCACCTCATCATCTCCTACTCACTCCACTCATCATCCTACCTCTTCCAATTGTCCTCAACCATCATCAGATCTAATTGGTCTCCTTGTCTACCAATCTCATCCTCTACCGATCCCTTGGCCCTCTCTGACCTCTCAACCTTACTTGCGACATTGTTTGCGCGCTCCTCCTCGCTCATCCGCTCCCTCTCTCACTGCCTCAATGAAAACTTCAATGGCAACCTTGTTGCTCCCTCGCTCACATCTTCAACAACTAGCAACCTTGGTTGCATCCTCTCTTGCAATCTCGCTTGCTCTTTCCTTGCAGTCCCGCTTTTCCTACCTTGATCACTGGTCACCCCAATCTTTGCGAGCTCACTCTCTCTCAACATCTTCTCTCCCAACCTCACTTGCGATCTCAATTGCTAATCATCTCTTGCTCCGCTCTTCATTCATTGATCCAATCTCAATCATCCATTTGGGGTGGTCCATTCATTTGGCCCGTCCTGTCACCTCTCATCCCCACATTGCTCCATTGGTCCATCTCAACCGCTTTCTCGCTCCCATCCATCTCCTCCGCTCCACCTGCTCAACCACCAATTGCTTCATCTCCTCCATCTCCTCCACTCCATCAACTACATCAATTCGCTCCATCTCCCCATCAACGCTCCCATCATCCTCAACCTACACCTCTGCTCCCTCCAACATCGCATCTCATCCTCTAACAACTCATCCATCAATCACTCACTCCAAATCAACATCAACCATCAACCATATCAACCTCTCAATATCATCCATCAACAAAATTAACAATCAACTTCAACAACAAATCAATGTTCCTTCCCATCTAGTATTGAACAGGCTGGTGTGTTGGAATCCTTTCCTCCTTTTGTTCAATACTATCTGTTTATATCTTCCTATTTTCCACCCTCATTCATTACAATAAACACATTCATTATTATCCAATACTTTCATCACCCACCATTATCCTATAACTGTCACCAATCCATTTCAACTCCATCACCATCACCATCACCAACTCCATCACCATCACCATTACCATTACTCTCATCATCATCATAATCATCATCATCATCATCATCATCATCATCATCATATCATTCTCCCCATTAAGCTAGGCAACTATGCCTGAGGTCCTTGTTGCTCCTCTTAAAATAGGCTATCATTCCTCCCATATTAAGCTAGGCAACTATGCCTGAGGTCCTCGTTGCTCCTCTTAAAATAGGCTTTCATTCCCCATCTCATATGCTGACAAGGTGGTGTCTTGTCATCCTTTCTCAATTCTCATATCTCTCATTCTCATATTCTCTTCTCAATTCTCATGAATCTCTGAAATGTTGATTGGTCTCAAATTGGTTCCTAAATTTGTCAGTTAAGGTGGTGTGTTGTCTTTTTCTGTTCTTATTCTGTAACTAACAAATTTAGTTACCTTTACTTCTAACTTGCTGTTTTCATTATCTTATTAACCCTGCCTCAGGCCCCCTCTGGGGCTCTCTAGTTGTCTTAACCCTGCTACCTTAGGCCCCCTTTGGGGTTCTCTAGTTGTCCATAAATACTGGTCCTTCCCTTGTACCAGGAATGAAAAACATCTGATTACCAGACAACTAAACCGGAGTGTCCCTTCCTCCTTTTCAGATCAGTTACACTTGACTATACAAGTATTTTCCCTTTTCCCTGGCTCTTTTAGCCTCATCATTACTCCTCATTAGACTCCTCAATAGCGTACAACCATTGGTTCATCTCTCCATGGCATCATAGCCTTTCTTTAACTCTTCAAATTCCTCAAGCTCAACATAAATTTCCAATCATCATCTGGATTCCTCAACTTCATAGCCAGCAGAACTCGTCCTGACCTTTCTCATGCAGTATCCTCCCTATCTTGATTCAACACCAAGCCCGTTCTCCAACACTAGCTAGAGACCAAGCACGCCTGGCGTTATCTCAACCATACCAAAAATCTAGCGCTCTGGCTGAAATCCACTGACTTCAAATATGACATTGAGTGCTTCAGCAAGTCCGACAGCGGCAATGATACAGAAAGGCAACAGAGTCACACTGGCTACCTCATACTACTGTACGGCTGTCTGGTTTTGTGGAACAGCAAACTTCAATCCTCAGTTTACCTCTCCTCCACTGAAGGCAAACTGAAGGCACTGGTATCAGTTTCCCAGGAAAAGCTCTGGCTTGATAATCTTCTTCACGAATTGAACCCTCTCCTTACTCTGACTCATTGTTTTAATATAGACAACAAGGCGGTAAATGATCTAGGCAACTTTTGTTCACACCACAGCGCCCTCAAGCACGTGGACACTCAGATAAAGTGGCTCCGAGAACAAAAAACAGCCAAGAAACTAATCACAAATCAAATTCCATCACACCAAATGCTCGCCAATCCTCTAACAAAACCAGCCATTAAGGCTTCAGTTCTCAATTTAACAATGGCCGTTCTTGCGCCTCACAACTAAACACGGCGGTGTGTTGAGTTGACAGCCGGCTCCCTCAAATCATAAACTGGTGTTGACACTCCAAATCCGCATCAACCCGGCTCTTTCCGCTCATCTGATTTCTAAAACCTCCACCTCGGTCTCTCAACCTTGGCCTTTGAGAATTCCCTTTCCCATCTCTCCACCCTCTGATCTTCTCATTCCCTCCCGCTCACTCAACCTCTCCATTTCTCCTTTGTTCCATTTCTTCTCCATTTCTTCTTCTCCCAATTGCTTGACTCCGACTTCCCGTCTTGGCTCCCGTACCTGATCCTATCCGCATCAACCGCATTAATCCACGTTCATACAACCACTGGCCCTTCCGTTCCCGTACCTGATTCCATTTGCGTCAATCCTCAATCCCAGTCTCACGTTCATGCAATCGCCAGTCCTTCAACTCTGATTCTCTGTTCAGCTGTGAGGCTCATCATTAACTCATCATCCAATGTTGGGAATTTCCTAACATTTATTCCAGTTTCCTATTTCCTGCATTTGTTTCCTTGATCCACCTGTTTTCCCTGATTCATCTCTCCTCCGTCAATTCCTTGTCTTCAGTTCCTTCTAACTCTCATATAACCCTCCACTGTAAGACCTCTAAACTCAGTTTTTTCTCACGCCTTGTCACTCTCTATGTTTTCTATTCAATTCTCATCTGTCCTTCTTTTAAGACTCTGTTGGTCTTGCTTTGAAATATAGTTCAGAAGTTGTCAGCTGGTTTCTTTGAGGCTTGAGAGATGTCTCAGATCAAAGCTAGATTAATTGATACCTGAAATGGACATAATCTTTGACAATTGTACCAGATGTATTTGATTATTCATAAGGTTTAACTAGAGGTTTATCAAATATTTTCAATCTCAACCAATATCCCAATTTGAAATAAAAAGAGTTCAATTGAAGGAATTTTTCAGTAGAGGACCCTCCAAAATTCTTTTTCTGAATAGAAGAAATTAATTTTTCTTTTTTTTAAATATATTTTTCTCCTGATAAATTAAATTTTTGTTTGAATTTTCAAAATGGGTAATGTTAAATTCATGACTCCTTTGAGTTGTGTACACAACTCAAATGGGCCGTGTGGCACGCTACACAACTCAAATGGGTCGTGTGGCACGCTAAACAACGCAAATGGGACGTGTGGGATGCTACATGGCTCAAATGGGCCGTGTGGCATGCTACACAGCCCATTTGAGTCGTGTAGCGTGCCACAGGGCCCATTTGAGTTGTGTGGCACACCACACAACTACAATCCAGTTGTGTAGCCTCCACATGACTTGACTGCAGTTGTGTAGCCCCCACATGACGGTTTGGTTTTGTGTGGCACCATGCACAACTACATTCAAGTTGTGTGGGGTTGTACATAACTCAAATCTAGTTGTGTTCCATGCCACACAACTAAAAGCATTGTGGAACAAAAAAAAACTAAAATAAACTAAATAAAAATACACAAAAAAACAGAAATCAACCGAAATATCAAAAAATGTTGATTTTTTGGTTTAAAAAAAATAAATAAAATATAAAATATAAAATAAAATAAAAATAAGTAAATTCTTGCACAACCCCGCGGGTTTTCATACCCCTGTACACAGGTCTAAATGTTTGTTTAAGGGGGTAAAAAAATCAAAAATGCCCATTACGGGGGGTATATGCCCCCCCAGGGGTTGCACTGGTTTTGGAACAACCCTTTGGAGTAGTTTATGGACCCTCACATGTTGATTGGGTCATGTGGGGTCCTAAACAACTCCGACAGGTCGTGTGAGGCCCTAAAAGACTCCCACAGGTCATGTGGGGCCTTAGACAACTCCCACAGGTTGTGTGGGGCCCTAAACAACTCCCAAACAACTGGGAGTTGTGAATTTATCAACACCCTTTCAACATATTTAAATCACTCTCTTAAAATAGCTCCATCAAGAATTGTTGAATTTATTTTTAAATTTGGTGTAAAGTAATATTATTTCCATCAGAAATATTAGGGCATATCAGAGTTAAAACTTTTGAAAAATTAAACAGTGGATTTCAGGGTTATCCATTTTTCTTCTTCAAATTTTTATTTTCCTACTTTAAAAAAATTGGTTGATTTTTCACTTTAAGAAAAATGTTTTTAAAAATTCAAAATTTTTCAAGAAATAAGACTCCATTTGGCAACTGGGGTGTCACTTACGCCACCACGCCAAAAATAAGTTTCACCTTTTATTTTCCAGATGTGATATACAGGGCCCTTCAACAAAGTGTATGTGTGCATGTGCATTTGCCATATCTTTTGGCCCACATTTCTGCTGGGGCCAGAAATACAGGGTTGACCCTCTATATTTTTTGGGACAAATTTTGTTTGAGGCCTCTTCTGCGGCCATATACACATACACATACATGTCCCTGGTTGCCAAACGCAGCCTAAGAAATTTAAATTTTTCAAAATTTAATTTGATAATCCCTTATATTTTTTTCAAATAAATTACTGTTTGATATTTCATTTATCATTCTTGTAATTGATGAATTTTTTTGTGGGAAAATTTAAAATTGTTGGAATTCTCCTCACTAAATATCATATTTTAACATTTTTTTCTAAGTTTTAAACAAAGCTATGTAAATTCAATCAAAAATAGGGTGTATCAGAGTTATCAAACCCACCATATTTTTAATGGTGGGTTTCAGAAAAATACCCAAATTTCAAGCAAACCATTAAAAATTAAAAAAAAAACACATATCATTATAACATGGTTAGTCTGATAAAGAAGACTAAAATTGATAATTAAAAATCATAAACTTTGACTCAATTGATAATTTCATCATCAATTTCAAATGTCTGGCTGTTTTTTTCCCCTTCTTTTCCTTTGCCAGATTTACCATACCATTTGCTTTGGTGAACTGTAGGAGACATAGATTAATCAAGTGCTAAATACTTATTTATGTGGACCTTCTTTTGTATTAAAGGGGTTAGTGTTTGTGGAGTTTATCTGGATTTTAAATCAAACTGAGAATATTTTTGAATCAGAATTTTCAGGGGTAAATTCAAAACATTATATGTAGTTAATTTTAATATATTGTAATTTTTTTCTTGAAGATATTTTTAAAAAAAATCAATATCATAAATTACAGAGGGCTGATTATATTTGAATGCTTAATCAAATGGTTCACAGAGAACGGATGAGGACTGACAAGAACAGAATTTTTTGATCCTTTGAAAAGTTCTTTTTAAATGCCTAATTGGAATTTTCTGACTCTAAATTGGAAAATATCATGTGCAATAAAATGAGAATCATTCAAGATATTTATAGGAGGAGGTGAATAAATTTTATCAATGGGATTACCATGGAATAGGAAAAATTAATCCATATTTGTCTTTACCTATCTTCAAAGAATTAGAATCAAAAAGCAAGTTCCAAGTATAATTTTAGATGTTTCTATTACTACTTGGTCTCAGAGGACAAGGTCTCATATATTGTTCAATGTTGCCTCTTTGCAGAAGATAGATTTGAATAATTAAATGGTGAGAAAAATTTGTGGAAGAAAAATTTGGAACAGAAATAAGGATCAAATTTGGATGGGAACAGAGACCAGAGTTATGGCAAAACTATTGGTGTGTAATTTTTTCAACATCACTTAACACCTGGGATCTTTCAAAACAGCTTTTTTTCTTTGAAAATAATTTCCAATGAAAATATTGGTTTTTAATTTTCAGTATCACCCCCAAAAAACCCTTTGATAAAATTTTGAGAAATATTTTGCACAAGAAATTTCTCTTATTGAAAGAAATCACAAGTTTCAATGATAAAGGTTTACTTAAAATTTTTGGAATCCCAATCTTTTCCCATTTATCATACATTGTGATTAATTATTCAGATAAAAAAAGGAATAATCAAACTTGCTTCAATTTTTGTGATCCATGAGAAATTAGATTTTTCTGTGGTGAGATCATAAATTTCAGTAAACTTTTATTTTTATTTTTTCAATGAAATACATTTAAAAAAACATCTAATTTTCAAATCTGAATGTAAAATTCAGAAAAAAACCAAGTGGAACACAAAAAAAAACTTGTGAAATTGACAAAAAAAGAAATGAGAAGTTTTCTGTTTGATCCCCTTTTTCATAGATGTAGTTTTTCACCAGACCTAAACTGGTTTTATTGTTTTGAAATTCCTGAAAAAATGATTGGAGATAATTCTTTTTGGCTGGAATATTCAAGAATGAAATTTTCTAATGGGAAATTTTGGTAATATATATTTTTTTCAAAAGGTGAATTTAAATTGAGTTTCAGCTCAATTAATGTGGAATTGCAAGAGAATTTTTTTTATTTTGTTTGGAATTCCCACTGAAATCAATTTTCAACCATGTTGAATAAAATTTGAACCTTATTTAATCCTCAATGTAAAATGTGGTGCATTGAATCATTCTCATTTAAAAAACCATTTTTCCTCCAAAGTGCTTCAATTGGCCACAAAATGGGACTGGATGGTGGCATGAAGTCACCGGTCAGAAAGAGACCCCAGTTGGGCCCTGATTTCTCCTCTTGAATCAGCTTCTATTGATACTATTTTTTTCATTTTTTTCTCCTATCTCACTTCAATCTCTCAACTTTTCACTATTTTTCCCTTTACTCTTGACAAATGAGACCTTATGGTGATATTTTTTACTAAAATTTGAATGACTGATGCTTCCTTAGTTTTCTTTTTGATTAATTATTCTTCTTTTCCTAACTTTCTTAATCATTTCTTCAAGTCTCTAACTTTTTGATATTTTTAATCCTCCTATCTCAAATATTTTGAAATATTTAGTTATTTTTACTCTGATTTTTCTTCCTTTGAAATAGTATTCTACTAAGCTTATTGTCTTTTTATTTGACATAAAAACTTTTCTCTGTTGAAAAATGTTTTAGCTCTGGTTTTTCATGATTAAATTCAAAGCTATAATTCAGTTTCTGATATTTTATAAATAGCCACAGGAAGGGAATTCCAAGCAGTGATTACCACAACTAAAGTCTGAATGGCATTCTTTTGCCTGAAAAAATTTCAAAGGAAAGAATTTCAAATTCACTCTTTTGGGATGAAAATCAGTTCAAGTGCCAAAAATTTAGCAGTAGCCCCTGCAATAGCCACAGGAAGAAGAGAGAGATGGAAGGATGTAACCCTAGCTTCCCTCCCAAGACCATTCATTTAGTAAACTTACTGATACCAGCTTCACCAAAGAAAATGCAGTTCATTCCACAGATTAGAAAGGTGTATGAGAAAGTGTGAGGAACACCTCATATAAGGCTGAGACATGTAAGAAATACCCATCACCAGGAAAAATCAGGCATCTCTTGCTGAACAGATACTTTGCTTCACAATATTGTTTTCCCCAATTTCTTCACAGTTTGTCATCACTTTCAAGAGAAAATCACAATTAAATTTGTTTTTTTCTGGTATATTTCACAAAGATGGAAACACAGTATATCCCTGATTGCTTCTGAGGCTTCTCTGAAATTATGCAAAATTTACCAATGAATTCTGATTTTATTCTTCAAATTTTATTTTTTGTTTCTAATTTGTTTCCACTGGAATTATCAAATTTTTCTTTTCAGTTTCAATTACTTTCCCCCCAATAATGTCCTTCATTTCTCCCTGGTTTCTCTTTTTTTTTTAAAAAAAAAAATTATCTTTGATTTATTTCAGAGTTTTATGATTCTTAAATAATTTTACTTCATTTCATCCCTTCAAAGTAAGAAACCTTTAGTAAATTTCCCACACCACCAGCTTTCCAATTTTTGTGGCAAATAAGCTGACATTTAGGGTACAAATAGATAGTTTTTTTACATCCTCCACTTCCCTGAATTCTCCTCATCCATCCAATGTACAACATCCAAGTTATTTATATCCCAATAAATACTTGACTCTACAAAATGATCTCAAGAAGTAACTTAATACAATGAAGAATCTGAATGATTCTCAGCTTGATTTTTTGAATAAGCTGAGATTTAGCATGCTCAAAAAAAAAGATTAAATTGAACCTGTTAATGATAGAAGAATTTTAATTTGACAGATCTTACACAATAATAGATTCCTTCAAATATGAGATAATTATTGGATTGGAGCAATTTTTCAAGCAGTTTCAATGGCCATGAATGAAATACAGATCCCTCACTTCTACAAACTCTGGATGGAGCATTTTAAAAAGCATGGAAAAGTTCAGTGCTATTTTCATGTTTGATTATCTTTTCAATTTAAATAATGAATTGTAATCTTGGTTGGTGTATCCATCCAGAAGGAATTCTCTTTTAAATAAATGATTCAATTTTACAAGAAAGAAATACATAATCCCAAATATTAGGTTCTGAATTGCTCAATCATGGTGCTCTTTTGTAATTTTGGTCAGGCAAAAGAATCACAGAATCACATATCAAGAAGTACATTTGTCTGAAGTTTGATGCTTTCTTGTATTTAGGAGATTGGAACTGGAAAGTTAAAGCTGTATAGGGATTATCTTTATCTGCTTTAATTGCTGTTTAATTCAATATGAGCACATGAGCATCACTGATTTCAATTTAAAATATGTGAAAAATATTATTCAGGATTTTGTGTAGAATGGCTTACCAGAGAGTGTAACATTTTCTCTCCCAACAATTTTAATTTTTTCAATCAGATGAGTCTGGGGGATAGAAGGGGACATAAAATGATTTAGGTGCAATGTTCAATAAGACAAACAATACAGAAGTACAATTTTTAATAAGACAAACAATATAGAAGTATGTGTCAATTTTTTCAATTTAATTGAATTATGAGTCAAATTACTTATATTTTCAAGCTGAAAACAGAGAATAATATCTTAAATTATGACTTGAATCTAGGTAAGTGAATACAAGTGCATGAGAGCTCCATAGGATGTCCCAGGAATCAAGGGTGAATGTCTAATACTCATACAGAATTCCTAAGCTTAGGTGCTGAAATTCTCAACCATTGTACTTTTTTGTAATTTTGGTATTGTAAACAATCACAGAATCACATATCAGGAAGTAAATTTGTCTTTAATTTGATGTGCTCTTGTATTTAGGCAATTGAAAATGAAACATTAAAGCTGTATAGGGATGCAGTGTTATGCCCCTTTAGAAGTTTAATTCCAAATTTGTAGTGTAATTCACCAGATTTGTCTGTAAAAATATTTGAACTAATTTTTCTGGGTTTTATACTTGGAATTAACTCTCTAAGGGGGCATAACACTTCCAAAAGGTGATGTGTGCTTTCTGGAAAATGGGCATTAGCTATGAGAATGGTTATGCCCCTCTATGAGCATCAACATGCTCTTTACAGAAATTTTGAATTAATGCATGTTGATTCTCAGCTTCCAGAAACTTTTCATCACCTTTTATAAGCTTTATGCCTCCATAGAGAATTAATTTCAAGTATAAAACCCAGAAAAATTATTTCATGGTTTGTACAGAAAAAGCTGATTAATTAAACTTCAAATTTGGAATTAACTCTCTATGGGGGCATAAAACTTCCTGTGACACCCATTTTCTGGAAAGTGGGAATGACCTTTGAGAAGTTTATGATACTCTACAGGAATCAAAATTCTCTCCCTCAGCAGATTTCCCATCAAGCTTTGATCAATATTCCCCATCACCATCTATTTAAGTCTCATCTTCAACACTTTCAAAATCCCTCCCATTCAAACCTAGTCCTCCACTCTCATCCTGGCAGTCTGAAATCTGGCCTTTTATTGTACATAACCAATCCTCAAGCCACTCTGGGTTTAAAAAAAGCTAATAAGGATGTTCAGATGATGAGAAAACAAGGGGAGGTCTGGAGTGTACCCCAAGTTGTGCAGGCCCTCTAGGAGATTGGGAGGTTTAGCATGACAAGAAGAGGAGATATTGAAGGGAAGGATTTCCCACAGTTAATTTCAATGATGTCAAGAGCTTTGAGGAAAAAGAGAGTTCATTAAAATAGTAATCATCACATCAACCCTAACAACAATCACTCCAACTCAATCATCAATCATCTCAACATTCATCCTCATTTCCAGAGTCCACTGATTTCCAGCTCCCGTATCCATCCTCATCTTCATTTTAAAGCTCTCAGTCACTTGACTTTGAAGACTCATTCAGTCACTTGACTCTGAATACTCATTTGCTAGGATTATCAAAAAATCTATTCTTGAAATCTCAATAATCTCCAACCAACTCACTTCCTCCTCCTGCCAATCACCATCCTTGAACTCATCCCTCTAAGCCAACTAATCCACGCCCTCAATCCAAACTGCTCACTCACTCACAATCTCAACCTGCACCCCATCCTCAACCCTCAACATCAATTACTCCACAATTATCCTTTGAACAGCAATCCCAATCAGGCTCAAAACCATTAACACCTCAGTCAACTTCATCAAAAAACTCTTGCCCTTGTCTCAAACTCAAGGAATGTATCTAACCATCTTCCTCATCCTCACCCTCATCTCCCAAGGCCTCAATCAATGCAATTGGCATCAAACTTGGGAGGAGGGAAATCTCAATCTACTCCAAAATCTTCTCACTTGAAACTCAACCAAGCCACTCTGGCTCATCCAACAACAAAATCACCCTCTCAATCAAATGCAATTAAAACCGCAAGTTCTCAATCAATCATGGCCACAAACCAAAACCAGCCGCTGAGTTAATCAATGCCTACTAACAACCTCCTCACCCATCATCATCCTCATCATTGAAGGATTTAAATTGCAAAAAAAATAAGAGCAAACATAAATTGTTTGAAAACAGACTAACAGCAAGCACACAATGGCTCCTCACTTAGAGAAAAGAAGTATGTAAATAGATATGGAATCAGATAAATTAAGATAAGGAAAGTTTGTAGCACCATTGGCTAGCAATTGATGGCTATTCTGTTGACAAGCAAGTATAAATGATGGGTGGAACTGTTTCAAGGGGAACAAAGGAGTCCTGGCTTGTCCTGAGTGAGATGAGGAGTTTCAAACAAGACATCACAAGGTGAAGAAAGTGTGTTGCTGCTAATACTTCAGGCTATAAGACAATTTGATAGATGCAAGCCCTGCACCAGTGGATGAATTCAGGATGGAAAATAATGTTTAACAGGATTGAAAGTATGCAGAAATTAATGGAAGTAGTAGGAAGGATGAGGATAGCAAGAGTGAATTGCTGCAGCTTGGTTAAGGGAAGATGGTGAATGATGAGGAATGAGGAATGATCAATCAGTCACTCCATGAATGTGTAACCATTGTCTCTTATATAGATGTTGTTTTCTTTTCCTTGCCAGGATGAACTGTTGGAATATGGATTTGTGAAATTTCCATGTGGCATTGAGTGAGGTGAGAATTGGCCTGCTGATTTTGAATCTAGCCTGGTTCAGGATAGAATGTGTGAGATTATTACTTGGTATTTAGAATTAGAGTTTTGAGGTAAGTTGTGTTGAGGTGTTCATCTTACCACACTTATGTTCTGTACCAGGTGTACAGTGGGTAGACAAAAATAATGGGGCTGATTCCCTTATTTTTTCATGTTATTTTTTCTCACATATATATACAGGAATTTTTTTTATTTCATTAATTAAGCATCCTTATTTTATTTTATAATAAGTTTTTGAACTTGAATAAATACAAATAAACCAAAAAAGAAAAAAAAAGAAAAAAATTGCTAAAAATTGGCTCAAGATTGATGATGGATTAAAAAGAATATCAAAAAATAATTTACCATTGATTTATGAAGAGAGTGTCAGAAAATAGTAATAAGATGATAAGGAATTAGAAAAGGAAAAAAATAAATAAATTGATTCTACCATTGGGTAGAACCACCACCAGCCATGTTGACCACCTCCATGCAATCTGGCATTTATTTCACAAGATTTTTGAGTTTTTGATACAGAAAGTTTTCCCAGGCGCTTTAGAGAGCTCTTTCTATCTCTTGGGTGGTCTTTGGTTGGTACAATTGTTGAATATTGCATTTTAAAATTTTCCATAAGTTCTTGATTGGACTGAGGTTGGGTGATTGAGCTGGCCAAAAGAAATTTTTGACGCCAGAGCATTTCCAGCCTTGTCTTATTTTTACCTTATGGACTGGGGCCCTGTCTTCCAATAAAAAACTTTGGAGAGGTTGAAATTCTTGATCCATGGGCCAAGACCCCCTTCATAAAAAATTTCAATGAAATACTTTGCTGTTTGTTGTTTGGGGGGGCATGATGAAAAGTGGGGAGGTGCTTTGACCAATGAAAGCACCCCAGACCATAACAGAAGACCTCCCACTCTTGAATGTGGGGGCTAAGCATTCTGGTTTGAATTTTTGTTGAGGGTTTCTCCAGACCATGACTTTCTGCAAGTCCTTGCCAACTTCAAAGCGTTATTTTTTGGTCCAAATCACCTTCATCCAATCTTTCATGGTCCAATGGGTGTGCTTGGAAGCAAGGGTGAGTCTTCTTCTTTTTGTTCACTGGTCAAATTGGGCTTCTTGTCAGCCACTCTTGAGTATAAACCCAATTCATGGGCTCTTTGTTGAATTTTCCAATTCAATACATCTTGCATGATCAAATTGTGGATCTTGGGCGCCTTCAATTTCCAGTTTCTCTTGATGATTTGGCCCAGCTCAAAAAGATCTTGGTCCTTTAGTTTTTCAGGTTGTCCATATTATTTTGAAAATTTGATGGTCCCTTGATTGCGGAAGCATTTTAGGAAATTATAAGTTGTTGTCCTTGGAATCACCAATTTTGATGAAATTTTGTTCCCAAAAGAGCCAGTGTCATACATACCAACAACCCTGACCTCAACATCATCTGGTAAGTGTTTTTTTTGTTTTTATTCATTAACTATAAGTAAAAAATTGACAAAAAAATAAAAAATTAGTAAAAATTTAAGAAAAAAAAGACAATGAGAAAAAAACTTCATAAATTCATCTGTTGAGGTGATTGGAAGAGGTGATTGTCCAGGATGGAGGGGAAGCAACTGATGTGGTCAAGAGGAAGAGATCAAGCCCAGTTTTTGAATGGAGTTGCGCAAGGATATTGGTTTGGTTTGTAGTTGGTGGGTGTGGGCACTTTGAAAATCAGTCCCACAACATTTGTCTACCCACTGTACATGTCAGTCCAATATCTCTTCAGAGATGGACCAAGAATGATTGTGGCTGCATTCTTAGCAGTCTCATTTCAAAAATCATCATCCAACCCCATCATCATTTTAACAATCCTCTAATACTAATCCTACCAACCATCCTCCTCCCCCCTGGGCTCTGGCCCATCACCACTATCATCATTCTCAGTTATCAATTAACCCAATCACCCATCCTGTTGAAATCAACTCAAACTGAAAAAAATCTCACCTCTTTCTCACTCAATTGCAAGCAGAAACTTTTATTACTCTTATCAGGCTACTCCTGTCCCTCAGCCAATGTATTCTTGTTACCATTTCTTCCTACTTTCTTTAATCATTTGGCCTTTATATTAGCCCTTCAAAAATCCTCCTTCTTCAAAAAGAAATAAAAAATATTAAACATCAAAACAAGCTTGAAAAAACACAAAAAAAAACTTATCACTAGAAAAATAAAAGAAAATGAACAACTGGAGGAGTTGAAGGATGAGAAACCTAATGTCTTGCTCCATAAAAAACTTACTTTCATCAATGGGTATTCTGCTTGTTCTCAATTCATTCAGCATCAAACCCCTCAGCAAATTTCCCATCAAGATGAAAAAAATTTTAAGTGTGGTGAATCCATATGGCAGCATACCAAGTTTATTTTTAGAATTTACTCCTTTTGAAATTGATGGGAGTTTTTTAGCTGATTGGAAGCATCTCAATGCTTACAAATTTAAACATGGGATTGAGAAAAAAATTATTTCTTCTGATACTGTTGATGGCCAGTGTTCATATTTCTATCAGAATGGAATAATACTAGTCACAAAATTATATCTTCCTGAAAGTGAAATTTGAAAGTTATGAAATATTGAAATGATTCTTGAAGTTTTTCAAAAAAAAATTCTTTGGATTCCTAATTGTTGAAGTGGATTAGAACTGAATTTTTCAAACATTAATGTTCAACACAACAAAAAATACCTGTAAATTCAACAAAAATATAATTACAGAAGGAATTCTGTGAAAGATGAGGAAAAATTTATTTTGGAAAAATGCTCTCATTTCATTTCAGAAAACAAGGAAAGATTGTGCTACTAGGTGGAAAAACCATGGTAAATGGGGAGAAATCAGGGAGAAGAAATTTGGAAACCACATGGAATCTGAGAGGAAATAAAATAGAAATTTTGGAGAAGACCAATGAAAATAATAAGGAAGACCAGAAGAAAATAATGAGAAAACTAGGAGATTGAAAGGGGAAATATAATGGAATAAAAACAGAAACAAATGTAAATAATCTGAGAAATTTTGAAGAAACTGATTATAAAATGGGTTAAGCTGTGTTCCCAAATGATAGAAACATTTTAGAAATTTATTGGATTTGACCATCCATTTGAAGGATGTGAAGTCTCTGGTCAGCTAGAGAAGCCTGATTTTTCCTGGTGCATGAGGCCCCCAGATGCCAGCAGTAAACAATAGCAGCTAACCCACAAAAGTTCATTTTTTTTCTTGAATTTTCACATGGGATCACCATACTATATCCTTGCTCCACCAATGGTTCTGTTGTGTTCCACATGATACTCCTAGCTTGTGAACAAAGAAATATAGAAAAGCTATGACAACAATCTGTCAAACAACCACCCCACGTACTATAGGGAACTCTTATATGATTGTGAGTGAAAATGAGGAGACTGAGTGTGAGGGATAAGTGCAAGATAGCAAGGCTAACTGAAAAGTGCAAACTGAAGGTTCAATGGCTCAAAAAACAGCAAGAGGGATGAAGTGTTCCAATAGAGGGAAACCAAGGCAAAGCCCAATGTGATGACTTGTCTTAGCAGAATGCAAGAATGTATGAAATTAACTAACTGAGTAGACAATCTTCAAGCAGGCAGCATAGCCTTTATAAGGTAATCCAATGTGACTATATACAACCTGATGGATGGTCATCTACAGCTAGGGAGCAATGATGCAATGAATGACAAGAATGGAATGGGAAAATGAAATAAACAGTATATTCTTTTCCACAGTCATAGCATAGGTGCAAGACAATAGAACATAAGAGTAAAGAGGTGTAATGGGTGAGACATGGAAGGAATGACATGTGAAGACAATGAAAATGAATGGATATAGTTATGCAGGGAAGGGAGCTATTCCTTTGGCAAACTATACAGTTTATATGGCTATCTAGGCATGGGTGCAAGCTAGTGTGATTGTTTGACCAAGAATGGAATTCCAAGGGCTGATGATACCCAGGGGTAGAAGAGCAAAGCTTGAATGAATGGTCAACCAGATTAGAGTTAACTTCAAAGATTTGCAAGTGTATACTGAGTTTCCAAGATTGGAAGGTTGTTATGCAAGCCAGAGGTAGTAAGCAGAAGGCACCATTCATGTTGTGCTTTATTTGTTTCACACTTTATGGACTGAGGTAGATGGTACTGAGGAAAAGGATATGTTGGAATTTGAAGACAATGACCTTTACCCTTGAAGTGTTACACAATCACACACCTGATCAAGGCAATACATTTTCAACCCTGTTTGTTGTATGTAGCACATGTAGGGTTTTACTAAGACTCATCACACAGACACACAACCTGACCAGAGAAGGACTGAATAATAATGTAGTCCTCAAAACTAATTTCAATCCCTGAGCCTGCTGAATCTTGTCTATGTCGGTAAATCAGGTTTGAACAAAAAGGCTGTACTTACAGTCTACCTTTAGCCTTGTTTTACCTCTCTCTTTTTCTTCACTCAGTTTTTTTCATGTTATCTTCACTGTACCACCCTTAGCTACCTTCTTTCTCATCCATCTTGTGTCTGTCTATTCTGGTCCCAACACCTGAGCTCTTGCCCTTAGCACTTGCTGGTGTTTCTTTTTAGGTCTGATTTCATTCAGTTGCTTCTGATGTTTCTTCCATAGTGTTTATTTCAACCCTCTTTATGCTTACTTGGAATCATACTCATTGTCATTCATCTTAACTTCATCACTCTTAGGTACCTTCTTTCTCATCCATCTTGTGTCTATCTCTTTTGTTAGCCTTTGCCCTTAACACTCACTGGTGTTTGTTTTCAGGTACCTTCCTTCTTATCCATCTTGTGTCCGTCTCTTTTGGTCACAAGACCTGAGCCCTGGCCCTGGACACTCGCTGGTGTTTCCTTTCTGCACACTCCTGCAGTCAAGCAATAAAACTTAGGATGTTCTATTTTTTCGGACTCTTCATCTGAGGAAATGAATAATTCCTTCATGATCTGCCCTTGATTGTTTGGCATACTCCTCAAGCTCAGTTGGGTCCAGGCTTGAGATAGTTTCCAGTGTTGACACAATCGTAACAAGCTTTGAGGGTAGGGCAAAAGTTTTTTCAAAAAAAATTAGTGGGAGATACCAATAGCGGCTAGTTTGTTATCAAACGGAAATCCGATAACTTACTAGCTCCCCCGCTGTACCCGCTGCACTCAAACTGACCTTGGGAACTTTGACAGGCTTGATTCGTAAAAAATGGTGTTGTTAGGAGAGTTGTTTCAAGAGACGCCAAAATGAATGCATAAGAAGAGGAATAGGACAACATTAGCATTAAGATGTTGACAAGTGAGTAAACTATTACGTTGAACGAGAGCACGGACTGGGCGAGCCAGGAGCAGATCATTAAATTCCAAGACTTACTGTAGGTCGAGTGACCATCCCAATCAAACGACACATCACAGACCTGCTTTGTCAATCCTATCTGAGGGCTTGAATTTGCAGTACGAGGTGGTCGGCACCCAGTGCCGGCTAGTGCAGGAGATGAGTAGGACATGCAACCGATTATCAGCTGCTATCGGAGCACGATCTCTGGTTTGAAAACTTATCCACTCACTGACAAACGGCCCGGTGCATGTACCATAGCAAGTGTATACGTTAGGGGGCGTGTTGCAAGCTAATCACCAGAATCATTAGGAAAACCAAATGTAGCGTGATTTAAATCCGTTAATCATTTCAAGGGTAATATGTCCATCTTTGCTCTAACATTGACTGATGCTTTGCGTCCACTTGATAAGCCGGAGGTGCTTGGAACTTACTGGCAATTCGACCAGGATATCCGACGTTGTAAATTGTACACGTCCGAGGAGGTAAATTTGGCACCGCAACAGTTGCACTGATTGCGAGGGCGAGAATTAAGGCCGGAAGTTGGGTGGGATATAAGGTCATCATACGGGCGAGAAATCTGCTTGAGTTCCGATTATCCTTAGCGCGTTTCTGAGTCGTGGGCTCCAAGTGACTTCTAACTCACAGATACGCTCAGGGCGGCGCTGCGATGGTTTCTCTACCAGAAGACGAAAGGGCAATGGGCATTAAAAGAAAGACCGTTCCCGCCCAAGGGTAAATCCCCAAAAGACATGCGGTGCTTCATATGTCATCAAAATCAAGCAGGGAGTCGAGGCCCGCCTTGTCCTTATCAATCGCGCTTTGGGCGAGGGTAAGGCGCAGCCTGTGATTTATACATCAAATCTGGCATGACGGATGTTTGACAGAGACGTATGTGAGACTCTGCTGATTTACCAACAGATGCACCACCTACATACACTCCCCATGCCGAATCGGGGGCTGTGTGATGGCTCTGCTCATGGGTGTTTGATCACATGTGGTCAACCCAACCATGCATATTCAACCTGTCGTTCTGCAGGCGTTTCGAAGCCCGGTAGAGCAGACGGTTTCGCGCACGGTGGGCTGGCTCTCTCTGAAATCTCACAAAGCTCGTCAGTCTCTCCCAAAAGCCAACCTGCCAGAGCACCTCCGCGACCGCAAAGTCAGCCAAATAGGTGCTCTGGCGACCATGCCATCCTACCAACCCAAACGCCGCCCACCTGCCGCACACACCCACACCTCTGCACCAGCCACAACCCCACGGCCAACACCACACCGTGTGACCGCAGGGGGCGTAGTCACCACCATAGGAGGCCACCGCAACACACATCATAACATCCAGAATTTCTGTGTGTGTGTGTGTGTTTTGGTGTTTGCTTGTTGTTTTTGTTGGAGTTGAGTGGTGGTAAAACCATGAGTTAATACTCAGGTATTGCATTGCTTAAGGTTTATATAGTGGAATGTGCATGGTCATGTGTATGAATGTGTAACCTAAGGTAGTTATATTTGTATGGTTTAGTGTTTGTGTATCTACCCTAATGTGGTTACAACACACACCCCCATGACCATGCTACCAGCCGTCTCACAAGGCAAGGGACAACAAGAGAAAGAAACAAAAGGGCACATGGGAGGGAAGGTAACAAGCTCATCTAGCTGTGGCTCACATTTGAACTCAGGTAACATGCAACTTCTCTCTCAGTCTCAAAAAGGCCACTCTGCTTACCGCCTTTGTTAGAATGTTGGCCAGTTGGTCTTCTGAGCGGACCCACGTGAGATTGGTTTGTTTGTGGTAAAGAGCATTGTTTGCAATGTGGAAGTCGCGTTCCATGTGCCGGGTTTGTTTGTTTGCCACATCATTTTCTGCAATTTTGATTGCGGCCTTGTTGTCACAAAAAAGGAGACCTACACAAGTGGATTGCAGTATGTCTCTGACAAGGTGCCTTACCCACAGAATCTGCCTCATTACAACCCCAAGTGCCATGTAATCAGCATGGCAAGTAGACACTGCCACGCAAAGCTGCCATTGTGAGATCCACACAATGGGGCAGTTGAGAAAAGAAACCAGTATGCCATGGGTAGACCTCAAAAGCTCACCCCCCACGATGCATCACAGTACCCCTTCAGGGCCTTACCATTGTTGCAGGGTTTGAGAGTCAGTTTCAGATCCCTTGTTCCAGAGAGGTAAGCAATCAGGTGGTAAAGGCCCTTCCAGTGCAACACATCTGGACTGGTGGCAAATCTGGACAGGAGGTTTACTGCAAATGCTATGTCCGGGTGTGTGCCTACCACCAAGTAGCTCAGAGCACCTACCAGGGATAGGTACGCGTCTTTGTTTAAGGGTTGAGAGGACAAGTTGCTTACCGGGTTAAAATTGCTGGGCAGCGGCAATGCTTGCTTGGTGAACTTGTCCCAGTGTGTGTCCAGGATCAATTCAATCAGTCAAGGTTGGGAAAGGTTGAAGCTGTGGCCAGAGCGCTCAATCTCTATTCCAAAAATGGAGTCCAGCAAGGAGGACAACTTAATTTTTAGGGTATCCCGGAGGTTGCACTTGAGCTGACGCAGAGCCAACACATCCAAAGCAGTTACCACCCCATTGTCTATGTGTATCCAGATCACGCCGTTCCTTGTCTCATGCTCCAGCACATAAAGGGAGCCATTGTACTGCAAAGGTCAGTAGCCCAGCTTGGTGAGAAGGCCCCTCAGGTGCAGCCACCAACAGCATGCTGCCTGTTTAGTCCCATACAGGGCCTTCCGTAGGTGCAGGTACTTTCCTTTTGAAATCTTCATCCCTGGAGGGGGTTTTAACCATACTTCTTCAGGGATTGGGAAATTCAGGTAAGCAGCAACAAAATTAAAACTATGTACCGGCCATGGTCAGCAGAAGATGAAGGGACGCAAACATAGCTGTTGGTGCAAACATCTCTTCGAAATCAATACCCTCCACCTGGGTGTACCCTTTAGCCACGCAGCAAGCTTTGTATATAGACTCACCACCTCCAAAAGCCTTTTTGATGGCAAATACCCATTGGAACTCCAGGTGCACCCTGCCCTCCGGCATATTGCCCACTTCCCAGACACCCATCTCCTCCAGCTTCATCAGTTCCTCTTTGATGGCCTTCCTCCACCTAGCCCAATCGCCTGTTTTCATGGTGGTGGTGAAATTCTTTGGAACACTCACGTTATAGAATTTGCAAGTAGCTAGGATCTTATCAATGATCAGCTCCTGGCTATCAAAAAGGGCTTCCTTTGAGAAATCACCCAATTGCAGTGAATTTGCCACCGTCTTTGCACCATCTACGTCACTCGAGGCTGTCAGTGCCGGCGGCGGTGCAACAAATCTGGCCATGGGGGATTGGACAAAATGGCCTTCTGCTGGTACCCAGAAGAGCCAGCCTTTGGAATGCTCTAGGTAGGCCACAACAACTCCTTCAAAAGCCCGGTTGTCCAATTGTTTCCTTTGTTCCTCCGGGATGTGGACAAACGCCCTAGAGCCAAAGGCACGGAAATGTTCCACAGTCAGTTTGTTCTTGAAAAGCACCTTGTGTGGTGTGGACTGCCCACATAGTTTGTTTGGGAGTCTGTTTAAGACATAGCATGACCATACAAACGCAAAACCCCAAAACAATCAAGGGAGTTTTCTGTCAGACAGCACTGATTGTGCCATATCACTCACCGTGCGGTTGTACCTTTCAATCATCCGGTTTTGGTAATGGTGGTATGGGAGGGATCTCTCTGCCCTGATGCCTTTCCTGGATAAAAAGTTAGCCAGGGCTTTGTTGGCAAACTCTCCACCGTTGTCACTCCTGAAGCGCTTAACTTTCAACAAGGTCAGCCGCTCAACTTGTTCAATTGTTTCAATGATGAAGTCAGTAGCCTCCAATTTGGCAGGCAGAACTTTAAAAAAGGCATAGCTGCTTCTCACATCAAAGATAGTCAAAAGGTACTTGCCGTTGTTGAAAGTAGGGACCTCAAAAGGTCCTATCAGGTCCACTGCCAGGACATCCAGGGGCTCTGCATTCCGATTTGAGGAGTGCAGTGGATTCAGTCGAGTGCTCTTGCAAACCATGCATACCGGACAAACTATGTTACCCGCTGGTAGGCTGGATGGCAGCCCAAATCCCAGTCCAAGACAGTGTGGTGCTCTTTCATGAACGTTGTGGAAAGAATAAAGGTTATCCCCCTATAATTGTCCCAAGGTTTGGAAGTTAACGGTTCCCTGCGTTTGAAAGGAGATGAGGATGTCCAAAGTCGCACTTAAATGAGAGATAGAAATAAGGAGATAAAAAGAGAAAGAAAAGTAGAGAGAGAGTGAAATTGCCAATCCTTCAGTCCTAAGAACTTTCCACCTGGATGTGTATCCGGTATGAGTTCCTTTAATCTCCTGGTGAGATGAGTGATCCAATCCGATGATGTGATGGTCTGATTCCATTCCTCATTCCATGCCCCCCCTCCTCCCCAACCCGGAGTTGAGAGTGAGGATAAGTCCTCCCCCTCAACCCTAACCTAAGTACACGCGCAAATAATGTAAAAATAAAAAGAGCTTGGGCTCTGGTTAAATTAAAGGTAAAGAGAAATGAATGAAAGGAGCTTATAACGTCAAGCGTAACGGACCTGAGATCAGGAGGAAAAGGACACTCCGGTTGATGTATTGGCTGAACAGATGATGAATTCCACTTGAGAGCACTGGTGTTTATATAGACTAAATACACTATAGGCTGACAAGTGGTTGATTACAAAATGAATAAGGTAAAATTAGCATAAGCAGTTTAAGTGACATGGTAAGTGAAATGCTATGCTTGAAAAGTCTGAAAATCACTACTGAGAACACAGCCTAGTTATATTTTAGCCATTATTTTAATACTTCAATAAAAACAATAATACAAATCAAATCAATCCAATCAATGATTCTTTGAACTCCAGTGGAAGTCACATATATATAAACTCAAAATCTAACACACCCGCTTGACTTGCACTGGAGTAAGTTATGGAGGATGTTTGATTCTAATCATGTGTAGAATTGATAAAATTGACTAGGTTGATTTGTAGTTAGATTGAGTTGTGAGTGATTGAGCAAAGAGTAGCGCCTTGAGGGATTTGGATCCAACTGGCTGCAGGTCTTGCTGATACACAACAGTGTTGATTGGATTGGATTGGATTGGATTGGATTGATTGATTGATTGATTTATTGATTGATTGATTGATTGATTGATTGATTGATTGATTGATTGATTGATTGATTGATTGATTGATTGATTGATTGATCTTAGTTTTGTTTAAACCCAAACAAAAAACTCTTTCGACCAGAACGTCAGGTGGATCAGCAGGTCCAACGAGTGAAGTTGAAGTCAAGTTTGAACGAGCTGAAGGATTGGTTGATCAAAAGACCAAATTGACCCTCATGACGCCTTTGAGTAAGATTTTGTGGGGGGAGATGTAGGATAGGTGATTGGATCAATCGGCCCAATTGAGTAGTTGCAAGCAATCCTCCAGAGTCTCAAATCTGATGGATTGAAAGTCTTGGGGAAATGAGGATCAAGAGCTGATTGAGCGCCGGTGGTTTTCCTCTGGATCCATTGGACTCTGAGGGTCTTGGGGTCGATTTTGAAGCAATTCCTGAGCAGGTTTGAAGGATCAATAGAAGATCTTGAGTGAGGTCTTCAAGTGCTGATGAGATACTTGAGTTTATTCTTTTGATTGATGTGATTGGTCTGATGGAGTGCGGATGATTTCTGTTTGGGTCTCAACCTCGAGTCTAACTTTGAGCTCAATTGAACGTACCTCATGACGTCTTGAGAGGTGATGGCGAGGTGACAGAGGGATTGAAGATGGTTGATCATTGATTGAGAGTCATTGGACCAGGATCAAAAGGGCTGATGAGGAGTGAGGTGGTTATCTTGGGAGTTGATATTCTGAATTGGTCCCTGGAGGTTATTGATCAAGCTCGGGAAGGATTGAAGATGGTTGATGATCAATTGAGAGTTGTGGGACCAGGATTGAAAATCTTGAGTGGATGACATGTTGAGGAGGATGATGGTGAGATGGTTTGGTTGAATTCTTGGTTTCAGTCAAGTCGAGAAACTGGATTAGGTTCGCCATTGACCATTGGTTTGATCTTGCATGGTGGACCATTGTCGAATTCTTTGACGGGTGCAATGATTTGGGTATTGATCATATCCAGTTCAGGTTGAATGGTATCCCTAAGATCGGTGATTAACTCTTGATAGGAAGACATCTGTTTGATTGTCTTGACGGCATTGGGGTACCTTTCCGGCAAGTCAGCCTCGGTGTTCATGGGCGATAGCAGGGTGATATACGCCTGGCCAAAGTTGTGAGACAATACAAGCATTTTTGAGACTGCCTCCCAATAGGCCTTGGCGTCCTTGGTTAACTTGGCGGCTTCCTCCTCAACTTCCAACTCAATGGTGCCCTAGTGTTCATCCTCCACTCAATGGTGTCCTAGTTTTTGTCGTCAAAGTGGGTGGATAGGATGAGCTTGATAGTCTATGACAAGGCTCATCCTAATCTCCCCTCCTCGCCAAAAGAGTCAAAGATTGGCTTTCAGGATGAGACTGTTGAAGGCGGAACAGTTGAATGAAAGGCCGTTGGCTTGGGTTGAGTAAAGGCTTTTAACCGTGTAAAAATAAAAAGAGCTTGGGCTCTGGTTAAATTAAAGGTAAAGAGAAATGAATGAAAGGAGCTTATAACGTCAAGCGTAACGGACCTGAGATCAGGAGGAAAAGGACACTCCGGTTGATGTATTGGCTGAACAGATGATGAATTCCACTTGAGAGCACTGGTGTTTATATAGACTAAATACACTATAGGCTGACAAGTGGTTGATTACAAAATGAATAAGGTAAAATTAGCATAAGCAGTTTAAGTGACATGGTAAGTGAAATGCTATGCTTGAAAAGTCTGAAAATCACTACTGAGAACACAGCCTAGTTATATTTTAGCCATTATTTTAATACTTCAATAGAAACAATAATACAAATCAAATCAATCCAATCAATGATTCTTTGAACTCCAGTGGAAGTCACATATATATAAACTCAAAATCTAACAAATAAAAGTATGACAAAGAAACAGAAAGCAATCCCAAAAAAGAAACCCTAGCCTCCTCTCCCCACCTCCTTACCAAACTCCCCCCAACATCCGTACGCCGTTCTGTCCATCCGGTTTGTCCTTCTCATGACGCGGTCCTTGCACTGCACCCTACTTGGAGACCCCTGCGCCTGTCCTTATCCGTTTGTCCGTGCCCGTCGTGGGTGTTTGGTAATATCCGGCATGATCCGCGCCCTTGCACGCGCGCTCCATCCATTCCTTCATAGCCCGCAGATTGCTCCACCCCTACGTATCCGAACCGGTGTGCCCACAAACCTAGTCAAGCGCACTACCTTCCAAATCCAATCTCCGGGGAGGATCGCCGCCCACGCCGCATTCAATTCTGAGCCCAACCCGTCCACCAGGTGCGGAGCCAAACAGCGGCTGCTTCTGATCCAGCAGCTGCCGCTGCTGAGCACTCCGCATACCCTAATGCTGAGCCCGCTTGCCTCCAATGCTGAGCGCTCAGCCGCGACGCAGTTCCCAATCCGTGTCTATAAATTGACACCACAACGTGAGTCGGGAAAGGCTGCGCCCTGCGGGCTTGCACGGATTGGAATGCTTGTGTGGATTGGAAGGCTTGCGCAGATTGGACGGATTGCGCGGATTGGAAGGCTTGCGCGGATCGGAAAGCTTGCGCGGATTGGAAGGCTTGCGCAGATCGGACGGATTGCGCAGATTGGAAGGCTTGCGCGGATTGGACGGCTTGCACGGATTGGACGGCTTGCACGAATTGGACGGCTTGCGCGGATCAAGCGGATCGCGCATCGCAAGAAGCGCGGATTGGATCACGCAGGTACGCCCCGGATACCTGGAACGGGTTTTTGGGAGGACACATCATGAGAAGGACAAACCAGCGGGCAACACAGACGGGGCATGGGGCAGGGGAGGTGGAGCATGGGTTACGGGACGCGGGACAGAGGGATAGGGTTGGGCTAGGGTTCTGTGGCTTAGGGGTTGTATTCCATCATTCTTGCTTACTTGCGGTTGTACTTAGGTTAGGGTTGAGAGCGAGGACTTAAATACTTCACTCTCAACTCCGGGTTGTAAGGGAGATCATCACATCAGATTGGATTGGAATGGAAAGGAAGGAATTCATCTTATTATCACTCTATCACTCTCTCACACACACTCTCTCTCTCTCTGGACTGGCTGCATCCAATCTCCTTACAGATGCTTTGATCAATAACTTCCGGACTTGAGGACAACTTCAGGGGGTATTGCCCCCTCTTGTTTCCACATCTGGGGGTCTGGCCGCGAACAATCTTTTTTCAAAGTCTCTCCAAGGTACTCACGGATGCTACCAACAGCCACTTCTTTTTGTTCCTCCTCCCATGGCCTCTGCGCTACCCCATGGATTTACCCGCATATTCAACTCAACATTGTGGAAGTGGAGCAATTCATCTCATGGTATGAAATGATTGCGGACTCTGAAGGCGCTTTGGATTTTGAGAAGGCGCGCCATGTTGTCCTGTTCATCAAGGACGCAGAAGCGCGTTGGGATGTAGAGGAGATGGGAGGCTACCTGAACCTGGATTGGCCAGCACTGAAGGAGGACATGCTGGCAAGATGGGGGAGGTGCGGCTCCCGCTTTTGGAAGGAAAATCTCAAGCCATCTGCGGAATTGGATTACAAGGCAGGCGCGCGCGGCGGGATCCGGTTGCAAGCAGAATTGGATTACGCGGAGCTGTATTACAGGGCAGTGTGCGTTCCGGCCCCACCACCAGCAACCATCCCTTGGGCTAGCAAACTTGCGGAGGTGGAAAGGGGCCTTGAGGCCTACCTGGAGAGTATTCAGTGTCCCAGCGCGCCTGCGCCCCGCGTGTGCGCAAATGGGGACAACAACGGCCATTGGCGTACAGGACACAGGCACCGGACAGCAGATTGGAACGCAGGATTGGTTTCCCCAGTGGAGATGGGGTATGTGATGGAGAAGCGGGTCTTGGTGGAACCGGTTCAGCCTTCTGACAAGAAGCGGGGGAGGACGACAAAGGAAAAGGGAACGGATTCTCCGTGCCACCCGGGAACCGGTGAACGGCAGATGGGCCTTGCAAAGAAGGTAGACGTGGCGGCGGAAGAGACGGAACACACGTCGGAGGATCACGAACCAAGCCAGACCTCTTTGAAGGCGGGGAGCGCGCATTTGGAAAGGTTAGGGGCAGCGGCAGAAGGGACAAACCAAACGCCAAAGGATGGCAACCAGAGCCGGACCCCTTTGACGGTGGGGAGAATGAGGATGGGGCAGAAGGATGTGGCAGAAACGGAAAGGATGGGCATTTAATGGACGGACGGGGGGCCGGAGTGTGGGACATATGGTCCCAGAACGGGCGCGCAGCCATCACGGCTAGCAAGAGCCTTGGGGTTGGTGCAGCGGACGCTTGCGGCAGGGCTTCAGGGGTGGAACAGGGAGGGATTGGATGCCAACGGCACAACTGGGGAAAAGAACAATGGATTGGCAGGGATGCTGGCGACGGAAGGTGCGTCGGGACGGAAGGTTGAGGAATCAGCTGGCAAAGAAGGCCCCTGCGGGATTGGTTGAGGCAACACGCCGCGGATCTGGTGATGAGTATAAAGGGCGCGGTTGGCTGAGGACAGTGGCAAAGTTGGGGGGGGAAGCTAGCGCAGGGTGGAAGGTTGGAGTTGGGAGGCAGGAAGCGGGCTCAAAAAAAAAAAAGAAACTTTTTTTCTCTTGTTCCTTCTTATCTATTCATTCTTCCTTTTCATTTTTTTTTCTCTTCCTGTCTCTCTCAAGGATTGCGTACGCGCGCTGGCGCGTTGAGTTCTCCCCATGTACTCTTGCGGATACTCTCACTGGCTTGGATTTCTCACTTTCAGACTCTCACTGGCGCGGATTTCTCACCTTTGCCAATTTCTCTCACTGGCGCGGATCTTCTCTCTCCAAGGCACGGATCTTGCGCGCGGTTCTTATTCTCTCTAAGGGACTCACAATCCCAAAGGCTACTCAATTGTGCACAACGTGTGTCTTTTTGTGTATAGGCGCTGAATACAAAGGAGAAAGGATAGGAGAAGGAAAGGAAGGGAGGGGGGGCGATCCGTCTAAGTTGGTCCAGCTCTCATCATTTTCACCGCGTCCAAGCAAGCCGCGGCAACCAAGTTGCAAAATGAGGCCAGAAGGTTGCGCCGGGAGTTGGCGTTGTGACCATGCGGCGTGGCTAGGAACCTCTGGAGGAGTCCATCCGCGTTTTTTGCCATTGCTTCAAACCTCGCAAGTGGGACAGCCGGAACAATTGGAATGAAGTCCGGGATCTTGGGTAGTGTAATTGCTGGCAAGGAGTGGGGTAGTTGCGACAAGTGGGGGAGGGGTTGCAACTACGGAAGGTGAGGTGGTGGGAGATCTCTGGGGACAGAACTCAAGTTGAGGGGGGATGTGGTGCTCTTTCATGAACGCGAGTTGGGAAAGGCTGCGCGCTGCCAGATTGCGCGGATTGGAATGCTTGAGCGGATCGGAAGGCTTGCGCAGATTGGACGGATTGCGCGGATTGGAAGGCTTGCGCGGATTGGAAAGCTTGGGCGGATTGGAAGGCTTGCGCAGATCGGACCAATTGCGCGGATTGGAAGGCTCACGCGGATTGGACGGCTTGCGCGGATTGGACGGCTTGCCTGGATCAAGTGGATTGCACATTGCAAGACGCGCAGATTGGATCACGCGGGTACGCCCCGGATACCTGGAATGGGTTTTTGGGCAGACGCATCATGAGAAGGACGAACCAGCGGGCAACATGGACGGGGCATGGGGCAGGGGAGGTGGAGCATGGGTTACGGGACGCGGGACAGAGGGATAGGGTTGGGCTAGGGTTCTGTGGCTTAGGGGTTGTATTCCATCATTCTTGCTTACTTGCGGTTGTACTTAGGTTAGGGTTGAGAGCGAGGACTTAAATACTTCACTCTCAACTCCGGGTTGTAAGGGAGATCATCACATCAGATTGGATTGGATTGGAAAGGAAGGAATTAATCTTATTATCACTCTATCACTCTCTCTCTCCCTCTCTCTCTCTCTCTTGACCGGCTGCATCCAATCTCCTTACAGATGCTTCAATCAATAACTTCCGGAACTCAAGGACAACTTAAGGGGTGTAGCCCACCTCTTGTTTCCACAACAGATCATCTTACGTATCTCTCTAATTCCCATGTGTCCAAAAATGCAATTCCAAAATAGAAGTGTCTTCTCAGACTTGCTCAGGCTATGCTCATTCCATTGGTAGGCAATTGGTCGCTCAATGGGGGCAATAAAAATGTCAGAATAGTCCGGTTTCCACTTCTCAGCTGCATGGAGGATTGGGGAGAGCCCCTGCGCGCCCTCTGTTATCATAGCAGGGCCAGTGCGTGATGCATTGTGTCATAACCACAGTTTGACTAAGTCTTCTCAGCCTCACTCAGCCCTCAGCCAATCTCAGTCCAGCTCAATCACACTCTACTGCTGGATATCCTAAAGTATCCCCCTGCATATCCTGCAGCCTTTAGGTAATCTCACAGGCATACCCTCTACCTCTCTATGGCTTGGTGCATCCTCATCTCTCCTTCAACTCTATCTAGCATGAGAAGTACACACAGTAAACCCATAGTAAATACTCCTGGCTGGACAACCCATACTCCAGTTCAGTACATGACCTTCCTGGACAGGCCCATTACTCAACCTGTCAATCTGCAACCTCCAACCCAATTGGTCCACATGTAATGCCATGGGCCTCCCAGCCCAGCACCAGTCATCCAATCCTCAAGGCCTCCTCTCAGCTCTCACATATACTGGCCTCTCTTCTCCTCTTGGACTAATTCCCCCAAGGAATTAGTATACTACTTCTTATTGGTTAGTCCCTCATCCAATAGGTGTCAACTCAGCACAAGAAAACCAACCAGCCTACCTTACTCATCTCCCCTATCCCTCTGGTGTTACTCTTACAGGATTCCCTCATCACAATCCTTCAGAGCCTTACCTCTGGATTCTTCTCCTCATCATTGTCCTTACTCTAAATCTCTTCTTCATATGCAATTAATCTCTTTATCTCTATCCTGAGTTCTGTGAGCAGTAGTGCCTGTGCCTTCAGCCCCTTGCACGCCAGGGGCAGTTGTGACATTATACTAATTCCTTCCCCTTGATTACTACCCACCTCTATATTCCAATAGACCCATTCCATCTATCCGCAACCATTCCATCTCCTGGACAACACTACCTACAATATTTGTGGGCGTGTGTGGAATAGAGCTAAACAGTGTGTGGCCTCCGAGTTTCCAAAGGTACATCCTGCAGAATTTGTCTGCCTCAACCCCTCTCCTGGAATTGGCCCTTAAATGACGTTTCGACAGGGACTTTGACCTTTGACTTTGATTTTTGACTTTGATGCTTCGACTTTGAACTTTGACTTTGACGCTTTGACTTTGACACTTTGACCTCAACCTTTGACTTTGACACTTCAACTTTGACCTTTGACTTTGTCACTTTGACTTTGACGGCATGTTGTACAAGTGCAAGACTTTTTCTTGCGGCCAAATTCTCTCCCTCATCTTCCCTGGGTACTTTCTTGGGTCACTCCCCTACGGCATACTTAGAAACCATGCCTCTTTGACGTGCAAGAACTTCCATCATCACCAGTCCACCTTTTACTAGGGCAGCCCAAGGATGTGGCACTACCATAGAAATACAAGACCACAATCAATCTACTCCTCAAGCCCGTGGACGAGGGAGGACCTTTTCCAACCTCCCTGAACCAGCTTCCAACACCATGGACACTGGTATCCTTCCTCCAGCTCCTCCAAGAGCTTCTTTGTCCCCTGCTCCTCCTGTTTTCAGACTATTTATTAATTTAATGATTGGTCAATATCCCCAAGCAGGTTATGGATTGGACTCCCCATTGTACAATCCCAGCCTAATTCCTCTCCCTGAGGATGTGGAAGAGGAGGAAGAAAGCAAGGACTCAGGTTTTGACTTGAGGATCCTTAGCAACCTTAACTCACCAACCTCTGGACCTCAGGAAGAGGCTTCTCAACCTTCCGCTTCCACTGCAACCCCAGCTCCTCCAAGTCAACCTCCTCAACCTACAACAGTGCACCCTACTCTCCTAGCCTTGCTTCAAACCATGACTTCAGCAGTGGCCAAACTCTCTCAACCCCCAACAACTAGTACTTCCCACTCAGGAACCTTCAAAGCCCCATTGATGAAACCGCCAGAAAAATTTGAAGGCAATAACCCTACCAAGCTCAGACCTTTCCTACAAGCTTGTGAACTCATCTTTGCAAACAACAAAGGGAACTTCCGTGTGGATTGAAGGAAAGTTCTGTTTGATGTCTCCTACCTCACTGGGAACGCAAACTGTTGGATTCAACCCTACTTGGCTCATCTCACCAATCAAGAGCCCTCATTCCTGCTCAACTCCTGGCAACACTTCACAGAAAAACTTCATACTCTCTTTGGTGATTGTCTGGAAACGGCCAAGGCAGAGAAGGAACTTGGGAATTTGAAGATGAAGGACTCTGGATATGCCTCAACCCACATCACGGAATTTCATTCCCTTATGACAAAAGTCTCTGGATGGGGGGGTAGAGCCTTCTACTTCCACTTTTGCCAAAGACTCCCTGCCCAACTTCTGGATCAATTAGCCGGCTATGATGGTTCTGTAGACATCCTTCAAGACCTTATGGATGTAGTGTTGGATTACAATACCAGGTACCACGAACAAGTCAAGGAGAAGTCTTCCCATTCAAGCCACCCTAAACAGCAAAATTCCTCTCAATCCCAAGCCAATTCTTCCTAGTCTGACAAGGGCAAAGGTAAGGCCAAGAAGAAAGACAAATCTGCAAAGAAACAATCCTCTCAAACCAAACCTACCTTGGACTTAGGTCCTGATGGCAAGCTCAAGGCTGAAGAAAAGGCAAGAAGGGAGAAGGAGGGACTATGTATGTATTGTGCAGGGAAGCACAAGACGGACGACTGCAAAAAGAAGCCTGTCTCCAACACCAACTCTTCCTCTACCTCCAAGCCAAAAAACAATTAGGTGGTTTTCCTGCTGTACTCCAGGATTATCACCCTACTGACGTTAGGGTACAAAAGATACAAAAAGACCACTCTTACCAACTTTCCAAAGGCTTAAATTTTATTCTTTTTCACCAGGACTTGATTTATAGTGTATTGATTGATTCAGGTGCTACTCAATCTGCAATGGCTAACACCATGGTTCTAAAGTTTTCATTGCAGCCCATACCTCTGGGCAAATCTATTCCTCTTTTCAATTTCAGTCCAAATGAGTCACCCTCTCAACTAATCTCCCACCAGGCAACTTGGGTGGTCTCTCTTCCTTCTTTTCCTAGCTTTGAATGGGAATTCCTCCTTGTCAACGCACCATTCTCAGAAGACCTCATCCTGGGAATTGACTTCCTTCACCACTGGAATCCAGAAGTAAACTGGAGAATGGGGCTGATCACCCCAAGACACCAGCCTGCTGACAATTTTTCCTCCCAATCCGTTGAACTCAACATGGCTAACCTACCTACAACTGGTTCCTCTCCCACTCTGCCTCTGGCACTGAAGTCCATTGCACTCCCCTTCACTTCAGAACCCTTGCATCCTCAACACCCCATCCAATTTCCATTGAGTTCAACGATTTCCCATCTTGCTTGGATATTCACTGATCCCTTGACCACTCCTTTGGAGGAGGAACCTAGGGATTCATCCTTGCATATCATGCAATTGGTTACCCCTTCTAACATTTCTGATACTCCCCATAAGAAAGCTTCAGCTGACTGGGACAAGTTTGACATTGACAAAGATCCTAAAGAAATAGAAACTGTGTTGGAAAAAGTTCCTTCTGATTACCATTCTTTTCTTGATGTTTTCTCCAAGGTTAAAGCAGATCAACTCCCTCCTCACCGCGCTTACAATCACCACATCAAACTGGAAGGCCCACTCCCTCCAGTTGGGCCCATCTATTCCCTATCCCAAGGTGAAAAGGCAACCCTACAAGCCTACATAGCAGAGAATGTAGAGAAAGGTTTCATCTGCTCCAGCACTTCAAGCACTGGAGCACCTGTTCTTTTTGTTAAAAAGAAGGATGGGAGTTCGCGGTTGTGTGTTGACTACCGCAAGCTTAACGCTGTCACCAGGAAGAACCGTTACCTGCTTCCTCCAATGACTTTATTACTGACTGTCCTCTCAGGTTCTTCCATCTTCACCAAAATTGACCTCAGAGGCGCCTACAATCTATTGCGCATCAAGGAAGGAGATGAACACCTAACAGCATTCAGATCTCAGTTTGGAAGCTATGAATACCTGGTCATTCCCTTTGGGCTGACCAATGCCCTAGCTTCTTTCCAAAATCTTATAAATGACATCCCTGCTGATCTCCTCACAATTTATGTGGTGGTTTACCTTGACAATATCCTCATTTTCTCAAAAAACTTACAGGAACACATCCCTCATGTGTGTGAAGTACTGGCCAGGCTCAGAAAACACAAGTTATATGCAAAAGCCTCCAAATGCGACTTCCATGCACCTTCTGTAGAATATCTGGGCTATGTGGTCTCAGGGGATGGGATCTTTATGGAAAACAACAAAGTCAAAACCATCCTTACCTGGCCTACTCCTACAAACAGGAAGGCTTTGCAATCTTTCCTTGGGTTTTCTAACTTCTATTGCAGGTTCATAAAGAACTACTCCAAACAGGTCTCCCACCTCACCTCTATCGCTGGAAACAGCTCCCCTTTCAACCTCACTCCTGAAGCCTTGCAACAATTTGAAAACATCAAGCAAGCTTTTACCCAAGCTCCAGTCCTTCGCCATTTTGATCACCTCCTGAGAACCTATGTTGAGGCTGATGCCAGTGACTATGCCCTGGGTGCAGTCCTGCACCAGGTTACTGCTGATAACACTAAACACCCTATTGATTTTGACAGCAGGAAAATTTCCAGTGCTGAACTCAACTATGAAATCCATGACAAAGAGCTCCTTGCTATTGTTTTTGCCCTGCAGCAATGGAGGTCCTACCTCTTGAGCATTACTGACCCTTTTGAAGTGCTAACTGATCATGCCTCTTTGAAGTATTTTATGTCTTCCAAGGTCCTTACTAGAAGACAGGCCTGTTGGGCAGAATTCCTCTCTGAATTCAATTTTCTGATCACTTACAGGCCTGGCAAACTTTCAACCATCCCAGATATCCTGTCATGTTGGGAAAACGTGTATCCAGCGGGGGGAACTCCATATTCTGAAAAGAATCCTGGGAATTTTCAACAGCTTCTGAAACAAAATGAAGTTGAAACTTCCAAACTCTTTTTCCTTTCTGCTAATAAACTTGACAATAAACTGAGTGAATCGACTTCTGGTAAACAAGCTGACAAGTTATTTCAGGGCATCATTAAAAGATTGAATAAGAATGAAGAAGTAACTGATTACTCCTTAGACCCCTTTAGTGGCTTACTCCTGTTTCAGGGTAAAGTGGTCATACCTGACCAAGCTAACCATCTTAAAAAAACAATACTCTATCAAAGAAATGATTCTCCTCTTGCAGGTCACCCTGGCCAACAGAAGACTCAACCTCATCAAGAGATCTTTCTCCTGGAATGGAATGTCAAAGGATGTCAAGAACTATGTTTCAGCTTGCTACCTTTGCAACAGGAATAAGGCAAGGCATGAAAAGAAACTAGGACTTCTCAAACCTCTTCCAATTCCTGATGGTCCTTGGACCTCACTCTCTATGGACTTCATCTCTCAACTCCCTCTCTCCAATGGATTTGATTCTATTCTTGTTGTGGTGGACCGTTTCTCTAAGATGGCCCTCTTCATTAAAACAACCGGTACACTGACTGCAGTAGAACTTGCTAACCTTTTCATCAGTCATGTCTTCTCCAAAAATGGCCTACCTGCTGACATAATAAGTGACCAAGGCTCCTTATTCATTTCTTCTTTCTGGAAAACACTTTGTGAAAAATTACAGATCCAAAGGAATCTCTCCACAGCCTACCATCCTGAAACAGATGGTCAAACTGAAAGAGTCAACCAAGTACTAGAACAATACCTCAGAATGTATATCAGTTATCATCAGGAAGACTGGGATACTTGGCTCCCTTTGGCAGAATTCTCTTACAACAACAGTGTCCATACTTCTACCCAGCAATCACCCTTCTTTACCCTCTATGGAAGGCACCCAAGCTTTGACTTCCTGCATGTGTTGGACAACCAACCTGCCAGTCACTACCTGGACCAGATTCAGAAGAACCAGATCCAAATAAAGAAAGAATTGAAAGAGTCTATGGATAAGTATAAGTACTATGCTGACCTTAATAGAAAAGACATTCCAAAAGGTATTGCTCCTGGGAATAAAGTTTGGTTATCTGCAAAGAATATCAGTACTAACAGACCTTCCAAGAAGCTCTCTGAGCGTTGGTTGGGTCCTTTTCTCATTATCAAATGTATAGGATCTCATGCCTTCAAACTCCAACTCCCTGATCAATGGTCCTCCATCCACCCCGTCTTTCACGCTTCCCTTCTCAAACCCTACTCCTCAGACCCAGACTCTCCTAACCATCATCCACCCCCATAACCAGTGGAAATTGATGGCCAGGAAGAGTGGGAAGTGTCTCAAATCCTGGACTCCAAGATTAGACGTGGCAAACTCCTCTATTTATTCAAGTGGAAAGGTTTTTTAGAAGACTCTGAAAGAACCTCATGGGAACCAGTAGCAAATCTCACCAACTGTTCAGCCCTTCTCCATGACTTCAACTCACTCTATCCTTCCAAACCCAAACCCTCATAATGGCCACTCTTTCCCCCAAGAAACTCCATCCCTGTCCTTTTTGCTTCCTCCATAATTCTAAAATTCACTCTCCCAAAACAATAAACCAAATCAAGTCTCTTTCCATTCCATCCATCTACATAAAGAAAACAAAAAAAAATTTCTATCTACCATTCCCTTTCAATCTTATCAATCAAATCAGTAATTTTAGCTACCCAAACACTAGCAAATTTGATTTTCCTTCCCTCATATTCCTCCTTATCTTTAGCAGTAGCTCCCAAATCATATGTTACACCAGGAAAAGATAAAAAATCCTCTAGCTCTGCCAACACTTCCTTTTTTGCCTCCTTCTTTTCCTTCTTCTTCTCCACTTCTTCCCCATTATTCAAACTCCATCCAAAAATAGCATTGCTCCTGGAATCCTTTGAAAACCTCCCAAGACGCCTTTCAATCTCCTTCAAGTCCCCCACTGGATCATCTTCAATAGCATCCATGGGTCCAACTACCTTCCCTCCAGAGAAAGCATAAAAACCAATATCCCCCTGGGTCACCTTCCTATATCCATCTATCACTCCATCCTCAGCCAGTAACCTCCCAACCAACTATCCAACAGACTGAGGGCCAGGGGAATCATCCTCCAATTCTATAACTTCCTTACCCTTCCCCTTGTCCTGCTCCACTCCACCTCTTTTCCTTTCCATGCCTTCTGTTTCCTCTTCTTCTTCTTCCTCTCCTTCTTCCTCTCCTTCTTCCTCTCCTTCTTCCTCTTCTTCTTTGTCTTCTTTGTCTTCATCATTGTCAGGATCCCCAGGAGCATCTTCATCCTTGTCCTCCTCTTGCCCTGCTTTGAAACCCTCTTTGACTTTGACTTTGATGGGTTTGACTTCAACTTTGATAGAGGCGGCGGCAGCGTTTCCGGCGGGAGGCTCTCCCGTGATTCAAACCACCTTTGAACTTTGACCTTTGACGCTTCGACACCTCTTCAATACCCTCTCCGCTACTTCAACCATGCTTCAACCGGATCACCACTGCTTTGATTGTCCTTCTAGGTGGCTCCATCACCTTGACCACATTGCATCGAACTTTTACAGGTTCGACCCCGGACCTTCAAACCTCGGCCGCTTTGACCTTTGATTGTCAAACTTTGATGGCACCAACCTTTGAACGCCAAACTTTGAAAGGTTCAAACTTCAACCGTCAAACTTTGACGGATTTGATTTGACCTTTTGGAACTTTGCCTGGCTCGATTCAACCTTTTCAAACTTTGACCGGCTTGACGGCTTTTCAGCTTGCTTTGACCACTTCAACGGTGGTTTGATTGGCTTTGAACGGGCCAGCCTGGCTTCAAAAAAGGTTTGATTGGCCCCCTACGCCCTTGGAGTCCGCGATTGAGCTAATAAAAGATGAATAAGGGGTCCCCCAGCGCACGTCCATTGCGTTCAAACTGGCTGCTTCCTTCTTCGACGTACCGTCCAACGCCAGCTGTCCTTTCCTCCTCAACTCCGTTTGGCGCTTCTCCATTCTTTTCATCTTCTCCTTCAGCGCCTAAACTACAATTTTAAAACCACGGGCTGGAGTCAGCCTGTCTGAAAAACCTAAATCCAAAGAAACACTCAACGTCCGAAGCCCCTACCCTGCTCTCCATGCCTAGCGACACGCTTGAATTGTCCAGCGCCTCCTTCACTTCAAACTTGGGAGAAGACTCATCCCTCACCCAAACAACGGGTCCTAGAACCTTCCTTCTGGCATCGTGAACTCCAGAACAGGGCCTTTTGTAGCGTTGGCAATACTTGCACTTCCCAGACTTGGGAGTTATGCTGGTGATACAAACCTTGTCGGTTTCCGCGCACCTGGAACATGGAGGGTAGTACTGGTTGACAGGGTAATAGCCGTTGGTGACTTCCATACTGAATGAGGGGGTGGATGATCTATTATAAGATGAAAGTGATGGACAGGAACCAGGTGGTGATGGTGATGGATATGGTGAAGGGAAAGACAGCATGGGCATGGTGAAGATCTCAACCTGATTCTCACCTCTTCTTATGGGTATCAGGAGCTACCCCTTCCTCTTCTGGGGGGGGGGGGGGTACTGTCATAACCACAGTTTGACTAAGTCTCCTCAGCCTTGCTCAGCCCCCAGCCAATCTCAGTCCAGCTCAATCACACTCTACTGCTGGATATCCTGAAGTATCCCCCTGCATATCCTGCAGCCTTTAGGTAATCTCTCAGGCATACCCTCTACCTCTCTATGGCTTGGTGCATCCTCATCTCTACTTCAACTCTATCTAGCATGAGAAGTACATACAGTAAACCCATAGTACATACTCCTGGCTGGACAACCCATACTCCAGTTCAGTACATCACCTTCCTGGACAGGCCCATTACTCAACCTGTCAATCTGCAACCTCCAACCCAATTGGTCCACATGTAATGCCATGGGCCTCCCAGCCCAGAACCAGTCATCAAATCCTCAAGGCCTCCTCTCAGCTCTCACATATACTGGCCTCTCTTCTCCTCTTGGACTAATTCCCCCAAGGAATTAGTATACTACTTCTTATTGGTTAGTCCCTCATCCAATAGGTGTCAACTCAGCACAAGAAAACCAACCAGCCTACCTTACTCATCTCACCTATCCCTCTGGTGTTACTCTTACAGGATTCCCTCATCACAATCCTTCAGAGCCTTACCTCTGGATTCTTCTCCTCATCATTGTCCTTAATCTAAATCTCTTCTTCATATGCAATTAATCTCTTTATCTCTATCCTGAGTTCTGTGAGAAGTAGTGCCTGTGCCTTCAGCCCCTTGCACGCCAGGGGCAGTTGTGACACATTGTCAGCAGCTGGTTCAGGGGACGGGATGAGACCGTTGGGAATGCACCACCTGTTTTTATTGCTATCAAGGGGGCAGACAAAAATGGGCATGGGATTGTTTCTGTAGATAACAAATGCGTCTGCCACTGAGTCGTACATGAACAAGCAGCCAGACTTCCGCAAAGCGGCAAGCAATATGAGAGTAGACCTGGCAAGGGAGCTATAGAGAACCCCATGGATGGTTATGATGGAGCCTTCAGCCCCTTGGAACTTTAAATTTCCTATTCCCAAGACATAGGCTGGTTTCCCAGAGGTGGCTACAAGTAACAGGATGGGCTTTAGAAGTTGTCAAAAATTGTGCAGGAGAGATCAATCTACGCACAAGTTGTGGGAAGCCCCAGAATTGATGATGACGGTTGTACTCACTGTGTTCCCTCCCACTTGGAGTTCATGGAATTCCAGTCTGCCAATGTCATCTGGCAGGTCACCAAGGTCCACTAGTCTGGCAGAGGCTATTGGGTTGTTCTTTGGAGGCGCCCAATTTGGGTTGGGTTGGTAATAGTCAGCTTTCCTCAGATTCTGGTTGTCAGCGCCGTCCGTGCGGTTTGTTGGCGTTACCATTGCGTTTGGCGGGGTTTCACCCACAGGGGGGTAGATGGCTCCTACCATTGGGTAGAAGTAGTTTCCTGTTGAATTGTCTGTCAGCAGAGGCGGCAATTGCCATGCGTTGTTGCTGTAATTGGGGTATTGCTGAGGTTGCCAGGTTTGGGACCGCTTGTTTGGACAGACCCGTTTGGTGTGGCCGTTCTTGCCACAGTTCCAACATCCACTCGCGCGCGCTGCAAAAATTTTGATTGCCTCAGACCACTGGTCTTGAGGGAAGTCGGCCAGGAACTCTTATATGGGGAATTTGAGTGGCGCATCTGGAGTGCCCACATGATCAACTTCTGCCAAGTGGGCAAGGGGGGGGTTAATGTCTGATCCACCAGTTGAGTGCAGGAGTTTCTGGCGGCAGATTTCAACAGTTTGGACAACGTAAGAGAGACCCGGGGCACCCCGTTCATGTTGTTGAACGTATTGTTCAAGACGTTGGTCAACTTCCTCCCGGAGGCGGGTCCCGGGGTAATCAAAGTCTGAACAATGAAGCTGAGAAAAATATCATCAGACAAGGTGATCCCCATCCTTTCCCACTCAAGCATCATGTCTCGCAGTCTTGTCACCGCGCCCACCGTGGTGTGGTTCTTGCCTAGGGCCAGGAGGCGCTTCCATAGGTTGACTTGGGCGGCTTGACTGACCAACTTGAAACGTTTCATCAGGAACTTCACCATACCATAGGCAGTTGGTTGGTCTTGAAGGTCAAAGATGAGGGAACTATCAATGCTGGAGAGTAGGTTTGCACGTCCAATTGGTTTGTAGATATGGTTGGAGTTGGGCCGGGAGAAGAAATTCACATTGTTTAGATGATCTTGTCCAAGATCGCAAAGGTCACGGATCCATTGAGCAAAGTTTTTTCCATTGGACAATAGTAGGTGGTTGGGTTTGATCTGGACGGTTTCTGAGTCAATGACCTTGTTGCAGAGCATTTTCTCCTCAAGATTGGCCTTGACTTTGATGAAATAAATGTCTTGGCGCTGGGAATTGGTGCTACAACTTTCCTTCAATGCAACATGAGGTGGTAGGTCCATCAGCAAGCCAGCCGACAAAGTTTCCAGGGAGGATGTGGCTAAAGCGGGGATTTTGGCGTGTGACGCCCTTGTGGTGGAGGCCAAGTGTGGTGGAGGAGACATGTCCAGGTAGTAGGAAAACAAAGTGAATAAAACAGGGAGGACGGGGGTATGGAGAAGGAAAAGAAAGGAAAATAGGGGAACAGGAGGCAGGCCAAAAGGAGAAGGTGGGGGGGATGTTTGGTGAAGTACTGTGTCTTGGCACTTCTACAGCAACTAGGTCCATCCAGCAGGTGCACCTAGGTACCTAGGGGCACTCTAGCAGATGCTGGCCAGGCGTCCTGGCTCCTCAAACTGTGTAGGTTGTTGTGGCTGTGCCAATCCGACAATATCACCAAACACAGGGAGTGGAGGTTGGAATGGGATGCAGAAGAGGGCAAAGAAGTGGGGTTGTGTGTAGGTTTGGTTGTTACGGTGTTGTGATGCGCTTTTTAGATGGAGATCACCCAGTTGAGAGGGCAAAGGGTTTCCATTCTATCGATGTAAGGGCAGGCTCATAACCTGTTGGAGTTGACTGGTGGTAAAACCATGAGTTAATAATCAGGTATTGCATTGCTTAAGGTTTATATAGTGGAATGTGCATGGCCATGTGTATGAATGTGTAACCTAAGGTAGGGCACCCAATCACAAATAAAAATACAAAGAAAGAAGATTAAAAAAAAATATATAAAATTTACCAAGCACCACCTGATTTCAACCAAATTGGTATCCTTCTGCCTGTACATCCCCCCCTTCCCTGAACAATTTCATAATCTTCCAAAGATGAGATTAAATGTGGCTCTGAATCCTCACCATCATCAGGTTCAACTTCAAGCACCGCTTCTTCTTGTTCTTCATCCACCACTCCTCCTTGATCTTTGTTGATGCTGTCTGCATTGGAAGATTGGGAAGGATTGCCTGCTTGGACCTTTGAAATCATTCCATCCCAATCCTTCTTAACACTATCATTACCTTGTGGTTGGCAGTAAAGCCATAGCCAATCTTCACTATCCCCCCCCCACTAATCCATGATCCCCCCATGGGCCTCTAAACACCTATTTATCTCTCTCAGGACAACTTTATACTTGTGCCTCCTGGGAAAACCGGGAAAACACAGACTTTCCAAGTGATGTTTGGTAAGTTCTGCTTGATAGTTATCCAGTGCACATATTCCTGTGACAAACAAACAATGAGTTGACAAAAAAACCAGCAAGGAAAGCCACTAGCAAAGGAAAACCACATATTCTGCTCCAGATTGGAAATTGATTCAGCTAGGCAATTGTAGAATGCAACACTCCAGTGTATTTCCCGGCTCAATTCCTGTCCAAAAAAGATTCAAATCTTCTTGTATTTGAAAAAGTGTCAGTGTAGATGTAACACCTGCGCACACATTTGAATCAATGGCCCATGGAGCCTTTGAGTGATAGTACAATCCATTGTTTCAAAATGGATGGTCCAAGTGGAAGGCTACCAGCTTTTTGTAAGTTAAAGGGTAGTTGGTTGAATCAATCAACAATTGGTTGGGCTATTTGCTGATGTATTGAGAATAGCAGCAATTTTAGGCAGTAAGAAATTTCATGACAGCAGGCATACAGGATAAAAGAGCTTTGTATACCCTTTCCTTCATCTTTGTGCCAATTCAACTCCCAATGGACTTTGAATCAGTAATTGGTCACATCTCTGCTTGAATGTGTTCTGTCTGAAAAAATAAATTGGAATTTTTATCACACAGGAGTAATAATACTTTTTTATTGTCATCTGAAAGACCACCACAAACAAATAAGAAGAAAAATCCATTGTCAAAATTTACAATCAAAGGCCAAGTTACATCCCACTGGAGACAGAATGGAATCCATCTTGCTTTTTCAATTCATCAAGCTGGAGCCTCAACCTGTTAGAGTGCTCAGATATGGATTGAAAGAGGTCCACTGCCTTTTCTTTTTGGTTGCCAAATGGATCTTGGGCCCCTTCAGATGTTCCCTAAAATCCAAAATGAAAGTAGTTTCAGAGAAGGATTGGCCACACTGCACAAAACATTTACTCTTAACTCAAAACCAAGATGGTGGCTTCTTGTTTGTATAAGTCAACCAACTTCTGGTGCCAATCCTCTTTGCATTCTGTTTTATATTGATGAAAAGCAGGTTGATCTTCCCATTGTTTTTTGAAAAATTCCACCGTGTGGTTACCACCAGATGATGAATGTGGATTGCAATTTTGTAAAAAACCCAATAGGGTTGAGGATCTTTCTAGATGCATTTTTAGGGCCAATTCAAACTTCCTTTTTAAACAAATGGCTAAGACCATACACCAGGGAAAAAATAACACAGAAAGATTAATTTAGTTAGTGTTAGAATTGGGGATTTCCAGTCATTATGCAGACATACGCTGTGGAAAAGGATTGGTAGCCTTGGGCATTTGTTGAGAATCTGAGAGCGTGTGGTTGAGTAGTTAGTAAAAACAAAGGAACAAGAAGAAGAGAGATTGAGCCAAAAAAGGAAAAGAAATAGAAAATGAGAAAAGGAGTAGAAGAGTTGTAAAGGGGGCGATAGTAGTAGATTGTGAGAGTCAACCCGTAAGTCAATGAGGTGTAATTGAGGTTTAAGGAGATGAAATGAGAGGATGGTGAAAGGGCCAGAACAGCTTCTAGGAAGAGAGGATGGTGTCAGTTCATTCCAGCATTCCAACACACCCAGATAAATGGGGAGGGAAGAACTAGTCATCACAGAGCATAACACAATTTTAGCAGGTTCAGTAGGGACTCTTAGTTTGAAGCCTTGGATAGTGGCTCAGCAATCATAGCTGAGGTGTTGATGAGTTGTACTATAATGGGGTTCAGCTTTGCCTGCTCATGGACAAATTTGATATTTATGTCTAAATTCTTGGTTTTAGCCTTAGACCCAAAATGCTTCAATTTTTCAAGAAGACCTTTGTTTTCAACATAGAACACAGATGGTTCAGGAGAGTGCTGTAAGAATCCAAATGTTTCTGGCCGCAGGCAGTTCTTTTGAGGGGAAAGGTGCTTTTTTAGGCTTCCCTCCTGATTGTTACAAAAACATTTAAATGTAAACAGAATCAAGGTCCAGAACCTTGTGAATGATGAATCAATGGGGAGGGATGTATTTGATAGTAGTTGGTAGCTACGGAACAACACTATCTGAGGCAAGATGGTGCGGAAAAAGAATTGAACAAAAAATAAGTTAGAGTTTGTCCAGAGTTAAATACAACAAGGCAGTTGTAAGTAACAATGCCCACAAGCTAATAACTCTGTTTTTCAGCAGAAGATTAGGAAAGTTCAACTCAATCTCAAACAACCTCCAGGTTCTCAATGAACCTTCCCAAATCTCTGCAATAAAGCACTTGAAGGGTACCAGATAACTGTGGGTGGCCGTAAAAAACAAAGCAATTTGTCTTATGAAGCTCTAGAAGCAAAGCAGTAACAAATCAAAACAATAATAACCCAACACTTCTCAAGGGACTCAAGATTAGCATGGAAAAATGGAACTTCAAAGAAATAAAGGGAGGTTTAACACTCCAGGTTTCAAGCTTAATAAAAACTCTTAGTCAAATGTGACTGATTCAACAAGGAAAATCAAAATATGATCAAGACCATCATGGTCAAAAAAGGGATTAAGTAGTGGTATAACACACTCAAGAATTCAACCAAATGAATTTTTCTTCAACCAGCAAGGCTATTGGTTGGTGATAATAGATAAGGCCACATAGGGGCGGATCAGGGATTTGATTTTGGAGGCTCAAGGATCAGAGGACAATCATGGATATACCCTGGATAAAGATGACAATAAATTGCTCAGATAAGGGTGGATTAGATAGACTAACTCCACCTGGATCAATTTATTCATTGGATAATACAATGGATGGATGAAAAAGTAGGGGAGATCCCCTACTATTATGGGAAAGAGAACCTGTAGACTATTTGCAAGATGATGAAACAGATGAGAGTGGATTTTTTTTTTGACTGACAGGTGAAATATTGATGATAGTGATGAGAAAAAAAGCTGGACTTGAACATGAAATAAAAAAACTTAAGAAGTAAAAAAAAAGAAAGCTGGAAAGGAGAAGACAGCCTGGTGGGCAGGGATGAGCGGCAGCAAGCCGCCAGGCTTGCAACAGGTGTGAGAAGGTTGAGTTGCAAGGCATTTCCAAGCAATCATGGATGCAAGCAACGGCAAAAATGGTTGAGGGTACAAAATGAGCAAGCCAAATGTGGGGGAGGATCAAAGACAAGAGGGTGAGTGTGAGTTTGGATTGGATGATGGGTGATTACAATTGACTGGCTCATCATTGATATCATCATCATTGGTAAATTGGGTGGGGATCAAATCCAAGACAGACCAAGAGGAAAGCTTTCAGAGTGTGAGAGATGGAAAGTTGTTCAAGTAACCAGCGCTGTAAAGATTTGAGGGCCTGAGATTGGTTTCATCCAAGCAAGATCCAGATTGAGAGGGGGACCGGATGGGAGGATGGATTTGAGCAGATGATTTAGGGTGGATGGATGGTCTGCTTCTCATCCTTATGTCAATGTCTCATCTGTTGGTAGATATCATCAGGCTCCTTTGGCAGGACCAAGATCAACAAGGGGGTCCAAGCAAGATGAGATGATGAAAATGGCAATGATGAGAAGGGGATGATTGTTTGCGCATGCTTAGCCAAAAAAATTGGGTGCGCAGCGCAAAGCAGAGGGGTTGAACACAAGACCTGGGGAATTGAACACCCCAGGGGCCCTTCCTAGACCACTACGACAGGGGAAAGCTGAAAAAAAGACAAAAAAAGGTTTACATACCAACACAATTTTTTTTTCTTTTTTTTTATATAGATGAAAGATTATATATAATTTTTTTAAAAAAATTTGCCCTTTTTCTTAGGTTTCCCATATTGGTCACCACACTGCTCACAAACCATCTGTGGTGAGAAAAAAAAGACATTAAAAATGAAATAAATAAAAGTTAATAAAAAATTGAACAAACAGAACAAAAACACCAAAAAAGGAAAAAAAATCAAAAAAGACAAGTTCAACTTGACTAGCTCCCTAAATTAGAAACACAAAAAATCAAATAAAAATGAAAGAGTCTATTGATCAGCCCTAAAGTATAAATTCCAAAAAACACAAGTTCAACTTGACTAGCCCTAAAGAAAACCCCCCCAAAACAAAACAAGTTCAACTTGTGTCAAGCTGATTCCATCACAAGAAGTAAAAATACTCCTTATGATGAGATCAGCCTAACACAAGTTGAAATGAATTAAAAATAAAATCTCATTCAAAAAACTCAAAATAATGATTTTAACTCAAAAAAATCAACTTAATGAGGCTAAAAACGTGATAACCCTTTATATTAATAGAATGACAAGATCAGAATTAGAACCCAAACCCAAATGATGAAATTCAAAGTATTTTTATAAATTAGAATACAAATTAAGTTGATCTTTTAGATGTTCAACCCAAACAGAAACTTTTTTAGAAGTCAAAGAAGCAGGTTTTGAAACAGTTGGTGGGATTGGAATCATTTCTCCCCCAAGTACAAGTCAAACCCAGTGATTATTTTTGACAAAGAAAATGAAGATAAGATCTGACTGTTCTTTTACACCCTTTTTCATAGGAGTATAAGTACAACATGAATCCAAGGAAATGAAACATATTTGTCTTCCATAAGTATCATCTATTAATTTTCCCATATGCAACTTTGAAAGACATTTTGAAGAGGGAATCTTTTCATTGATTTTTTTAACATCAAGTATTTATTTTATATTTTCAAAATCTCTAATGCCACCAAGGATCTTAGAATAGCACATCTTATTTTTCTTCAAAGTTTCAATCATTTAATTTTTTACTTTAAACCATCAATGCTCATTATACCCAATTGATTTTGCAATGACTCTAAATCCATCATTCCCATCACCAACAAGATCCCAAAACTCCCCACAGAACTTATGAAAGTTATTAGGTATTTGATTGAAGTCATTCATTTTTGGTTCCTGCAATCAAAAACTACTTAGCCAAAATTCTAATCTCATTAAAGAAATTGATACTCAACAAGGATGAGATTCTGTTTGAATCCTCCATTTCTCCTTCTTCCTTTCAAAACAATTCTGATTCCAAATGAAGAGACCCTAATTCACTTTTAGTCTCTCCCTCTGAACTATGAAATTCAGATGAAGAGCCATGCTTGCACTACAGAAATAATTTTCCAATAAGTTCATTTAACCATAAGAATGAACACTCAAAATAGAAGGCTTACTATCTTTGGTCTTTTTTGTCCCCTTTTAAATCTTTTTTCCCTCTTAATTTCTCTTTCAACGTGTTCCAATTTTGAAAGTTCAGAACAAGTAGCTTTCAATTTTGGTTGACTGGGACTGGAGAATAAGACCTTTTGCTCAAGCCTTTGATTGGCAATCAAATTTTCTGTATAATTGATCATGGAATTTAAAATATCCAATCTAATTATTTTTGGTTGTCCCATAAGCATGGAATTCAACTTGTTGAGAAATTGGGATTTTTCAAGCACTAGGTCTGTGTCATTCTTACAAAAAGAAAAACAATAATTAATCTTTAAATCCTATAATTGGTACCCTTCCAAAAAAACAAAAAGACTAATTACTTTACTGGAAGGGTCATATTATAACCACCACTGAGGATGATCATCCTCAGGCGCAATGGATCCTCTTGATGATAGTATTTCACCTAAAATTTGGGAACATGGCAAGCCCATTGTTTTTGAATAAGACTTTGAGAAAAAATTGCCATCATGGTTGTACTTTATAACTTCTAAAATTGTTTTCAAATGAGTTTAATTGCCTCAATTGACAATTTGTAACCCAAAGGGAAAAGTTCTTTTGGACAAACAGTTCCTATATTCATTCAAGATTTTTTAAGTGGTGCACTGATTGGATTTGACTTTCAATCGTTCCTTCAAGGTGTTTCCACACAACCAAAATCTTCCCTAAAGATTGCACAAGTAATTTTTTGGAAATTAGAATGGGCTCCTTCTACCCAAGATGTTGTTTTATTTCCAAAGTCTGGGATTACACATGTCCATGCGGTGTGGAAACTTTTGAGGTTATCCCTCACAAAGTTGTCCCAAGTCATAAAGTTTGATGGTTCTAGCGTCTGTAAGACTCAAGGATGATTCCTTGTCCGGGAGAGAGAGAGAGTGAGATTCTAATCTTCCTTTTTCCTATTCCCCCCTTGTGTGTGTGTGTCCCCCTCCAACCCGTGCTGAGGGGAGAGGTATCTTATATCCCCTCCCCTCAGCCCTAACCTAAGTACAAGCACAAAGACAAACTGACAACCATGAAGAAGAAACCCTAGACCCAGAACCCTAACCCATCCCCCAACCCATACCCATACCCTATCCCTTCAGCTCGCCTGCCATTTCAAACATCCGGTTTGTCCTTCCGTGGCACGGCCCTCCGCCGCGCGCTACCCAAAGTTCACCGCGCTTGCCCGTATCCACCCGACGCGCCGTTGTGGATTTCCCATCCCGTGGCCAGCCCGCGCTTGCGCGCGGTTGTCCACGCATATAGCCCCGCTGTTGCCCTGCCTTTTCCTCCCCCAACTAACCGCCCAAGAACCTGGTTGGCCCAGCTCAATCCGTGAGTTGGATATCCAAGTGGATTGCGGCAGGCCTCCCCTAGTCAGGCCCGGCCCGCAGCCGCATGCTCAATCCGCTGCGCCCACTGCTGAGCCTGCAGCAGCTACTGCTGAGAACCGGCGCACCCCCACTGCTGAGCCTAACCTACCAGATGCTGAGCGCGCAGGCCGCGACGCAGTTCCTGACCCAAGGCTATATAATGACACCACATCCCCCCCGACTTGAGTTCTGTCCCCAGAGGTCCCTTCCCATTGCTACCTTGACCACCTTGACTGTTCCCCCCTACCTACTCCACCTCACGCACTCCGCCGATTCCCCTCCCCCCGCTTCATTGCCATCATGCTCCCATGCAAATTCTGCGCCTGGAACGGGCATGCATGCTTGATTGCTCCTGGCCAACGCACCTGTGTTGCTTGCCGTTGCGGCCATCATTGCTGCTCACTTAGTGACGGCATTCCCCAAGCCCCCCCCCAATCCGGCCCTTGCCCCAGGCCGCGCAAGAGGGCTCGTCCGGACTCATTTGTAGTTTCGGACAACAACGCTATCTTGGAGGACTCGTGGACTCCGCCGGGCTCCCCTCGTCGCCGCCCTCCTCCAAGCGAGGGTTGCGACTTGGCTTCCCCCCTCCGCCGTGCAGGACCACCGCGGAAGGAGGACTTCTTGTCCGTTGATGACTATCGGAGGGCCCTGCAATTCTGGGCGGACCGCGTCCGGATGAGGGAAGGCGCAAGGGACCCACGACTCGATGAAATTCTCCGGCGTTGCGCTGCTGCGGCTTCAGGTCCTCCTTGGGCACCTACACCGGCTCCTCCCCCCCCAGCTCCACAAGGCACTCCACTGCCGCCCACGTCACCAGCCGTCTCGGATGAGAGGCCTACTACCCCCGAGGTCCCTCCTCCGCCGTCCCCAATCCTTATCCCGTTGTTGCCCTCAGCTGAGCCAAGCCCTCCGCACAATGCCCCGGGGACCCCCTCATCACCCCCTCGCTCGTTTGGATCAAGTCCCGTCCCGGCACCGGAACCGCCTTTCCCCGGCCCTCCCAAGATTCCAGACATCCCGATTGTAATGGTACTCCCGGCGTCCCGCTTCGAGGTTCTCGCGGAAAGGTCAACAACGATGCTTAGGGATTACCTCGCGACCCCCGGCGCCAAATCCTTGGAATCCCAATGCGCGCTCCTGGCATCTTTCCAGGCCTTATTGGCGTCGTCGAGGGCGGAGATGGAGGATATGATGAAGATGGCTTAGGCGCATTGCCCCCCACTCCCCTTCTCCCCTTTTTCTTCATCCGTCTTTTGTTGTACCCCGCTTCCCCTATTCCTAGAGAAATACATGTCTTCTGCGCAAGGTCCTATCTTCCAAGAAAAAGTACGCAACTGCACTTTGTGAGAATGAGATTAAGATTAAGGTCCGCGTCCGCGCGCCGCTTCGTGAGTGAGATTGAGATTGACCAGCCTTTCCAAAAAAAAGGGTACCTGGACCGCCCCAGACGGACTGCCACACAGTTCCCCATACCCGTACTACAAAACAAACAAACCCCGTGCCGACAGCGCGAGCTCACAACCACAAGTATAAGGGAGGAGCAATTGGAAACAAACATTCTGGGGTGTCTAGTCATTCCGGCTGTGAACCGGCTAGAGCACCCCCTTACAAAGCTAAGCTTTTAACCGTGTCCACACCGTCCCCGTCCATTGCGCCCGTCCATTGAAGAAAGAAACAGGAGAGAAACAGAAAAGGAGGAAGGAAAACAGCCCGGATCCAAAGAGGAGAAAGAAATATTCTATATTTATTATTTTTATTATTTTTATTTATTTTAATTTAATTTAATTTATTTTATTTTTATTTTATTTTATTTTTTTTGCAGAGCTCTTTGTCCGGCCATCCGTGCGCGGGGCTCGTCCTCGCGTTTGCGGACCCAATGTCACGCCGCGCCCGTGTACCTGCAATAAATAAACTGTAGCCAGTACCAATCCGAAACCAAGTCCAAACCAAAAAATAAGGAGACAAACATTCTGGGGTGTCTAGTTTTCCCGGCTGTGAACCGGCTAGAACACCCCCTCACCAAATCAAGCTTAACCACCTAGCGCCCCCCCCAGCTTGAAAGCTGTCCCCAGCAGTCTGCAACCTTTGACTTCTCCGGGGTTGCGCGTTGCACGCCGGTTCTTTGCTACCCGAACGCTCCGCATCGTTGCCCAACTCCGGGACCGCCTCGCCCCCGGACCCTGAATCATTGCCCGCCGTTTTGTTGAAGGAAGTGGAACCGCGCGCAAAGAAGCGTTTCACATGCAAAGCCGCGGCCTTCCGTTTAAGAGGCGCCCCGTCCAATTCCTCAAGCTCGTAGCTTCCGCCCAAGAACTTAAAGGCCACGCGGTACGGCCCGTTCCACCATTTGGCAAAAAGCCGGCCCCACTGGGATTCCAGACTCCAATTATACAGCAGGACCAGGTCCCCCTTCCGCAGGGGATCCCAGAGCCAATGGGAACAGCGCTCGTCCCAATAGCGGACGGACGCCGTCCGGGTTTTCTTCAAACTATCCGCGGCCCTTCTCAAGGTCTCCTCAAGCCTAAGGAGTTGCTCAGCCCGCGCCTGAACCAGATCTGCGGACGTCTTGACCTTCCACCAATCCACGCCCAAGAACATGTTCAGCTTGATGTCCACAGGAAGCACAGGCCGCTGCCCGTAGAGTAGCTCGTAAGGGGGATACCCTGTTGAGCGCTTCACGGAGATCCGATCGGCAAAAAAAACCGCCGGGAGCGCCACCTGCCACCTTTTGCCGTCCTCACCGCACATTTTCACCAGGGCATCCTTGATTGGCTGATGCCCCCGCTTGATCATCCCCGCGCCCTCTGGGTAGTACTCCTTCACGCGCCCGGATTTCGCTCCACAACTCTGCACCAGCGTCACCAGGCGTCCCCAAAACTCCGCCCCTCCATCAACGGTGACCAAGCGAAGCAATCCGTAGCGCGCAAACCATTCCTCCTCCAGAAACTGAGCCACCTTTTCCGCCAATAGCTTCACTAGGGGCCTCGCTTCCACCCACCCAGACAGATTGTCACGCGCAACCAGCAAAAACGCAAACTTTCCCGCCTTGATGTGGACCACATCTAGCAAAACGCGCCCAAACAGCGCGTCCTCACCCGTGGGGTGGCCAACCTCCTTGGGCAGACCCAAGATTTGCCGCTGGCAGGCCTCGCACGACTTCACCCAATTGCGCACCGCGTGGACAATCCCCGGCCACCAAAACCTTGCTTTCACCCTTCTCCGCGTCTCAACCTCACCCCGGTGACCAAGGTCGTTGTGCAGACTTCGTAGGATCACCTCTTGGTTGGCCCTAGAAGTCGCAATGACAAGAGGCACGGAACCACTCCGCCGCCATAACTGACCATCCTGTAAGTAGAAGTTCAGAACGTTACGCCTCACCCACCGGACAACCGCGCCCGCCGTGCCCTCGGGGAACCGGAGATCCTGCAAATAAGAGCACAAGACTGCGTAACGCCCTGACTGACACAACAGAAGACAAATAGCCTCCTCTGCCATTCCTACCCAAACAACCGGCGCTTCCATGTCCAAGGGTTCCGCCCCCTCGTAGGGATTGTCCCGCGGGTACCGCGACGGCGCGTCCGGCATTGTGAACGCCTTGAAAGAGTTGAAAGAATCTGTAAGACCTAGACCAGGCTGATTTGCATCAAGAATAAGGAAAGGTAAGAGTCTAACAGACAACAAACAATAAACTGGAACAGAAGATAGAAAACACCAACACAGAGTACTATTCTGCAGATAGGGATTATGGCCTATGACAGATTAAGCAGAACTGGGGCAACACTAACTGGCAAAGAGCATTGAGTGGGTGAAACTACGATCAGATAAGGACAATGAAGGAAAGAGTAGCAGACAAGATTTACACAGATAAAGCGCACAGTGGGCGCGAGTGGGCGCGACAGTAGTTAAGGAAGAAAAGAAAGTATAGAAGAACCAGAGATAAATGAAAGACAGAAGAGAGAGAAAGACAAGAAAGAAGTGAGGATGTCAATCAGATAATCAACACACCCGCTCAACTCTACATCAAGAGAGTTCAAGAGTTGACATACTCGGCCAAGCGTTTTACAGAAGCACTACTAGCAGCTTTTGTTAGAGCATCAGCCAACATTTGATGCAATCCAATGAGCTTGAAGTAGATTTTCCCATTGTTGAGGTTGTTTTGTAAGCTCTTTAACTTGATATCGATATGTTTTGCATGAGATTTTGTGCCGAATTTCTTGAGTTTGTCTTCAAGACCCTTGTTGTCAATGAGGTGTATTAGGGGGTTCAGAGATTCTCTCCATAGCTCGCTCAATAGGTGGTGTAACCATTTGCCTTCCAGGTGACCAGTTGACAGCAAGTTACACTCTGATTCTGTAGAGGAGTGGGCAATGCTGTGTTGGCGACGACTAGTCCAGTAGATTGGACTGCCTTTGAACAAGCATAGAAGCCCAGACTGAGAGAGTCTGGAGTCAGGGTTGTCAGCCCAGGTGGCATCGCTATATATCTCGAGCTGATTTTCAGCAGTTCTGCTTTTAATCGTCAGCTTGAAGTCAATGGTGTGAGCCAGATATTGCCATACGCGCACCACCTCATGCCAGTGTTTGATTCCTGGTCGTTCAGAGAAACGAGCTAAGCTTGATACGGCGAAACTAATATCGGGCCTCGCAAGGTTGGAAATGAAGTTTAAAAATCCTATGGGTGACCTATAGTTAATGTTAAGTTCCATGAACTTGGCGATTTCCTCTTCTGTAGCGGGTAGCAGGTGCAATCCTGGTGTGCGAGGGTTATTCAATGGTCTTGCGGAGGTGAGTTCCATTTCTTCAAGAACTTTCTTAATATGATCGGGTAGGGATAAGCTGATTTAGTTTTCATCTCTGTCAACCTTCATTCCCAGTAGGGTATTGATTTCGTGGGCCAAGGAGTCTTTGAATTTGGCTAGAAAGACGGACTTAAACTTTTCAACATTCCCTACTACGACCAAGTCATTGACATGGAAAAACAGGCTGGTGATTGTGTCTTTGTGAAGGTACAGACATGGATCAGAGTCGCTTTTGTGAAATCCATTACTCTTAATCCAGTCAACCAAGGTTTTGTACCAATTCAGGGGTGCCTGTTTTAGGCCGTATAACGACTTCTTGAGCTTAAGATACTTGCAGGTTCTCTTGGAGCCAGCGGGAGTTTTGATGTAAACTTTTTCGTCTAACGGTGCGTGAAGAAAGGCCCCCTTGACATCAAATTGTAGGATGGGTAATCTCTTGTCCACAGAGTAGGCAAGAAGAGCACAAAGCGATGCTATTTTTTCTGTAGGCGCGAACGTATCAAGGTAATCTACCCCATACCTTTGATTAAAGCCTTGGACGCAAACTCTGGACTTAAGGGTGATTTCGCCAGTGTGGAGATTCTGCTTACGTCTGAAGGTCCAAGTCGTGTCTAGGGGATTTGTCACTTCAGTTTTGTCAGCTTCTTCCCATACGTCAAGATCCTCAGCAGTTGCTAATTCTTTTTTGATGGAGGGTACCCATTCTGGATTTTTGAGAGCAATGTATATGTTGGTTGGAACTTTGGAAGATTGATAATAGCCATATCGTTCTGGAGCTTTAATTGTGTTGCGATCTCTCAATTGTGGACGGAGAGTATCTTGAATCGTCTTGTCAGATTCATCAGATTCAGAGGTGGTTGAGCTAGCAATATCAGAAATTGATGGTTTCTCTTCGGTAGGTAATGAGACAATGGGTTCAGACGCAGGGTTGGTCGTAGGGTGTGACGGAGTAGTGGAATCTATGTCGGGACGGGTTTCAGCATTATCTGGTACATGTAAGGTTGTAGCCTGCGATTTTAGAAACTCAAAATGTTTTGTTTCTATGACCTTCCCAGTACTTGAGCTTAGCTTATAGGACAACAATCGTGGATTGTACCCTATGAGTAATCCTTCAGCTCCTTTGTTAGACAGTTTAGAAATGATTTTGGTTTCTGGCAGGAGATAAATTGCTCTTGAACCTAAGGGTTTCAGGTAGTCGGCAGGGATGACGGTCTTGTGCATTTGTTCCCATGGAGAAATTTCATCTTTTGACAAAGGAATTTGATTTAAGGCGAAACAGCAACTTTGTATAACAATGTGCCAATAGGTTTTTGGGATAGAAGAGTTACTGAAAGCTGATTGGAGAGATTCCATTATCGTACAATTGGCACGTTCAGCCTTGCCGTTGTGTTGAGGATGGTAAGGTTCGCTGATTAAGTGGTTAATGGAGTTTGTTTTGAAGAAGTGAGAAAGAGAGGAGTTCACGAATTCGCCACCTCCATTGGTGATGACTTTAACAGGATAGTATCCTAATTCTTTAGCCTTGTTCTCAATTAAGAATATAATGGCAGCAATCGCAGAATCTTTGGAGGGTAAAGGAAAGCTTGAGAGATAACCTGACTTGTTGTCCACAACCGTTAGAGAGTACTTCATGCCACCTTTGCTGGTAGGATTTAAAGGTCCCATTAGGTCCATGTGAAGACGTTTGAATAATTGGCCAGCTGGTAGTTGTTTGTTGGAAAAGGTAGATCTGGTGATTTTGGATTTTTTGCAAGCAATGCATTCAAAGTTGCCTTTGACGTGATCATCAAGATCAAAACCAAGGTGTTTCTCTATTCTACCAAGACTAGCATGACCGAGTTTTTCGTGAAGTTCTAGGAGTTCTGATAGACTTAGATAGCAGCTTTGATTGTTCAGGGCAGGCATGTGATTTAGGATGAGTAGATTGTTTTCAATGGTACCTTCAAGAACAGTATTACCTCCTAGTCTCATTGCAAAAGTAGGAGTGGAAGATTTAGTGTAAAGTACAAGATTACAGCCTTTCTTCAATAGAGCTCCCATTGATATGAGATTGACCGTGGCTTCTGGAACCCAAGCAGAGTTTTTGAGGGTTATGGTCCTATTTAAAGTGGAGACATTTGCGGTACCGATCCCTTGAATTGCCAATCCCTCGCCTTTCTTTCCCGTTTTAATAGTTTCTTCACCGGTTTGAACAGAGAGATTACTTAATCAAGATCTATCCTTGAACATATGAATTGAACACCCGCTGTCTAAGATGAACCGGTTTTGGTCAATTTGACTTTTGACCTTTAGAGCACAAAAGAAGGAATAGAAGTGTGCTTTTTCCTTCTTCTTTGCTCCTTGCCTAGCTTTATTGGGTGGATGTTTGGGTCTGAGGTGTGGAAATTCAGACCAGCAAGAGGAAGGAGGGTGATTTTTGACTAGAGGATTATGTTTGCCGTTTTCACAGCGTAAGGTGGTAGGACTATTTGAGTTGTTATGGTAGAGAGCCACGGAAGTATCAGATTGATCGTGATTTTTAGATTGAACTTTGTTCCAATGTTGAACCAGATGGTTTAGTACTAATTTAACGGTCAACTCTGTTCCAGAGTGCATGATCTGAGAGCGGATGGATTTAAGTGAATCTGGTAGTTTGAATAGGATAAGATAACTAAGAATATCATACGGTAGATCTATGCCGACTTCTTCAAGTTTGCTGAGATGTTGTTTAACATTAGTGACAAATCCATCGATTTCGTTGTGATCAAAACCAAGATAAAGGAAGTTGAAGAACATTTGTGCCCTGTTCGCAGCTTGACTGGAGGCAAAGTGATTTTTTGCAGCTAACCAGATGAGTTTTGATGAATCTTCATTTTTGTGAGTAATAATATTGGTATGGGTCAAGGGATCTAGTTTTGACATTAGATAACCGGCCATTTCATTGTTGTCAGGAATTTCCTTGTCTGGATCACTTGAGTTGATAAGATTAAGGATCCCGCGCATCTTGAATAATCATTCCATTTTCTTTTTCCACAAAGTGTAGTTAGTTTTGGTGAGAAGTGGGGTCGACTCCATAAGTGATTTGAGGGCCAGAGCCTTGAAGTTGCCTTCTCCGCCTGGTCCAGGTGAAACAGATGATTGAGCCATATCGGTTGAGCTGAAGGGCGATTTTGGCTTTTAACCGTGAAAGAGTTGAAAGAATCTGTAAGACCTAGACCAGGCTGATTTGCATCAAGAATATGGAAAGGTAAGAGTCTAACAGACAACAAACAATAAACTGGAACAGAAGATAGAAAACACCAACACAGAGTACTATTCTGCAGATAGGGATTATGGCCTATGAAAGACTTAGCAGAACTGGGGCAACACTAACTGGCAAAGAGCATTGAGTGGGTGAAACTACGATCAGATAAGGACAATGAAGGAAAGAGTAGCAGACAAGATTTACAGGACTTTGGACTGAATTCTTGTGACGCTGTTGACTGATCCAACCGGTATTGAAGATAGAGCTGTAGGAATAAATCAAGATCTCAAATGAGTCTTGATGGAGAGTTGGATTAGTTGAGATACGTACTGTTCTTTGGGTGAAGGTGATCTAGTCGTTGGCAAGTTAAGAGTGAGAACAGTTGAGTCGCCAAGGTGAGTATCAAGATCTTCGCGATGTTGAAGTCGATGATAGATCTCATGAGACGGAATTGGAAACAAAGAGTACTGCGGGGATCCCCGGACAGTTCCGGGTACAACGCAACAGATAAAGCGCACAGTGGTCGCGAGTGGGCGCGACAGTAGTTAAGGAAGAAAAGAAATTATAGAAGAACCAGAGATAAATGAAAGACAGAAGAGAGAGAAAGACAAGAAAGAAGTGAGGATGTCAATCAGATAATCAACACGCCTTTCCTGGGATGTGTACCACGCTAAAGGAGAATAACTGGAGAAACGCTACCCACCTGGTCATAGGTGTGTTTGGCAGCGTCGGTGAGTTAATCATTTGCGCCAAGGCCTCCGCGTCAACCAAGAGCTCGAAATGCACGCCCCACAAAAGGTGCTGCAACCGCCGTACAATCTTGGTGACGCCGCACAGCTCCAGCTTTGGCTGTGAATAGCAACTCTCTGTCGCGGTAAAGGTGACTGATTCGTAGAGCAACGGCCTATATTTTCCGTCCTCCTCCTGTGTCAAGACCCCCCTGGCACCAAACTCACTAGAGTCGACCGCCAGGCGTATCCCTCCGGTGTCGTAATCGAGGTCCCAAAGGACAATGTTGCGCCCCACAATCTCCTTGAGCTTTGCGAACGCCGCATTTCATCCTTTGGTCCAATTCCACTCCGCCCCCTTACGCGTCAGCGCCCGCATTGGGCCTGCAACTTCTGCGAACCGCTTGATGAACATGCGGACGTAGCTGCACAACCCCAGGAACTGCAAGAGGTGCAACACCGTCCGAGTAGTCGGCCATTCAAGAACCTTGTTCCGCTTCTTCTCCGCTATTTGCCTACCGTTGAAGGCCACAACGTGCCCCAGCACCTTGAGCGCCGGAACGCAGACTGCTAATATTCCCAGACGAATTGACGGATTGCGGGTGCATCCTCTAGGACCGCGCCTCCCTAGTCCATTCTGGGGCCTTTAATGCCAGCGTTGTCAATGAAGATTTGCGCGCCTTCCGGAAGATCGTCATGTAGTATCCAGGTCATTTGGGCTTGGTAAACTGCCACTGAGTTGGTCACACCTTGCGGTAGCCACGTCAGCTGCATCCTCCCTAGCCCGGTCTCAAACGCCATCAGTGGCCGCGAGTCAGGGTGGAGTTCCCGCTGGTCATATGCCCCCATTACGTCCACCAGCCTGTAGCAAGCGCGCCCGGCCATTGACTCCAGAAATTTTTCCACATTCAGGGGAAGCCCCGCGTTGCAAATAGTGAGCAAATTGAGCCTCTGAAGGTTGTGAACAATCCTTAGCAACTTCCCATCCTGTTAAACAACCGCGAAGATAGGACTTGAATAGCTTGCTGTGGACTGCTTGTAAAGCCCCGTCCTCACACGCTCCCGTACCAGCTCCAGAAAGGGTTCCCAAACGGTACGGGGATTGAAATCGGCTTGATTTGCCACAGTTTGTGAGGGAAAGTGGGAATAACATAAGGGTCCCCAATCTTGCCTCTCAAGAACCTGCGCTCTTCCGGTCCAAAGGCAAGCGCCTTCTCACTCAGCACCAATACCAATACCAGAAGATCCCTTTCCTCCGCACTCAGCCATCCCGTTTGTCCAAAGTTAAGGGAGTCCACCCGCTTGTCCGTGATTTGCGCCGACCGCGTTATCCATCCATTCTTCCCAAGGGGCGTCTCCCACGGGTCCCGGGACCACGCAATTGGTCGTAAGGGTCCGTTGAGTCCCTGAGGCATTGGCTCATTCCGCGGCCGGACTTTTCCCGCCACCGGTTTGTACTTTCCCGCGTTGCACCGCGCCATCCAGACCCGGCCGTCACTTTTGTAAGTCCTAGTAATAACCAGACCAGGGCTTTTGCCTTTGCTCACAACTGTGGCACAATGATAGGTTTTTCGAAGCGTGGAGCCTTCTAGCAATGCATACTGAGGAATGGAACTTACTTCTGGCGCCTGTGCCCTATGCGCGCCCCCCTCCACCTGCTCCTCACCTGTCGGCCGCCCGTGCTGAGCCGGAGCTTGCCCCGCACGGTAACCGCGGCTGACTAGGAAAAATCCTCCGCAGGGTGACCCTTGCGGTCAGCCCCCGCGCCAGACTCCCCGTTTCCGCCAGACACTGGGTCCTGTACCCATCTCCCTTGCCTGTGATCGCAGATCCTCGTCTCAAACCGCGCTCCAAGTGGGTCTTTGACGGTCAGAGCCTCCGTTCCTTCCTCGGCGTTGAAGGCCATTTGAGCTCAGAACCCAAACATAAATGGCCGACCTAGAATCACATCTCCGCATTCCACTGAGAGAAATGACAGGGGCTTACAAACCTTCGCGACTTCCACCTCCTCCGCCTCTACTACTCCATCTACGCGGCATTTGCCGCCATTTAACGCCCAAAGGCCCATCGCGCACTTCCTCCGCACCAGGACAAGCTTGTCCACCAACCTTGACGGAAGCAAGTTGACCATTGACCCGCTGTCCACCATTGCCCACACCTTTTGCCCCGCAATGGTCATTGCAACATAAGCAAGCGGGACGGATACCGACTTTGACCGGCACGGCTTGGGATCCCGTTCCTCCTCCGCCACATTAACTTGCTGAAACTTTGTCGGCACCCGGCCCTGACCGCAATCTTTTAAGGCCTGGACCATCTTGTCGACAATGGCAGGGGATACCGCCGCTAGCTCCCGTAGGGTCAGAGGTATTGGTGAGTTGTTCCCCATCACCCTTTGGACAATGTCCGCGGCCTTCTTCTTCCCCGCAGGATTAGCGGGCAGCCCTTCCAACGCTGGTACGCGTGCGACTGGCTTTGGGGCCATTAGTCGCTTGTCAACATCCATTGCAATCCGCTTGTTTGTTGCCAATGCCCTGACTTTGGCCTCCACTCTTGGCGCTACCCAGGTTCCGGGCGCGGTGACAATCCCAAGCAAGACCCAGGCGGTCTCGGCTTTAGCCTTTGCTCTTTCCCGCACTTGCACCATTGGTGGCGGCTTGTCCTTGGTCAGATCCACCAATTCACCTGTTGGGAATATGTACGTCATCCCGGATGTGCAAACAAGCCCCTCGTCCATGTCTCGAGTGAGGTTCTCACAAGCTGACTTCCAGTGCCCTCTCTCCCCGCAATATGAACACCGCGGCGACCCAAACGACCCGGATGGTCCGCTGGGGGGCTGGAACCCTTCTACCATGTGAGGCGGTACCGCGCGCGGTTGAGAAGGAGCCCCCGGAGATGGTGCGGCTGTCGGAGCTGTGGGAGCCAATGTCCGGTTGAGGAAAACCCTTATGTCCCGCAGAATCTCTGTCATCTCTCCAACTGATGGTCCCGCGGATTGTTGGGAAAGTCCGGCATGAGAAGGCATTGGCAGCCGCGCGGCCAAGGTTTGGTCGGGGACCGGCACCAAGATCGTGACCAATTTCTTGGAAGAAGACGGGTACGTTTGTGCCGTATCCGCGATGAGCTTGTCCAAATCCATTTCGCTCTCCACAGCTTGAAAGATAACCAAAAGATCGGGAAGAATCGCGACACTTCCATCCAGCAACCTCTTAACCAGACCATGGTCATACAGGTATTGCTGCACTCTGGAATGGAGCTGTGGCTCAAGACCCCCCAGAAACGCCCGCTTCATGGCACCTGTCTGGCCCGCGACGACCTTGTTCTTTGCCAGGTAGCCGTAGATTTGCTCAAACTTTGACGTATATTCCACTAATCCTTTGCGCAATCGTACCCCGCCATTCTTTCTTGCTTCCTCCGCGGCTTGATCAAAGTTGCTTTCTCGGAACTGGGGTTTGCGCTTTCCCCACCTCGCCAACATCTCACTTTTCAACTTCCCCCAGTCTTGCCTCTTGTAACCAATCATTTCCTCCACGTCCCGCAGCTTCTCCTCCTCGGTAATGAACAGCACAATGGTCTGAACCTTATCCGCGCCCGACGCGCCCTCCGAATCCGCAATCCCTTTGAATCTAGAAAGAAACGGCTCAACGTCCAAGGTACTGAACCAAAGGTGAGGGAGATCCCTTGGCCTCAACTAAACACGGCAAGGGGGCTCTGCCGCCATGTCCGATGACCCTTCCAAGGGAGGAGCAAACCCACTAACTCTGGGAGCATGAGCGGATGGCGGCGGAGGGGGTTGAGCAGCAGGAACGGGAGTCAAACGTAGAGGATAGGGAAGGGGAGCATTGGATCCCGGAGCGGTTGTCGGCAACATCCTGCGCTATATTCAAGAGAATGAGAATGGATCAAAGTTCCCGGCCAGACCCCCAGATGTGGAAACTTTTGAGGTTATCCCTCACGAAGTTGTCCCAAGTCATGGAGTTCAATGGTTCTAGCGTCTGTAAGACTTGAGGATGATTCCTTGTCAGGGAGAGAGAGAGAGAGTGAGATTCTAATCTTCCTTTTTCCTATTCCCCCCTTGTGTGTGTGTGTGTCCCCCTCCAACCCGTGCTGAGGGGAGAGGTATCTTATATCCCCTCCCCTCAGCCCTAACCTAAGTACAAGCACAAAGACAAACTGACAACCATGAAGAAGAAACCCTAGACCCAGAACCCTAACCCATCCCCCAACCCATACCCATACCCTATCCCTTCAGCTTGCCTGCCATTTCAAACATCCTGTTTGTCCTTCTGTGGCGCGGCCCTCCGCCGCGGGCTACCCAAAGTTCACCACGCTTGCCCGTATCCGCCCGATGCGCCATTGTGGATTTCCCATCCCGTGGCCGGCCCGCGCTTGCGCGCGGTTGTCCATGCATATAGCCCCGCTGTTGCCCCACCTTTTCCTCCCCCAACTAACCGCCCGAGAACCTGGTCGGCCCAGCTCCATCTGTGAGTCGGATATCCAAGCGGATTGTGGCCCGCCTCCCCTAGTCAGGCCCGGCCCGCAGCCGCGTGCTCAATCCGCTGCGCCCACTTCTGAGCCTTGCGGCAACTGCTTCTGAGCCCGCAGTGGCTATTGCTGAGAACCGGCGCACCCCCACTGCTGAGCCTAACCTACCAGATGCTGAGCGCGCAGGCCGCAACGCAGCTCCCGACCCGAGGCTATATAATGACACCACAGCAGTTACAAAATTTTCTTTGATAGGGAAAAGTTTCTTTTCAATATACTTGAGTGCATCCTCAAGTTCTTTCAAGAAAAACTTTATACAAGTTTCAACATCAGCATTCCCAGCATAGATGTACAGAAGAATCAATAAATTGGCCTACTCTGAGTTCTGCATCATTGACTTCTGCATCCCCCTTGGTTTTAGAGGACCCATACTTTCCCCACAGATTCATAAAATGTTTTCATCCTTCATTGTAATTACTGAAGCAAACTTTAAAATTTGCTTTATTGTTTTTAGAAAAGTGCCAGGAGCACAAATGTCTGGATGAATCAGGGAAACTATGTTAAATGGCACAAACCAGAGCTTTTTAACCGTCTGTCACAAAGATTTTGGGAAGCCTCTTTGTACAATAAGCCAACTCCTTTAATGACTTCAATGCCCAACAGTAGAACTCATAAGTTTCTTTTGTTATAAAAAAAAGCCTTTGTGAAACTTTTCTTGTTGCCTTTCATTCCTTCAACATGCAATAGAGGGATTTTGTACCTTATTTTTTATTAGTACAATCCAACAATTCAATATGATGGTATTTTTTGCAAAATTTTTAGACTCAGGATGAGCCAAGAAGAGGGCCTCTAAGTGACACCCTCCACCAAATTTTGACCTGGAAAACCACTGGGATTCCTGGAGCATTTCCAATAGAACATCCATAACACCTTTCCCATCCAGTTCCACAAGCTTTACCTTCTGCTTAGTTTTATAGATTTTTCTATTGTCAATTTATTCTCCACCATCAATCTTGCTCAATTTCCTTTTAAGCTGAACCATATTGAGCCCATCTTTCATACCTTCCTTAAATAGATCCAAGGCTTGACCAGAGAATCTCCTCAGTTGAAGATGCACTGAGGGGTTTTCAGATTTTTGATGATTGTGTAGGACATTTCTAATTGATAGATGCCACATGGGATCTACTACTTTTCAACATTCATGGATCATGAATTGACACTCAACCTTCCTTGTGTGAGTTTTCCTTTGCCTTTTGGTGAGGAATGGCCCTTCATATACCCCAAATCTGTCACATGCTAGATCCACATATTTATCCTTCTTCAGCTCGAATGTCATCAATGCATAGCCATGCATGGCTGCCCATTTTTGACAATAAATTTTGGATTCTTTCCTACTAGCAAAGGATCACAGAGGAGGAGGGTCAAGCGGTTCCGGCACCCCTAATTAGTTACATTAGTATTTGTAAAGCCAAATATTTCTCATTCAAATGAAATACAAAATGTGAACCACCACCATTAGTCAATTCCAGTTGCAAAGAAACATCTTGTTGCTCAATTTTAACCCTAGATGAGGATGCAATTGGGGCTTCCAATTTCTTCTTTTCCAACTCACTACCCAAATACATAGATTCCACCAAAGCTTTGTTAGCCCCACTTATAATTAATTACTTTAACATGGCCATTCTTAAAACTGGGGGCTTGGGCTTTCCAATGTTCCCATAAACCAACAAAATTCAACAGAAATTTAGTATTCAAATCAATTCTCAATCAAAAAACTCCAAACGTTTGCTCAATTTTGGGTTGAGAAAAATAAATTTATCCAATGGGCATGTTTTATGTGTGTATGTGGTTTGTGACATGACTTTTTTTTGCAAATAGGCAGAGTGTTTGATTCCAAAGTTTCTTTTTGTGGTCCAATAATAGTCCCACATAGTATTCCACATCCCCAAATTTGGGTTTACTGCACTCAAATGTGGTGCAGGGATGCCTAGGTACCCCAAATCCCCTCTAAAATGGCCTATTTGGGGCTTTTTTCCCCAAATGGGGCCAGAAGACGGGCACTGCGCCCACCCACAAATTGAGAATCCCCTGGGGGGTCCCAAATCCTGGGGAATGTGCAAGTTGTGAGAAAATTCACTTGCTCCTCCTTGAGCTGTGAATTTCCATTTGCAACCCCAAGGTTGCAAATTTAACATTGGCCATTCCAGTTTGTTGGAGATTTTATTTAGTTTCATTCCAATTCCAATATGAATTTCAAGATGAGGAGAGATAGTTTAAAGGACAGTAGGGGAGCAACCATGAGAATGTGACACAGAATTTAAATTTAAGGAATAATTTAAAGAGGGAGAGCATGGGATTAATTCTACGCTACTTGTGACTGATGAATTGTCTGGGTAGGATTTTAAAGAATTGATGGTTTTGATTAAATTTGAAAGAGAAGCCTTGGGAAGAGCTTTAGTGAGCCTATCAGCTATAATTTCTTGTCTTGCAATTAGATTTACAGTTAGATTTTTCAATTTTAGTTCTTCTTGAATAGCTCTGGTTTTCATTTCAATATTTCTTGTTTGTGAGTTTCAACCAAATTTATTTATTTTATAATCTATCCATTTTTTATCTGTCAATTGGAGACTGGTCTCATTTCTCTTTTCCCTAATTTTGGGTACCAGGACTATCATCCAGAGAGCCTCCACTAAAGATTTTACCAGATGATCCAGTTCAGCTTGAGTTGATTGGTGAGTCATGTTACACTTTTTATAGCTTCTTTATGATACAAGGGATCTGTAAAGAAGAGCCGGAGGAATAGATTGAGAATGGAAAGTTTCCAAGTAATAATTTCAAGTGGCATTTCTATAGAAGTTGAGCTGAGTAGATTCTGAAAGTTCTTTTTAGAACAAGGCATAAGTTTCTTGTAGCCTTCAGATACTTCCATTTTTTTTTTATTTTTCTTCAGTGTGGAATTCCCAGTTTTTCACAGAATATGGCTATATTAAAGACAAAAAACTGGTTTCTGGAAAACTAATAAATGCTATGTAATTAACTAGGAAAAAAGTCAATTGGGTTTTTACATTGATAATTTTGGATTCTTTGTGCTCCTTGTCAGTAGCAGGTTTCAAAATTTTATTTTAAGTGAGAGGAATTGAGGAAGATTTGCAGTCCATCATCTTGAATTCTTCAAGACCATGGTTTATGTGTTCATTTTGAGAGAGGTGAATTTTGTTTTCTTGATGAGAGCATTTCATCTGTATAATTGTGTTTGGTTTGTGAAATGTGTAATTTGGAAATCTTGAGGATTATGCCATCAATAAACTAATAAAAGATTTCCTAAGTGAAAGAATAGAATAGATCTGCATTTTTGTTTGATATAAATACAGGGGTCAGAATTACATTTATGAAAGCCTTCACTAGATATCCATTCCATTTATGTGTGGAACCATTTGAATGTAAATTGATTGATTCTGTAGAGAGATTTCTTTAGAATCAATTTTTTAGAAATCCTCTTTGATCCATTGGGGTTTTCATCATGACATGTTTGTTAAGAGGATCACAGAGAAAGGAGCTTTTGAAATCATATTGAGTGATAGCTAGAAAATTATAAAGATTACAGAAAATCAATTGAAAACTATCAATGGCTCACCATCTCAAATCCAATGGTGAAAGAAAAAAAGTTTCACCATTTTTTTCCAAAAAGTATCTCTGAGTTTAAATTTGATACCAACAGAAAAATTGGTTTAATTGTTTCCAATTAGCCAAATCTTTATGAAAAAACTCCACTCATTATTCCAAAAAACATTTTCCATTCCAAACTCTCTAGAGAAGGAATCCAAATTTTGACACTATTCATATAGAAGCTTCTCAAAAATCTACCAAAAAACTAACTCTCATTCAATCCATTCAACAAAAAACTTGAAAAAACCTCAAAGCTGAAAATAAGTGCCACAAGGAGCAATCCAATAAAACTTGAGTTATGGCAAAAAACATTCTAGCAGGAAATTTTGCATGGCTCAACCCTTGAAAAATCTGCAAAACTCTTCCTCCTTGCAAAATATCCAAAAGGCAGAATCTAAGATTCAAGATATATTTTGTTATTTCTATTGAATCTTTTAAATTATATTTACCTTTGAAATAGAAAAATTTAAATATTTTCTTTCATGTTTCTCTCCTAGTGAAAGCTCAATTATTATACCTGGGAAAGACTCTTCCCCATCTGGTGTTGCGATCTTTGGAAGAACCACCCGAGTGGGAATCAGAGGGGTGCGACGACATAGATGAGAGAAGGAAGGGACTGAGGAGCGTCACCTTTGGAAGAACCACCCGAGTGGGAATCAGAGGGGTGCGACGACGTAGATGAGAGAAGGAAGGGACTGAGGAGCGTCACCTGATGGTGGTGAGTGAGAAAGACGAGAGAATCAGATGATTTTATTAGATTTTGGTCAAGCATAACACTCAGATGAGTCAGACACAGAACAGACAGAAGATGGAGACCCGAAGTAGAAAACAAGGAAAGGATCCGTTCTATTCACCTTTGGAAGAACCACCCGAGTGGGAATCAGAGGGGTGCGACGACGTAGATGAGAGAAGGAAGGGACTGAGGAGCGTCACATGATGGTGGTGAGTGAGAAAGACAAGAGAATCAGATAAGAGAAGAAAGCAAAAGAGTCAAAGTATGAAAACAACATGAGGACTATTTATAGGTAGAGCGCTCTGGTTTGTCCCACATGCATATGCATGATTATTCCATTCCTCCTCCTCCCTGGTTCCCGGACTGCTCCTGTGGGTCCGAATCATCTCACATCTGGAACCTCTAAATATTTAAGATCACCTATAGTGGGAATTCAATTTTGTCCTTAATTCAATTATTCACAAAGGAAAGTGGCAATAACTTGTAAAATTGACCAATTAACCTTTCAATCTGTATCACACCTCTTAGGAGCCAGCCTTCAATCTTCAAAATTCACCCAATTTTTTTTGAGATTTCCATTTAAACTATCCTTGCAAACATTGTCAATCTCAACTCCAATCAATTCTCATCCAAACCCATATCCTATCTACACTCCTATGTGGATTTTTTTTCTCTTTTTTTACTTTATGTTCATTACTTTTCATGTTTCTATTTACTTCAAAACTTATTTTTCCATTTGATTCAAATTTAATTTTTCTATTTACTTCAAAGTTGATTTATAATCAAAAAAAGAAGAGACTTTAAAATATCAAATAGTCTCAATCCAATTAAAAAAGAATTTGTTTTTATATTATTGTTATTTCTTTTATCTTTCCCTTAAATTCTTTTCAAATTTCATTCATTTTTTTTGTAAAGAGTTGAAATTCTTTGATATCTTCCTCATCAGTGCACTTGAAAATATTTTGCATTACTTTCACTGTTTTTATAAAGCCATCCTAAAAGATAACATTTCAATTTTCAGTTTTAGCTTGCTTTGATTTTACCTTCCATCCACCTCTTTCCATCTCCAACTCAGAAAGCCATTTTCTCCAAACTTGGTTTGAAGAATTTTTTCCAAAATCACTTGTCAACACTCCTGCATTTGTATCTCTTCGTGCAACAACTTTTGTATTTTCTTGTATTTCTTCACCTTGGAATTCCAAGCCAGTTCTTTCAGGCCAAATCCTTATTCTTTCTTGCTTGCCATTCTTTCCATCTCTGTATTCTATTTTTTCGACCCTGTCTCCTTCTCCAATATTCCTCCTCTCATATGTGGCTTCATCTTCTCAAACCGTCTCCACTCTTGAAATTCCAGAAATGATGCTTTGCACCTCCTCCTCAATAAAATTAATTACCGGCTTGGTTTTAAGAGCAACTTAAAGGAGTGGTGGTGGTGGATTGGAAGTCAAAAATCTTTAGAACCTTGGAAAATACTGGAATATCTTTTCACTGGTTATATTTGATTTCCCTTTATATCTAATTATATATTAAATTACTAGGGGTACACTCAATGATGAACTTAATCTTGGAGGCAGGCAGTTGTTGTTAGTTGAAACCAGAAATACCAAAAAAAGTTTAATCCCACTGGGAAAACCCCCTGTCACTTGAAGCTATCTTTTTATTGGAGCCAACAGGTTAAAGGAACAAGCCAATTTCCAAAAAAAATACTGCTTTCACTTGAATTTTTTTACATGGGCCAAAGTACCCAGGAAACAGAAATGATCACTCTTGGCAAAATCATTGCAACAAAATGTAGGCATAGACATAATGAGTAGAGAAGTATTATATTTTATGAAATTTTATCTAAATTTATAAGGAACCAAATTAGTAGCAACTTTAGAAACTTGAGCAACAAGAAAATATTATTGGAAGATTGCTGGATATTTCAACTTTTATACCTGAGAAAATTTCACCCACCAAAATCAAGATTTAATTTTTACCATCACTTAATCATATCCCCTCTCCTAATGATTTTTAATCTCATTAAAATAGAATGACACCAAAAAAATTCTAAGCCCAAAATGCAGTCTGCTAAATACTATTGATGTGAAAAAATGGTGAACTTCTATCTCTGGTAACACACTCATTACTTGAAATTTCACTCTCACTTTAAAGTACCATAATAAAATAGAAAAAATCAACTCTAGGATTGGGCTTGGGCCCTTGAAATTCTTTGATTTGAAATAGGATACCATTCCAATCCATTTCTGCTCAACATCAAAAATTTATTTTAAAATTGTATGGCCATTCATCTTAAATAACTTCCTGACTTATTTAATAACTATTTTTTGCAGGACTCAGTCCTCATTTTTCCTTCAAAAATACTATATTCATTACTCTGAAGAATCCAAATTTCATTGTCTCAACTGAATCCTTGAAATTTTTTCTTTGTCATTTATTGCTTTTCCACTTTTCTTTTGATGAAACAATTCAATCATTCAATTTATTCTTGAATTTATATAAATTTTTTTCAGCCTATCTATTCCTAGCTAAAGAGGAAATCTATCAGGTTTTATCTAGTCATCCTCATCATGATTTTCATTAACTTGGAAGGCAAATTATTTAACTTTGAAATTGTTTCCTCAGTCAAACAATTCCATATTATTTTGCCTTTTGAAGAGACAATTATTTCAATCAAGACTGTCCTCAGGTTCCTCATCAAAAAATCCCTCCTTGCACCTTAATTTTTAATTTGAAAATGAAATTTGAACATAAAATAATAGTCTAATGAAATTCAAGAGTTCTTCTAGCATTTTTACTTCTCATTTGCATCACATCCACCTAATTATTGCCCCTCTCAGTATTTGGTGTGGGCATGTGACATAGTGGTTTCTTTGGAATTTTTTTCCTTCATTTATGGAATTTTTTGGAGTTTTTTATCAGTATTCTGAGAAGCCACCAAAACTTTATAAAATCATGCATTCTGTGGTCCCTATACACATAATTTTCTTCCTTGTTAAATATGGAATTCTGAGCCTCTAGATACCAGGAAACTTGCAGCCCCTTAGCTAATAGATGTTATGGAATTAAATAATCATAATTTTCTCAAAAACAAACAAAAAACAATCTCCAAAAGGATATATCTGATTTTTGATGGTGAAAGTTTTACATGGTTTGGTTAAGCAGTTTTCAATATGATAAAAAATCATAGTTGACAAGGAGCCACAAGGAGCCACAATTTATACAGACTGGGGGTCTCTAATAACTCTTCTTCAGGAGATTCAATTTTAACATAAGGTCCCCATCATTCCAAGGTACCAGATTCACAGTAAGGAAAAATTACCCACAAAATTTTTTTATTGCAAGTTTATGGTAGCAAACAGAAAAGAGAAAGAAGGAAATAAATTACTAATTTAAAAATTTTACTGCTGGGTGCCTGCAGAGGTTCACAGTTGAAGGGTTTCAGATCAAAGGTGGGTTACTTGTTGATTCATCTTCTATCCAGATAGAAATAATGGTGATCAATTGATACTACTATACTTCAGACTGAAGTAATAAATAATTTTCTTATACCTTTATAAGCACTGCATCAATAATTACCCCGTTTTTAATGATAACTGATTAATTTAATGTGGGAAAAGTGTCATCATTGTAATCATCCATACCTCCTTCTTGTCTCCCAACCCTAATCCTGGTGTGGTCACTTCACAATTGAAGCTTCTTCCTCTTTTTTCACCCTGAATGTCTTCCCTTCCTTACTTCCCTCTCTGTTTCTCTTTTCTTCAATCCTTACCGTAACCACCTTCAAATTCTCCTGCTAAGTTCCCTTCTCCTTCCTTTTCCTAATCTCTTCTCAAATCACCCTTGCCCTCAAACCACCAATATATCCTCCCTCCTTTCCTTCAAACTACGTCCTCTCACTCAACGCTCCCAATGCTTCATCTAAACTTACCCCCTCAACCACTCAAAGCTCACAACGCTTCATCTCAGATTACACGCCAGAATCTCACTCACCTTTTTTCTCACATTAATTTATCCATCAACATTGACCTACTAAAAATCTGCTCACCCTTCAAATTAAATTCATCCATCAACATTGATCTCATTCTACTCACATCCCATTTATCACAATCAAACTCTTTTATACCAGGTAAACTATTGATCAAATGTGAGATTCACAAACAAACTACTCAAACTCCTTCACGTGATTGATCCTCACTTGCACCCTTGTGCTCCTCAGAATCTTTTCCTTTCTTTGCTTTCTTATTTTTTGTCATCCTGATGTCTCCTAAATCTGAAACTGTTTAGGGTAAGTTTGAAACTCTCCTTCTCGCATCTCACTTGTTCATGTTTCATTCATTCCTTGATACATTTCATTCATTTTCCATTGTTCACATCATCTTCAGATCAATTGGTCTTTAAATTGGAATAAAATTGGTCAATCTACCTGCTCAACTTATCAAAAAGGGCCAAAAAAAATGATTTACAAAGACCTTTCTGGGGTTAAAAGGGCCTTTGCAGGGAACATAAAGAGTTTAGGACTCATTTTATGAGGCTAGAAAGCCAGAAAGAGCAGGATTGGAATGTTCTCTTGGTTCTGTATCCGATCCTATCACAGATATCTAGGATTGGTGCATGATTTTTGATCAGGATCAGTTTTTGTGCTAATTTTTTAATTTGCTGATCATGCAATTAATTTCTATTTGTGCACTATTTATATTTGACTAAAATTATCAGTGAAATATTTTTATTGATTTTCCGTCAATTTTTGATCATTGGTTCTTATTTTTTTATTTGCAGATCTCTTGATGTTTTTTGTGGTCCTCAAAGATCCAGGTCTGTTTGTTTCATGATGATTGGTATTATTTTTTTTCAAATTTAAGTGTTTTAATGTTTTATTTTCTATTTTTTTATTTTATGTTTAATGTTTTCAGAGAATCCTCCATTCATGTTTTATTTAATTCCATATGCATGGCTGATCCATGTATATTTGAGTAGTTAGTTGGGGTACCTATCAGCACCTCTAAGTTCTTGTGGATCTGATACACATCAATCAGACCTGCTGCACGCAGGATCTTGGTTCAGACTTTGCATGGGGTACCTTCAACTAATTTTTTCAGGCAGAACATTTTGAAGCACACAGGCTACGTGCGAGTATGTGGGACTGCATGCAGGAATTTTGACAAAACCTAATATTTCACATAACTCCCAAACTACACCCAAATTATCAATTGTGACTGAAATTTAGTTGTGAAAACTAAATCTTAAAATGGAAATGAAATACTCAAATTTTGAGAAAATCCCAATGGTGATTCTGTTACTTTTGGACTTTTTTCAATTTATTAATTAAATGCATTAAGGAGTAGGAATTCCAAGGTTGGGTCAGTGACTGACCCTGCCTAATTTTGGGTTGGGAATTCAAATTAACAATCATATTTTGGTTTTTCCCAATTTTTTTTATTTTATTACTATTTATTTTATTTTATTTTTATTTTATTTTTTATTTTATTTTTTATTTTTTATTTTATTTTTTATTTTATTTTTTATTTTTTATTTTATTTTATTTTTTATTTTATTTTATTTTTTATTTTATTTTTTATTTTATTTTTTATTTTATTTTTTATTTTATTTTTTATTTTATTTTTTATTTTATTTTATTTTTTATTTTATTTTTTATTTTATTTTATTTTTTATTTTATTTTATTTTTTATTTTATTTTTTATTTCATTTTTTCTTTCATTTTTTATTTTATTTTTTATTTTATTTTTTATTTTTTATTTTATTTTTTATTTTATTTTTATTTTTATTTTTATTTTATTTTTTATTTTTTATTTTTTATTTTATTTTATTTTTTATTTTATTTTTTATTTTATTTTTTGTTTTATTTTTTATTTTTTATTTTATTTTATATTTTATTTTATTTTATTTTATATTTTATTTTATTTTATATTTTATTTTATTTTATATTTTATTTTATTTTATTTTTTATTTTATTTTATTTTTCATTTTATTTTTTATTTTATTTTATTTTTCATTTTATTTTTTATGTTATTTTTTATTTTATTTTTTATTTTATTTTTTATTTTATTTTATATTTTATTTTATATTTTATTTTATATTTTATATTTTATATTTTATTTTATATTTTATTTTATTTTTTATTTTATTTTATTTTATATTTTATATTTTATCTTTTATTTTATATTTTATATTTTATTTTATTTTATATTTTATTTTATGTTTTATGTTTTATTTTGTATTTTATTTTATTTTATATTTTATTTTATTTTATGTTTTATTTTATTATTTATTTTATATTTTATATTTTATATTTTTATTTTATTTTTTATTTGATTTTTGTTTATTTATTTTATTATTATTTTTACTTTCACAGGATTCTCTGTGCATAGTAGCAAGCTGACAGGGATGGGTGTTTTTTTTGAGAAGGTTATTTGGATTAATTTTTTTGTGGATTATTTTTTGGGAACCATTGGGTGATTCTTTGTTTTTAATTTTGGTCTGAAATAATACATCTGTGTTCAGTGCATGGTTCAAAAAACATTTGCAGAGGAAGGAATGAATCAGAGGTTTTTTTTGGAGGAAAATGATTAATTGGACAATTGATTGTTGGAAATATTGTATTTCTGTTGTTTAAAATGACTATTATCTGAGAATTGAAAGTCTTTCATAAATTAATTCAAGAATTACAATGATGATTTAAAAAAGAAGGATGCTAATAAATTGGAAAAAATAAAAGACAAGTTTTGAAATAGATTTTCTGAATTGAATATCTGCTATCCTTGCATTTTTTTTCCTGTAACTGCTGATTTGGTATGATTTGGATCATGGTGGTTTAGGAACTTCCTCTGATTTCTGTCTTTTAATTCATTCCTTACATTTGCCTTTTCCCTGGATATTTTCATAATTTAACCCACCCATAGATCATTCAATTGATTTTGTGGGTGCATTATTTAGGTCTCTGAAGTCAGTGCCTCTTCTCCCCAAATTTGGAACTTTATCTGTAAATATTATCAAATTTGCTTCTTTTCCTTATTTAAGGCATTCTAAAAGATGCTCTGGGTCTCTTTCCTTTTTTTCTTATGCAAAAAGTTTTAAATCTGAAGATTCCACCTTTGCCATGTTTTTTGATCCTGATTGGGAAAAAGACCCATGTTTTTGGTCCATTTTTGCAATTTTTATCATAAAATCTGGAATCTTGCTATGGAAGCCTTCAAAAGAAAAATTAGTCTTTATGCAAAAAAAATGAGGCTGAATATTATTCCATGGAAGAAGAAACTCATGAATTTCATTGGCTACAAAAACTAGTTCTTTATTCCATTCTTTATACCAGTAACCCAAATATCCCCATTGAAAACAAGGGGGCTTTTGCCTAGGCTCAAGATTTTCTTTTCCAGAATCCAGCTCAAAATCTGGAACAATGGTTTCATTATATGTTTTGAATTAGTTTTTATAGGATTACTAACATTGGATTATGTCTCTACCATTTTAATAATAGCTTGGATTATGAAGAATCAATTTAAAAAACTAACCCACAAGCTTCTCTTAGATGCCTTCTGAATATTTCAAAGTATTTTGACTGTATGGGGGAATCAAATTGACAAAGAATCCTGAATGTTAGTATCCTCATTCTCATGCCAAAGCACCACTTCTATTTTAAATATTTCTTTTATAAAAATAAGGCTTTTTCTGTTCTTCTAGAATCTTCTCCTTGTGAACTGCTTCATTTATCTCTTTCAGACCATTTCTCTCAAACTTTCATTCTTGCTTTGGTTATCACACATGGTTATAAAGGCTGTTTTTTATTTTAACTTCAAAACCATGATTATTAGGTTAAAATCATATCTATTTGAATTTCTTTCTTCCATCATAAGCTTCATCATAACTAAACTTAAGCCATTTTTTCCCCTCCTTGAATCTTTATTTTCAGACTCTTCTCCCAAAAATTTAAAGGGAGCTCCCCCAATGAAAACACAAAATACCAATTATTTCATCAAATTATTTCTGAATAAAACAAATCCAAAACAAGCTAGAATTCCTGAAATAGAATAAACTCTGGAAAATTCCAAAAAAATTGAACTTGTCATTGTCAAATAATGCTCATGAATCTGTTTCCCATGCTCATCACCTATTCTTCACAATGCCTATCCAATAATGGGATCAAAATTCACAAGCTAATAATGCAATCATGCTTATATTTTATCAAAGGGAAAACTCCAAAATTTACCATTTTATACATAATTCATGCTTATAAAAGAAATTTACATGGAAACCATTAATTCTTTATATTTTGCGTAAAATAATACAAAATCTCATCTTTATCAGAATATAAACCAATGAATTCTGATTTGAGCTTAAACAAATAGTTAAATTGGTTATTGATTCTATTAATCAATGGGAAAAAAAAATCAGAAATTTCAGTGTTTGGCACACTCTAGTACAACAGCAGGGCTGCATCATCCACTTCTGTTATTTTCTTTTCTTTCCTTGCTATCCTGAAATTATATTTATTTTATGAATGTGCTTTTATGTAAAACAGAATTCCTGTTCTGAGGTAGGAGCCATCACCAAAAGCCTGTTTTACCTGTTTATGTTTCTTTTTTTTTTTTGAAATGAAAAACCTTTTGTTTTTTTCCAAGTTTATCAAAAAGGGGTCTTTTATTCTACATTTGATCTCAAAAAAAACACCATTGTTTTCCTTTCACTTATTTTTATAATAAAATAATCAAATTAATCATAAATAAATTGTAGGTATCCCTCCCCTTGAATCTTGATTATTGCCGAAATTCTCCCCTAAAAAGATTTCACATGGTGGTATGTGACACCATAAAAACTGCAAATGAACTGTTATTTCAGCCAGTATCATAGCCTTTTGGTAAGGCCATGCCTGTCAATTGGTTTGCAGTTGTGTGTTGTGCAACAGTCGACTGGCTAAACCTTTTGCAGATTTAATTTTCAATAAGAACAAGTTATGGGAAGGGCTTGTTCTGTGAAAATTGTTGGATCTTTTTATTGTCAAAAGCAAGAATCTCAAGTCTTGGTGGCTCCTTCTGGAATTCAGGAGTGTATGTGAATATGGCCTCATGTTTTCATAGGCATTTGTTAGTGCCAACAGCCATAAACACTTTTGGAATTAAACCAGGGGGTACTTTTGCACAGTGGTGTGTGAAACCATAACAAATTCAAATTGACTAGTATTTCAGCCAGTCTCATAGAATTTTGGTAAGGCCTTTCTTATTAATTGGTTTGCAGTTGTGCAAGTTGCAACAAAAGTGGTATCCCATTCCAAATTTTAAAACTTCTTTTTTTCATTTTATACATTCCTATTATCATCATTCCAAACATCAATTGAACCATCTGATACTTTAAAAAATGGAGTTTTAGTGAGTTATCTTGTAAATAATCTTTCGTGTTGGGTTTCACTGGCTCCACCATCTATATTATTTGCTTCTCACCTGTCATTTTCATGTAATAAGTTTTTAGCTATACCTGGGGCAGCTCCAAGAGTGCGGAAGGATCCTTCTTCCTCATCCTTTTGCACTCAATAATCTGCTGTCCCAGGTATGTTTTTCCTCATCTTTCTTTCTTAATATCTCCTCATTCTCTCTGTTGTCTTCTTATCCATCACTGACCCAGTTCATCCTCATCCTTTTGCACTCAGTCATCTGCTGTCCCAGTTGACCTCAACATTTCTAGTGTGTTTTTCTGAATCATTTTTTTGTCTAAAATTAAACTACTTTCTAGGTAAACCTTTTCAATTTGAATATTATCTCAAAGTGAATACTTCCATGTTCAAGATCCTAACTATTTTCAAACACATTTGAGCCATTTTTTAATTAGCATATTGAAGCCAGATGCTTGACTAGTTCAAATCAACTCCTCTATTCTCACTCTCATCTCCTGGGGCTCAAAAGATCCCAGTGACTGTTGGAACCCCCAAATTACATATCTTCAGCCACTTCTAACTCTCGAGGCTCTTCCATTTTTTATGGTCATCACTTTTGACTAATCATTGTAATCATAAGTTTTTTTTGTCTCCTAATAAATCTGCTTCTCCTCTCTTGATTATTAAATTTCTCAATAAAAATCTGCATTTAACATTATATTTGGTTTTTATTCCTTTTATATTTATTATTTTTACCTTGTTAATCTCTAGCTCTGTCATTGATTTTTTAATTGGCAAAACTTCTCTCTTGAAATTTAACAGTTTCTTTTCTTGGGGAGTCCCTTTTCTTCTTTATTTTATGTGTTTTTCACCATAAAAAGGGCTAAAGTTGGGTCTTATGAAATATCTTTGCTTGGTGCGGGGCTTCTTGGCCGAAGCAATGGGATTAATGGGAGAAAGTGATCTATTATTTTGATGGAATTGGATAGGAAAATCAAAAGAAAGGTTTTTTGAGTAGAGAATGAAGATTATTGTGATCCATATTCTTTTTACTTGAAGAAATTTGGGATTTTGCTGAAATAATTGTCCATTTGGTAATTGTTTTGATTTATCAGATGATGGGACCGCGGAAAAGTTCAAGACAGTATGAAAGTAGTTACCTGAAAGAATTGGAAAGCAAATGAGTACTGTTTTGGAGCAGATGATGGTACAGAGGAAAAAATCACAAGGGGGGAAGGGGGTTCCTTGAGAAGCAGTTGTTGATGACAAAAAATGAAACAAAATGAGTGATCTTTATTTCAAGATAGAAATAACCCATAGTTTAAGAATAGAAAATAGATAAAATGAGCTTTTATAATAGAATCGAAGGAAGGGAAAACAAAAATAATTGGAAATCAAGTAAGTTCTGTGATGGTGCAGATGATGGGAAAGAGGAGAAAGTAAAAAGAGGAAAAAATCAGTTACCTGAGAAGCATCCATCAATGAAAACAAATGAAAAAAATGAGTGGGGAAGAATATAAAAACAACAGGGTTCTCTGATTGCTGAAGCACAACTTGTTAAAACCAAATCTGGATAGAAGCAAAATTTTGAATAATTATGGTGTGTGTGGAGATCAGGATTTTTAAATTAGTTTTATTTTCCCCCATGGCTTTCTTGTGTTCTCCTCATAGCTGTGTGATGATAAACTGAAATTAAACTCCTGATTGCTATACATTTCCAAGCCCAAAATCTTGGTATTTTTGAGGAATTCAAAATTTCAGATTGGGGAGAGGACCTTTGACATCCCCTGAGCCAATTTCTTTTTTGCTGGAATACACTTGGGGCTAAAAGGTTTTTTCATTTACATGTTTCCAGATCAAATGAAGACAGAAATAAAATCTCCAGGTTTGATGCTGGTAGAATTTATTCTCAAGCAGTGCAATGGCAACTTTATTTTTTTATTAGAGGTTTTTTGGATTGAGAGTTATACCAAATCAGGGGACCAGAGAACCAAATTGGGGGACCAGAGATGAAATGAGCTGGGTGACCCAGAGAAGGGTTTGCCCTGATCCTGAGAGAGATATTTGCTTGTATTTTGTGGTTGAGAGAGAGCTTTGGATCATCTCCACAGCACAGGGACTTTCAACAAAATTGTTCTCCCATTGAAGTATTATTGCCTTCTGATAGAAGCATACTTAGAATTGCAATGGGAAATCAGCTCAAAATCAGTCTTTTCAAGATCACCTAGGTAAATTCAAAAATACCTTGTGTGCTTGAGGCACCAAGGGACATGAGATAATTTCTGCTGATGGGTAATGATTTTATAATTGAGGATTGGGAGATAGATCTCCAGAAGAAGTCAAGAAAAATCCTGCTTCACTGTAACATATAGTTGAGGAGTCCTAAAGCCCATTATTAATCAAGCTGGGATTTATGAAATTTGGAAAATTTTATTTTTGGTGGCAGGTTGAGGAAGAGGAGTGGAGGTGATGTTGTAGAAAAAACCTTAGCTTCAGCAATCAGGACCAATTTTCTAATATAAATTTAATCTCAATCCTCAAAGTAACCTCCAAAATGGATTCCACACCAAAAATAACCTATAAGCACTCACACAAATTAACGCTCTTTCTCCCATGGATTATAAGATACAGCTGAAAACAACTATGACCAACCCATTTACCAATCAGGTATATTAAATCAGTGAAATACACATGGAAATAACTTTTAAAAAATAAAAAAATTAGTTGAAGCTTAGCTTAAGAACCAAACCATGAACCCTGGAGCTGTATGCAGCATAAAAAAAAATCAACTACCTCATCATTGTACAGAAGCAATATATGCAAGAGAACACATGAAGAATGAAAAAATTTACAGAAGAAATTTATGAAAGAAAGCACATGCAGCCCCCAAAAAAATAAAGAATCAAAAGACCTGGAACAATATATGCAAGGGACCACATGAAGCACCAAAAAACAACAAATAACCCCACCAAATACTCACAGAAATATATTCATGGGACCAAATGTAGCACCAAACAAAATAACCAATCACAAGAACTAAAAATCGCTATATGCAAGAAGCAAATTCAGTGCCAAAAAAAACCAGTACCAAGTCACTCAGCAAAACACAGAAAATTAGGGAAGAAGCACATGAAGTTCCAAACAAACAACCAGTACCAAATCACCTTGTAAGCACTGCACATAACTATATGGGAGGGTGTAAATTGACAAGAAAATTGTGCTACCTTTTTTTAACAACCAGAAAAAAAATCCCATAAATCTGTGGTGTTTCTTAAAAACCAAAATAAATTTCTCATGTAGCTTTAAATCACATTAAATAAACATTACAGAAAGAAGCTCTCAGTAAAGCCCTGAGAATCCCCTGAGGAAGGAATTTTCTATTTAAGGAGGGTCCCTCTGCTTTAGCCATGTTTTATCACCCACAACAACTCATCCTCAAATTAATAATCAGAAAATATCACATCTATCACCAAATAATCCATTGGTGGGAGCTACCAAGATAAAATATCATCAGAAAGTTAACTATAAAGTAACAGGAAATAAAAAATGAATAAAACAAATACCCATAACCAAACCATTGAGCAAACCCCATCTATTCATTTTAATAAGGTTTCTTCAAATATATAAGATTATTCATCACCAAATCAAAGAAAAAAACCCCATTTAATGAATAATTACCCTTATAAGGAAGAATATCAAAAAAAAATATATAAAAATAAACCTTTTACCATGAGCAGCCCCGTATGGGTAAACCTATCCTTGGTTCCTCTCCCAATCAGTTCTTTCAAGGAAACCCTTATCCTTTGAAGTTAAATTATTGTTTAAATATCAAATAAATCTGATCAACCAATTTCACCCCTAGCAATAATAAAATTACATCTTTTATACTCTTTAAATCTGGGTTTTATCTGAGACATATTTTAGGTCTCAAAGAGACCAGCCATGGATCTAAAGAAATATTGTGGAAGATTAATATGGTTTTAGAAGGGAGGGAAATTCAAAATGATCTTGTTCTACTAATAATTCAAAATATTAGGGTTTACCAGAGTTCAGAAAACCCACCATTATTTAATGGCAGGTTTCAACCCAAATCTGCCATTTCAAACCCGCCATTAAAAATAAAAAACCCACTTATTTAAGATCAGAGGTTTCAGAGTTATCTGGAATTAAATGGGTTTTTTCAAATAAACTATATAAAGGCTTTCACCAGTTCAACCGTTTCATTCCATATCATCACCCCTGGTTTCAACCTCTAGCCTCATTGGAAAAATTCTACCTCCAACCTCATCCAAAAAATTTGATTTTCATTGCTCTCATCACTTCATCACTCTCATTCCCTCATCACTTCATAACTATCAACTTGCTTCATCACTCTCATCACTTTATTGCTTTCATCACATCCATCCTCTCATTGGTTCATTGATTCATCCCTGCTTTCATCACATCCCTTTATCACTTCATTGCTTCATCACTTTATTTCTTCATACCTCATCCCTGCTTTCATCACATCCCTTCATCACTTTATTGCATCATCCCTCATCCCTGCTTTCATCACATCCCTTCATCACTTTATTTTTTCATCCCTCATCCCTGATTTCATCACATTCCTTCATCACTTCATTGCTTTATCACTTTATTGCTTCATCCCTTCATCCCTCTTACTCTTTTTAAATGGCCCCTTCCCAATCCTCCCCCCAAAATTCAACTAAAAAAATCAATGGACAAAAGAAAACACCCCCCAGGAACTCAAAATCCGAAAATCCTCCCCCATCAGCTTCCAAAGGCTCAAGTCAGCTCAAGAGAGCTGATCACATCATCCTGGTAAACTGGCCCAAATTTCCCTCCAACTACAATGCTTGCTTTGGATTCAACAATGAAACACACGTTGGCTGATCTCCATCCTCCAAGGTCAATGGTTATCTCCTGATGGCCAATGAAATCAAGAATAAAAAAAACGGTAGGCTGGATCTGTCATCCAAACAGATGAGGGAGCAATCAAATCATTATTGAGCCAAGTACAAAAAGGCCCACTCCATGTCATTCTCCACTGGCTTTGGTATCACCAACTCCAACAAAGCCAAAGGAATCAACTGGGTGGTTGATAAGTTGGACTCCATTTGTCCTTTTTATATTCAAATGGATGAAATCTTTGGAAAGAAGGCCAACATCACCCCTCTTTCTGCTTTTGATGTCCAACAATCTGATTCAGTTGATTCCAAGGACTTGGCTGTGGATGCTCAGCCTAGCAATGAGGAACCTGATGAGACCTTTGCCTTGGACTGGCCCCCATCCAATTCCAAGGAGGATATTCCAACACAGTCAGCTGCAATTGCATCTACTTAAGCATTGATTGATGAGTAAAACAGGACCTTGGACCCCTCAATTCCTTCTTTTTATTGCTCTCTTCCTGGGGTGGAAGAACTGGAGAACTTGGCCAATGAGGAGGATGTTATTCCTCTATTGCCACTACCATCAAAATCTGCTCAAGTAAGCATCCAAGTTCTTTTGTCTTCTGTCTGGTTAATCCTGACTGGTTTAGATTGTAAAAAAACAGGCTCATCCATTCCTGATTGGCCAAAATCTCAAGCCAATGGGGCCTCCCAAATCCCCTTCAAATGAGAGTCACACCATATTAACCAAAACCTCCTCCGCAAAGGGAAAGAAAAATGCCTCAAATTCCATCAACATCAACCCAAATAGCCATAAAAAGGGGAGAAATACTTCAAGCTTTTCTGGCTTTGAGGATATCATGGAGAAGCAAGATTAAAGTAAGCATGTTGGATTCTACTTGCTTTCAAAATACAGCTCATTCCTATTCCCCTCTGAAAAACAGTGAAATTTCAAATTGAATCTGAAAAAATTCATTTTGAAAAGGAGACGTGGGATTTTCAACTGGCTATGTATTTTCAAAAGCAAAAAGTTGAGAGTTTAGCTCATCAACAAAAGTTGGATGCTGAATGGCAAATGAAAAAGGCTGAGCTGGAGTTTCAAAAAGAGGAAAAGGAGAAGGATTGAGAGGAATTCCAACTCCAAAAGGAGAGGGAAAGGCTAGCCACAGAAAAAAAGATAGGTTATCCATAGCCATGGCATGTATTGGTAGAAGTAGAACTGTGGATGAAATCAAGGAAATCACTCAATTTCCAGGCTTGTAAATATATTTACTTTAAAAATTTTAAAAATAAAAAAAAATATTTTGCTTGGCTTGTAAATATATTTACTTGAATTTTTTTTTTAAAAAAATTTTTTTTTTGATTACTATAATATTTGAGACTATTTGAAACTCCACCAATCAACAAATATTTTTTATTTTTATTTAAATTTTTTTTTCTAGAGTATATTGCCCAACTTCTTAAGTCCCTGCAGGTGTTCCTGGTGGTTTTGTTGATTTGCATGGACATAGCCATCCTTGTATGAGTGGCAGTGTCCAAAGCAGGAAAAGTACAGTGTTTGTACATATTTTCCGCCAAAGAAATTTTTACAATAACTTTTTCTTTGAAATACATACCAAAACCTAAGTCAGGAAAAAAGAATTGCCCATCAGATACTTGATATTCATCCTTTTTGTAAATCATTTTTCTATTTTATTTTTTTGTTGGAACCACAAGTAAAAACAAATAGTCTGAGAGGTTGCCTTTGTCAATATGGGGAAATTTGTAGAAGCCATCAGAGGTGAAAGTGATATGTGGTGAACAGTCAAAAGTGGTGAGGCGGGATCCAAATTCCAAAGAAGAGAAGGAGGGGATGTGGTGGTACATCATTGTTTCCCAATTAAAGTCAAATTCAAGTTTGGCTAAGTTTCAAAAAATTTGGCCAAGGATTTGAGAGACTTTTTCCAACCTAAGGTTGAGGAAAGCATACTCTTGAGGGGAAGTTTGAATAGCTTTTTTCTTCAAATATTGGCCAAAAGGTTCAGAAGGGTGAATCAATTTTCTCCAACCAATAGCCCACATCTTCCCACCCCAAGATCTTGAGGGGCCAACAGTGTTTAAAATTTTTTTTGATTGGTGAACGAAAGTTGTCAGAAAGTTGATTTCCTTCTTCTCTTCCTCAGAGAGTTTATTCAAAGGGAGAAATTTGATTATGGCCACAAGAGAGTCTTCTTCTGTTTGGCTGTTCAAACTCTTCAGGGGTGGGCTTTCATTTGTTCTTTTTCTTTTTGGCAGCAGGAGCAGGGTACAAATCCAAAGGTTGCAGTTTTTGTCTATACCATAGAATCTTTTCCAAAAACCCTTCTTCAGCCACTTCCAAAGAGATTTTGGATTCTCTCATTTGGGCCCTCTGCTTTCCACCTCTCTTGATGTTTTTCAACACATCTTCTTCCATATTTTTCCCTCCCATGAAACTGCTTTGCTTGGGGTGAGGATAAAGACAGGATTTGATTGGTTTTATAACATTTGGAGCATGGTGGGAGAAGCAAGGGTCATCCCTCTGATTTCCACCCCTCTTCATGTTTTTCAACACATCTCCTTCCATCTTGTTCCCTCCCATGCAACTGCTTTGCTTAGGGTGAGGATCAAGATGGGATTTGATTTGTTGTATAACATTGGGAGCATGGCAGGAGAAGCATGGGTCATGCAGAAAAAGGGCAGGAATGGAAAGAAACGGGGGTCAAAACAGGTGTTGCATTGTGGGGAATCCAAAAAAAAAATCATCAGCCATGTTTCAATCATTGTGGAAGATGAACAAAAGTAGAAAAATAAATACTGGTCCATCAATGATGATAGCCCCCCCAAAAGAAAGACAGTCAGAGTTGTTGATCAATCAATGAATGGAAGGGGGTCATGGGGCTCACCTTGGGGAATTGGCAAGGCAGGGTGGGGGTCAGTTGGGCGGTGTAATGTTCTTTTATGGACGCAAGTTGTAATGGGCTGCGCGCTGCACGCTCAGCAGTAGCAGGTGGCTCAGTAATGGGTGCCAACTTGCTTCAGCAAGCCGCGCTGCGGGCTCAGAAGCAGTCAAGTTTGGCTAAGCATCCAGAGGCGTGGGGTGGATCAGATTGGATTGGGCAGAGCGCGCGCCAATTGTGTGCATGTACCTTGGATATCTGGAATGGCGTGTTGGGCAGATGCTGAAATGCTCAGGGGACTCAGAGTTGGGCGCGGCGCAAGGGATGCGTCATGAGAAGGACAAAACGGGTGGACGTAATGGCAGGCGGGCAATACGGATGGAATATGGGGTATGGGATATGAGATGTGGATTATGGGATGGAAGGATAGGGTTGGGGCTAGGGTTCTGTACTTAGGGGTTTTATTTCATTATTCTTGCTTTCTTTCAGTTTTACCTAGGTTAGAGTTGAGGGGGAGGTTACTTAAACCACACCCTCAACCAGGATGTGGAGGGGGGATTGGATCATCTGATTGGATCACAGAGGATGGGGAAGGATTGAAGGAACAAGGAACAAGGAACTCATCTTATTATTCTTTTTCTCTCTCTCCATTTCTCTTTAACTCATTGCATCCAACCTCCTTACAGACCCTTGGACCATTAACTCTCAAACTTGAGGCAAACTAAGGGATTTTCCACACTCTTTTTTTCCACATCTGGGGGTCTGGCCAGGAACTCTTTTGTCAAAGTCTCTCAAAGTTACCCAAGATTCTACCAGCAGTTTCCCCTCCTTTTTCTTCCTCCTCCCTTCATCTTCTCATTGATCCAAAGGACTACCCTCACATTTGGTTCAACGCTGCAGGTGTGGAGCAATTCATCTCACCATATGAATTGATTGCAGACTCTGAAGATGCATTGGATTCCAATAAGGCGCGCCATGGCATCCTGTTAATCATGAACACAGAGGATCATTGGGACATAGAAGAGATGGGGGGCTACCAGAACCTGCATTGGCCAAAACTGAAGGTGGAAATTTTGGCAAGATTGGGGAAGCGCAATCCTTGTTTTTGGCAGGGTGGTTTTGAGCAAGCCGCAGAATTAAATTATGGGGAAGCTCCACAACCGGCAACCATCCCTTGCGTTAGAAAACTTGCAGAGCTGGAAAGGGACCTTGAGATCTATTTGAAGGGTCTTCAGCTTCCTAGCAAACCCGCGCCTTGGGTGTGCACATATGGGGACAATGACGGCTGTTGGCAATTGGGACACAAGAACTGGAGAATGGATTTAAATGCGGGCTTGGTTTCCAGAGGGGAGAAGGGATATGTGTTGGGAAAGTGGGTCTTGGAAGAATTGGTTCAGCCTTTTGCTATGAATAGAGCAAGGAAGAGGGAACCAGCAGCAGATATCTTGCACAATTTGGGAACACGTGAATGGCAGATGGGTCTTGTGGAGAGGGAACCAGGAGCAGATATTTTGCCCAATTTGGAAACCGGTGAACAGCGGAAGGGTCTTACGGAGAGGGAACCTGGAGCGGATATTTTGTGCGATTTGGGAAGAGCAATTTGGGAACCAGTGAACGGCGGACAGGTCTTGCGGAGAGGGAACCAGGAGCGGATATTTTGCGCAATTTTGGAACCAATGAATGGCGGGCGGGTTTTGTGGAGAGCATAGGAGCGGTGGCGGAAGGAACGGGCCAGGTTTTGGAGGATTGAAACCTGAGACAAACCTCTTTGACGGCGGGAGGATGAACATGGGATGGAAGGATGTGGAGTGCGGGGAGTGCAAGATGCAAGGGCCTGGTGCCATCACAGCTAGTGGAGGTTTTGGAATTGGTGCAACGGACACTTTTGGCGGGGCTTCAGGTGCAGAACGGGGAGGGATTGGGTCCCAATGGCATTGCTGGTGAGAGGGAAGTCAGAGTTGTGGGGGCTTTGGCGGCAGAAGGCGCCTTGGGACAGAAGTTTGGAGAATTGGCTGGTAGACGCAACCTCTGTGGGATTGTTTGAGGCATCAGCTGAGGACATCAGCCAAGTTGGGGGGGAAGCTAGCTCAGGATGGGATGGTCTGATTTGGGACGCAAACGCGGCCCAAGCCAGGTCCAGAAACACAAGGACAAGCCCTGCATTCTGGAAACAAACGCATGAATGATTTCCAACCAATGATTCAAGGAACTAGGAAAACCTGTGGCGCAGAACAGATGTGGGTCAAAGAGCAAGGCACGGGCTTGTCAGTGGGTCGGTGCTTAAAAAAAAACCTCTCTTTTCAGGTTTTCTTTGGTTATCTTATAGATGGAAGGTATGGATGAGTTTGGGCAGATACTTTTTCTCTCTCTCAACAATGTGCTTCTGCGGCTGTTTTTATTTGTTCTCTCTCTTTTCTGAAGGTGGGATAACTAGGGAAGGCAGGGGTAGGTGAGATGGTGGTGGATCTCTGGGGACAGAACTCAAGTTAGGGGGGATGTGGTGTTTTTTTATGGATGCAAGGCGGAATAGGCTGCGCGGTTCGCACTCATCAGTTGCGGGTGGCTCAGAAATGGGTGCAGCCTTGCCACAGCAAGCTGCACTGCGGGCTCAGCAGCAGTCAAGTTGGGCTTGGCATCCAGAGGCGCAGGGTGGATTGGATTGGATTGGACAGATTGCCTGGATGTACCTTGGATATCTGGAATGGTGCATTGGGCGGATGCGGACATGCGCAGGGGGCTATGAGTTGGGCACAGCGCAAGGGCCGCTTCATGAGAACAAAAAACTGGGTGGACGTAATGGCAGGCGGGAAATACAGATGGAATATGGGGTATGGGATATGGGATGCAGATTATGCAATGGAAGGATAGGGTTGGGGCTAGGTTTCTGTACTTAGGGGTTGTATTTCATTATTCTTGCTTGCTTGTGGTTTTACCTAGGTGAGGGTTGAGGGGGAGTTTACTTAAAATCCACCCTCCAACCAGAGGTGGAGGGGGAGGTTACTTAAACCGCACCCTCAAACCAGATGTGGAGGGGGGATTGAATCACAGAGGATGGAGAAGTATTGAAGGAACAAGGAAAAAGGAACTCATCTTATTATTATTTTTCTCTCTCTCCCTCTCTCTTTAACTCATTGCATCCAACCTCCTTACAGACGCTTGGACCATTAACTCTTGAACTTGAGGCAAACTAAGAGATTTTCCACACTCTTTGTTTCCACACGGGCCAAAGAGGGGGATGGATCCCTGGGTCAGTTGGTTGGGTGGCCAAGGAGGGGGACGGGGCCCTGGGTCAGTTGGTTGGGTGGCCAAGGAGGGGGGGTCAGTTGGTTGGTCACCTGGCTAAGGAGGGGGGGGCAGCAGTTTGGTCAGCCAATGGAGGGGGCAGTTGGGTTGGCTGGGTGGGTTGGCCAATGGAGGGGGGGTTGGTCTGCCAAAGGAGGGGGGGGGGTGTTGTTGGTCGGCCAATGGAGGGAGGTGGAGCGGGTTTTTGGTTGGCCGGCGGGTCAGCCAAAGAAGGGGAGGGGGGGGGGTGCAGTTGGCCAAGCGAGCAAGGGGGGGGGGGGCAGCCCGCCAAGCAAGGGAGGTGGGGGGCCGGGCTGGCAGAGGGAGGTGGGGGGGTGGGCCACCAAGCAAGGGTGGTTAGGGGGCCAGGCTGGCGGAGGGAGGTGGGGGGGTGGTGGGGCAAACCAAAGCAAGGGTGGTGGGGGGGGGGCAAGATGGGGGGGGGGGGGGGAGAGGGGGGGGGGGCATTAGTGGGGAGTAAGGGAGAGGGGGTGGGGAAAGGGTGATGAGCAGGAGGAGGGGGGAGCTTACCTGAGGGAAGATGCAAGGAGGTGGGGGGGACCTAAAGGTGGGTGGAGAGTTGGATCAGCATCCAATGATGGGGAGGATGAGGAGGAGGATGAGGAGGAGGGGTGGGAGCTTACCAGGGGGGGGGGGGGGGGGGAGTGGTGGGTGAGGTGGAGCCAATGGGTGAGGTGGAGGTGGAGGGTGAGGTGGGGGAAATGGGTGAGGTGGAGGTGGAGGGTGAGGTGGGGGCAATGGGTGAGGTGGAGGTGGAGGGTGAGGTGGAGGTGATGGGTGAGGTGGAGGTGGAGGGTGAGGTGGAGAGTGGACCGGTGGTGGGTGAGGAGGAGAGTGGACCGGTGGTTTGTTGGGGTGAGGTGGGTGATTTAGAATTCTTGGTCCTGTTTTTGTCTAAGTCCACAAAAAAAAAAAAAAATTCCAAGTCAGCCTTGGATGCTTGGTTGAACAACTAAAACCAAAAAATATATTTCACCTATTTAAAAACCAAATGCTACACATCAAAGTGAGCAAGTGTGAGGGGTAGAATCTGCTCTCTCATGGCCAAAGATGAGGTAGAAGATGAGACGGGGATGACATGAGGAGGATCAGGAATATATTCTTCAAACATTTCATCCCATTCATCCTTGATGTTGGCAAGAAGGTTGTGAAGGATTCCACAAGTGATAATCCAGTTGATGAGGATCTTCATGTACTTCAAATTTTGAAGCTGTTTTGCATCTCCTGTAAGCTGGCCCATCTTGCTTTCAGGATTCCTATGGCATGCTCAATCTGAACTTGTGATTGGCCAAGATGATAGTTGAAATTGGTTTTTCCTTGATCATTGGACAAAAAATTTGAAACATTCTGGTATGATGGAACTACTTCTTTCCCACTAGCATAAGCCAAATCAGGCAGAAGGTATTGATCATTGTCAAAGTAGTTCTCTGGTTTTTGTGAAATCCACATTGAATTGAAAACATATGAATCATGACAAGAACCTGGAAGGCCAGCGTGGAGGTACATGAAATTCTTATCGTTATTTCAAACAAGTTCCAGGGCCACAGAGTATCTAAAAAAAGAGATGCAAAGTATTTGTCCATTGTTTTATCCAAAGTTTTATCAAATTTATTGGAAAAGAATGAATCAATTTCCTCTTTTTCCAATCAAAATAGTGGTTGCCATCTAGCTTAGGGTTTGGACTCAAGGGGATGGTGGTTCCATCAACAAAACCAATGCAAGCAGGAAAGCCTTCAGTCTCCATTACTTGAGATATCTCCTGAAGTTCTTCTTTGGTGGGCCAAGAAAGGAATGATAAAAGTAAAGATAGGATAGCAATGATCACTCTTTTTGTGTATGAGTCAATGGTTCCATAACCAAGTGATAATAGATTTTCTAATCCATGAATTGCTGCTCCATTTCAATTTGATTCCAATCTACAAAAATCAAAAGCCAGTTGAATAGCTGGATTGTGTTGAGGATTCCAAGAATTGTTCTGGAAGATGTGGTGGTCTTCAATCATCTCCAAAAGTTTCATGAATGAAGGCAATAGAGTTTGGAACAGTTGATGGAAGCTTAAGTAGCAAAGGAGATGAAGCTTTTGCCTTTCATACATAGGGTTGCCGAGAGTTTTAGAATCTGAGTCTTATTCCTCACTTCTCTTTCTTACAGATACTATTTCATTCAATCTCAATTCATTATCATTAGTCCATCTATTTTTGTTGTGTCAAAATTATTGGTGCGTTGTTCATTTCACTCTCCTTTTTCCTTATTGTCCTATTTTCCTTTTCTCTCCAAAATCTTGTTGTGATGTGCGTAGTTGGACCTCCTGACACAAACACTGTCTTGGCTCTTCTACTTTTCCTGTCTCAATCAGTGTCTAGTGTAGACACTTCCAACTTCAAACCGCTCAACAACTACTCTCCCAATCCCCCTTCTAGGAAATCAATCTGGATCAAGGATCTAAGGACAGCAACCAACAAAGCAAGACAAAAATCCAATTCACAACTCAATCCCGTTTTCCATTCTCAGTTGATGCAATAAAACAATTGTAGTACGCTGGCAGACAGTCTGATCTCTGTAAGGACCTATTCATCAACTCATCAATCAACTTGAACTCATAAACCTCTCATAAAGATCCTTCAAGGCTCTTTGTGGAACCATAAACTATTTCTATTTGGCTTTTCTCAGCTTATCCTGACTGACCTCTCCAATCACAACTCTCTTGTTGATTCTCAACCTCAGTCAGAATATCTCCTTGTCTGTTTTTTTCTTCATTTCTTTTATTTTTGTATTCTTGTGAATTCTCACACTCATGAGTGATTTTTTGAAATCAAATACAGTCTGGTCTTGGTGACCAAACATCTTTTTTACACTGTTAAAAGCCTATCCAATCAAAATGGATTGACCAGGGTCATCAACAATGCCAGGACCAGGGGGGTATTTGTCAATGAACTACAAGTCTCTAGAAATCAAATTGTTAATTGAATCCACTCCTCTACTCACAGCAGACAACTACAGCATGTGGAGAAAGAAGTTTGAAAAGCTATTCAAACTAAAAGGTTTTTGTTTACTATCATGGACAATCCTGACGAGTAAATAAACTGTGGTGACCAATCCAGGACACCTCATGGAAAATGGAAATTTTTAAAACTTTTTTTTTACATTCCCTTATCCATCAACACATCCTCAAAAAAAAAAAACTTTTTTCCCAAATCAATTCCTAGTTCAGTTTCTAGTTCTCAGCCTTCCCTTCTCCTAGTTGTCTAGGAAATCTCTCAGTGCCTAGACCCCTGTGCCCAGTGTTCAAGTCCTTCTTGCTTCATTCCTTGTCCTTCAGTTCCCTGTTTTCTTTTTTTTTTGCCAAACACGCGCGCAGACAGCCATTGACCCCATTCATCATTGTCATCATCATCACCCTATTGATCAAGAACCAATGGCCATTGACCAATGACTGCAAGCGGTTATCGCAGTTTTTGGTGGTCATCCACAACTACCAACCACTTTAATCCCCACCGCAGTCAATCCAACACACCCAAACAATTCCCTTGATCTCCTCAATCAATCTTGACCACTATCAGTCTACACTCCAATAAAGATTGCCCCCAACCACACAGGCCATTAACATCCCTCAATGATCTCCTTCATTCATCCTCCCTTGGACTTTTACCCCCACCAATCTTCAACTCGGACCTACCATCTCCCATCCTCAAGCAACACAGATTTTTCTATACCCCAGCCCAATCCATTCGCCAATGACCGCAGGCATTGCATGCGGTTTTCAGAACCTTTGCATCACCCCTTGATCCACGGCCTGAACTCACTGGTCTCCCGCGCAGGTATCTGTGGTTCTTCCGGCGGCTGTTGCCCAGGCCCGTCAGCATGTCCGCAGGCCTCTCACTAGCTACTCTCCTGCCCGTGCCCATCATTGGCATGGGCTGCGGTCTTCCCATATCTGTCATTCATGATTAAATTCTTTTTTTTGAGTTGTTTGTTTGTTTTTTTGTTTCTTTTTTTCTTTTTTTTCCTCATGACCAATCCAAAAAAAAAACTCTCTATTTGTAAATCTCTCTTGTAAATATTCAACAGAACTCTTGTCTATAAAAGGAGGGGCTCTCCCCTGCCTTTTTCGAATCATCCATGGGAGTGTGTGTGTATGTCCCCCCCGTAATCATAGTAATTTTCATCCTAATCCTCATCCTGGGTATATCCATGATTGCCCCTTGATTTTTTGAGCCTCCATACTCAAATGTTTGATCCATCCATCTGAGACACTAATTCTTATCACCAACCATAGCCTTCCTGGTTGAAGAGAATTCTGTCTTTTGGAATTCTTGAGTGGGTTATACCACTCCTTGATCCCTTTTTCCAACCATACTGGTCTTGATCCTTCCTGATCATCTTTCTGGGGACAATCACAATTGATTGAAGAGGTCTTATTAAGCTTAAAACCTGGAGTGTTATACCTCCCTTTATCCTTTAAAGTTGAATTCCGCCATGCTGCTCTTGAGTGCCTTAAGAAGTGTTGGGTTATTCTTGTTTGAATCTGTTATTGCTTTGCTTCCAGAGCTTCACAAAAAAATTGATTTTGTTTTGTTCAGCCACCCACAGTTATCTGGTACCCTTCAAGCGCTTGATTGAGCAGAGTTGGGCATGTTCATTGAGAACCTGGAGGTTGGTTGGGATTGAGTTGATCTTTCCTAATCTTCTGCTGACAACCAGAGTTATTAGATTGTGGGCCTTGTTACTTGCAACTACCTTTTTCCATTGAAATCTGAACAAAACCTTGAATTATTTTGTTCAAGTCTTTCCCTCCACCATCTTGCCTCAGATGGTGTTGATTCCTTTGCTACCGACTATTCCCAAACTCATCCCTTATATTGATTCCTTATTTACAGGTTCCTGGACCTTGATTTTGGTTACATTTAAATATTATTGTAACTTTTAGGAGGGCAGCCTAACTAGCACCTTTCCCCTCCGCAGAACTGCCCACAGCTAAGCAAAGTTTGGAGTCTTACATTTGGTCCCCTGGGCCGGGATCAAACCAGCAACCATGGGATTTACAGTCCCAACATTGACTTTTGGAATCAACTTTGAAATTTTATTTTTTTTCTCTGTTTCTCTCTATTCTCAGAACTAATCCATGGATGCAACTTATCCTAGAAGTAAGTCCTCCCAATTTTGCACCATCCGGGCAAGGTACTTGTTGTTTTTCATGAAACCCTACTCCTGCCACACTTGTGAGCCACTTTGGAAATCTGCTCTTTGGACCCTTTAGGAATTCTGTTATTTGAAATGGCATCTACCGGTACTCCAACCACCTCTGCTTGACCAAAGATGGTCAAGATAAAACCTCAGAACAAGAAATTAGGGTTCAATGGGGTAAATTCTGAAAAGTTCTTGGACTCTTACAAAATGGCTGCTGAAGTGGATGGAGAAAGAAAATACAATATGGCCTGCCAGTTACAATTCTTTATCTCCTCTGATGAAGTTATGGAAAAAATCAAGTTGTTTGAAGGATTCAAATCCCATGACTGGACGCTCTTGAAGGAGGCTATTTTGGCTTATTGGGGAAAAGTAGATATGGCTAGGTTTACTCTAAAGGACTTTGATGCTCTGGTTTCTCAATGGATCTCCAATGGTGGTGTCTCTTAAGCATCTGATTATCAGTATTTTTGAAAATCTTGGGATCCTATCCAGTCTTACCTCATCAGAAAAAATCACATTGACAGGGTGGATGAAATTTGAGTTCAATTTTTCAGGTCTTTTTCTCCAGGAGTTCAGAAAAGGATTAGAGATGAATTAGTTTAATCTGGATCCATGTTTACTACTAGAGACAATTGGTTCAAGCTCCCTGTTTTTCTTGTCCTAAGGAGTGTAGTGGATAAAGTCTTGAAAGGTCAAAAAGCTCTCACTTTTGAACAAACCAGAGTTTCTGAACCAGTACATGCTCCTTCCATTAAAGAGTCCAACAAAATCATGAACAAGATGGAAGCAAATTGTAGACCTAAATAAAATCCCCAGGATAATAAAGAAACCTCTACCATAGATGAGATCACAAAATTAATTCAGGCCTTTGAAAACAAGATGGATCAGAAAATTTCTTCTTTAGCTACTCCTAAAACCTCTACTTTTGTCCCTAAATCTACCCTAGTCTGTTACTACTGTCATAGGTAAGGCCATGGAACTGGACAATGCTTGGAACTCCAGAAGGATATAAAGGAAAATTTGGTGGAGCAGAAGGGGAACAATTTCTTTCTTCCTAATGGTGCTCTGATCCCTTTTGATTCATCTTGCCCTATTTGTCATGTGGTGGCCTCTTATCAGCCTCCCCATCCAAAGAAAGCATCCCTTGCTTCCTTTGATTTCCAATCTTCTTGTGGTACTCTTCAACCTTGGTATCCTCCATCTATCTCTTCCTCTAGTCTTTCTGGGACTACTTATCAAGCTGATTCATCTAGGAAATGAAAAGAGGAACCTAAACCTCACAAAGCCCCTTCCTTGCCAACTTCAATTCTTTGAAAAAAAGTCAAAATTTGATCCTCACCTCAGCTTCCTTCCTCTGATATGGAAGAAATGGAAGTGGAAAAGGATCCACTCATGGAAAGGTTTCCAGATCACCCAGATCCTCCTCTTTCATCCATGTCACCTCAGCCTTCTGATCCCATTTTAGTTCCTGCTTCACATGAACTTCCTCCCTCCACCCGGCCCAAGGTTGATTTGAAAGGGGCATCTCCAAGGACTACCCCAATGCTGTGAGAGGAGTATTAAAGAAAATTTCTGATCTCAAAATTTCTGATCTATCTGTGGCTGAAATCCTGTCAATCTCTCCATCTTTTGATGAAGGAAGGAAGAAATGGGTCTCTCATTGACATGTGGAGATTGGTCCTGACAAATTAAAGGTCTTCTCTGGCACTTTTATTGAGGACTCTGGTGGAACTAGTCCTTCTTCATATTCCAATCTTTACTCCTGTCCTCTTGGTTTCTTCTCCTGTTATCTTGGTGACTCAGCTAAAACTCTTTCTTCTCTTGTGGACTTGGGATCTCAGCTCAACTTAATTTTGGATGCAATGGCCTGTAAACTCAAACTCAGTCCTAGGGTCAGCTTCAAGTCTGCAGTCTATGGAATAGGTAATCAATCTTGTGAATTGTTTGGTATTGCTGAAGATTTCCCATTCAGGATTGGTCAAAATATTTTTGGAACCTGTCATTATTGTATCACCCTTTTGGAAGGGCCTATGATCTTGGGACAACCTTTCTTGATGGATTTTGGTGCTACTCTGATGTTTTCTGATCAAGTTGGGGAGAGAAGTCTTCTCCCTGATGCTGATGGTAGAAAGATTGAAGTCCCTCTCTGTTCTTTGGATTCTGGTTATTGGGAAAGAGATTTTCCCAGTCATCCTTCTAAATCATCTTTAAAGGGGAAGCAGAAGGACAATTCCAATTTCTCTCATTTTTTATGGGAATAGCTGATCCTAATAATAGTTTTAGTTCATTTCAGCCACAGAATTCAACTCAAGGGTCAACTCTTGTCCCCCAGGCTTATTTTTCATTCTTTTCATCTTTTTCATTTAAGCTAGAAAATATCAAAAATCAAAAATGTGTCAAAACAGAAAAACCCAAAATATTTCTTTTTCACCTTTCTCTGGATCTGTTGTGTCTTCTTTTCCTTGTACTCTTAGGTCTTATCAATCTTCTCTCACTTCTGGATCAAATCTCCATAATGAGTCTAAACTAGATCCTGATCTTGATTCTATTCTTGGAGGTTTTGGTATGCAGGAATATGGGATTCAGTGGAGGCAATTTGGGGTACAAGTAAGTCCTCCCAATTGCGCACTGCCAGGGAAACCTTCCACCATCAGTTTTGAAACCCTACCTTGTGCCACACATGTGAGCAATGTATTACCTCCTGGTTCTCCCTTTATGGAAAAGGCACCCTTTAAGGATATTGTAGAACATTGGAAATGGAAAATGTTGGAACTTGGACTCAGTTTTTGTCATCAAGTCTCACTGTTTAACCCTTGGAGGAAAAGAACATCTCTCGTTTGCCACCAAGTACAATCCAGTTGCCAAGAAGGTCCAACCAGTCAACCAGACCATGCCTCTCAACCTCAACTCTCCTCTTATGCGTCCTCCCTTATCTTGTGAACCTTACTGTTGTCTTCCTCAATCTCTTACTTGTCCCTTTTTGGCCAATGGTTGGGTCACTGAAGGAAAACTGGGGGTGGTCAACTTTGGTCCAGATGGATGGCTTGCTCCTGATCAGTTAAATTTGATCAAAAATGTCTTATCTCTAAGGGAAAAATCTATTGCTTTCTGTGAAGAAGAGGGAGGTCTAGAAAGAATCCTATGGCCTTCCTTATATCATCCCTGTAGTTGAACATGATCCTTGGCAAAAGAAGAAGATCCCTATCCCTGCTGCGAAAGTTGACAAATTTATCAAGTTGGTCCAAGAACAAGTTTGTACTGGCCTATATGAGCAGTCAACATCTAGTTATTCCAGCCCTGTCTTCTGTGTCCTCAAGAGTAATGATAAACTTATAATATTTCATGATCTCCAACCTCTTAATAAAGTTACTATTAAAGACTCTGGTATTCCTCCTGCTACTGAAGAATTTGTTTAATCTTTCTCTGGGAGAGCTTGCTATGGTCTAGGGGAAATTATGGGATGCTATGAAAAACAATCCTTACGTCCTATTTCTTTCCCTCTCACTACTTTTGATAATTGTCTTGGTAGATTTCAACTCACTGGATTGCCTCAAGGTGCCACTAATTTGGTTGCAGTCTATCAGGCTCAGATGATGTGGATCCTACAGAATGAAATCCCTGATCATGCTGGTATCTTTATTGACAATGGTGGAATTAAAGGTCCAGGTTCTGACTGATAATGATCTCTTACCTTGGAATTCAGGAATTTTTTGTTTTATTTTGGAATATGCTACTACTTTGGAAAGGATTCTGTTTCAAATTGAGGAATCTGGCCTGACTGTCTCTGGGTTCAAACTGCCTGCTTGTGGCCCTTCTCTGGAAATTGTTGGTCATGTGGTCTGCAAGGAAGGAAGAAGGATGACACCAGCCAAATTGAACAAGATCATCTCTTGGCCTACTCAAATCAATCCCACTGAAGTTAGGGGCTTCCTAGGTGTTGTCACTTGTGTTAGAATCTTTATCCCATCCTTATCCAAAATATGTGCACCCTTACGTCGTCTAACCAGGAAATATGCTGAATGGATTTGGACCCAAGATTGTGAACATTTTTTTCAGTTGCTCAAAATGATGGTTGGAAAAGATATTGTTTTGAAGAAGATCTCCTATGGACCTGCGGCTGGCAAGATCAAGCTGGCTGTTGATTCTAGTTATCAATCTTTTGGGGCTGTCCTTACTTAGGAAGATGAGAATGGTTGGGACCATCCTGCTCTTTATTAATCTTGGCTATTTTCAGATGTAAAGTCTAGGTACTCTCAGACCAAATTGGAACTTTGTAGTGTGGCTTGAATGATGAAGAAAATTCAAACCATTCTCTGGGGCCAAAATTTCAAACTGCTAGTTGATGCTTGATCCATCATTGAGATGATCAATGCTCCCAGCCTCCCCAATAATCCCATGAATTGTTGGGTGGCCTTTATCCAGCTTTTTTCTTTTGATATTGTTCACAGGCCTGGGAAATCTTTCACTATGCCTGATTTTTTATCTCAACAACCTCTTGGAGACAATGAATCTGATGTTGGAACCAATTTTGATGAAGAAGAAAATTTAATCAAACCTGTCTTCTCTTTCTATTCTCAAGATTATTCTGGCTTTCAACAAAGCTTCTGGCTTCAATTAGCAAAGTACCTTTTAATTCTCCAAAAAACTCCTGATCTCTCTGCTAAAGAATTTCTATCTCTTAAAAGAAAGTCCTCTAATTTCTTTTTCCAAGGCTCTAGGATTATGAAAAGAGGAAATCCTTGTGCTCTTATTGTTGTTACTATCCCTTATAAACAAGATTATATCCTTGAAATTCTCCATGAAGGTCTTGGTCATTGTGGGTAATACAAAACTTATTGGAAATTATCCAAAAAATTCTGGTGGCCATCTCTGAAGAAATCTGTCTCCCAATGGTGCAAGAGTTGTGAAATTTTTCAAAAAAGTGATCTTAGGTGTCCAGCTGAAATTTGGTATCCCCCTGAGGAGTCCACTGTCTTTGGTAGGATTGCTATGGATGTGGTTCATATTAAGACAGGTGGTGCTAAGTACCTCATTGTGGCTAGAGACGATTTTTCTGGATGGGTTGAAGCAAAGTTTCTTAATAATCTTAGCTCTGAATCAGTGGCAGCTTTCCTCTATGAGACCTGGATGATGCATTATGGCCTGGCCCAATCTTAATCTACTGATGGTGGCCCCAAATTTGGTGGCAAAATTGCTGAAATGATCCAATCTCTTCCTGGACAACATAGAGTTACTACCCCTTATTATCCTTATGGCTAAGGCATGGTGGAAAAAGGCCATGCTTGTTTGAAGGCTGCACTTGTTAAGCTTGCTGGTGAAATTGGCAAGCATTGTTGCAAATTCCTTCCTCTTGTTCTCTTCTCTGATCAAATCTCAACCAAAAGGACTACTGGCTACTCACCTTATGAAATCATCTTTGGCCAAAGAGCAGTTCTTCCTTTGGATCTGGAAATGGAATATTTCTTGGGTATCCCTTGGGACAAGGTGTCCTCAACTACTGATCTATTAGTTGCTAGATCCAAGCAAATGGAGCAAGTTGAAGATATTTGTTATGAAGCTTATCAGAAGATGATGGATTCCAGAGAAGAATAAGTCCAGTATTGGGAGGACAAGCACTCCTATTGGATCAGGGACTCCCTGAACCCTGGTGATCTAGTTTTAGCTTATAATCAATCTTTAGAGACCCAATGGGGCAAGCTTTTCTCAAATTGTTGGAATGGTCCTTATTGGGTGGCTTGCCAAGTTAGAGTTGGATCTTATATTTTGGAGGAGCTGGATGGTACTAAACTTGCCAGAAGGTTCTCTGCTGATCAATTTAAGAATTTTGATTGTTGTGGAGGCAAATTATCTCAGAATTAAGTCCTCCCAATTGTGAACCAACAGGGTTATTTACTGCATTTTTGTTGTAAACTCTACTGTATGCCACATACGTGAGCACCTGAGAAGCCTTATGTGTTTTATCTCTACTACTTCTAGGGCTCTTTTGGGTGGATCAAGATTTTTTTCCAACTCTTCAATCCCTCTCAAGGTAAAGAAATGGCCAATTTTCTGTTCAATTGCCTTGTATTTTTTACTCCTCTTTATATCTTCAAGTTCAACATGCAGACTAGGGACAGTCTGTAAGTTGAAGAGAGATGTGGTGACCCATCCGGGACACCTCATGCAAAATGGAAATTTTTGAATATTTTTTTTTACATTCCCTTATCCATCAACACATCCTCAAAAAAAAAATTTTTTTCCAGAATGACTTCCTAGTTCAGTTTCTAGTTCTCAGCCTTCCCTTTTCCTACACTATGCACAAACTGCTGACGTAATCAGCCCCAGGACGCGTGGGAAGTGAACTCAGAACCCACAAATCACAACAACACCTCCAATCCCATGTCAGCTGCTGTATTCATATTGACATAGAATGACGGCTCCCAATCTCAAGTCATATGCAAGCTGATCAATATTGACATCAAATGAAAGCTCCCTATCTGAAGTCATATGCAAGCTGACCCTTTGTTCAATCCAAGAAATAAATCGATTGTCCAGGTGCTTCCTTCCCACATCCCGCAAAGCCTCTTTTAAATTTTGTTTGACTTGTCAACTTTGTTTGATTCTTGATCTTGACTATACATACTTACTCAAAAAATATATCTCATACTTAAAAAAAAATCAGCTTTCACATTCTAAATAAAAAATAAAAGAAATCTCCATTCACGTTGTGGTGACCAAATCTGGACACCCTGGACCAGATGCGGAAAAATTCAAATTTTTTTTTACAGTTCTTTTCTTTAGGTGTTATTCAAAAAAAAAAAATTGGAATTTCTTTTTCAGTATCACTTCTCCAATTTCCTCATCCTGTCAACATCCCTTTGTCCCATTTGTCTAGGATAGGCCTCTCTTGGACTGACCATCTAGTTAGCATGTTTGATCCCTTCTCTTTTTGTTCTCCCCCTTCCTTTTGTTCAAACGCATGGGCCAAGACCTGCTTGGCCCAAACTTCCCTTCATCTTAATCCATCCCCACCACCAAACGGACTTTGATTGACTCCATCAATCATTGGCCCATCAATCCTGTCTATTCTATCTGATCTACCACACCTTCAATGGACCATTGTTCATCATTGTCTCCACCCAGCTCATCCAGTTCTCCTTCCTCCCCCTCCCCTTGCTTGTCCCCATCCAAGTCCCCCACCAACCATCCTCATCATCTTCATATGGAAAACAAGCTCATGCTCAAGATCCAAAAGATGACCCTGATCAAGATGATTGACCTCATCCAGCAAGAGAGCTCAGGGTGATCTTGATTGCACCCGGGTTGAGAGAAAAGTCTCCATCTTTGGGTAGTCCAGAGGCTCAAGAGGTAGTGGTATATCGCATTGATCATCATTGAGCCTGTCATCCAACATCCCAAACCAATTGGATCTAGCCTAGAATCAACCCATTGGCACTCCTCATCCTCCTCCGCGGCCACCCTCACCGATGATTGTCACCCTCACAAGGAAGGTCCTCCACTCAGTAGCGTCCCATTGGATCTGGGAGAAGCACTGGATCCTTGACCTCTCAATGGCAATCCAATAAATCCCCAAGTCCCCAATGCCAATCCATCAATAACTACCACCACCCCTCCATCTTTGGGTAAGGGGTGGGAAAATGTTGTCTACCGCCTGCGGACACCTGCGGGTGGCCTGATCCATTTCCCTTTCCCACCCCTTCCCCCTTTCGGCAAGGGGTGGATGTGATTCTGGTATTGTCGCGCGCATCTGTCCACGGACAGACGCAGGATAGGTGAAGGGATGAAAGGATCCCACCCCGGTCAGGCAGGCCGGACTTCCACCGGCCTGCATGATCAAATTCTTCTGATCACCTAAAATCTGAAAATCAAAAAAAAAAATTGTTTTCTTTTTCCGCTCCATTTGTAGTATCCCTTGTACATAGTCTAACAGGGCCTACTGCCCATATAAGGAGGGGCTCTCCCCTGCCTTTCGGAGGAGGATCAGGAAATCCCATCATCACATCAGATCAGATCACACCATCATCATCACATCCTACCATACCAGGGAGGATCATCATCATTTTCACCTTGAAATACATCATCCATGGGGTTTTCATTCCCCTTTATCTGAGACAAAAATTTGGGTATATCTATGATTTCCCCTTGATCCTTGAGCCTCCATACTCAAACCCTTGATCCTTGATCCTTATCACCAACCAATAGCTTTGCTGGTTGAAGAAGAATTTGACTGATTGAATTCTTGAGTGTGTTACACCACTCCTGATCCCTTTATCCAACAATACTGGTCCTGATCATCCTTTGATTATTTTTCTGGAACCATTCATGTTTGACTGAAGAGGCTTTATTAAGCTTAAAACCTGGAGTTTTGAACCTCCCTTCATCTCTTTTGAAGTTGAATTATGCCACTCTACTCTTGAGTCCCTTGAGAAGTGTTGGGTTATTCTTGTTTGAATCAGTTATTGTTTTGCTTCTAGAGCTTTGTCAAACAATTAGCTTGGTCTTGTGCAGCCACCCACAGTTATCTGGTACCCTTCAAGCGCTTGATTGCGGAGAGTTGGGAAGGTTCATTGAGAACCTGGAGGTGGTTTGGGATTGAGTTGATCTTTCCTAAGCTTCTGCTGACGACCAGAGCTATTAGCTTGTGGGTGTTGTTACTTACAATTTCCTTGTCTTTTTGAACTCTGAAAACACCTTGACTTCTTCTATTCAAGTTTTCTCCAGCAGCGTCTTGCCTCAGATAGTGTTGTTTCCCCAGCTACCGACTACTATAATCTTTATCCTCTTAAATTTGGTCCCCCGTTTACCAGGTTCTGGACTTTGATCTTGGTTACATTTAAATATTTTTGTAAAACTCAGGAGGGCAACCTAAACAGCACTTTTCCCCTCCGCAGAACTGCCATGGCCTAGCACCATTTGGAGTCTTACATTTGGTCCCCGGGCCAGGATCAAACCAGAAACCTTGGGATTTACAGTCCCAACATCAATCATCAACTTCGTAATCCAATCTCTTTCTTTTTTTCTGTCACCATCTAGATCCGTGGAAGCAACTTGTTCTAGAAGTAAGTCCTCCCAATTGCGCACCACCTGGGCAAGATACTTGTTGTTTTTTGAGAAACCCTACTCTTGCCACATTCTTGAGCCACTTTGGAAATCTGTTCCTTGGATCTTTTAGGAAACTTTGTCAAAATGGAATCCACCAGCAACTCTTCTACTTGTCCTAAGATAGTCAAGATCAAGCTCCAGAACAATAACTTAGGATTCAATGGGACAAATGTGAAACGCTTCTTGGACTTGTACAAGATGGCTGCTTTGGTGGACGGGGCTAGTGAATTCAATATGGCCTACCAGTTACAATTTTTTATCTCCTCTGATGAAGCTATGGAAATCATTGAGTCGTTTGAAGGTTTCAAACGACATAACTGGACCCTGCTGCGGGGAGCAATGTTGGCTTATTGGGGAAAAATAGATGTAGAACGATTTACTTTGCAGGATCTAGATAACCTTGTCTCTCAGTGGGTCTCCAATGGTGGTGTGGCTTCCGCTTCCGATTATCAGGCTTTTAGGATTCTTGGGGTCCCATCCAATCATACCTTGTCTGAAACAATCACATTGACACAGTGGACAAAATTCAAGTCCAATTTTTCCAATCTTTTTCTCTTGGAGTACAGGAAAGGATCAAGGACAAACTGGTCAAGTCTGGATCCATGATCACTACCAGGGATAATTGATTCAAGTTCCCTGGTTTCCTTATCCTTAGGGGAGTGGTGGATAAAGTCATGAAAGGTCAAACAGCCCTCACTTTTGAAAATTCTAAAACCCCTGAACCAGTCCATTCCCCCTCTTTAAAAGAGTCAAACAAGATCATGAATTAAATTGAATCTGATCGCAGGCCCAAGAACCCTCAGCCTAACCAAGAAACCGCTACAAAGGACAAGATCAATAAACTTCTCAAAGCCTTTGAAAACAAAATGGATAAAAAGATTTCCTCTCTTGCTGTTCCTAAAACTTCTAGTGCTGTTCCTAAAAATACTATAGTCTGCTATTATTGCCACAGGGAAGGCCATGGAACCGGTTGATTTCTCAAACTTCAGAAGGACAAAGACAAGAAATTTGTAGAGCAAAAAGGGAATTACTTTTTTCTTCCTAATGGTGCCCTAATCCCCTTTGATTCATCTTGCCCCATTCATCATGTGGTGGCCTCTTACCAGCCACCTCCTCCTATGAAGGCATCCTTGACTTCTGTGGATTTCCAATCTTCTTGTGGTACTGTTCAACCCTGGTATCCCCCAGCTATTTCCTTGTCTTCTCTGGTTGGTACTTACCAATCCAATCCAGAAAGGAAGCAACATCAGGAGCCCAAAACTCATAAACCTCCATCCCTGCCAACCTTGATCCTCCAAAAACCGCCCAAACAACAATCCTCACCTGAGCCCTCTTCAGATGTAGAAGACATGGAGGTGGAAAAGGAACCACTCGTGGAAAGGTCTCAAGATCACCCTGATCCTCCTTCCTCATCTATTAAACCTCCTTAATCCACTGATCCTGTTCCTGCTTCACCCAATATTCCTACCTCCACCCAGCCCAAAGTTTGGTTTGAGAGGGGAATTTCTAAAGATCACCCCAATGCTGTGGAAGGGGTATTAAAGAAAATTTCTGATCTTGAAATTCCTGATCTATCTGTGGCTGAACTCCTATAAATCTCTCCATCTGTTGCTGAAGGAATGAAGAAATGGGTTTCTTGTCAACGTGTGGAAATTGGTCCTGAGGAACTCAAGTTCTCCTCTGGAACTTTGATAGAGGATTCTGGTGGAGCAGATCCCTCTTCTGAGTCTAGTCTTTACTCATGTCCTCTTGGTTTTCTTCCCTGCCATCTTGGTGAATGGGCTAAAATGGTCTCTCTCCTTGTCAACTCTGGCTCTCAGCTCAACTTGATCTCAGATGCTATGGCCTGCAAACTGAAACTCAGCGCTAGGGTCAGCTTCACCTCTTAAGTTTATGGAATAGGGAATCAGTCTTGCAAATTGGTTGGAATTGTTGAAGAGGTTCCAGTCCGGATTGGTCAAAACATTGTGGGAACTTGTCATTTCTGGATCACACGCTTGGATGGACCTATGATCTTGGGTTGAACTTTCCTAATCAATTTTGGAGCAACCCTGATGTTTTCTGATCAAGTTGGGGAGAGAATCCTCCTCCCCGATTCAGATGGTAGAAAAATTGAGGTTCCTCTTTGTTCTTTGGATTCTGGTTGCTGTGAAAGAGATTTCCCTGGTCATTTTCCTAAACTGAAGGATAATTCCCGTTCTTCTCATTTTTTATGGGAGTAGTTGATGCTACTAATAGTTGTAGTTCTTTTCAGCCTCAAACTCCAACTAAAGGGTCAACCCTCATCCCCAAGGCCTATTTCTATTTCTTTTCAACAATTTCCTCTGATCTCAAAAATATCAAAAATGAAAAACAAAACAAAACGGAACAATTCAAAAATATTTTTTCTTCATCTGTTGTTTCTTCTTTTCCTTGTACTCTTATTCCTAATCAACCTTCTTTCAGTTCCAATTTGAATCTCTGCAATGAGTCTAAACCAGATCCCAATCTCAATCCTATTTTTGGTGGCTTTTGTATGGCAGAATATGGGCTTCACTGGAGGCAAATTGGGGTAGAAGTAAGTCCTCCCAATTGGGCACCACCGGGGTATCCTACTACTATCATTTTCAAAACCCTACCTTGTGCCACACATGTGAGCAATGTGTGAGCTTTTGGGGTTTGTCACCAAGACCAAGCTAATATTGATTTCATTTAGAACAAGTGAGTTAGAGATAGAAGTTTTGCAATGACAAGGACAGACGTGAAACTATGAAATAACCAACGGGTGAGGAAACTGGCTAGATCAGGAGTCTGGTGGAAGATTTATTGGTTAGGAGAAAGGTGAGCAGACTCTTAAGGCCAGAGATTAATGAGCCAAGCCAGTTGCAATACTTCAATATAAGTTGTCCTTGCGCCTAGAACAAGCTGTGTGAAGAAATCATGATTTCTCTTGATTTATGAGTTGGAGACTTCAGAAGATCTTACTGGTGTTGAGCTGGCTGCAAGAGATGGTTGGATTGATTAATTGATGACTCTTGAGTTTGTCTTGTTCTTGTGAATAGTTGTCTTGATGATGAGGTTTGATTCCTGTAGAGACATGGCGGTTGCAGGATGATGGTGTCCGTGGTGGTGATTGATTGCGCCGCGCCGTTGCGCGCCTTGATGATTAGAGTGTGTGCACCCGGACATAGAGCACATCCAGTGGGACCGCCAGTACAACCAGTGACATAATGAAATCAGAAAGTAGAAGAGGGAAAGAATGAGACACAACGCAGATAAATGACAAAGAAGAACACGCACCAACAAGTTGGAGTGCCTCAATATTTGTGAGATTGATTGAATATGACAAGATAGAGATCTGGAGTATGAAATGAATGAGAATGTAATTAGTTGTGAGAATTATTTTAACAAAATTCATTATCCTCTGGGACTTCTCTTATGGAAAAGGCACCTTTGGAAAACTTTGCAGAACATCAAATTTGGAAGGCTTTAAAACTTGGTCTCAATCCCAATAGTCAGATCTCTCTGGTCAACTCTTGGCAAAAACAAGAACCGCTCTATTTTGCCTCCAAATATAAACCAGTTTCCAGGAAAATCCAACCAGTCAACCAACCAATGCCTCTCAATCTCAATCCTCCTCTTAGGCATCCTCCTCTATCCCAGGATCCTTAACGTGGTTTATCTTGATCTCTTGCTGGTCCATTCATCCCCTCTGGCCATTTCACTGAAGAACAGTCTGAGAGTAGTCAACTTTGGACCAGATGGATGGCTTCTACCTGATGAGTTGTATTTGATCAAAAATGTCTTGGATCTTAGTGAAAAAGCTATTGCTTTCTGTGAAGAAGAGAGAGTTCTCTTGAAAGAGTCCTATGGTCTGCCTTCTATCATTCCTTTAGTAGAACATGATCCCTGGCAAAATAAAAAGATCCCAATCCCTGCTGCCAAAGTCAACAAGTTCATCAAGTTTGTCCGGGAACAAGTCCGAACCAGTTTATATGAACAGTCAACTTCTAGCTATTCCAGTCCTGTTTTCTGTGTCCTTAAAAGTAACGGTAAACTTAGAATAGTTCATGATCTCCAGCCACTAAATAAGGTTACTATTAAAGACTCTGGTATTCCCCCAGCTACTGAAGAGTTTGTTGAATCCTTCTCCAGGAGAGCTTGCTATGGTCTAGGTGACATTATGGTGGCTATGACAAAAAGTCCTTATATCCGATTTCTTGCCCTCTCTGCACCACATTTGATACTCCTCTTGGTCGCTCCCAGCTTACACAATTACCTCAAGGCGCCACCAACTCAGTTGCAGTCTATCAGGCTCAGATGGTTTGGATCCTCCAGGATGAAATACCCAATAATGCTGGTATCTTCATTGAAAACGGAGGAATTAAAGGACCCATTTCTGACTATAACAATGAGCTCTTACCCTGGCATTCAGGAATCCGTTGATTTATCTGGGAATATGCAACCACTTTGGAAAGGGTCCTGTTCCAAATCAAAGAATCTGGTCTCACTTTCTCTGGATCCAAATTGGCTTCCTGTGTCCCTGCTATGAAAATTGTTGGTCATGTGGTCTGCAAGGAAAGAAGAAGGATGGCTCCATCCAAGATCAACAAAATCCTCTCTTGGCCTACTCCCATCAACCAAACTGAAGTCAGGGGTTTTCTAGGTGTTGTCACTTATGTTTGAATTTTCATCCCATCTTTATCCAAAATCTGTGCTCCCCTACGTCGCCTGACCAGAAAAGATGCTGAGTGGATCTGGACCCAAGAGTGTGAAAATTCTTTTCAGCGGCTTAAAATGATTGTTGTCAAGGACATAGTCTTGAGGAAGATTGCTTACGGACCGGGAGCTGGCAAGATCAAATTGGCTGTTGATTCCAGTTATCAATCTGTTGGGGCTGTCCTCACCCAGGAAGATGAAAATTGTTGGGACCATCCTGCTCTCTATGAATCCCTGTTATTTTCAGATGTAGAATCCAGGTACTCCCAACCAAAACTGGAACTCTGTGGCATGGCTCAAATGTTGAAGAAACTCCAAACTGTCCTCTGGGGTCAACACTTTGAGTTAAAAGTCAAAGCATAATCCATCATTGAAATGATCAATGCCCCCAGCCTCCCAAATGCTCCTATGACCCGTTGGGTGTCCTTTATCCAGCTTTTCTCATTTGATATTGTTCATAGGCCTGGCAAATCCTTCACCTTGCCCATTGGTTTATCTCAATGCCCCCTTGGAGACAAAGAATCGGATGTTGGAGTGGACTTTGACAAGGAGGATCCTTTAATTTGTCCAGTCTTCAACTTTTCCTCTCAAAATTATTCTGGCTTCCAACAAGGTTTCTGGCTAAAATGAGAGCAGTACCTTTCCACTCTCCAAAGGCCCCCTGATCTCTCCCCTAAAGATTTTAGATCACTCAAGAGAAAGTTTTCCAACTTCTTTGCCCAGGGTACTAGGCTTATGAAAAGAGGCAATCCTTGTGCTCTAATTGTTGTCACAATCCCCTCCAAGCAATATTCAATCCTTGAAAGTCTCCATGAAGGCCTTGGGCATCATGGAGAAACCAAGACCTATCAGCGTATATCCAAACAAACCTGGTGGCCATCTTTGAAGAAATCAGTCTCTCAATGGTGCAACAGTTGCAAAGTATTTCAGAAACGTGATCTTAGGTTCCTGGCTGAAATTCATTATCCCACTGGAGAGTCCACTGTCTTTGGAAGGATTGCTATGGATGTGGTTCACATCAAGGCTGGTGGAGCTAAGTACCTCATTGTGGCTAGAGATGATTTTTCTAGATGTGTTGAAGAAAAATTTCTTAAGAAACTCAGCTCTGAGTCAGTACCAGCTTTTCTTTACAAGACTTGGACAATGCGTTATGGCTTGGCTCAATCTTATTCAACCAATGGTGGCTCTGAGTTTGGTGGTAAACTGGCCAAAATGATCCAATCACTTCCTGTTCAACATAGGGTGACCACTCCTTATTATCCTGAAGGACAAGGCATAGTGGAAAGAGGCCATGCCCTTCTGAAGGCTGCTCTTGTCAAGTTGGCCGGTGAAAGTGGAAAGAATCGCTGCAAATTTCTTCCTCTGGTCCTCTTCTCCAATCAAATCTCAACTAGACAAACCACTGGCTACTCACCTTACAAAATTATCTTTGGACAAAGGGCTGTCCTTCCTCTTGATCTGGAAATGGAATCTTTCTTAGGTATTTCTTGGAAAAGGTTTCTTCCACCACTGATCTATTAGTTTCCAGATCCAAGCAACTGGAGAAAAGTGAAGATGTTTGCAACAAAGCTTATCATAAAATGATGGAGTCAAGGGAAAAATCAGTCCAGTGTTGGGAGGATAAGCATTCCAATTGAGTCAGGGACCCCTTGTATCCTGGTGATCTAGTTTTAGCTTACAATTGATCCTTGGAAACTCAGTGGGGAAAGCTTTTTTCCAATCGCTGGAATGGTCCCTATTGAGTGGTCTTTCAAGTCAGAGGTGGATCATATCTTTTGGAGGAACTGGATTGTACTCAGATGGACAGAAGGTTCTCTGCTGATCAGGTCAAGAAATTTCATTGTTGTAGAGGCAATTTTGATCAGAAGTAAGTACTCCCAATTGTGCACTGCCAGGGTCATCAGCTGCATTTTTGTTGTGAACTCTGCTCTATGCCACATACGTGAGCACCTGAGATGCCTTCTTCATTTTATTGCAGTCAACTCTGGAAGATCTTCTTTGGATGGATCAAGATATTCTTTTCAATCACCCTCAAGATCAAATGGCTGTTTCTTGTGTTCAATCATCTTTCATTTCTTTTTTTATGACATCAAGCTCAGATGCAGACTAGGGACAGTCTGTAAGTTGGGGAGAGATGTGGTGACCAAATCTGGACACCCTGGACCAGATGCGGAAAATTTCAATTTTTTTTTACAGTTCTTTTATTTAGGTTTTATTCAAAAAAAAAAAATTGGAATTTCTTTTTCAGTATCACTTCTCCAATTCGCTCATCCTGTAAACATCCCTTTGTCCCATTTGTCTAGGACAGGCCTCTCTTGGCCTGACCATCTAGATAGCATGTTCAATCCCTTCTCTCTTTGTTCTACCCCTTCCTTTTGGCTGAAGGCGCGGGCCGAGACCCGCTTGGCCCAAACTTCCCTTCATGTTAATCAATCTCCACTGCCAAACAGACTTTGATTGACTCCATTGATTAATAGCCCATTGATCCTGTTGATTCTATCCAATCTACCACACCTTCAACGGACCATCATCCATCAATGTCTCCACCCAGCTCATCAAGTTCTCCTTCCTCCCCTTCCCCTCACTTGTCCCCATCCATCCTCATCATCTTCAAATGGACAACAAGCTCATGCTCAAGATCCACAAGATGACCCTGATCAAGATGATTCACCTCATCCAGCAAGAGATCTCAGGGTGATCTTGATTGCACCCGGGTGGAGAGAAAATTCTCCATCTTTGGTTAGTCCAGAGGCTTGCAAGTGGCTCAAGAGGTAGTGGGATATTGCATTGATTGTCGTCAAGCAGGTCATCCAACATCCTGAGCCAATTGGATCTAGCCTAGAATCAACCCATCAGCGCTCCTCATCCTCCTCTGTGGCCACCCTCACAAGGAGGGTCCTCCACTCAGTAGCGTCCTGTCGGATCTGGGCAAAGCACTGGATCCTTGGCCTCTCAATGGCAATCCGATTGATCCCCAAGTCCCCAACGCTGATCCATCAATAACTACCACCCCCCCTCCATCTTTGGGTAAGGGGTGGGAAAATGTCGTCTACCGCTGTGGTGCCCCATCCTGGACACCCTGGCCACCTTAAGACCTTGATCCATGAACTGTTGCACAAACATACAGTCCGGCATCTAAAAAAAACAATTCCAACTCATCCTCAGGTTCATCAGCATAATCATCCTTGCGCGTCGCGTGTCCCTCATCTGCGCTCATCATCTTCGCGTGCCGCCCATCCTCATCCTTATCCTCGCGTGTCCCGCGTCCCAATATCTTATCCAACTGCGCGGGTCCCGATCTCCTGTCCGCCGCAAGTCCCAATCTCTTATCCGACCGCGCGCGTCCCAATCTCCTTTCCGTGCACTTCCCAATCTCCTGTCCGCTGCGATTCCAAATCTCTTATCCAACCGCGCGCGTCCCGATCTCCTGTCCGCGCACTTCCCGATCTCCTGTCCTCTGTGAGTCACAATCTCTTATCCAACTGCGCGCGTCCCAATCTCCTGTCCGCGCGTGTGCCAATCTCCTGTCCACGCGCATGCCAATCTCCTGTCCGCCGCGCGTTCCAATCTCCTGTCTGCCGCGCGTCCCGATCTCTTATCCAAACGCCGCGTGGCGCTCATCCATGACTTCCCTAATCCATCCCGACTGCACCCCAAGCATTTTTCCAATCCTCAGATCCGTCAATCTCCCATCTCACTCAATCTATCAGTTGTGAATCTCAAGCCTGTCAGGATTTACTCAACTGCCTCAAGCCGATCTGCTATCCGCTGTGGAAAGAATAAGGGTTATCCCCCTATAATTTTCCCAAGGTTTGGAAGTTAACGATTCCCTGCGTTTGAAAGGAGATGAGGATGTCCAAAGTCCACTTAAATGAGAAATAGGAATAAAGAGATAAAGAGATAAAGAAAAGTAGAGAGAGAAATTGCCAATCCTTCAATCCTAAGAACTTTCCACCTGGATGTGTATCCGGTATGAGTTCCCTTAATCTCCTGGTGAGATGAGTGATTCAATCTGATGAGGTGATTCTTCCTCTTCCATGCCTCGATGCTCTCATTTCCCCCCCCTCCAACCCAGAGTTGAGAGTGAGGATAAGTCCTCCCTCTCAACCCTAACCTAAGTACACGCGCAAACAACAGTATGACAACAAAACAGAAAACAATCTCAAAACAGAAACCCTAGCCTCCTCTCCCCACCTCCTCCGTACCAAACTCCCCCCGTTGTCCATACGCCTTTCCGTTCATCCGGTTTGTCCTTCTCATGACGTGGTCCTTGCACCGCGCCCTACTTGGAGCCCCCCGCGCCTGTCCGTATCCGTTTGTCCGCGCCCGTTGTGGGTGTCTGGTAATATCCGGTAATATCCGGAATGATCCCCGCGCGCTTGCGCGCGCGCTCATCCGTTCCTTCATAGCCCGCGGATTGCTCCACCCCTACATATCCAAACCGGCGCGCCCGCAAACCTAGCCAAGCGCACTACCTTCCAAATCCAATCTCCGGGGCGGATCACCGCCCACGCCGCATTTGATGCTGAGCGCAACCCGTCCACCAGGTGCAGAGCCAAACAGCGGCTGCTGCTTCTGAGCACTCCGCATACCCTAGTTCTGAGCCCGCTTTCCCCCAATGCTGAGCGTGCAGCCGCGACGCATTTCCCAATCCGTGTCTATAAATTGACACCACATCCCCCCCCCAACTTGAGTTCTTTCCCCAGAAGTTTCCCATTGCTTTGCCATACGAGCACCTCTGCTACCTCCGGGGCGGATCGCCGCCCACGCCGCATTTGATGCTGAGCCCAACCCGTCCACCAGGTGCGGAGCCAAACAGCGGCTGCTGCTTCTGAGCACTCCGCATACCCTAGTGCTGAGCCCGCTTTCCCCCAATGCTGAGCGTGCAGCCGCGACGCAGTTCCCAATCCGTGTCTATAAAGTGACACCACATCCCCCCCCAACTTGAGTTCTGTCCCCAGAAGTTTCCCATTGCTTTGCCATACGAGCACCTCCGCTACTTCCGCTCCACCCCCACCACTTCCCACTACCACCTTCTCCGTCTCCCCTCCGCTCCATCGCCATCATGCTCCCTTGCGAGTTCTGCACTTCAAACGGGCACGCCTGTTTGATCATCCCCGGTTGTCGCGCCTGTGTAGCTTGCCGTTGCGGTCATTGTTGCTGCTTGCTTAGCTACAGCATCCCTTGGGCTCCCCCCCAATCCGGCTCTTGCCCAGGGCCGCGCAAGAGGGCTCGTCCGGACCCGTTTGTGGTTTCAGACAACGAGTCAATCTTGGAAGGCTCATGGACACCACCCGGCTCACCTCCATCCCGCCGGCCCCAAGCTCCGTCACCCACCACTTGGCACGTGAGCCGCAACTCAGCATCACCCCTCCGCCGCGCTGGACCTCCGCAACGGGGCAAATACAAGACTTTGGAGGAATGGCGCGCGGCGACCCCCGCTTGGGCCGCTGCTGTCAGCGTGAACCAAATGGTACCGGACACAAGACTCTCTGGAAGACCCGCGGCCGCGCCAGCACCTCCTCCTCCTACTCCACGACTGCCAAAACCTCCAGGGCCACCAGCGGACTCCGATGAGAGGCCTAAAACCCCCAACGCTCCTCCGCCTCTGTCACCGATTGTCACCCCGTCATCACCTCCAGCTGGACCGAGCCCCCTTGTTGGTTCCCCGGAGGCACCATCTTCGCCGGCCGCTCCTCCCCCCAGCCCTCCCAAGATCCCGGAGATTCCAATTGTAATGGCGCTCCCGGAGGCCGGCTTCAAAGCTTTCGCGGAAAGCTCAACCACAATGCTCCGGAACTTCCTCGCGATCCCTGGCGCACAATCCTCGGAATCCCGGCGCAAAATCCTGGCGTCTTCCCGGGCTTTACTGGTGGTCTCAAGGGCAGAAATGGAGGAAATGATGAAGATGGCGTAGGTGCATGGCCCCCTTCTTTTCCCCTTCTCCCTTTCCTCTATTTTCTCTCTTCTTGTTTTTGTACCGCGCTTCCCTTTTCCGTTAAGAAAATACATGTCTCCGCGCGATGTCCTATCCTTCTCAGCAAAAAAGTGCGCGGCTGCGCTTTGAGAGAGTGAGTCCGAGATTAAGTCTGCGCCCGCGCGCTTGCTTTGTGAGCAACCGTAAGTGACTAGCCGTTCCAAAAGAGGCACCTGGACCACCCCAGACAAACTGCCACACAGTTCCCCGTACCCTTCCTGTAACAAACACAACAACAAAAACGCCAGTGCGCGCCACCATATGGGAAGAGAGAGAGAGGGAGTAGGAGAACAGACATTCTGGGGTGTCTAGTTGTCCCGGCTGTGAACCGGCTAGAGCACCCCCTCACCAAATCAAGCTTAGTCCCATACCAACCACCCATCCTTGAGATACCCTGAAAGAAAGAAAAAGAGAAAAAGAAACCAACAGAGAAGAAAAATAGAAAAGAACACATTTTTTTTTTTTTTTGCGCGACGCCCGTAGAACGCCCGCAAATCGCTCTTCGTCCTGCTTCCCCCATCCGCAGGATTGCCCACGCGTCCCGGTTCTGCAAGGCTTGTCCTCGCTTTTACGGACCCGGCTTCGCGCCGCGTCTGCGTTTCCTGCAAAAACCCCAAATGAGCAAAGACCCCACAATCCAGATAAGAAAGAAAAATAGAGAAAAAAACATTCTGGGGTGTCTAGTTGTTCCGGCTGTGAACCGGCTAGAGAACCCCCTCACCAAATCAAAACTTATCCCCTACCCCCTCTACCTCCCCCCCAACTTGGCCACTGTCCCCACCTGGTCGCAACCGCCTACTCCGTTGCAACGGCACAGCCTCCGCTTCTCTGCCCAAAGACAAATCCCCGGATTGCGTTCCTACACCATTGCCGCGCTCCACACTCCCCTCATCCAATCCTTCACCCCCTTCCGCCGTCTCGTTGAACAAGGTGCATCCTTGCGCGAAGAAGTGCTTGACATGCAAAGCCGCCGCCTTCCGTTTCAGCAGAGTACCGTCTAATTCCTCCAACTGATAGCTGCCGTCCTCAAACTTGGAAGACATGTGGAACAGGCTGTTCCACCGGTTAGCAAACAACTTCCCCCACTGAGACTCCAGACTTTGGTTTTACAGGAGCACCAAATCCCCCTTCCTCAAGGGATCCCGGAGGCAATTCAAGCAGCGCTCGTCCCAATAGCGCACCAATGCCGTCCAAGTCTTCTTTAGCCGGTCCGCGGCCTTTGCAAGCATTCCGTCCCTTCAAAGGAGCTGTTTGGCGCAAGCCTCAAGCAACTCGGCGGAAGTCTTCACCTTCCACCAGGCAACCCCCAGGAACGTCTCCAACTCAATGTCCACCGGAAGCACGGGGTTCTGCCCAAAAAGTAACTTGTATGGTGAGTAGCCTGTCAACCGCTTCACCAAAGTCCAATCTGCAAACAGCACCATTGGAAGGGTCTCCTGCCAGCGCTTACCGTCCTCCCCACACATCTTTACCAGGGCGTCCTTGATTGGCTGATGCCCGCGTTTGATCATGCTGGCCCCCTTGGGATAGTACTCCGTTACTCTACCAAACTTGGCTCCGCAACTCTTCACCAATTCGACCAAACAACCCCAAAACTCAGCCCCCCCCTCCATTGTGACCAGACAAAGTGACCCTTACCGCGCAAACCAGTCTTCCTCCAGAAATAGAGAAACTTTGTCCGCCGGGAGCTTGACCAAAGGACGTGCTTCCGCCCAACCGGACAGGTTGTCCCACGCGAAAAGCAGATAGGCGAACTTACTGGCCTTGATGTGGACGACATCAAGCAAGACTTGACCAAAGAGGGCGTCTTCCCCCCTGGGGTTTCCGACTTCCTTAGGCAGTCTCGCGCTCTGCCGTTGACAGGATTAGCAGGATGCCAGCCATTCCCGCACCGCACGCACTACACCCAGCCACCAGAACCGCTCTTTGACCCACCTCCGCGTCTCGACCTCCCCTTGATGACCGAGATTGTTGTGAAGACTCCAGAGGATAGCTTCCTGATCCGCCCTTGAAGTGGTAACCACAAGAGGAACCGGAGTCTTCTGCCACCAAAGCTGCCCCTCCTGCACGTAGAAATTCCCCGCCCACCGCTGTGGTGCCCCATCCTGGACACCCTGGCTGCCTTAAGACCTCAATCCATAAACTGTTGCGCAAACGTACCGCCTGGCCAAACAACTTATCCTCAGGCTCCTCCAAACCATTATTTACCCGCGCACGCGCGCCGCGCCGCGCGCGCTGCGCTTCCATTATCCGCGCCGCGCCGCGCGCGCTGCGCTTCCATTATCCGCGTCGCGCGCCGCGCCGCGCTCCTGTCATCCGCGCGCGTCGCGCGTCCTTTATCCGTGTTGCTTGTCATCTCCGCCGTTGTTATAGCACGTCCTCATCTTTGTTGTTGCGTGTCTTTGTCTTTGTTGTTGCGCCTCCCAATCTCCTCATTGCTACTGTTGCGCGGCGCTCATCCATGATCTACTGAATCCATCTCGACCGCACCCGCAAGCATTTGGCAGATCCTTGACCAACGCGAGTGACCACATGGTTGCCTTCCCTTTTCCGCTCTATTTGTAGAATCCGTTGTATATAGTCTAACAGGGCCTCCTGCCCATATAAGGAGGGGCTCTCCCCTGCCTTTTGGCCCATCATCCTAGCATTCCATCATTGGGGCATCCCAACATCGGAGCATCAGTGAATCCCATCATTCTATCATCATAAACAATTTATCCGTGGGCATCCTTCCCCACTTATCTGAGCAAATTATCCGGGTATATCTATGATTGCCCCTTGATACTTTGAGCCTCCATACTCAAACTCAGTCCTTTGTGACCTTGATCCTTATCACCAACCAATAGCCTTGCTGGTTGAAGAAGAATTCCTGTCTGCCTGAATTCTTGAGTGTGTTATACCACTCTGATCCCTTTTTCCGACCATACTGGTCTTGATCTCTCCTTGATCATCTTTCTGGAGCCAATCACGTTTGATTGAAGAGGTTTTATTAAGCTTAAAACCTGGAGTGTTATACCTCCCTTCTTCTTTGAGGTTGAATTTTGCTTCGCTATTCTTGAGTTCCTTGAGAAGTGTTGGGATATTCTTGCTCAAATACGTTATTGATTTGCTTCTAGAGCTTCATAAACAAATTGCTTTTGTTTTTTTCAGCCTCCCACAGTTATCTGGTACCCTTCAAGCGCTTGATTGCGGAGAGTTGGGCAGGTTCATTGAGAACCTGGAGGTTGGTTGGGATTGAGTTGATCTTTCCTAATCAGCTGCTGACGACCAGAGTTATTAGCTTGTGGGCGTTGTTACTTACAACTGCCTTGTTTCTATTGAACTCTGAACAAACCTTGACTTATTTGTTCAAGTCTTTCCCTGCACCATCTTGTCTCAGATAGTGTTGTTTCCATCGCTACCGAAAACTCTTATCCTCTTCTCTTAGTTTGATTTCTCATCCATAAGGTTCTGGACCTTGATTCCGGTTACATTAAAATATTATTGTAACTCCTAGGAGGGCAGCCTAAACAGCACCTTTCCCCTCCACAGAACTGCCACGGCTTAGCACCGTTTGGAGTCTTACACTGCTTTGCCCATTGCATGTCCTTCTCCGCAGCTTCGTTGGGAAAACAAAGGTCCCGCAAGTAGTCACAAAGGATCGCGTACCGCCCAGTCTGCAGGAGCAGCAGCTGAACGCCTGCCTCCACAACCCCTACCTTGACAACCGGGGCTTCCACATCAAGCAGTTCCGCGTCCTCAAACAGTTCGTCCCTTGGATACCGTGACAACGCATTGGGTATGGTGAACACTTTCCCCGGAACATGAACAACAGCAAAGGAGAAAAGTTGGAGAAACGCCACCCACCTGGTCATGGGAGCGTTGGGAAATGCCGGGGAATTTATCATCCACGCCAGCGCCTCTGCGTCAACCAAAAGCTCAAAATGGACCCCCCACAAAAGATACTGGAGCCGCCGCACAATCTTGGTGACCCCGCACAACTCCAACTTTGGCTGGGAGTACCGGCTTTCCGTCGGAGTGAAGGTGACCAACTTGTAAAGTACCGGCCTATCCTTGCCGTTTTCCTCTTGAGTGAGAACCCCCCCCAGGCCAAATTTGCTGGAATTGACCGCTAGCCTAATCCCTCCCGCGTTGTAGTCGAGATCGCGGAGCACAATGTCACGTCCCACGATCTCCTTGAGCTTCTGGAACGCGCAATCGCATTCCTCCCCCCACTTCCACTCCGCGCTTTTCCGCGTTAGTGATTGGAGCGGGCTCGCCACCTCCGCAAACCTCTTGATGAACATATGGACATAGCTACATAATACCAAGAACTGAAGGATATGCGACACCATCCGCGGGGTTGGCCATTCGAGGACCTTGTTCCGCTTTTTCTCTGCAATGCGCCGGCCGTTGGAAGCAACAACATGGCCAAGGACTTTGAGCGCCGGGACACAAACCGCCAACTTCTTCCCCGACACCGTCAGTCCTGCCTCCTCAATGCAAAACAGGATGCGTTCCAATGTCTGTGCATATTCCCATACAAAACGTTGGACACCGGGAACTTCAACCAGCTCCGCACCCCTGTAATCGGATTTTGGACCTTTGATGCCCGCGTCCTCAATGAAGATTTGGACTCCCTCCGGAAGATTGTCCTTCAGGATCCACGCCATTTGCGCCTGGTACACCGCCACGGAATTGGTTGCAGCTTGCGGGAGCCAAGTCAGCTGCATTCTTCCCAACCCAGTCTCAAATGCCATTAGAGGCCGCAAGCAAGGATCCAACTTGCGCTGGTTGTATCCCCCATCACATCCACTAAACCGTAACAAGCGCGCCCCGCCATTGACTCAAGGAACTCATCAACACAAGGGGGCCGTCCTGCCTCCCGGATTGTAAAGGAGTTGAGCCGCTGTAAATCATGAACAATCCTCAATGACTTTCCGTCCTGCTTAACCACCGCAAAGATTGGGCTGGAGTAATCCAGAAACTGCTCCCAGACCGCCCGCGTATTGGAATCAGCTTGATCTGCCACGGCTTGTGATCGACAGTGGGGATGACACAGGGGTCTCTGAAATCCTTTTTCAGGAGCCCCCGCTCTTCCGGTCCGAACGCAAGCGGTCTTTCCCAAAGAACCAGAACCAAAATCAGAAACTCACGCTCCTCCGTACTCAACCATCCTGTCGGGCCAAAATTGAGAGCTGCAATCTGCACCAAACTAGTAACCCACCCCAAAGCCTTAATTGGCGTGACCCAAGGGTCCCGCAACCAACCAATTGGTTGAAGTGGTCCATTCAGATCCTGGGGCATTGGCTCATTCCTTGGTTGGACCTTCCGTGACACCCGCTTGTACTTGCCCGTGTTGCACCGCATCATCCACACGCATCCTTTGCTGTAAGTCCTGCACAGAATGGAACTGCGGCTTTTGCCTTCGCTCACAAGTGTGGCACAATGATAGGGTTTTCAAAGCGTAGTACCCTTGGCGGATGCATACTGATAAAAGGGACTTAATTCTGCAATGTGCGCGTCCTGCACTTTCCTTCCTCCCCCTCCCTGCTCCTCATTAGTCGAGCGCCTGCGCAAAACCGGAGCTTGTTCCGCGCGGTCTCCTTGTTTGACTATAAAAAATCCTCCAAAGGTTGCCCGTTGCAGACCAACTCCGCGTCCGGTTCCTCTTCATACTCCAACATTCTCCTCCGCTTCCCTTGCCCATGATCACAGATAGTTGTCTCTAACCTTTTTCCGGATGAATCCTCTATTGTCAACGCCTCTGTTCCCGCCTACGGATCAAAAACCATGCGTGCTCAAAACCCAAACATGAACGGCCTTCCCAAAATCACGTCCGCACAATCAACCAAAAAAAAAGAAAGGGGCCTACGGACCCTTGCAACCTGGACCTCCTCCTCCTCGACTACCCCATCCACACAACACTCTCCTACGTTAAGCGCGCGGAGAACCATTGCGCATTTCCTCCAAACCAACCCCAAATCATCCACCATCCGCAATGGCAGCAGGTTCACCATTGAACCGCTGTCCACCATAGCCCACACCTTCCTTCCCGCTATGACAATCAGAACCTAAGGGAGCGGAGTCAAAACCAATTTTGACTTGCACTCCCCGCGCCCCTCCTCCTTCCGGGCCACATGAACCCGCTGCACCGTCTGAGGTACCCGGCCCTGACCGAAATCCCGCAACGCCTGAACCATCTTGTCTACCACCACCAGAGACACGGCCGCCAGTTCCCGCAAGGTCAGCGGAACCGGAGTCTTGTTACCCATCACCCTTTGCACAATGTCCACCGCTTTCTTCTTCCCTACAGGGTTTGCTGCTGCCGCCTTGGTTCCAGGCACGCGCGCAGCCGGTTTCATAATGGCCAACGGGGGTTGCTCCTTCGCATCCACCTCCATTTTATTGGAGACCGCCACCTTTTCTTCTGTTGCCACTACCCTTACCTCAGCTTCCACCCAAGGTGGTTGCCACAATCCGGGACCGGTAACAATGCCCAGTGACGCTCGCGCCGTTGTTCCCGCCTCCTGACCCCGTGTGCCCACCTGCTGCATTGCGGTTGGCTGGCTTGGCCCCATTGGAATCTGTTTGCCCGTCAGAAACATGTACCCCATCCCCGCCATTCAAACCAATCCCGCGCTGAGATCCTTCGTAAGCTCCTCGCACCCCGATTGCCAATGACCGTTTGCCCCTCAGTACAAGCACCCCCTTGGCACAAAGGTACCGGGTGGCCAAAACCCTTCCACCATGTGAGGTGGAGGCCCTTGCGGCTGCTGCTGGCCCATACGACTCATGCAGATCTTCAGGTCATTCATCAGTTCAGTCAATTTGCTTACCGGAGAGGCTGGCGCGGGTTGAGGAACCGGAACACGCGTGGAAGTAGATGGAACTGGAGCCAGAAATTGCGCCGGAGCCGGAACCTGGGGGGTAGATTTCTTTGGTCCCGCTGGGAAGGACTTAGCGGTGTCCTCCATAAGCTCTTCTAAGTCAAGCTCACTCTCCACAGCCCGGCGAATGACAGCCAACTCTGGAAGGAGTGCAATGCTCCCGTCCAATGACCGCTTTACCAAGTTGTGATCGTAAAGATGCCGCTGCACCCTTGCCCGGAGTTGAGCGCCTAAACCTCCCAGAAACGCGCGTTTCATAGCCCCCGTCTGTCCCGCCACCACCTCGTTCTGTGACAAGTAACAATAGATCAGATCAAATGTTGAGGTGTACTCCGCCAGCTCCACCTGCGTTCTGACCCCTCCGCGCGCGCTCGCCTCCAAGGCCACGCAGTTGAAATTGCTTTCCTGGAATCGAGGTTCGCACCTACCCCACCTCGTTAGGATCTCTGCCTTCAGTTTTGGCAAATATTGATTCTTGTAGCTTTCCATTTCCTCCACATCCAGGAGCTTCTCTTCGTCCATAATGAACAGGAAAACCAGCCGGGCCTTGTCAGCGTCCGACGCACCTTCCGCATCTGCAATACCTTTGTATCTTGAGATGAATCGCTCCACATCTGCGGTGTTGAATTGGATGTGAGGGTAGTCGCGCAGCCTGATGCGAACCGGATGGGTGGGTTCATGGTCACTGGTGACCAATGGAGGAATGGCATAGCTCGTCCTGGGTCAAGCGGAGGGAGGAGGAGGAGGAGGGATGGAAGACAAGAGTGGGGTCGGAGTAGCGGACCCGGAGACGAAAGGAGAAGGAGAAGAAGAAGAAGGAGCAACTGTAGGGAGGTATGAATAGGAAATCGCGCCCAGTTACCTTTGAAAGACAAGAAACAGAAGATTAGTTCCCGGACAGACCCCCAGATGTGGAAAGAAGAAGGGTTATCCCCCTATAATTGTCCCAAGGTTTGGAAGTTAACGGTTCCCTGCGTTTGAAAGGAGATGAGGATGTCCAAAGTTGCACTTAAATGAGAAATAGGAATAAAGAGATAAAGAGATAAAGAAAAGTAGAGAGAAATCACCAATCCTTCAATCCTAAGAACTTTACATCTGGATGTGTATCCGGTATGATTTCCCTTAATCTCCTGGTGAGATGAGTGATTCAATCTGATGATGTGATTCTTCCTCTTCCCTGCCTTGATGCTCTCATGTCCGCCCCCCCTCCAACCTGGAGTTGAGAGTGAGGATAAGTCCTCCCTTTCAACCCTAACCTAAGTACACGCGCAAATAACAGTATGACAACAAAACACAAAACAATCTCAAAACAGAAACCCTAGCCTCCTCTCCCCACCTCCTCCGTACCAAACTCCCCCCGTCGTCCGTACGCCTTTCCGTTCATCCGGTTTGTCCTTCTCATGACGTGGTCCTCGCACCGCGCCCTACTTGGAGCCCCCCGGGCCTGTCCATATCTGTTTTTCCGCGAACTTTGTGGGTGTACGGTAATATCTGGCATGATCCGCGCGCTTGCGCGCGCACTAATCCGTTCCTTCATAGCCCGCGGATTGCTCCGCCCCTATGTATCCGAACCAGCGCGCCCGCGAACCTAGCCGAGTGCACTACCTTCCGAATCCAATCTCCGGGGCCGATTGCCACCCACGCCACATTCAATGCTGAGCCTGACCCGTCCACCAGGTGCGGAGCCAAACAGCAGCTGCTGCTGCTGAGCACTCCGCATACCCTAGTGCTGAGCCGGCTTGCCCCCAATGCTGAGCGCGCAGCCGGGACGCAGTTCCCAATCCGTGTCTATAAATTGACACCACACCACCCATTGGCCCTCTCACAAACTTCATCTGTCACCTTTCCTGGGACTCTCCCACCCACTTCCACCTTTGGACGAGGGGTGGAGAGTGTTGACTACCGCCCGTGGACATCCGCGGTGGTTTGGTTCATTTCCCTTTCTCACCCCGTCCGCCTTTGGACAAGGGGCGGGTGATTCAGGTATTGTTGCTTGCACCCATCCACGGACGGAAGCCAGTGATAACTTGATTTTCTCTCTTTTTCCGCGCTATTTGTAGAATCCGTTGTAAATAGTATAACAGGGCCTCCTGCCCATATAAGGAGGAGCTCTGCCCTCTCTTTTGGAGGAAAAAGAAGGGAATGATCCAGCAGGAACTCAGCACACCCTTGATCCTTCAGCCTCCATACCCAACCCTTGATCCTTGATCCTTATCACCAACCAATAGCCTTGCTGGTTGAAGAAAAATTCTGTCTGTTGAAATTTTTGAGTGTGTTATACCACTCCTTGATCCCTTTCTCTGACCATACTGGTCCTGATCCTTGAACATCTTTCTGGAGCCAATCACAATTGATTGAAGAGGTCTTATTAAGCTTAAGACATGGAGTGTTACACCTCCCTTTACTTCCTTTGGAGTTGAATTCTGCCAGCCTACTCTTGAGTCCCTTGAGAATTGTTGAGGTTATCCTTGCTTCGAATCAGTTACTGTTTGCTTTCAAGCTTCTTAAAAATTGTGCTTTGTCTTGTACAGCCACCCTCAGTTATCTGGTACCCTTCAAGCGCTTGATTGCGGAGAGTTGGGCAGGTTCATTGAGAACCTGGAGGTTGCTTGGGTTTGAGTTGATCATCCCCAATCTTCTGCTGACAACCAGAGTTATCAGCCTGTGGGCATTGTTTACATACAACAGCTTTTGTTATTTGAACTCTAAGCAGACTTTAACTTCTTTTGTTCAAGTTTTTCCCTGCATAATCTTGTCTCAGATAGTGCTGTTCCATTGCTAACAAACTATTATCATCTTTATCCTCTACTCCTTGATTCCTCATTTACCAGGTTCTGGACCTTGATCTTGGTTAAATCTAAATATTTTTGTAACACTCAGGAGGGCAGCCCAAACAGAACCTTTCCCCTCCACAGAACTGCCACAGCCTAGCACCGTTTGGGGTCTTACATTTGGTCCCCTGGGCCGGGATCAAACCAGCAACCTTGGGATTTACAGTCCCAACAACTTGAAGAATCAACTCCCCAAAATACGATCCAATTTTTTTCTTTTCTTTCTTTTTCTGTTTGTTTTTTTTTCAGATCTGATCCATGGAGGCAACTTGGTACAGAAGTAAGTCCTCCCAATTGTGCACCATCTGGGCAAGATCCTTGTTGTTTTTGTGAAACTCTACTCTTGCCACACTTGTGAGCCACCTTGGAACTCTGCTTGTTTGATTCTCTTAGGAACCCTTGAACATGGAATCTTCTGGATCCTCTTCATCTGTTTGGGCCAAGATGGTCAAAATCAAACCTCAGAACAAAAACTTAGGCTTCAATGGGACCAATGTCAAACAATTCCTGGACTCCTATGAGATGGCTTCTGAGGTGGATGGTGCTAGTGAATTTGATATGGCTTATCAGTTACAATTTTTTATCTCTTCTGACAAAGTTATGGAGGTTATTGAATTGTTTGAGGGATTTGAAACTCATAACTGGAGGCTCCTGAAGGAGGCCATGTTGGCCTATTGGGGAAAAATAGATGTAGCCAGATTTACTTTGCAAGACTTGGACGCCCTGTTTCTCAATGGATCACCAATGGTGGTATCTCCTCAGCCTCTGACTATCAAGCTTTCAGAAAATCTTGGGACCCTATCCAGTCCTATCTTATCTGGAACGACCACATTGATACGTTTGACAAAATTTGAGTGCAATTTTTTCAGTCTTTCTCTCCAGGATTGCAGGAAAGAATTAATGATGAATTGGTGAAATCTGGATCCATGATCACAACAAGAGATAATTGGTTCAAGCTCCCTGCTTTCATGGTTCTTAGGAATACTGTGGATAAAGTGATTAAAGTTCAAACAGATCTCAACTTTGAAAAACCTAAAATCACTGAAACAGTCCTTGCCCCCTCTTTTCAAGCATATAACAAAATCATGAATAAGATGGAAGCCAATCGCAGGCCTAAACCCAATCCTCAGACCCACCGGGAGACACCTACTATAGATGAGATCACTAAATTACTTCAGGCATTTGAGAATAAAATATATCAAAAAATATCCTCTTTAGCCACTCCTAAACCTGCTAATTCTGTTCCTAAATCTACTATAGTCTGTTATTATTGCCATTGGGAAGGCCATGGTACTGGTAGATGTCCTGAACTCCAGAAGGGCAAGGAGGAGAAGTTAGTAGAGCAGAAGGGAAATAATTTCTTCCTTCCTAATGGTGCTTTGATCCTTTTCAATTCATCTTGTCCGATCCGTCATGTGGTGGTCTCATACCAACCACCAACTCCCAAGAAAGCATCCTTGGTCTCTGTGGATTTTCAATTTTCCTGTGAAACTCTGCAACCTTGGTATCCTCCAGCTATCACTTCTTCCAGCTTTCCTGGCAACTATCAATCTGATCCAGCTAGGAAACACCATGAGGAACCAAAACCTCATAAGTCTCCTCCTGTTCCATACTCAATCCTGCAAAAACCCGTTAAACGTCAATCTTCACCTGAGCCTCCTTCCTCTGATGTGGAAGATATGGAAGTAGAAAGGGAACCAATTATGGAAAGGCTCCAAGACAACTCTGATCTTCCCCCTCTTCAACCTGTCCAACCCTCAGATCCTCTTCCAGCACCTATTTCACCTGATCTTCCTCCCTCCACCCAGCCCAAAGTTTGATTTGAAAGGGGCATCTCCAAGGACTACCCTAATGCTGTGGAAGGAGTATTAAAGAAAATTTCTGATCTTAAAATCCCTGATCTATCTGTGGCTGAACTCCTGTTGATCTCTCCATCTGTGGCTGAAGGGATGAAGAAATGGGTTTCTTGTCGACATGTGGAGATTGGTCTGGACAAATTAAAGGTCTCCTCTGGTACTCTGATAGAAGATTCTGGTGGAACAGATCCCTCTTCAGATACCAACCTGTATTCCTGTACTCTTGGCTTTCTCCCATTTTATCTTGGTGATTCAACTAAAAAGGTTTCTCTCCTTGTGGATTTGGGTTCTCAGCTTAACTTGATTTCGGACTCCATGGCCTGCAAGCTTAAACTTAGCCCAAGGGTCAGTTTCAATTATGCTGTGTATGGAATAGGGAACCAGTCCTGTGAGCTGGTTGGTATTGCTGAGGATATCCCTGTTCAAATTGGTCAAAATATTGTTGGCACCTGTCACTTCTGGATCACTTGTCTGGATGGTACCATGATCTTGGGAAGGCCTTTCTTAATGGACTTTGGTGCTACCCTGATTTTTTCTTATCAAGTTGGGGAGAGAATTCTCCTCCCCAATGCTGATTGCAGAAAGATTGAATTTCCTCTTTTTTCTCAGGATTCTGGTCGTTGGGAAAGAGACTTCCCTGGTCATCCTCCCAAATCTGTCCTGAAAGGAAAGCAGAAAGAAAACTCTCATTCCTCTCATCCTTATTTTTTAGCAGAATAGTTGGCCCTACTGATAGTTGTAGTTCTTCTCAGCCTCAGACTTCAACTCATGGACCAACTCCCACCTCAGAGGCATATCTTTCTTTTTCCTCATCATTTCCTTCTCATCCAAATAAGATCAAAAATCAAACACATAAAAAATCCGAAAAATCCACAAATATTTCTTCTCTGTCTGGATCTGTCATATCTTCTTTTCCTTTGTCTTTTCAGTCTGACCACTCATCCTCTATTCTGGTTTCAAATCTCCGCAATGAGTCTAAACTAGATCTCAATCTTGATTCTTTTCTTGGTGGCTTTGGTATGAAGGAGTATGGTCTTAGGTGGAGGCAATTTGGGGTAGAAGTAAGTCCTCCCAATGGTGCACCACCAAGGGCTTCTACTACTGTCATTTTTGAAACTCTACCCTGTTCCACACATGTGAGCAATGTGTTATCTTTTGGATCCTCTTTTATGGAGAAGGCACCTTTCAAGGACGCAGCAGAACATCAAACTTGGAAGATGTTGGAATATGGCCTCAGTTTTTGTAGTCAGGTCTCACTGGTCAATGCTTGGAGGAAGCAAGGATTTCTCTCCTTTGCCACCAAGTACAAACCAGTTGCAAAGAAGGTCCATCCAATCAACCAACCAATGCCTCTCAACCTCAATCCTCCTCTTATGCGTCCTCCTCTATCCCGCAATCCTTACTGTGGTCTATCACAATCCCTCACTGGGCCATTCATTCCCTCTGGTCGGGTCACTGAAGAACTTCTGAAAGTGGTCAACTTTGGTCCAGATGGATGGCTTCTTCCTGATGAGTTAAATTTGATCAAAAATATCTTGTCTCTAAGGGAAAAATCTATTGCATTCTGTGAAGAAGAGAGAGTTTTCTTGAAAGAATCCTATGGTCTCCCTTACATCATCCCTGTATTTAAAAATTATCCCTTGCAAAAGAAGAAGATCCCTATCCCTGCTGCTAAAGTCAAAAAATTCATCAAATTGGTCCGCAAACAAGTCCAAAACTGTTTATACAAACAATCAACTTCTAGCTATTCCAGTCCTGTTTTCTGTGTACTGAAAAGTAATGGTAAACTTAGAGTAGTTCATGATCTCCAACCTCTTAATAAAGTTACTATTAAAGACTCTGGCGTGCCTCCTGCCACTGAAGAATTTGTTTAATCCTTCTCTGGGAGAGCTTGCTATGGTCTAGGTGACATTATGGGTGGCTATGACGAACGATTGTTGCATCCTATTCCTTGTCCCCTCACTACTTTTTATACTCCCCTTGGTCAATTTCAGCTGACTCAATTGCCTCAAGGTGCCACCAACTTGGTTGCAGTCTATCAGGCTCAGATGATGTGAATCCTCCAGGACAAAATCCCGGATCATGCGGGTATCTTTATTGATGATGGTGGTATTAAAGGTCCAGTTTCTGACTATGATAATGAGCTCTTACCTTGGCACTCAGGAATCCAAAAATTTATCTGGGAGTATGCTACTATCTTGGAAAGAATTTTGTTTTGAATTGAGGAATCTGGCCTTACTGTCTTTGGATCAAAACTTGCCGCCTGTGTCCCTGCCTTGGAAATCCTTGGTCATATAGTCTGCAAGGAAGGAAAAAGGATGGCACCCTCCAAATTCAACAAAATCATCTCCTGGCCTACTCCAATAAATCCAACAGAAGTTAGAGGTTTCTGAGGTGTTTTAACTTATGACAGGATCTTCACTCCCTCACTATCTAAAATCTGTATTCCCTTGCGTCACTTAACCAGGAAGGATGCTGAATGGATTTGGACCCAAGACTGCAAACAATCATTTCAGTCACTCAAGACAATTGTTGGGAAAGAAATTGTTTTGAAAAAGATCACTTATGGACCCAGAGCCAGCAAGATCAAGCTGGCAGTGGAATCTAGTTATCAATCTTTTGGGGCTTTCCTTACCCAGGAAGATGAAAATGGTTTGGATCGTCCTGCTCTGTATGAATCTCTTCTTTTCTCAGATGTGGAATCCAGGTACTCCCAGTCAAAACTGGAACTTTGCAGCGTGGCCCAAATGTTGGAGAAGCTCCAGGCTTTCCTTTGGGGTCAACATTTCAAATTGCAAGTTGATGCTTGATCCATTGTGGAAATGATCAATGCTTCCAGTCTTCAAAATTCTCCAATGACTTGTTGGGTGGCTTTCATCCGGTTGTTCTCTTTTGATATTGTTCACAGGCCTGGAAAATCTTTCACCATGCCTGATGGTTCATCTCAACGCCCTCTTGGAGATGATGAATCAGATGTTGGAATAGATTTTGATGAGGAAGAACCCTTGGTCCGCCCTGTTTTTGCTTTCTCCTCCCAAGATTACTCTGGTTTCCAGCAAGGTTTCTGGCTTAAGTTAGAGCAGTACCTTTCAACTCTCCAAAGACCCCCTGATCTCTCTGCAAAAGAATTTTGGTCCCTTAAAAGGAAGTCCTCAAACTTCTTTGTCCAAGGTTCTAGGCTTATGAAAAGAGCAACTCCTTGTGCACTTGTTGTGGTCACTATCCCTTCTAAGCAAGATTTGATCCTGGAAAGTCTCCATGAAGGCCTTGGTCCTTGTGGGGTAACCAAAACTTATCAACAAATATCTGAACAATTTTGGTGGCCACCTCTGAAGAAATCCATCTCTCAATGGTGCAGGAGTTGTGAAGTGTTCCAGAAACGTGATCTTAGGCGCCAGGCCAAAATTTGTTACCCCACTGGAGAGTCCACTGTCTTTGGAAGGATTGCTATGGATGTGGTTCACATTAAGGCTGGTGGAGCTAAGTACCTCATTGTGGCTAGAGATGATTTTTCTGGATGGGTTGAAGCAAAGTTTTTAAGAACCTCAGCTCTGAATTGGTGGCAGCTTTCCTTTATGAGACTTGGACAATGCGTTATGGCTTGGCTCAATCTTATTCTACGGGTGGTGGCTTGGAATTTGGTGGAAAACTTGCTGAAATGATCCAATTGCTCCCTGGGCAACATAGAGTTACTACTCCCTATTATCCTGAAGGACAAGGCATGGTGGAAAGAGCCCATTCTCCCTTGAAGGCTGCTCTGGTTAAACTGGCTGGTGAAAGTGGCAAGAATTGTTGGAAGTTTCTCCCCTTGGTCCTCTTCTCTGATCAAATTTCCACCAAGCAAACCACTGGTTACTCCCCTTATGAAATCATCTTTGGTCAGAGGGCTGTTCTTCCTCTTGATCTTGAAATGGAGTCTTTCTTGGGCATCTCTTGGGAACAGGTTTCCCCAACTACTGACCTATTAGTTGCCAGATCAAAGCAACTGGAGGGGAGTGAAGATATTTGTAACAAAGCTTATCAGAAGATGATGGAATCAAGAGCAAAATAAGTTCAGTATTGGGAAGATAAACACCTAAATCAAATCAGGGATCCTTTGAACCCTGGGGATCTAGTCTTAGCTTATAAGTGTTCCTTGGAAACTCAGTGGGGAAAGCTTTTCTCTAACTGCTGGAATGGTCCTTACCAAGTGATCCGTCAAGTTAGAGGTGGATCATATGTTTTGGAGGAACTGGATGGTACTCAGATGGCCAGAAGGTTCTCTGCGGATCAGGTAAAGAAATTTCATTCTTGTGGAGGCAACTTAATCCAAGAGTAAGTCCTCCCAACTGTGAACCACCAGGGTCATCTGCTGCGTTTTGTTGTTAAACTCTACTTCATGCCACGCATGTGAGCACCTGGGATGCCTTCTTCATTTTATCTCAGCCACTTCAAGGATTTTTGGGCGGGTCAACATATTCTTTTTCAACCACTCTCAAGATCAAAATGGCCATTCTTTGGTTTCAATCATCTTTTCTTTCCTTTCTTTTTTTATGGAATCAAACTTGGGAGCAGAATAGGGACAGTCTGTAAGTTGGGGAGAGATGTGGTGCCCCATCCTGGACACCCTGGCCACCTTAAGACCTTGATCAATAAACTGTTGCGCAAACGTACCATCCGGCATCTAAAAAAAACAATTCCAACTCATCCTGAGGTTCATCCGCATCATCATCCTTGCGCGTTGCGCGTCCCTCATCCGCGCTCATCATCTTCGCGCGCTGCCCATCCTCATCCTTATCCTCGCGCGTCCCGCGTCCCAATCTCTTATGCAACCGCGCGTGTCCCAATCTCCTGTCCGCTGCAAGTCCCAATCTCTTATCCAACCGCACGCGTCCCAATCTCCTGTCCGCGCACGTCCCAATCTCCTGTCCGCTGCAAGTCCCGATCTCTTATCCGACCGCGCGCGTCCCGATCTCCTGTCGGGGCGCTTCCCAATCTCCTGTCCGCGGCTCGTCCCGATCTCCTGTCCGCGGCGCATCCCAATCTCCTTTCCTCCGCGCATCCCAATCCCTGTCCACTGCGCGTCCCAATCTCTTATCCGACTGTTGCGTGGCGCTCATCCATGACTTACCAAATCCATCCCGACCGCACCCCAAGCATTTGTCCAATCCACAGATCCGTCAATCTCCCATCTCACTTCATCTATCAGTCGTGAATCTCAAGCCTGTCAGCATTTACTCGACCTTCTCAAGCTAATTTCCTATCCACCCATCAACGCTCTCACAAACTTCATCCGTCACCTTTCCTGGGACTCTCCAACCCACTTCCGCCTTTGGACAAGGGGTGGAGAGTGTTGAATACCACCCGCTGACATCCGCGGCGGTTTGGTTCATTTCCCTTTCCCACCCCGTCTGCCTCCGGACGAGGGGTGGGTGATTCTGGTACTGTTGCCTGCGCCCATCCACGGACGGACGCAAGTGATAACTCAATTTTCTTTCTTTTTCCACGCTATTTGTAGAATCCGTTTTACGTAGTCTAACAGGGCCTCCTGCCCATATAAGGAGGGGCTCTCCCCTCCCTTTTGGAGGAAAAAGAAGGGAATGATCCAGCAGGAAATCAGCACACCCTTGATCCTTGAGCCTCCATACTCAACCCTTGATCCTTGATCCTTATCAACAACCAATAGCCTTGCTGGTTGAAGAAAAATTCTTTCTGTTGGAATTTTTGAGTGTGTTATACCACTCCTTGATCCCTTTCTCTGCCATACTGGTCCTGATCCTTGATCATCTTTCTGGAGCCAATCACAATTGATTGAAGAGGCCTTATTAAGCTTAAGACATGGAGTGTTACACCTCCCTTTACTTCCTTTGGATTTGCATTCTGCCAGCCTACTCTTGAGTCCCTTGAGAAGTGTTGAGGTTGTCCTTGCTTCAAATCAGTTACTTTTTGCTTTCAAGCTTTATAAACATTGTGCTTTGTCTTTTACAGCCACCCTCAGTTATCTGGTACCCTTCAAGCGCTTGATTGTGGAGAGTTGGGCAGGTTCATTCAGAACCTGGAGGTTACTTGGGTTTGAGTTGATCATCCCCAATCTTCTGCTGACAACCAGAGTTATTAGCTTGTGGGCGTTGTTTAAATACAACAGCTTTTGTTCTTTGAACTCTAAGCAGACTTTAACTTCTTTTGTTCAAGTTTTTCCCTGCATAATCTTGTCTCAGATAGTGCTGTTCTATTGCTACCAAACTATTATCATCTTTATCCTCTACTCCTTGATTCCTCATTTACCAGGTTCTGGACCTTGATCTTGGTTACATCTAAATATTTTTGTAACACTCAGGAGGGCAGCCTAAACAGCACCTTTCCCCTCCACAGAACTGCCACGGCCTAGCACCGTTTGGATTCTTACACTGCCTGCGGACACCCACGGGCGGCCTGATCCGTTTCCCTTTCCCAACCCTTCTGCCTTTGGGCGAGGGGTGGGTGTGATTCTGGTATTGTCGCACGCATCTGTCTCCAGACGGATGCAGGATAGGTGAAGGGATGAAAGGATCCCACCCCGGTCAGGCAGGCCAGACTTCCACCGCCCTGTGTGATCAAATTCTTATGATCACCTAAAATCTGAAAATCAAAAAAGAAATTCTTTCTTTTTCCGCTCCATTTGTAGTATCCCTTGTACATAGTCTAACAGGGCCTCCTGCCCATATAAGGAGGGGCTCTCCCCTTCCTTTTGGAGGAGGATCAGGAAATCCCATCATCACATCAGATCAGATCACAACATCATCATCACATCCCACCATACCAGGGAGGATCATCATCATTTTCACCTTGAAATACATCATCCATGGGGTTTTCATTCCCCTTTATCTGAGACAAAAATTCAGGTATATATATGATTTCCCCTTGATCCTTGAGCCTCCATACTCAAACCCTTGATCCTTGATCCTTATCACCAACCAATAGCTTTGCTGGTTGAAGAAGAATTTGACTGATTGAATTCTTGAGTGTGTTACACCACTCCTGATCCCTTCATCCCACCATACTGGTCCTGATCATCCTTTGATTATTTTTCTGGAACCAGTCACGTTTGACTGAAGAGGTTTTATTAAGCTTAAAACCTGGAGTGTTAAACATCCCTTCATCTCTTTTGAAGCTTAATTCCGCCACGCTACTCTTGAGTCCCTTGAGAAGTGTTGGGTTATTCTTGTTTGAATCAGTTTTTTTTTGCTTCTAGAGCTTCTTCAAACAATTAGCTTTGTCTTGTGAAGCCACCCACAGTTATCTGGTACCCTTCAAGCGCTTTATTACAGAGAGTTGGGCAGGTTCACTGAAAATGTGGAGGTTGTTTGGGATTGAGTTGATCTTTCCTAAGCTTCTGCTGACAACCCAAGCTATTAGCTTCTGGGCGTTGTTACTTACAATTGCCTTGTATTGTTGAACTCTGAACAAACCTTGACTTCTTCTATTCAAGTTTTCCCTGGCACCATCTTTCCTTAGATGGTGTTTTTTCCCCAGCTACCAACTACTATAATCTTTATCCTCTTAAATTTGGTCCCCTGTTTACCAGGTTCTGGACTTTGATTTTGGTTACATTTCAATATTTTTTTAAAACTCAGGAGGGCAGCCTAAACAGCACCTTTCCCCTCCGCAGAACTTTCACGGCCTAGCACCGTTTGGAGTCTTAAAAAGGTCTAAATAAGAAAAATAAAAAAAATCAATTCACATTCTTCTTGTCTTTTCTCTTGGAAGATTATCTTAGCCTTAGACAAAATTTAGTGATGAATTAAAACAACACGTTTCATGCTACCAACAACCCCTCTTTCACTAGTGAACAGTATGAGGCTTGTCTAGCCAAATGAGACAAAGTGATATCCCAGCTTCCTGAACAAGTCAACCAACTTGAGCTGAATAAAGCTTCTCCCCAAGCTGGGGATTCAAAGAAAGGAAAAGTTAGAGTCAAGAAAGCATTGCCTCCATCCCCTGCAAAGAAGTCTTCCCACCAAGCCTCCCCTAGCACTCAAGGCCCAAAAACAGCTCAGAAAAGCAAGTCGGCAAAAAGCCCTAAAACACCGCCTAACCAAAGAGCCCGCTCTGTTACCCCTGCAACACCTTTCTCCGGTTCAATGAAAAATCTCTTGCGGATAATACTTAAGGAAAAACCAGCTGGTTTTGAGCAAAGTAAGGTATTTTTTGTTTCTTTTTCCTTTTTGCTCTCTGCTCTTATTCTTTTGGTAATGCTGATGTTGTTTTCCTCAAATGTAGGAAGCATTCTATGCTCACATATAGTTTCTCTGGGGTCTGATTGGGCAGTGAACCACTCCTGATTTACCCAACCCTCATTTATTGAGAGAGTTCCATCAACAATTCTCAACTCTCAAAGAGATAAATCATGCATTCAAAAGTATCTCCTCAGCAAGTTTAGTTGCCAAAGAAGAAATTCAAGGCCTGAAGGACGCACGCACTGGTTGGATGAAGGTTGGGAAAGGTATTATTCACATCAACAAGTTCTTTATCAGTTATATTCAGGTATCAATGTCTAAAATTGGATTACAAGTGTGGGCCCCGAACCTTGATGAATAACCTGATTCATTATACAATGAAGGGTGCTGCATTTCAGCAATCATCACATTTTGTCAGGCAGTAGTTGGGAAAGTCTATGCCTACATGAATGTCAATGAAAGCTAAATCAACCATCTCAAGCTTCTAGGTCATGTTGGTTGAAGACTCCAACCTTGACCTCCTAGAAAGATGCTTCTAGTGCATTTTCTCCGCAGTCAAGGATGCGCAATCGGGGATACGGCACTTTGTGCAATTGTGACCTCAACCCTGACGACATGCTAGCTCACTGTTTCCTTGTGTTCATTTCTTGTTATCTCTTTCTGTTCTGTTTATTTTATTTCTATCTATTTCTTTATCTCACTCCTCCAACCGTCTTGGCTTGTCAACTCACTCACCAAGAACCAGCAGGAACCCCAAAGCTCAGGAGGAGCCCAAAGCGACTTAGGAGGAGGTATTAACTAATTTCCTCTGTTCTCTATCCTTTCCTTCTATATCTGTATTTTTCCTTTCTATCTTTTACTCAGTATCCTCATGTTGATGATCCTATCTATAAAGGCCTACCTTGCATTCAGCAATACCTCCACTTGAGCTCTCTGGACTGCTGGCCTGTGTTTATCTTCTGATCTACGGGTGATTAGTACTTGTTTGATTCATTTTATTTCTACCAAGTACTAGTTACTTATTTCTTATTTCTCTTTTCATTGTGACTATTAAGTTACCCTTTATTGTTACTACATTTAATAGCAGTGCTGCAATAAAGATTATTCCTGTCTCCTTACAGGTCAATCCTACAACCACTATGTACACTATTACATGGCGTCTAGATTCAACAAGGAGCGCAAGGAATCAGGGAAACATTATTGTGATGAGGAAAAGAAATTCATTGAAAGAGCTTGCCAAAGAGTACCTTGGCCAATTCCTCCCCCAAATTTTCAGCTTGCATTTTTTTGATATTTTTTTATCTTTAAAGATTTGTGATATGCGCTACAAATTTTTAATAAATCAAAATCTTCGCAAGCATTACCAGACAATTGTGAGCCAGATTCAAGCTCACAGAAAATCCCGGAAAAGGATGTCTATGTGTTCAAGAAATTACCATATTGCTCCAAGGCTGCAAATATATTTTTTAAACGCCTGGATGAAGAGATCCAAGAGTTTCACAAGTCCGAGGGGAAGCGTCCCCAAAGCTGCCGGCAAGTTAGAGCAAAAAATCCACCTGAGACTATATTTCCTCAGGCTCCTAAAGGTCTTCCAAACGGTTTTTATGACCCTGATTGGTTCAATAACAAATTACCCATTCAAAAAACGTCTCTTGCCAACAAAAAATTGGTTTCATTCTTGCCAAACCCCGTGCTATCACTCTCAGGCAATGGAAACAGCGAAAAAAGGTTGAGCAACAAGCGCTTCACTGATATTTACTGGGAAGGGGCTACCACACCTTATGATCTTTCCTATGAGATCCAACCAGAAGAGCACAATGATGAGAGCAAGGATTTGAATGATAGCTACTACGGCAAAAAAATTGATTTGGAGGCTACAGATGAAGAAGAAGAGGATGAAGAGGAGGAGGAGGATGAAAAAAAATACAAGGACAACAAGGTGGTAGGTGAGGATGAGGAAATGAGTGATGGCAAAGAGGAGGAGGAGAGTGTTGAGATTGTAGAGGTACCTTATCCCCTGTTCTCTGCGTAATGAACTCTGAGACAAGTCCGTGTGACATGTCTGGATCACCCGGGTCTCTTACCGGGTGACCCGGATGAACTCATGACTTGGTGAAACACCGCGGATTCTACTTTTCTCCTCTGGTCTGATTTCTTCCATCTCTCAATGATCACTCTTTCTCTAATCATCCTTTCTATTTTATTCTTTTTATTCTTTCGTATCTTTTCTCGCTTGTACCTTCCCACTTGATGAACCCTCACCTCCTTGCTCGACAAAATCTTCCCTACTCAAATCCATCTCAATCCAACTCATCTATTCTACTTGTCTCTTCGTGAACTATCCTCTTCCTGGTAAGAATCCAATCCTCAAGACGGTCTTAACATGATCTCTCTGACAATATGACTTAATTATTAGTCTTCCATCTTCTACGTCCAAACTCTTCCAACTTCCACTTTATCAAAACCTTATTCTCTTCACTCAAACAAATCCGGAGGCAGAAGAATCTAACTTCTCATCATTCAAAAAGAAATATACTTTTTGAGAATCTCAAGAAAACCTCTCCAAATCAGACTCTGATCAGGAAGATTTGGCATCTGTAGATTCTCCACTCTCCGACCATTCTCCTCCACCGTCGCCAATACCTGAACCTCCTATTCAACCCATTTCTCAAAGACCCAGAAGAGAGGTGAGAAAACCCCAAGGATACGGTTTCCATCACTATTACAAGCCCCCTTCCTACAAGGCAGCTCAAAAATGCTCTGAATGGCCGAAGTGGAAGAGAGCCTCTGAAGATGAACTAAATTTGATAGAATTACAAGACGTCTGGGAGGAGTACTATGGCGATCCCAAAATATACTAAATACAACGTGGGTTTTCAAAGTAAAGGGAAATTGCCACGGTGATCCAGTCAAATACAAAGCTTGACTCTGCGTTCAAGGGTTTGATCAAGTCCTAGGAATCGATTACAATGAGACTTGGGCCCCAACCGGGAACCTTGGTTCACTTTGAGTTGCTCTTACTTACGGCTTGAAGAACAAAATGAAGCTAACCCAATTCAACGTAAAAGGAGCTTTTCTCCATGCCCCTATAGACAAGACTGTTATCATAAGGACCCCAGAAGGATCAACCAGAAAATCAACATATCTAAAACTCAAGAAATCTTTTTACGGGTTGAAACAATCCCCCAAGAATTGATATGAAACCTTAACTTTGTGGATCAAGTCTCAAGGCTACCACGAATCTACTAGTGATCCGTGCTTATATCTAAACTCCAAGACAGGCAATATTCTCTACTTCCACGTAGAAGATCTCATCCAGGTAGGTAATTCTAATCTCTTTGAGATTAACTTCCTCAAACGATTCAAAAATTCCTCATTCCATCCACCCAATACTATCCTTGGGATGCTCATGGAAATTGAAAACAATAAAATCTTCCTGAGTCAACCCAACCACATCAAGAGGGGCCTGGAAGAACTTGGCTTGACTTCTTGTAAAGACACCCACATTCCTTTGACGCAGAATCTAAATCTTGAACCGGCCTCAGACGCCAACCACGCCAAATTTTGTCAACTCAACATTAACTATTGATCAACAGTTGGCCTTCTGAATCACCTGGCTCATTACTCTTGACCCAACATCTCTTACTCCGTGTCTAGTCTGGCTAGGTTTAATACCAAACCAGGCATGACTCACTGGAGGGAAGTCAAGAAAGTATGGAAATATTTGAAGGTGACTAAGGCTCTCAAGCTCATAATTATGTATGATTTGAAACAAGGAATTCCCTCTAGTTTCAGCAATGCTACCTGGGGAGACAACCCAACTTTCCGGAAATCTCAAACTGGATACATTATCCTTCACTACGGCAGTCCTGTTGTCTGGAACTCTACTCAACAACAAAACATCACCTACTCTTCCACCGAATCAGAACTAAACGCGCTACTCAACTTCTACCTTGAAATCATATGGATCAAACATCTTATCAGTGAGATCCACCAAATCTCTGAACCCAAGCCTACTCTACACATTGATAATAAAGGATTAGAAAATAAAATCAAGAGGTTTGGGTCGCACTCCAAGTCCAGACATATAGATATTAAGACTAAAGGATTGCACAAAGACTATGCTAGCAACGAGTTTAGTCTCATTCTTATCCAAATTAAATAAATGATCACGGATCCTCTCACCAAGGCCTCTTCTGCAACCTCTCTACAGCTTCTTCAAAATACCATCTTTGGAGTCACACATCAATGAACTTTAGGATTGCACTCCCACCAGTCACGGGGGGTGTTGAGATTGTAGAGGTACCTTATCCCGTGTTCTTTGCCTAATGAACTCTGAGACAAGTCCGCATGACATGTCTGGATCACCTGGGTCTCTTACCGGGTGACCCGGATGAACTCATGACTTGGTGAAACACCGCAGATTCTACTTTTCTCCTCTGGTCTGATTTCTTCCATCTCTCGATGATCACTCTTTCTCTCATCATCCTTTCTATTTTATTCTTTTTATTCTTTTGTATCTTTTCTCACTCGTACCTTCCCACTTGATGAACCCTCACCTCCTCGCTCGACAAACTCTTCCCTACTCAAATCCATCTCAATCCAACTCATCTATTCTACTTGTCTCGTTGTGAACTATCCTCTGCCTGGTAAGAATCCAATCCTCAAGACGGTCTTAACATGATCTCTCTGAAAATATGACTTAATTTGTAGTCTTCCATCTTCTACGTCCAAACTCTTCCAACTTCCACTCTATCAAAACCTCATGCTGTCTAATCTTTGTCCTATCTGCTAAATAACTCGAAGCTGTTGGTCCTTTCACTTCTTCCTTTCTTTCTCTCAATTCTTACTTAATCTATCAAGAGTCTAACTTGTTGTCCACAGTCTTCTGGTTTCTGTTCAGAGAAATTTCATTCAAATCTTATCAGAGAGATATCCCAGCAAGTGTGACATGTCAAGGGAGTGGGATGACTGGCAATGACTTACTGTCACCCGGCCATATGTTGTATGCTTTCCTCACTTTTTGCTGATCCCTGAGTTGTAGTGGAAGCAATTGGGCACCAGGCCTGTGCTTTTTTTTCTCTTTTTTTTTTGGTCATGTGTGTGAGCGCAAGTGGGTGAAGATTAAGTCACCAGTAATCCCCATTGTGTTTGTCCAGTTTATTGAAACCTAAGATTTCTGCACTTCATGGAATGTCATACGGAAATACAAATAATACACAAGATATTTGAAGGAGATATTATCATAAAAAAATAAAATTAGAAAAAAAGATTAGGAGATTTGCTAGATGAAGTTGATTGTTGCATTATTACATATCAAAATCCAAATCCATCATGTCTGTGATGGTGGATGGGATGGGGGAAAGGGAGCTAAGAGGCCAAAGTAAGTAGCTGGAATGGACACTGCCAAGGGGCCAGGAAGGCAAAGACTGATAGGCAACCGGAAGCACAATATCCTTGTCTAGAATGAGAGCAGGCCCCTTGAGATGCACATGAAAAACATTGCACCTCCGCAGCCAAACATCCAGCGTATCATTTTCTCTCTTGAATTCCTTGGTTCTCAGCACTTCAACAACCCTCTGAGTCCATTCACCTTCCAATTTATATATCTCAGTTACTTGACCGTATTGCCCTTTCCCATCAGGTACATACTCAACCCAGTTATTTGGTTTCACTATTGAAACTTTCTTACCATTCACACACTTCAATGAATCAATTTTATTGACATGATTTGACAGTACCAGTGCTCCCTCTGGATGGGGCCAATCATAGTAAGCCCGCAGATTTGGCTCAACGAGTTGTGATTGATTGAGCATATTGGCATATTCAACCTTTCCAAGCTTGACTGACACCTTCCAAGATGGTTTTACACCTGAATCCTCAATTGCGCAGTCCATATTGTTTTTCAGATTGAATCTTTGAAGCTGAAAAAATCAGTTCATGATATTTTCACCCCGCAGTTCGGCAAAACACCAAATGTCAGAAATAGTCACAAAAAGAATTGAAAAAAGAGTTGTAAAGAATTGAAATGCACTAGGGTTTTTTTTTGAATTGCAATGCTGAAGCAATCCTATGAGCCTTTTGCCTGGAAATTTGGAAATTTTTATTAAGAGGCCCCACCATTTCAATTGATCTGGAATGTGCAAGGCATAATGTTGATTGGGCAAGACGCAATAATGAGAAAAAATTTGTGACGATGTTTTGGTGTAGCTGTCATACATTGATCAAAATTTTTACGGGGCTCTTTCAGTTGATATTTGGGATCCCACAATGTTTGTACATTAAACCAAGGCCTAAAAATTATTGAAAAAATCTTTCTTCTTGGAGAGGTCTTCTTTGATACGGTTTGAGTCAAGGAAAACTTGGAAGAAGGCTAATGGCAAGTGAATGGAAAACAGGGAACACCATTCACTTGCCTTTAGTTTCCCATTCTTGGCGCTGCCCAATCCAAGCGTCATTGGATTAAATGCAGTAGGCACAGCAATGTTCAAGATGGAACAAATCAGAGCTGACTTTTCATTTTTTGAAAATGATGGGTGAGCATTGTCTTCTTTGGAATTGTTTGTGTCATTTTGGCCATTTATTCCCCAACAAAACCAAAAGTGATGCTGAAGTACCCCTTTGTACCAATTGTGCATTACACCAAGCACAACATTGAAAAACCGATCCTAGTAAGGTAATTGGTTCAGTTGAGACCATCTTACTCCTGTTTTCTTGACCAACTTTTCCCTGTCAGCGGTAGGAAGGTCAAGCCATCAAAGGGATAGTTCAAGGGTTCTTCGCTGGGTTTGTGATTTACCAATTTCCATTTTTCCAATATTTACTTTCTGTGCTTCACACCAAGAGCAACAAAAAGTCCCAGAGTGAGAAGAGAAACCAGCGACTTTGTGCGTAGAAGCCATGTCTCCAAGTAATGCTACTAGTTGGACCATTACATGGAGGCCATTGGGGAGTTTATATGTTTTGATACTTTTGCCGGCGTAAAGTCAAATGAGTTCCTCAACAATTGGATGAAGAATGTTGTTAACAGTTACCATGTCAGGCTGGTTTGGTGCAGGAATCATGCCAGCAAGGTAAGTATATTGAGGCTTGTATTGGATTTTTTTTTTGGGTGGGGGGGTAGGTTTAAGCAGGTGAGGGCAATAACTCCTAAGGAGATTTGCTTTCCTGCAAGCTTGTTTTGAAGAGGGTTAAAACAATCAATAAAAAGGGTGAAAGCAAGTTCAAGGGGTGGTGGGTCCTTGGTAATTTGTTTGAAATGACCGCCAAGAAGTTGCTGTGATGCCAACAATTATTGGAAATCAATGATTTCCCCTTCATTTGAGTTTGAAAAGATGTTCAACCATTTGTCAATGGAATTTTCAATTCCTGGAAACAATAATAACCAGCCTAGCCAGTGCAAAAAATCTTGTGTGACAAAGGTACTACGTGGGTTTGTTGGATGAGGAATAAGCTGCTTCATTTTTTTGGAATCTCTGCAAACAATTTTGTTGGATGAGGAAATTGAGCAAGTTTCAAATAAGTCTTCACTGCATATAGGTAAGTCTAGAGTTGGTCAATATCCACATTCAAAAGGGGCTGTTTCAGCTGGATAAGTCAAGTAGCATTTCACACATCAGATTAAGACTTCAAGTACAGGGCTAAGATTAAGCTTCTTTGTAATAGTTTGCATATTGCTGGGAATCTGAGTTTCATGCTCAACATCTGGTGGGTAGGAATGGATTTGCTTGATAAGATGGGTCAAGTACTTGATTGCAGTATTGAATTTTGCTTGACTCAAAACACAGGTGAGATACAGCCACGCCAAAAAAAACACATAATCTGTTGATTAGGAAAATTATCAGTTATTGATGGAAACAGTCAGAGAAAGAAAAAAGGAAAAAGCCACAAAAGTTGAGTACATAAAATAGTCAATGATGAGCTTGCTGGTTTTGGGATTGCTCAATTGATCAGAGGGACACTCCTCTTGACTTTTAATAGGGATATAGTGAGAGGGATCGGTACTTTGAGATTCATTCAACTTCATGTTTTCAAGAAAAATGGCCAGATCAAGATGAGCGCTATTCTTCTGGTCCCTGGCACAGTGTCTTCAACAAGTAGAGGGATGCAGATGAACTCTGTGGAAAGTGGTTCCATCAAGATCCACAAACAATTTGGTTTGGAATACTGAACATACACATAGCTTGATTGAGGTTTCCATGATGGTCAGATGCAATGAGCTGGATGTTGCTTGTGATAAACAGAAAAGTCAAGGAAACAAACTTTCTGATAAGAACTGTCAAGATATGTCAGCTGACAGAGGAGAATCTTGTGAAATCTGGGGAGGAACACTTCCAGAGTCTGTGCGACATGAGGCAGATTACGTCAGCCATTTGCGGGTAGTGCTAGTTGTCTAGGAAGATCTCTCAGTGCCTAGACCCCTGTGCCCGGTTTTCAAGTCCTTCTTGCTTCACTCCTTGTCCTTCAGTTCCCTGTTTTCTTTTTTTTTGCCAAACGCATGCGCAGACAGCCATTGACCCCGTTCATCATTGTCATCATCATCATCCATATAATCATCATCAACCTATCAATCAAGAACAAATGGCCATTGACCAATGACCACAAGTGTTTCTTGCGGTTGTTGGTGACTATCCACAACTACCAACCACTTTCATCCCCACCTCAGTCAATCCAACCACCCAAAAGATTCTCTTGATCTCCTCAATAAATCTCAACCACCATCACCTTACACTCCAATGAAGATTGCCCCAAACATAACAGGCCATTAAAATCCCTCAACAATCACCTTCATTCATCCTCCCTTGGACTTTTACCCCCACCAATCTTCAACTTGGACCTACCATCTCCCATCCTCAAGAAACACAGATTGTTCTCCACCCCAGCCCGATCCATTGGCAAATGACCGCAATTGTTGCTTGCAATCTTTGGAACTCTTGCACCACGCCCTGATCCACTGCCTGAACTCACTGGTCTCCTGCGCGGCTTTTCTTTTGCCTGCGCCAGTGTGGTGTCAATTTATAGACACAGATTGGGAACTGCGTCGCGGCTGCGCGCTCAGCATTGGGTGCAAGCTGGCTCAGAACTAGGGTATGCGGAGTGCTCAGCAGCAGCCCCTGTTTGGCTCCGCACCTGGTGGACGGGTCGGGCTCAGCATTGAATGCGGCGTGGGCAGCAATCCGCCCCGGAGATTGGATTTGGAAGGTAGTGCGCTTGGCTAGGTTTGCGGGCGCGCCGGTTCAGATACGTAGGGGCGGAGCAATCCGCGGGCTATGAAGGAACGGATGAAGCGCGCGCGCAAGCGCGCGGATCATGCCGGATATTACCGGACACCCACAACAGGCGCGGACGAACGGATACGGACAGGCGCGGGGGGCTCCGAGTAGGGCGCCGTGCAAGGACAGCGTCATGAGAAGGACAAACCGGATGAACGGAACAACGTAAGGACGGCGGGGGGAGTTTGGTACGGAGGAGGTGGGGAGAGGAGGCTAGGGTTTCTGTTTTGGGATTGTTTTCTGTTTTTTTGTCATACTGTTATTTGCGCGTGTGCTTAGGTTAGGGTTGAGAGGGAGGACTTATCCTCACTCTCAACTCCGAGTTGGAGAGGGGGAGGCATTGGAGCATCAATGCAGAGGAGGAAGAATATTTTCATCCAGATTGAATCACTCATCTCACCAGGAGATTAAGGGAACTCATACCAGATACACATCCAGGTGGAATGTTCTTAGGATTGAAGGATTGGCGATTTCTCTCTCTACTTTTATTTATCTCTTTATCTCTTATTTCAATTTCTCATTTAAGTGCGACTTTGGACATCCTCATCTCCTTTCAAACGCAGGGAACCGTTAACTTCCAAACCTTGGGACAATTATAGTGAGATAACACTTTATTCTTTCCACATCTGGGGGTCTGGCCGGGAAGTAACCTTCCGTTTATTGTCTTTCAAAGGTAACCGGGCACAATGTCCTATTCATACCTCCCTACAGTTGCTCCTCCCTCTTCTTCTACTTCTCCTTCCGTCTCCAGGTCCGCTACTCCAACCCCACTCTTGTCTTCCATCCCTCCTCCTCCTCCTCCCTCCGCTCAACCCAGGATGAGCTATGCCATTCCCCCATTGGTCTCCAGTGACCATGAACCCACCCATCCGGTTCGCATCAGGCCGCGCGACTACCCTCACATCCAATTCAACACCGCAGATGTGGAGCGATTCATCTCGAGATACAAAGGTATTGCAGATGCGGAAGGTGCGTTGGACGCTGACAAGGCCCGGCTGGTCGTCCTGTTCATTATGGACGAAGAGAAGCTCCTGGATGTGGAGGAAATGGAAGGCTACAAGAATCAAGATTGGCCAAAACTGAAGGCGGAGATCCTAACGCGGTGGGGTAGGCTCGAACCTTGGTTCCAGGAAAGCGATTTTGACTGCGTGGCCTTGGAGGCAAGCACGCACGGAGGGGTCAGAACGCGGGTGGAGCTAGCGGAGTACACTTTGACATTTGATCGGATCTAACGGTACTTGTCAAAGAACGAGGTGGTGGCGGGACAGACTGGGGTCATGAAACGCGCGTTTCTGGGCGGTTTAGGCGCTCAACTCCGGGCAAGGGTGCAGCAGCATCTTTACGATCACAACTTGGTAAAGCGGTCACTGGACGGGAGCATTGCGCTCCTTGCAGAGTTGGCTATCATTTTCCGGGCTGTGGAGAGTGAGCTTGACTTAGAAGAGCTTATTGAGGACACCGCTAAGTCCTTCCCAGCGGGACCAAAGAAATCCTCCCCCCAGGTTCCGGCTCCGGCGCAATTTCTGGCCCCAGTTCCATCTACTTCCGCGCGTGTTCCGGTTCCTCAACCCGTGCCAGCCGCTCTGGTAAGAAAATTGAAAGAGCTGATGAAGGACCTGAAGATCTGAATGAGCCTTTAGGGCCAGCAGCAGCGGCGAGGGCCTCCACCTCACATGGTGGAAGGGTTTCGGCCGCCCGGTACCTTTGTGCCAAGGGGGTGCTCGTACTGCGGGACAAACGGTCATTGGCCATTGGCCTGCAAGGAGCTTACAAAGGATCTCAGTGCCGGATTGGTTCAAACGGCGGGGATGGGGTACATGTTTCCAACGGGCGAACAGATTCTGATGGAGCCAAGCCAGCCAACCGCAATGCAGCAGGTGCGCACATGGGGTCAGGAGGCGGGAACAACACCGCAAGCGTCACTCGGCATTGTTACTGGTCCCCAATTGTGGCAACCACCTCGGGTGGAAGCTGAGGTAAGGGTAGTGGCAACGGAAGAAAAGGTGGCGGTCTCCAATAAAATGGAGGTGGACGCAAAGGAGCAACCCCTGTTGGCCGTTCCAAAACCGGCCGCGCGCTTGCCTGGAACCAGGTCACCGGCAGCAAACCCTGTAGGGAAGAAGAAAGCGGCGGACATTGTGCAAAGGGTGATGGGTAACAAGACTCTTGTCCCGCTGACCTTGCGGGAACTGGCAGCCATGTCTTGGGTGGTGGTAGACAAGATGGTTCAGGCGTTGCGGGATTGCGGTCAGGGCCAGGTACCTCAGACGGTGCAGCGGGTTCATGTGGCCCGGAAGGAGGAGGGGCGCGGGAAGTGCAAGTCAAAATCGGTTTTTACTCCGCTCCCTTAGGTTCCGATGGTCATAGCGGGAACGAAGGTGTGGGCTATGGTGGACAGAGGTTCAATGGTGAACCTGCTGCCATTGCGGATGGTGGATGATTTGGGGTTGGTTTGGCGGAAATTGGCGATGGGTCTCCGCGCGCTTAAGGGAGGAGAGTGTTGTGTGGATGGGGTAGTCAAGGAGGAGGAGGTCAAGGTTGCAAGGGTCCATAGGCCCTTTTCTTTTCTTTCTGTTGATTGTGCGGACGTGATTTTGGGAAGGCCGTTCATGTTTGGGTTTTGAGCACGCATGGTTTTTGATCCGGAGGTGGGAATGGAGGCGTTGACGGTAGAGGATTTGTCCAGTGGAAGGTTTGAGACGACTATCTGCGATTGAGGGCAAGGGAAGCGGAGGAGAGTGTTGGAGTATGAGGAGGAACCGGACGCAGAGTTGGTCTGCAATGGGCAACCTTTGGAGGATTTTTTCTAGTCGACTGAGGAGACCGCGCCGAACAAGCTCCGGTTTTGCGCAGGCGGTCAACTAATGAGGAGAAGGGAGGGGGAGGAAGGAAAGTGCAGGGCGCGCACGTCGCAGAAGTATGTCCCTTTTCTCAGTATGCATTGCCCAAGGGTACTACGCTTTGAAAACCCTATCATCGTGCCACACTTGTGAGCAAAGGCAAAAGCCGCGGTTCCGTTCTGTGCAGGACTTACAGCAAAGGATGTGTGTGGATGATGCAGTGCAACGCGGGAAAGTACAAGCCGTTGTCACTGAAGGTCCAACCAAGGAATGAGCCAATGCCCCAGGAACTGAACGGACCGCTTCGACTGATTGCTTGGTTGCTGGACCCTTGGGTCACGCCAATTATGGCTTTGGGGTGGGTTACTAGTTTGGCGCAGATTGCAGCTTTCAATTTCGGCCCGACGGGATGGTTGAGTATGGAGGAGCGCAAGTTGCTGATTTTGTTTCTGGTTCTTTGGGAAAGAGCGCTCGCGTTCGGACCGGAAGAGCGGGGGCTCCTGAAAAACAATATTGGCGACCCCTATGTCATCCCCACTGTTGATCACAAGCCGTTGAAGATCAAGCCGATTCAAATCCCGCAGGCGGTCCGGGAGCAGTTTCTGGAGTTGGTGCGGGAGTGGGTGAAGACTGGCCTTTACGAACAGTCAACGTCTAGTTACTCCAGCCCAATCTTTGCGGTGGTTAAGCAGGACGGAAAGTCATTGAGGATTGTTCATGATTTACAGCGGCTCAACTCCTTTATGATCCGGGAAGCAGGACAGCCCCCTGGCGTTGACAAGTTCCTTGAGTCAATGGCGGGGCGCGCTTGTTACCTTTTAGTGGATGTAATGGGGGGATACGACCAGCGCAAGTTGGATCCTTGCTTGCGGCCTCTAATGGCATTTGAGACTGGGTTGGGAAGAATGCAGCTGACTCGGCTCCCGCAAGGCGCGACCAATTTTGTGGCGGTGTACCAGGTGCAAATGGCTTGGATCCTGAAGGACAATCTTCCAGAGGGAGTCCAAATCTTCATAAACAACGCGGGCATCAAAGGTCCGAAATCCAATTACGGGGGAGCAGAGCTGGTTGAAGCTCCCAGCGTCTGACTTTTCGTGCGGGAATATGCGCAGACATTGGAAAGCATCCTGTTTAGCATCAAGGAGGCAGGACTGATGGTGTTGGAGAAGAAGTTGGCGGTTTGTGTCCCGGCGCTCAAAGTCCTTGGCCATGTTGTTGCTTCCAACGGCCGGCGCATTGCAGAGAAAAAGCAGAACAAGGTCCTCAAATGGCCGACCCCACGGACGGTGTTGCATATCCTTCAGTTCTTGGGATTATGTAGCTATGTCCATATGTTCATTGAGAGGTTTGCGGAGGTGGCGAGTCCGCTCCGATCACTAACGCGGAAAGGCGCGGAGTGGAAGTGGGGGGAAGAACGCAATTGCGCGTTCTGCAAGCTCAAGGAGATTGTGGGACGTGACATTGTGCTCAGCGATCTTGACTACAAGGCGGGAGGAATTAGGCTAGCGGTTGATTCCAGCAATTTTGGCGCGGGGGGGTTCTCACTCAAGAGGACAACGGCAAGGATAGGCCGGTACTTTACGAGTTGGTCACCTTCACTCTGACAGAAAGCCGGTACTCTCAGCCAAAGTTGGAGTTGTGCGGGATCACCAAGATTGTGCGGCGGCTCCAGTATCTTTTGTGGGGGGTCCATTTTGAGCTTTTGGTGGACGCAGATGATCAATTCCCCGGCATTGCCCAACGCTCCCATGACCAGGTGGATGGTGTTTCTCCAACTTTTCTCCTTTGCTGTTGTTCATGTTCCAGGGAAAGCTTTCACTATGCCGGACGCATTGTTGCGGTATCCAAGGGACGACCAGTTTGAGGACGCGGAACTGCTTGATGTGGAGGCCCCGGTTGTCAAGGTAGGGGTTGTGGAGGCAGGCGTTCAGCTGCCTCTCCGGCAGACCGGGCGGTACGCAATCCTTTGGGACTACTTGCGGGACCTTTGTTTTCCCCATGGAGCTACGGAGAAGGACATGCAATGGGCAAAGCGGCGAGCGGGGAATTTCTACGTGCAGGAGGGGCAGCTATGGCGGTGGAAGACTCCGGTTCCTCTTGTGGTTACCACTACGAGGGCAGATCAGGAGGCTATCCTCCGGAGTCTTCACGACTATCTCGGTCATTGAGGGGAGGTCAAGATGTGGAGGCGGGTCAAAGAGCGGTTCTGGTGGCCGGGTGTAGTGCGTGCAGTGCGGGAATGGCTGGCGTCCTGCAAAGCCTGTCAACGGCGGAACGCAAGACTGCCCAAGGAATTCGGAAACCCCACAGGGGAAGACACCCTCTTTGGTGGAGTCTTGCTTGATGTCGTCCACATCAAGGCCGGTAAGTTTGCCTACCTGCTTGTTGCGCGGGACAACCTGTCCAGTTGGGCGGAAGCGCGTCCGTTGGTCAAGCTCTTGGCGGACAAAGTTTCTCTATTTCTGGAGGAAGACTGGTTTGCGTGGTACGGGTTGCTTTTTCTGGTCACAGTGGACGGAGGGGCTGAGTTCCGCAGCCGTTTGGTCAAATTGGTGAAGAGTTGCGGAGCCAAGTTTGGTTGAGTAACGGAATACTATCCCAAGGGGGCCAGCATGATCGAACGTGGGCATCAGCAAATCAAGGAAGCCCTGGTCAAGATGTGCAGGGAGGACGGTAAGCACTGGCAGGAGACCCTTCCAATGGTTCTGTTTGTGGATCAAATTTCGGTGAAGCGGTTGACCGGTACTCGCCGTACAAGTTAATTTTCGGGCAGCGCCCCGTGCTTCCGGTGGACATTCAGTTGGAGATGTTCCTGGGGGTTGACTGGTGGAAGGTGAAGACTTCCGCCGAATTGCTTGAGGCTTGCGCCAAACAGCTCCTTTGACGGGACAAAATGCTTGCAAAGGCCGCGGACCGGCTAAAGAAGACTTGGACGGCATTGGTGCACTATTGGGACAAGCACTGCTTGCATTGTCTCTGGGATCCCTTGCAGAAGGGGAATTGGTGCTCCTGTACAACCAAAGTCTGGAGTCTCAGTGGGGGAAGTTGTTTGCTAACTGGTGGAACAGCCTGTTCCGCATGTCATCCAAGTTTGAGGGCAGCAGCTATCAGTTGGAGGAATTAGACGGTACTCTGCTGAAACGGAAGGCGGCGGCTTTGCATGTCAAGCGCTTCTTTGCGCAAGGATCTACCTTGTTTGACAAGATGGCGGAAGGGGGTGAAGGATTGGACGAGGGGAGTGTGGAGCGCGGCAATGGTGTAGGAACGCAATCCGGGGATTTGTCTGTGGGCGGAGAAGCTGAGGCCGCGCCGTTGCGACGGAGTAGGCAGTTGCGACCAGCTGGGGACAGTGGCCAAGTTGGGGGGGGAGGTAGAGGGGGTAGGGGATAAGTTTTGATTTGGTGAGGGGGTGCTCTAGCTGGTTCACAGCCGGAACGACTAGACACCCCAGAATGTTTGTTTCTCCATGTTTCTTTCTTATCTGGATTGTGAGGTCTTTCCTTGCTTGGGGTTTTTTGCAGGAAACGCGGGCACAGCGCAAAGCTGGGTCCATAAACGCGAGGACAAGCCTCGTGGAACCGGGACGCATGGGCAATCCTGCGGATGGGGGAAGCGGGACAAACAGCAATTTGCAGGCGGTCTACGGGCTTTACGCAAAAAAAAAAAAAAAACAAATGTGTTCTTTTCTATTTTTCTTCTCTGTTGGTTTCTTTTTCTCTTTTTTTTTCTCTCAGGATATCTCAAGGATGGGTGGTTGGTATGGGACTAAGCTTGATTTGTTGAGGGGGTGCTCTAGCCAGTTCACAGCCGGAACAACTAGACACCCCAGAATGTCCGTTCTCCTACTCTCTCTCTCTCTCCTCCCTTACGGTGGCGCGCGCTTGTGTTTTGGTTGTTGTGTTTGTTACAGGAAGGGTACACGGAACTTTGTGGCAGTTTGTCTTGGGCGGTCCAGGTGCCTCTTTTGGGACGGCTAGTCACTTACGGTCGCTCACAAAGCAAGCGCGCGGGCACAGACTCAATCTTGGACTCACTCTCTCAAAGCGCGGCCGCGCACTTTTTTTTCTCAGAAGGATAGCACCTTGTGCAGAGACATGTCTTTTCTTAACGGAGAAGGCAAGCGCGGTACAAGAAACAAGAAGAGAAGAAAAGAGGAAAGGGGAGAAGGGGAAAAAAGGGGGGGAATGCGCCTACGCCATCTTCATCATTTCCTCCATTTCCACCCTTGAGGAAGCCAGTAAAGCCCGGAAAGACGCCAGGAGTTTGCGCCGGGATTCCAAGGATTGTCCGCCGGGGATTGCAAGGAAGTTCCAAAGCATCGTGGTCAACCCTTCTGTGAAAGATTCAAAGCCGGCCGCCAGGAGCGCCATTACGATTGGAATCTCCGGGATCTCGGGAGGGCTGGCTGGAGGAGCGGCCTGTGAAGATGAGGCCTCCGGGGAACCAACAGGGGGGCTTGGTCCAGCTGGAGGCGATGACGGGACAACAATCGGTGACGGAGGCGGAGGAGCGTTGGGGGTCGTAGGCCTCTCATCCGAGTCCGCTGGTGGCGCGGGCGGTGTTGGCGGTTGCAGAGTAGGAGGAAGAGGTGCTGGCGCGGCCGCGGGTCTTCCAGAGAGTCTCCGGTCCGGTACTGTTTGGTTCACACCGACAGCAGCGGCCCAAGCGCGGGTCGCCACGCGCCATTCCCCCAAAGTCTTGTATTTGCCCCGTTGCGGAGGTCCAGCCCGGCGGAGGGGTGATGCCAAGTCGCGGCTCACGTGTGAAGTGGTGGGTGACGGAGCTCGGGGGCGGCGGGATGGAGGTGAGCCGGGTGGTGTCCACAAGCCTTCCGAGATTGACTCGTTGTCCGAAACCATGAACAGGTCCGGACAAGCCCTCTTGCGCAGCCTGGGGCAAGAGCTGGATTGGGGGGAGCCCGAGGGATGCTGTTGCTAAGCAAGCAGCGACAATGACCGCGACGGCAAGCTACACAGGCGCGACGACCGGGGATGATTGAACACGCATGCCCGTTCCAGGCGCAGAACTCGCAAGGGAGCATGATGGCGACAGAGAGGAGGGGAGACGGGGGAAGTGGTGGGGGTGGAGCGGAAGTAGCGGAGATGGTGGTATGGTGAAGTGATGGGAAACTTCTGGGGACAGAACTCAAGTTGGGGGGGATGTGGTGTCAATTTATAGACAAGGATTGGGAACTGCGTCGCGGCTGCGCGCTCAGCATTGGGGGCAAGCGGGCTCAGCACTAGGGTATGCGGAGTGCTCAGCAGCAGCCGCTGTTTGGCTCCGCACCTGGTGGATGGGTCAGGCTCAGCATTGAATGCAGCGTGGGCGGCAATCCGCCCTGGAGATCAGATTTGGAAGGAAGTGCACTTGACTAGGTTTGCGGGCGCGCCGGTTCAGATACGTAGGGGCGGAGCAATCCGCGGGCTATGAAGGAACGGATGAAGTGCGTGCGCAAGCGCGCGGATCATGCCTGATATTACCGGAAACCCACAACGGGCGCGGAAGAATGGATACGGACAGGCGCAGGGGGCTCCGAGTAGGGCGCGGGGCGAGGACCGCGTCATGAGAAGGACAAACCGGATGAACAGAAAAACGTATGGACGGTGGGGGGAGTTTGGTACGGAGGAGGTGGAGAGAGGAGGCTAGGGTTTCTGTTTGGGATTGTTTTCTGTTTTGTTGTCATACTGTTATTTGCGCGTGTACTTAGTTTAGGGTTGAGAGGGAGGACTTATCCTCACTCTCAACTCTGAGTTGGAGAGGGGGAGGCATCAGAGCATCAATACAGAGGAGGAAGAATATCATCATCCAGATTGAATCACTCATCTCACCAGGAGATTAAGGGAACTCATACCAGATACACATCCAGGTGGAAAGTTCTTAGGATTGAAGGATTGGCGATTCCTCTCTCTAATTTTCTTTATCTCTTTATCTCTTATTTCAATTTCTCATTTAAGTGCGACTTCGGACATCCTCATCTCCTTTCAAACGCAGGGAACCGTTAACTTCCGAACCTTGGGACAATTATAGGGGAATAACCCTTTATTCTTTCCACACCGGTCTCTGTGGTTTGGCCCAGGGCTGTCACCCAGGCCCGTCAGCATGTCTGCGGGCCTCTCACTAGCTACTCTCCTGCCAGTGCCCATCATTGGCACAGGCTGGGGTCTTCCCATTTCTGTCATTCATGAGTCAATTCTTTTTTTTTTGAGTTGTTTGTTTGTTTCTTTTTTTTCTTTTTTTTATTTTGCTTTCTCATGACCAATCCAAAAAAAAAAAATCCGCTCAATTTGTAAATCTCTCTTGTAAATAGTCCACAGACCTCTTTTCTATAAAATGAGAGGCTTTCCCCTGCCTTTTTCCAATCATCCATTGGAGTTTGTGAGTATGTCCCCTGCATAATCATAGTAATTTTCATCCTAATCCTCATCCTGGGTATATCCATGCTTGCCCCTTGATCTTTTGAACCTCCATACTTGAATATTTGATCCGTCCATCTGTGACCCTGATCCTTATGGCCAACCATAGCCTTTCTGGTTGAAGAGAATTCTGTCTGTTGGAATTCTTGAGTGTGTTATACCACTCCTTGATTCCTTTTTCCAACCATACTGGTCTTGATCCTTCCTGATCATCTTTCTGGAGCCAATCACAATTGATTGAAGAGGTCTTATTAAGCTTAAAACCAGTAGTGTTATACCTCCCTTTATCCTTTAAAGTTGAATTCCGCCATGCTACTCTTGAGTGCCTTGAGAAGTGTTGGGTTGCTCTTGTTTTAATCTGTTATCCAGAGCTTCACAAACAAATTGCTTTTGTTTTGTTCAGCCACCCACAGTTATCTGGTACCCTTCAAGCGCTTGATTGTGGAAAGTTGGGCAGGTTTATTGAGAACCTGGAGGTTGGTTGGGATTGAGTTGATCTTTCCTAATCTTCTGCTGACAACCAGAGTTATTAGCTTGTGGGCTTTGGTAATTGCAACTGCCTTGTTCCATTGAACTCTGAACAGAACTTTGACTTATTTTGTTCAAGTCTTTTCCTCCACCATCTTGCCTCAGATAGTGTTGATTCCTTTGCTACTGACTGTTCCCAAACTCTCCCTTATATTGATTCCTTATTTACAAGTTCCTGGACCTTAATTATGGTTACATTTAAATATTATTGTAACTCTTAGGAGGGCAGCCTAAACAGCAACTTTCCCCTTTGCAGAACCGCCTACATCTTAGCACTGTTTGGAGTCTTAAAAAAACTAGTCAAGGAGATCAATCAGGAATCTTTGGCTCACATTCTGGCTGAATTGGACTCCAAACCTCATGAAAACATAATTGACAATTACAACAAAGAAAATGCCAAACTTATCTGGATCTCAACTTAAAATCACTTTGCCTCTTCCCACTCAGCAAACAGGGCCAGAGTTTTCAACAGGTTCCTCAACCCAACTATGGAATCTAACATAGACACCTTTATTACCTCTGTAAAGGTTTAACTCAAGAAAATTACCAAAGTGGGTATCAAGCTTCCTTCCAACATAATTGCTTATCTAGTCCTTTCCAAGGTCCCTTCCTCAATGCAAAACATGAAGTCCCAAATCATGCACGCAACGACTGAAATGAAAATTGCAATTGTGCTCAATCACCTCATCCTACACAAGAACAAAGTGATTGCACAAGAGGATTGTACCAAACATGTCAACAAAGCTTTTTATTGGGGTCCTAGATTTGAAAATGGCAAGCATAAACCGGACATTACTTCACATCCAGCCAGCTCCTGTTGGTTCAAGTTTCCTGAACTTAAACTGTCAAACCTTCACAATCATGGGAAGAAATCAAAGCAGAAACAGTCAGAAGAGGCGCACTTATATTCCTTCTTTTGCAGAATGAGCGTCAAAAAAGAGATTATCCCAAATTGATACATTCTTGACTCTGGATGCTTGGTACACATGATTACTGACAAGGACAACTCCAATAGAATCCAAATCAGTCACGGACTCAACAAGATTTTGACCAGCAAGAGGGATGCTGCAATAACCATACAGGGAACTGGAGAAGTTTCTCTTGCTACCAAGGACTTGTTCATCACCCTGTCTGAGGCCGTATGGGTACCTGAGTCAACGGTGAATCTCATTTCTTTGGGTGCTCTCATGATCAAAGGATCCCTACTCAACTTCAACTCTACCTGAAATCTGAGCACCTTCAAGCTGCACAAGAATGGACAAACCCTTTTATCCGGTGTTGTTACCAATAATCTGTTTGTTATAGACATGATGTCTGAAGCCAGAGCGTGCCACTACTCTCCAGTCAAACTCATGAATTTCCACCATTTGTTGGGACATGCCAGTTTGGGCACAATGGAAAAGTTTCTGAAGTCCACAATTCCCTCTGCTGACAAAAACACGTTCAATTGTCTTAGCTGCAATAAAGCCAAGATAACTCAAAAACCATTCTCTCTTCAGCAGACCACTGCCTTGAGATTTTTTTATAAAATACACCTAGACCTAATTGGTCCAATTAATCCCACATCAAAGGGGGGGTTTAAATACATTCTGAACTTAGTTAACTCCTATTCTGGATATCTGGCTAGTTTTCCTCTCAAAGCAAAAAGTGACTCTGCCAATACAATCATATTTATTGTTGAAAATCAACATTGAAAGACAAAAAGCTACCCCAAGTAAGTCTTCTCCAACGGAGGTGGGGAGTTTGTGAACTCAAAACTTTAGACATGCTATTGAGCCCATAAAATCAACCAAATCATTAACAAGCCTTATCACTCACAACACAACGGCAGGGTCGAGTGAGCAAAACAAAAAGTTATTGAGGCTGCTAGAGCTCCTATCTCTGACTTGGAAAGGCCAAAATCATTTTGGCATGAGGTGGTAAAAGGATGTTGTCTTATGCTAAACCAAATTCCAAAACAAAAGGGGGAAGACTCACCCTGGGTAAAGATGCATAAGAAAGACCTGACTGTAGATTATATCAAACCCATAGGCTTGTCTCTCACCTATAATCTTTGCCACACTGACATAAGGTCCAAATTGGACAAGAAAGGAGCATCAGGTATCCTGGTAGGTTTCAATCCACAACCCCTCTTGTATAAAACAATCAACTCTTCTGGGAAGATAATCAATACAAAGAACGTCATCTTCAACAATCAAAAACCAATCAAAATTTCTGATGAACACCAATCAATAGAAAATTTAAATTCCATTTCAATCTCTCCACCCAACACGACTCACTCGTCTTCCCCTCAAACATTCTGCAAAATCAAAGAGGAACCAGAAAGTGAGACCGCTGAACTCAAGCATGAGGGCAGCTCTGTTAACAAGTTAATAGTTGAACGCAACCTCCAACCAATGTTGCAAAATTGGGATAAACTCTCAAAGCCAGATCAATATGGATTCTTCTCAGGTAAGACTCCTAAGATTCTTGAAGAAGCAATGCAAATCCTTCACTGGCAAGAATCTGAAGCAATAGAATTTTCCACAATTGAAGACCAATGTGTTTGGGAGGAAGCAGAAGATGATCAGGTCACAAAACCTCTGAACACGTTCCCTGTCTTCAAGAGCAAACCAAACTCACATGGCAAGCCTGTAACTTACAAGACCTAAATATGAGTTCAAGGGTTCAGTCAAAGATACAGCCTCAATTATCTTGAACCTTATAAACCCACTGGTAAAGTAGCCTCCTTACATGCCGTCCTAACTTATGCCCCCAACAAAGGGATGAAGCTCTTACAACTGGATGCTAAAGGGGCATTTCTGCATTCTGAAATCGACAAAAAAGTTTTTATCAAAACTCCATACAGTTGTAATTGCAAATCCAAATATCTCCAACTCAAGAAGTCTTTGTATGGACTCAAACAAGTGCCTCAGAACTGCTATCACATGTTAAGTGACTGGATCAAGTCCCAGGGTTTCTCTGAATTGGATTTTGACCCTTGCTTATACATTGGGAAAGATGGGAGCTTGGCCCTCCTTTTTCACGTGGACAATCTGTTGGTAGCGGGGGATGTGGATTACTTCAAAGATGCTTTTCTCACCAAGTTCAAAAATTTGTCAGCTCACAAACCCAACACTCTAATTGGAATGAATATTGTTTGCAAGGACAGGCTTATTCAACTATCATTGCCTTTTAATATTGTGAAGGGCCTGAGAAAAATGAAGATGATCAACTGCCATGGTGTATCTATACCTCTCACTCCCGGTCGCCATCTGTCCCCAGAAAGCAATGGCAAAAATCAAAAATTCCACAACTTGAATTTCAGTTATCGCTTGCCAATTGGTTGGTTGAATTTAATTGCTGTTCTTGCGCATCCAGATATCAGCTTTTCTGTATTCAGCTTATCCAGACACTGCAAAAAACCCGGTTTAAGTCATTCAAACAAAGTCTGCCATGTGTGGAAGTATCTAGCCCATACCAAGGAGTTGAGCCTCACCCTTGGACATTGATCAATCTCAGAAAGACTTGTTTGCTTCAGCAATGCAACTTGGGGTGACAATCCTGTGTTGAGAATCTCTCAAAGCGGGTTCATCTGTTTCTTCAAGGGTAGTCCACTATACTGGACAAGTAGAAGACAAAGAAACGTTACTCACTCATCCACTGAATCCGACTGCGTGGCTCTATCCAGCTTCCACTTAGAAGCTTGCTGGTTGCAACAACTCATTGGAGAGGTATATCAAACCAAATTCAAGTGTCCTCACCATCTCATCAACAACAAAGGACTAGATGACAAAATAAAAAAGTTTGGATCCATCTTGAAAGCCAAACAAATCAATCTCAAAACCAAGAGTCTCCAATCCAATTACAAGAACAACCTTATTGAACTCAAACTGGTTCCTTCCCTTTTGATGACAGCAGATGCTTTGACCAAAGCTACAAATAAAACTTTCACAAACCAGCTTGTAAATGCATTTAGATCTCTCTTTCATTGACTGATGAGTTGAGCAGGGGTGTTAGATTATTCCTCACTTTTCTTTCTTACAGATACTCTTTCATTCAATCTCCATTCATTATCATTGGTCCGTCTCTTGTTGTTTTGTGAACATTTTTGGTGTGTTTTTCATTTCACTCTCATTTTTCCTTATTGTTCTATTTTCCTATCCTCTCCAAAATCTTGTTGTGACATTCATAGTTGGACCTCCTGACACAAACACTGTCTTTTCCCTTCTACTTTGCCTGTCTCAATCAGTTTCTAGTGTAGACACTTCCAACTTCAAACCGCTCAACAACTACTCTCCCAATCCCCATTCCAGGAAATCAATCTGGATCAAGGAGCTAAATACAGTGACCAACAAAGAAAGACAAAAATCCAATTCCCAAATAAATCCCGTTGTCCATTCTCAGTTGACACAATAAAAAAATTGTAGTATGCTGGCAGCAAGTCTGATCACTTTAAGGACCTATTCATCAACTCATCAATCAACTCAAACTCATCAACTGCTTGTACAGATCCTTCAAGGCACTTTTTGGAACTATCAACTATTTCTATTTGGCTTGTCTCAGCTTATCCTGACTGACCTCTCCAATCACAACTCTCTTGTTTATTCTTGACCTCAGTCAGAATATCTCCTTGTCTGTTGTTTTATTCATTTCTTTTACTTTTTTATTCTTGTGAAGTCTCACACTCATGAGTGGTTGTTTGAAATCAAATAAAGTCTGATCTTGGTGACCAAACCACTTTTTAAAATAGAGTTGGTCTTCTTGGAATCCTGTATTGCTTTTCTAATAGAGCATTCAAATCCAACCAAGTTGATTCCAAATTGGACTCTTAATTGTCAAATAAAGTGCTCTTTCATTCTTTTTCTATTGTTCTTTTCTTTCCTCTTTTGGTCTCTTTCTTTATTTCTTCCTTTTATTTTTACAGTCTCATCCGCGCAACTCTCATCTCTGTCACAAGTAATCTTATACATGTCACTTCAATGTCTTGACTATCCTTCTCTATCATCTCAACATCTTCTTCCTTCTGAGTCCCTGGTCTCTTCTCCTCTTCTGCTTCTTGTGACTCCTTTCTTCTTCATTTCCTTTCTTCTTCTTTTCCAAACTCTACTTGACTGTTTGGATCTCCTCAAACACAACTCTCAAGTACTCATCCTGTCAATTTCTGACTGGTAAGACTTCAGCTTGCCAATTCTCTTTCCTACTAATCAATTCTAACTCTTTTTCTGAATCTATCTCAAAGTCTTTCATTACCGCCATCTCATCTCTTATCAAAACTCAAACCCACCTACAGAAGATCTTGACAATCTCTTGACCCTTGTCCATTTCTTTATCCCTCTTGATTCTCAATTCATTCAAGCTTTTCCCAGTAATTCAACACGGTTAAAATCCAAATACCGTCCGACAAGCCTAACCAAAGCCATGGAGGGATCCAGCAATGACAGCTTTCAACAAATCATCCTCAAGGCAGCTCTTGAAGCAGTCCCTATACTCTCTGACAAAAACTACTCAATCTGGAAGGACAAAATTTCCATGCTTCTTGAGCTCAAAGGCATCAAGGAATCCCTGGAGGACAATTCAAAAACTCTTAGCTTAACCAACAATATGGAAACTCAAGTTATCCTTCTGTCATGCATTGATTCCATAACCCACAACAACGTGGTGAATCCTGCAAAAATCTCCTTGGCTTGACTTCTCTGGAAAACAATCAAGGAATGTTTTGCTTCCTCACAAACGGCTAACCAAGCCCAAGTTTTCAACAAGTTTCTCTCTCAACAATTTTTGCCCAAGGCAATCAATCTTTTCATCACAGAAACTAAGATCTCTCTAAAAAAAATGGTTAACGTAGGAATTGATCTACCCAACAATATCGTAGCCTATCTCATCCTTTTTAAATTTCCCCCATCACTCCACTCTCTACGCCAAAAAATAATGCATTCTGATAAGATTGTCACAATGGATCTAGTAATCAATCACCTCACTCAGCTTGAAAACAAATTCAAGGTCAAATCCAAGGAAGCCAAGCTTGGAAAAACTTCTCTGGTTGTCTCTTGGCCAACTAAGAAACCTGTCCCTCCAGAACTCAGATGCAAAAGAGGTTATCATAATCCTCAATCTCCCAATCATCCAGAAAATTAATTTTGGCACCTTCATGAACACCTTGCTCCTGATTGGTGGAAAGAATCTCAAGCCCACTGGAGAGCTCAACTCAATTCTCAATCCAAGTTGAAAGAAGTCGCTCATTATGTGACCCTCCTCACCACGTGGATCAAGGAAATCAACCCGCTTAATTGCATTGTCTTGGATCTGGCGCTTCTTGTCACATGTTCAACTCTGGACTCTTCTTCTCTCATCTTGACAATCAAATTACTGACAATTTCATCCACACCGGGAAAGAAGGAGAGAGACTACCCATCATGGGCAAAGGCACTGTTATGATGTCTTGGAAAGGTTCCAACATCACCCTCAGCAACTGCCTTTATGTCCCTAATCTTGTGATAAATTTAATCAGTCCAGGTGAACTTATCTCTTCCAAGAACTGCACTCTCTCATTGTCAATGAATCAATTTTACCTCTTTGCCAAATCTAAGCTAGCATTTTTTGGATTAATCCAAGAAAATCTGTTTGTTCTCAATTCCCCTTCTTGAATAGGCAACAATTCAAAATTTTGCCACCTTGTGCTTAAGGATCCAGACCATAATCACATCAAATCCCTGCACCAATCTTTTGGTCATGCCAACCTGCTTTTTCTCAAGAACCTTTTTCCTTCCTTATCCTCAAAATCCCTCACCGATTTTCAATTTGAAGATTGTGTTTTCTCTAAAATCTCTAAGACCTCATTCAAAAATACATCAACATTATCCTCTAAACCTTTTGAACGGCTTCACATAGATCTAATTGTTCCTATCACTCCCTCTTTTTGAAACAACATGAACTACATCATGACCATCATTGATAATTTTTCTGGTTACATTGCGGAAATTCCCCTTCAATACAAATCCAATGCCTGGCTGCAGCTGAAAATCATCTTAACTCACAAGAAGCACAAACAAGATTGATTTCCTGCCACTATTTGCTCCGACGGCAGCGGAGAATTCTCCTCTTCTGAACTCAAGGAATTTTTCAATGCCAACTCCATTCAGAACTTAATCTCCAAAATGTACCATCACAAACACAATGGCAAGGTGGAAAGAGCTAATCAAACACTGACTGAAGCTATGAGAGCTATCCTCCAAAGCTCCAAACTTCCTCTCAATCTTTGGGCAGAAGTTGCCAAAACCGCTACTCTTTCCTTAAATCAAATTCCCAAGACTCCCAATTCTCTTTCCCCTTATCAATTGTTCACTGAAAAATCTCTTGCGACCAAATACTTCCACCCAATTGGCTCCAAGGTGGTCTATCTCAACAACAAAATTAACCGCAGAGAAAAATTCAATGATTGTGGACTTCCGGGTACCCTTGTGGGTTACAATCCAAACTTATTATTCTATTGAATTCTAACACCTGGAAACTCCATTATCTCCTCCAAACACGTTCAATTCCTCAATATTGAAGGTCCTTCTCAGATACCCTCAAACACCAAACCCATCAATGATGATCTGCAAATCAAAATGGAAAACAACTTCTTTGACTTCCCTCTAAACTCTTCTTCTTCTTCAATTCTTCCTTCAAATCCCAACAACAACAATCATCTCTCTCCTATCCCTTCCTCCAAATCTCCAGAAAACCCTCTTTCCAACTCCAAGTCTGATCCCTTGGAAGAACTAGCTGAACAGCTAGTGCCTAATTACTCTCTTTGTGATTGATCCAAGCTAAATCCCCCTCAGAAATACGGCTACCATAATTATTACGTTCCCAGAACCTACAAACAAGCAAAAAGATGTCACGACAGCTGGAAATGGGAAAATTACATGGATGTCAAACTCAATGGCATTGAATCTCTCGGCGTATGGGAAGATTACAAGCGTCCTGAACCCATCAATCCTCTCAATACAACGTGGGTTTATTTCCTTAAGGACAACTGCCATGGGGATTGGCTAGTCTACAACAGTAGATTTCTACAACAATAGATTATGTGTCCAAGGTTTTGATCAAATCTACGGTCTCAACTTCCAAGACACCTTTTCTCCCACTGGAAAGGCTGCTTCTCTCCGTATTGCTCTTCTTTTTGGTCTGATCCATTCCTTGCCTATCTCTCAGTTTGACATGAAAAGCGCGTTTCTTCATGCTCCACTAGCCAACAAAGTAATTATCAAAAAACCCAAAGGTTCCAACAGAAAATCCAAACATCTCATCCTTCAAAAATCAATTTACGGCCTGAAGCAAGCACTGCTGTGGTGAAAAATTTGGGACACCGTGGGAAAAGAATTCAAAAACTAAAAAGAAAGAGAGAAAAAAAAATTCCTATGCTTGCGCGTCCTCATCCTCATCCTTGCGCATCGCGCGTCCTCATCCTCATCCTTGCGCGTCACACGTCCTCATCCTCATCCTTATCCTTGCGCCTCTCTCATCCTCATCCTTATCCTTGCGCGTTGATCATTGTCATTGTTGCGCGTCGCTCATCCATCATTGTCATCTTCATCCTTGCTCATCATCATCATCATTTTCATCCTTGCTCATCATCATCTTCATTGTTGCGCATTGCTCATCCATCATTGTCATCGTCATGCTTGCTCATCATCATTGTCATTGTTGCCCGTTGCTTATCCATCATTTTCATCGTTGCGCGTTGCTCATCCATCATTGTCATCCTTGCGCGTCGATCATCCATGCCTTACCAAAACCATCCCAACCGCACCTCCAAGCGCTTGTCCAATCCTTGGATCCATCAATCTCCCGCCACACTCAATTTATCAGTTGCCAATCTCAAGCCCATCAGGATTTACTGAATCGCCTCAAGCCAATCTCCTATCCGCCCATCCACGCTCTCACAAACTTCAACTGTCACCCTTCCTGGGACTCTCCCACCCCCCTTCCATCTCTGGGTGGGGGTTGAGAGTGTGGTCTACCGCCTGCGGACACCCGCGGGCGGTCTGATCCGTTTTTTCTTTTCACACCTTTTCCGCCTGCGGGTGAGGGGTGGGTGATTCCGGTATTGTTGCCTGCGCCCATCTGCAGACGGACGCAAGAGATGGTGAAGGGACCCCCATCCACAGACGGATGCAAGAGATGACCTGATTTTCTTTCTTTTTACGCTCTATTTGTAGAATCCATTGTACATAGTCTAACAGGGCCTCCTGCCCATATAAGGAGGGGCTCTCCCCTGCCTTTTGGAGCACATCAGCACATCCTATCATCACATCAGATATCTATGATTTCCCCTTGATCCTTGATCCTCCATACTCAAACCCCTTGATCCTTGAGCCTTATCACCAACCAATAGCTTTGCTGGTTGAAGAAGAATTTGACCAATTGAATTCTGAGTGTGTTACACCACTCCTGATCCTTTTATCCGACAATACTGGTCCCAATCATTCTTTGATTATCTTTCTGGACCCAGTCACGATTGACTGAAGAGGTTTTATAAAGCTTAAAACCTGGAGCGTTAAACCTCCCTTCACTTCTTTTGAAGTTGAATTCCGCCACTCTACTCTTGATTCCCTTGAGAAGTGTTGGGTTATTCTTGTTTGAATCAGTTATTTTTTTGCTTCTAGAGCTTCTTCAAACAATTAGCTTTGTCTTTTGCAGCCACCCACAGTTATCTGGTACCCTTCAAGCGCTTGATTGCGGAGAGTTGGGCAGGTTCATTGAGAACCTGGAGGTTGTTTGGGATTGAGTTGATCTTTCCTAAGCTCCTGCTGACAACCAGAGCTATTAGCTTGTGGGCTTTGTCACTCACAATTGCCTTGTATTGTTGAACTCTGAACAATTCTTGAATCCTTCTATTCAAGTTTTCCCCAACATCATCTTTCCTCAGATAGTGTTTTCTTCCAGCTACCAACTACTATAATCTTTATCCTCTTACTTTTGGTTCCCCGTTTATCAGGTTCTGGACTTTGATCTTGGTTAAATTTAAATATTCTTTGTAACACTCAGGAGGGCAGCCTAAAAAAGCACCTATCCCCTCCACAGAACTGCCAACGCCCTACGCCGTTTGGAGTCTTACATTCGGTCCCCTGGGCCGGGATCAAACCAGCAAACTTGGGATTTACAGTTCCAAATTTTGTGGAATCAACTTTGAAATCCAATCTTTTTCTCCTTTTCTGTTTTTCTCTTTTTTTTCTGTGTTTCTGTTATCATCTAGGTCTGATCTGTGGAGGCAACTTGTTCCAGAAGTAAGTCCTCCCAATTGTGCACCATCAAGGGGTTTTGATCCTTGTCTTTTTTTGTAAACCCTACCCTTGCCACACTTGTGAGCCACTTTGGAAATCTATTCTTTGGATCCCTTAGGAAATTTTTTGTTGAAATAGAATCTATTGGTACCCCTTCTACCTCTGTTTGGGCCAAGATGATCAAGATCAAACCTCAGAACAAGAACCTATGCTTTTACAGCACAAATGTTGAATGGTTCCTGGATTCCTACAAGATGGCTGCTGAAGCTGACGGTGCTAGCAAAGATAATATGGCTTATCAACTCTGATTCTTTATCTCCTCTGATGAAGTCATGGAAGTGATTGAATCATTTGATGGATTTGAAACCCATGACTGGGTACTTCTTAAGGAGGCAATGATTGCCTATTGAGGCAAAATTGACATAGCTAGGTTCACTCTCCAAGATCTAGATGCCCTAGTATCTCAATGGACCTCCAATGGTGGTATCTCCTCAGCCTCTGATTATCAAGCTTTCAGAAAATCTTGGGACCCTATCCAATCCTACCTTATCCAAAAAAATCAAATTGATACGGTGGACAAAATTCGAGTGCAATTTTTTCAGTCTTTCTCTCCAGGAGTGCAGGAAAGAATTAAGGATGAATTGGTGAAATCTGGATCCACAATCACTACAAGAGATAATTGGTTCAAGCTCCCTGCTTTCATGGTTCTTAGGAATACTGTGGATAAAGTGATTAAAGGTCAAACAGCTCTCACCTTTGAAAAAACTAGAATCACTGAACCAGTCCTTGCCCCCTCTTTTCAAGCATCTAACAAAATCATGAATAAGATGGAAGCCAATTGCAGACCTAAACCAAATCCTCAGACCCACCAGGAAGCACCTACTGTCAATGAGATCACCAAACTCCTGCAAGCTTTTGAGAATAAGATGGATCAGAAACTCTCCTCTCTGGCTGTCCCTAAACCCTCCAACTCTGTTCCTAGGTCAACCATAGTTTGCTATTATTGCCACAGAGAAGGTCATGTAACTGGTTGCTGTCCTGAACTCCAGTAGGAAAAGGAGGGAATTTTGGTGGAACAGAAAGGGAGTAACTTCTTTCTGCCTTATGGTGCACTTATCCCTTTTGATTCATCTTGTCCAATTCGTCATGTGGTGGCCTCTTTCCAGCCTTCTGCTCCCAAGAAGGCACCCTTGGCCTATTTTGATTTTTGATCTGCTTGTGGAACTCTTCAACCTTGGTATCCTCCTGCTGTCTCTTCTTCCAGCTTTTCTGGAACTTATCAATCTGATCCAGCTAGGAAACAACATGAAGAACCCAGAACTCATAAAGCTCCTCCTGTTCCATCTTCAATTCTTCAAAAACCTGTCAAACTTCAATCTTCACTGGAGCCTCCTTCTTCTGAGGTAGAAGTCATGGAGATAGAAAAGGAACCCCTCATGGATAGGTTCCCAGAATACTCTGATCCTGATCCTCTGCCATCCAAATCACCTTCACCAACTGATCCAGTTATAGTGCCACCCTCACCTGAACTTCCTCTTTCAACTCAACCCAAAGTTCAATTCAAAAGGGGAATTTCCAAAGACCACCCCAACGCTGTGGAAGGGGTATTAAAGAAAATCTCTGATCTTAAAATCCCTGATCAAACCGTGGATGAGCTCCTTTCCATCTCACCATCTGTGGCTGAAGGTATGAAGAAATGGTTTTCTTGGCAACGTGTGGAGATTGGTCCTGATGAATTGAAAGTTTCCTCTGGGACCGTGATAGAAGACTCTGGTGGAGCAGCTCCTCCTTCTGATTCAAATCTTTATTCTTGTCCTCTTGTATTTTTACCATGCTCTCTAGGTGACTCATCCAAAACAGTTTCTCTACTTGTTAATTCTGGGTCCCAGCTAAACTTAATTTCAGATGCAATGGCCTGCAAGCTCAATCTCAGTCCAAGGGTCAGCTTCAACTCTGCTGTTTATGGAATTGGGAATCAATGTTGTGAGTTGGTGGGTATTGCTGAGGATGTGCCAGTTTAAATTGGTTAAAATATTGTTGGAACCTGTCACTTTTGTATCACTCGTTTGGAAGGTCCTATGATTTTGGGTTGTGCTTTCTTAATAGACTTTGGAGCCACCCTGATGTTTTCCAATCAAGTTGGGGAGAGAATTCTTCTTCCTGATGCTGATGGTAGGAAGATTGAAGTTCCTCTCTGTTCTTTGGATTCTGGTCATTGGGAAAGAGATTTCCCTGGTTTTTCACCTAAATTGGTCCTGAAGGGGAAGCAGAAGGATTCTTCTAACTCCTCTCATTATTAGCAGAATAGTTGGTAATACTAATAGTTGTAGTTTGTTTAAGCCTCAGACTTCAACTACAGGGCCAACTTTTATCTCTGAGGCATATTTTTCATCCTTTTCATCTCTTTCTTCTTTTTCTTCTGATCTTGAAAAAGTCCAAAATTGAAAACATGTTAAAACACAAAATTCCAAAAATATTTCTCTTTCCTCTGGTTCTGTTGTTTCTTCTTTTCCTTGTACTCTTATCACTGATCAATCTTCCTCTAGCTCTGGTTTGATTCTCCGCAATGAGTATAAACTAGATCCTGATCTTGATTCTTTTCTTAATGGTTTTGGTATGGAGGAGTATGGGCTCCAGTGGAGGCACTTGGGGGTCAAAGTAAGTCCTCCCAATTGTGCACCATCAGGGCATTCTTCTACCATAGTTTTAGAAACTCTACCTTGTGCCACACATGTGAGCAAAGCGTTATTTTTTGGATCCTCTCTTATGGAAAAGGCACCTTTCTAAAATTTTATGGAACATAAAACTTGGAGAATGTTGGAATCTGGTCTCAATTGTTGTACTCAGGTCTTGCTGGTGAATTCTTGGAGGAAACAAGAACTTCTCTCTTTTGCCACTAAGTATAAGCCAGTTGCAAAAAAGGTCCAGCCTGTCAACCAAACCATGCCTCTCAATCTCAATCCTCCTCTCATGCGTTCTCCTCTATCTTGTGATCCTTATTGTGGTCTATCTCACTCCCTTATTGGCCCCTTTGTACCTTGTGGTTGTGTCACTGAAGAACGATTGAAGGTGGTCAACTTTGTTCTAGATGAATGGCTTTTACCTGATGAGTTAATTTGATCAAAAATATCTTATCTCTAAGGGAAAAATCTATTGCATTCTGTGAAGAAGAGAGAGGTCTCTTGAAAGAATCCTATGGTCTCCATTACATCATCCCCGTAATTGAAAATGATCCTTGGCAAAAGAAAAAGATCCCTATTCCTGCTGCAAAAGTCAACGAATTCATCAAGTTGGTCCGCAAACAAGTCCGTACCTGTCTATATGAACAGTTAACCTCCAGTTACTCTAGCCCTGTTTTCTGTATTCTAAAGAGTAATGGTAAACTTAGAGTAGTTCTTGATCTCCAACCTCTCAATAAAGTTACTATTAAGGACTCTGGTGTTCCTCCTTCCACTGAAGAATTTGTTGAATCCTTCTCTGGGATAGCCTGTTACGGTCTAGGAGACATCATGGGGGGTTATGACAAACAATATTTGCATCCTATCTCTCGCCCTCTCACTACTTTTGATACTCCTCTTGGTTGATTTTAACTGACTCAATTACCTCAAGGTGCCACCAACTTGGTTGCAGTCTATCAGGCTCAGATGATGTGGATCCTCCAAGACAAAATCCCGGATCATGCGGGTATCTTTATTGATGATGGTGGAATTAAAGGTCCAGTTTCTGACTATGATAATGAGCTCTTATCTTGGCACTCAGGAATTTGACAATTTATCTGGGAGTATGCTACTATCTTGGAAAGGATTTTGTTTTGAATCGAGGAATCTGGCCTTACTGTCTCTGGATCAAAACTTTCTTCCTGTATCCCTGCCTTGGAAATTTTTGGTCATATAGTCTGCAAGGAAGGAAGAAGGATGGAACCCTCTAAAGTCAAAAAAATCATCTCCTGGCCTACTCCAATAAATCCAACTGAAGTTAGAGGTTTCCTAGGTGTTGTAACTTATGTCAGGATTCTCATTCCCTCTCTATCAGAAATCTGTGCACCCTTGCATTGTCTAACCAGAAACGAAGCTGAATGGATTTTGACCCAAGATTGAAAACAATCATTTCAGTTGCTAAAAACTATTGTTGGCAATGACATAGTTTTGAAAAAGATCTCTTATGGGCCTGGAGCTGGCAAAATGAAATTGGCTGTGGACTCTAGTTATCAATCCCTCAGGGCTGTCCTTACTCAGGAAGATGAAAATGGTTTGGACCTCCCTGTTCTTTATGAATCTTTGCTATTTTTGGATGTGGAATCTAGATACTCTCAGCCCAAACTGGAACTCTGTGGTGTGGCCAGAATGCTGAAGAAACTCCAAACAGTACTCTGGGGACAACATTTTGAATTGCAAGTCAATGCTCAATCCATTGTGGAAATGATCAATGCTCCCAGTCTTCCAAATGCTCCAATGACTCGCTGGGTAGCTTTTATCCAGCTTTTCTCTTTTGAAATTGTCCATAGGCCTGGGGAATCTTTTACTATGCCTGATGGTTTATCTAGAAGACCTATTGGAGACGATGAATCAGATGTTGGAATGGATTTTGATGAGGAAGAACCATTGGTCCGCCCTGTTTTTGCTTTCTCCTCCCAAGAGTATTCTGGTTTCCAACAAGGTTTCTGGCTTAAGTTAGAGCAGTACCTTTCAACTCTCCAAAGACCCCCTGATCTCTCTGCCAAAGAATTTTGATCCCTTAAAATAAAGTCCTCTAGTTTCTTTGTCCAAGGTTCTAGGCTTATGAAAAGAGGAACTTCTTGTGCGCTTGTTGTGATTACTATCCCGGCTAAGCAAGATTTGATCCTTGAAAGTCTCCATGAGGTCCCTGGTCATGGTGGGGAAACAAAAACCTATCAACAATTATCCAAACAATTCTTGTGGCCATCTCTGAAGAAGTCTGTCTCTCAATGGTGCAATAGTTGTGAAGTTTGTCAAAAACGTGATCTTAGGCGTCCAGCTGAAATTCTCTATCCTGGTGGGGAGTCCACTGTCTTTGGAAGGGTTGCTATGGATGTGGTTCCTATCAAGGCAGGTGGTGCTAAGTACCTCATTGTGGCTAGAGATGACTTTTCTGGATTGTTTGAAGCCAAATTCCTTAAGAACCTTGGTTATGAATCTGTGGCAGCTTTCCTTCATGAGAACTGGACAATGTGTTATGGTTTGGCTCAATCTTATTCTACTGATGGTGGCTTGAAATTTGGTGAAAAACTGGCTGAAATGATCCAATTGCTCCCTGGGCAACATAGAGTTACTACTCCCTATTATCCTGAAGGACAAGGCATGGTGGAAAGAGGCCATGCTCCCTTGAAGGCTGCTCTGGTTAAACTGGCTGGTGAAAGTGGCAAGAATAGTTGGAAGTTTCTCCCCTTGGTCCTCTTCTCTGATAATATTTCTACCAAGCAAACCACTGGCTACTCTCCTTATGAAATCATCTTTGGTCAGAGGGCTGTTCTTTCTCTTGATCTTGAAATGGAGTCTTTCTTGGGCATCTCTTGGGAACAAGTTTCTTAAACTACTGACCTATTATTTGCCAGATCAAAGCAACTGGAGCGGAGTGAAGATATTTGTAACAAAGCTTATCAGAAGATGATGGAATCAAGAGCAAAATCAGTTCAGTATTCGGAAGATAAACATCTAAATCAAATCAGGGATCCTTTAAACCCTGGTGATCTGGTATTGGCTTATAATTGATCTTTAGAGACTCAGTGGGAAAAACTTTTTTTGAATTCTTGGAATGGTCCTTATAGAGTGGTTTGTCAAGTTAGAGGTGGATCTTATGTTTTGGAGGAACTGGATGGTACTCAGTTGGCTAGAAGGTTCTCTGCTGATCAAGTTAAGAGATTTTATTGTTGTGGGGGCAATTTGGCTTCAAAGTAAGTCCTCCCAATTGTGCACCACCGGGGGCTTCTGCTGCATTTTGTTGTAAAAACTCTACTTTATGCCACATGCGTGAGCACCTTGGACGCCTTTTCTTTTATCTTCTCCACATTTAGGCTCTTTTGGATGGATCAAGATGGGTTTCAACTTTTTTTTTAGAGGATCAAGAAACGGCCAATTAATTCTCTTTTTTTTCTTTTTTTTCTTTTTCATGTTTCCAAAATTATGATGCAGACTAGGGACATTCTGTAAGTTGGGGAGAGATGTGGTGAACCATTTGGGACACCGTGGGAAAAGAATTCAATAACTAAAAAGAAAGAGAAAAAAAAATTAAAAAAAAAATTCCTATCCTTGCGCGTCCTCATCCTCATCCTTGCGCGTTGCGCATCCTCATTCTCATCCTTGGGTGTTGCGCGTCCTCATCCTCATCCTTATCCTTGCGCTTTGCTCATCCTCACCCTTATCCTTGCGCGTCAATCATTGTCATTGTTGCGTGTTGCTCATCCATCATTGTCATTGTCATCCTTGCTCATCATCATTGTCATCTTCATCCTTGCTCATCATCATTGTCATCGTTGCGCGTTGCTCATCCATCATTTTCATTGTCATCCTCGCTCATCATCATTTTCATTGTTGCGCGTTGCTCATCCATCATCATCATCATTGCGCTTCGCTCATCCATCATTGTCATTGTTGCGCGTTGATCATCCATGCCTTACCAAAACCATCCCAACCGCACCTCTAAGCGCTTGTCCAATCCTTGGATCCATCAATCTCCCGCCACACTCAATCTATCAGTTGCCAATCTCAAGCCCATCAGGATTTACTCAATTGCCTCGAGCAGATCACCTATCCACCCATCTGCGCTCTCACAAACTTCATCCATCACCCTTCCTGGGAATCTCCCACCCCCCTTCCATCTCCGGGTGGGGGTGGAGAGTGTTGTCTACCGCCTGCGGACACCCGCGGGCGGTCTGATCCGTTTTTTCTTTTCCCACCCCTTCCGCCTGCGGGTGAGGGGTGGGTGATTCCGGTATTGTCGCCCGCGCCCATCTGCAGACGGATGCAAGAGATGGTGAAGGGACGCCCATCCACAGACGGACGCAAGAGATGACCTGATTTTATTTCTTTTTCCGCTCTATTTGTAGAATCCGTTGTACATAGTCTAACAGGGCCTCCTGCCCATATAAGGAGGCGCTCTCCCCTGCCTTTTGGAGCACAACAGCACATCCTATCATCACATCAGATATCTATGATTTCCCCTTGATCCTTGAGCCTCCATACTCAAACCCCTTGATCCTTGAGCCTTATCACCAACCAATAGCTTTGCTGGTTGAAGAAGAATTTGACCAATTGAATTCTGAGTGTGTTACACCACTCCTGATCGTTTTATCCGAAAATAATGGTCCCAATCATTCTTTGATAACCTTTCTGTACCCAGTCACAATTGACTGAAGAGGTTTTATTAAGCTTAAAACCTGGAGCGTTAAACCTCCCTTCACTTCTTTTGATGTTGAATTCCGCCACTCTACTCTTGATTCCCTTGAGAAGTGTTGGGTTATTCTTGTTTGAATCAGTTATTTTTTTGCTTCTAGACCTTCTTCAAACAATTAGCTTTGTCTTGTGCAGCCACCCACAGTTATCTGGTACCCTTCAAGCGCTTGATTGCGGAGAGTTGGGCAGGTTCATTGAGAACCTGGAGGTTGTTTGGGATTGAGTTGATCTTTCCTAAGCTCCTGCTGACGACCAGAGCGATTAGCTTGTGGGCTTTGTCACTCACAATTGCCTTGTCTTGTTGAACTCTGAACAATTCTTGACTCCTTCTATTCAAGTTTTCCCCGACATCATACCGCCTCAGATTGTGTTGTCTCCCAGCTACCAACTACTATAATCTTTATCCTCTTACTTTTGGTTCCCCGTTTATCAGGTTCTGGACTTTGATCTTTGTTACATTTAAATATTTTTTGTAATACTCAGGAGGGAAGCCTAAAAAAACACCTATCCCCTCCACAGAACTTCCAACGCCCTGCGCCGTTTGGAGTCTTACACCACTATCTGGTTTCATACTCTCACATCTTGGATTCAAGCACAAGGATTCCATGAATCTATTTCTTATCCCTGTTTATAAATTCATTCCACTTCCAATTCAGTCCTTTTCTTCCACATTGATGATCTTATCCTTGTCGGTACTGGGGATAATTTCAAAGAAGAATTTCTTAAAAAATTTCCCAATTCAAGCCACCACAAACCAAATACAATCTTGGGAATGAAATACAAGCGTATGGAAAACAAGATTCTTTTATCTCAACCTAAACACGTTGAACATGGACTGGAAGAACTAAAAATGACCAATTGCAAGCCAGCCTCTATTCATCTCACAGCCAACGTCAATCTAACGCCTGCAAGTGACAAAGAGCACAAATAATTCAAAGCCTTGAATTTTAATTACTGCTCTGCAATCTTTCTCATCAATTACATAGCTTGTTTAACTCATCCCAAAATCAGATTTGCTGTCTTGATTCTTGCAAGATTCTGCAAAAAACCAGGCATTCATCACTGGAGGGAAGTCAAAAGATGCTGGAAATACCTGAAATCCACAAAAGACCTCAAACTCACCTTGAAAGTCAACCACCCCCACTCTCAAATTCAATGCTACAGCAACGCAACCTGGAGCAATGACCTTGAGACAAGGAGATCTCAATCAGGCCATCTGTCTCTTCTTTTCAATTCACTCATCTCCTGGAGTAGCTATTGGCAACGGAATGTCACCCACTCTACAACTGAAGCCCAACTCAATCCTCTTGTTGATTCTTTTCTGGAGGCAATCTGGAGGAGAGGACTGGTGGCCAAACGCTGGAAAACAAAAATTGCTCCCAGTTGATACTTCATAGACAACAAAGGTCTTGACGAAAAGCTCAAGAAATTTGGTTGTAACTCTAAAACCAGGCACATCAACATAAAAACTAAAGCTCTTTGAGAAGAACTCGAACAAGGAAATCTTATTATTAAATTAATTTCTTCTACCAATATGATGGCTGATGGTCTTACAAAAGCTCTTCCTCTTTTTTCTCTCAACTATCTTATTCAATTGATCAACCCTTCCTACTCCACTCTGGCTTCAGTCTTAAAAGTCACGGGGGGTGTCAAATAAAGGGCTCTCTCATGCTTTTTCTACTGTTCTTTTCTTTCCTCTTTTGGTCTCTTTCTTTATTTCTTCCTTTCATTCTTACAGTATCATCTGCGCCACTCTCATCTCTGTCATGAGTAATCTTATACATGTCACTTCAATGTCTCAACTATCCTTCTCTATCATCTTGACATCTTCTTCCTTCTGAGTCTCTGGTCTCTTCTCCTCTTCTGCTTCTTGTGACTCCTTTCTTCTTCTTTTCCAAACTCTACTCAACTCTTTGAATCTCTTCAAACACAACTCTCAAGTCCTTGTCTGGTCAATTTCTGACTGGTAAGACTTCAGCTTTCCAATTCTCTTTCCTACTAATCAAGTCTAACTCTTCTTCTGAATCTATCTCAAAGTCTTTCATTACCGCCATCTCATCTCTTATCAAAACTCAAACACACCTACAGAAGATCTTGACAATCTCTTGACCCTTGTCCATTGCTTGATCCCCCTTGATTCACAATTCATTCAATCTTTTCCCAGTAATTCAACATGAATCAGAGTCTGAATGGGAGTCAAATAGTAACAAAAGTTCAGTCAGATTTTTTTCATTTTCAACTTGCTGCAGGGAATTTTGAGTGGAAATGTTGAAAAAGATGGCAATGTGATGTGGGGTGATGAGATGATGATGGGATTTGTGTGAAGATAGAGATGTGAAGCAAGATGTGTGAACCAATGGAGATTTGAACAGATGGAGATGTGAAGAAAGAGATGTGAACCAATGGAGATTTGAACGGATGGAGATGTGAAGCAATGGAGATGTGAAGCAATGGAGATGACATGTGTGTGATGTGATGGAGATGGTATTGGTATGGATTTTCTGAGGTTGAGGTGTGGATGGGTGTTTTGCATGCAATGGATGGTGGATGGATAAAAATGGTGGGTTTAATGTTTGAAAATTACAATTTTTAAATACACCAGTTAGGGGGTATGTGTATTTCAGAAACCCGCCATTAAAGATGGCGGGTTTCTAATGGCGGGGTTGCTAACTCTGATATTCCCTAATAAAGCTAATAAAAAATTTCCCTTCAAGGACTTCCAGAAAGCTTTCTTCTAATTTAATTCCAGGTCCCAAATGATTTTCTACCAGGGGATTGCAGTCAGCCATGCCAAATTATTCAATAATTTTGGTGATTCATCAATATTTATATAGCTTGATTTTTTTATCAATTCCACATTACATGAATACCCAGCACCCATTTTCATTTACCCAAGTACTCCTTTTAAATTTTTTTCTGATTTCTTGCTTTAAGTTTTGGAAATTTTCTTCTGTTCCACAGATGACAGTTTCTTCTACATTTACAAAAACTAGGAATATTTTTGATTGGTCAGATTGAATGAATAGGAATGGATTGACAATGGATCAATTAAATTTCAGTGAGTTAAAAAAGGATTTAATGACAGAGTACCAAATATTGGGCTCATTTTTGAACCATAAATGGAATTCAGGAGTTTCAGGCCATTTTTTGGAGGAATGCTGAGCTGGAACCCCTTGGGAGGCTTGTTGAATAAATCCTCATCTGATTTCCCATTGAGGAAAGCACACTTGGAATCCATTCCATGAATGAAAAATTCCAGCAAGGCAGCCAGAGATAGAATAATTTGGAGCCAAGCCATTCTTCTGGCATTGGCATAGGTTTCATGAAAGTCAATCCCTTTGATATTTTCAAATCCCTGGGAACATAGTTGGGTTTTATTCTTTATAAAATTGCAATTTTCAGAAATTTTTGACTTTTAAAGCCAGGTGGTGTAAATTCCCTTGATTCCAAAAGGCTGTGGAACAATTTCCCAGAGCTTCTGGGAGTCACAGGTCCACATCAACTTGTATTTCCAATTTCAAGCCCGGAAATTCATGGGATTTTCAAGCCTTGGAAATATTTTTTTGGTTCAAGAAGAAACTAAGTTTGGATCTAATGAGATTGGCTTGGAGGAATATCTTTTGTGTTATGGTTCTATCAACAGAGGTATGGGAGCACTTCCTTTGGTTAATATTTTACCAGGGGACCAATTTTTAGTTTTTTGAGGAATAGGAATTTGGAGTTATGGTTAAACTAGGGGAAGATGGAGCTATTTGAAACTCAATGGTCTCAAGTTAGTTCTCAGGAGGCTCCTCAAGGGCCAGTTTTTCATTTTTGAATTTTTCTGATATGGAGGAAGTTTCAAATTTTTTTTTTACAAAAAGGAGGGCGTATGGATCAAAAAAGGGATCTATAGTGGCCAAATATTTAAAAGGAGATGAATGGGGAAAAAGCTTGAAATGGTGGTAGAAAAGAATATTTTTGGAGGAAGGAATGAGAAATTTGTATCACTTGTGGTGCAAGTTAAATCCAAGAAGCACACCTTCCATTTTAAAGGGAAATAATTTTTAATCTCTCCACTTATTTTCCAGGAATAAAACGGCCTTGCAACAAAAGGAAGCTAGGTGGTTAATACTTGGGGGTTTCCCCGTCTACTTTTAAAATGTAAAAGTCATAATGAGAGTGGAGTGTTGTTTTCAAGGTAGACTGGATTGAAAAATGAATCTCCCCACCATTTTAGGGGCGCTCTACTGGTGGAAAGTAGAGTTCTTGTCTTTTCAATTTTGTTTTGGCTGCCCCTCTTGGAAAATGGGTTTTTCTGATGATTTTAGGGAGATTTTTTTAGATGTTGAATTCATTTTTCCTTGAAGATTTTTTGGAACAGGTGGTTGAAAAATTTACCACAATTATTTATACCATGGATATAAATTTGTTTCCCAAGGACAGCTTGCGCTCACTTAGGAAGGTAAGGAATTTTCCATAGCTGTTTGAATTAATCCCCGTAGGGAAGAGGAAATAATAAAAACATTATCAATCAAGTATCTTACTAAAGTAATTGTTGCCTCCCTTGGAAGGAGGGTGTATAGGACTTCAAATATGCATATTAAACATTCAAGGGTTTATGATGGTGAAGTAAAATGGCCATGAAATGGAGTCTTTGTCATGTAAGGGATAAGAAAGTTGAAAAAATTGAGTTTTATTCTGTCAAGACGTTGGAAAATGGCTTTGAGATAACTTGGGTTTGGATGGCCAAGTGGGAAATGGAGGTAAAGGAGGGTGGGATTGGACAGAGAAAGCAGATGATGGGTTCTTATTGCAAGGATTTTATTCAACAATTCCCAAGTCCTACTCAAGGTTTTTTTTTGAAAAAGTCAAAGCCAGAGTTTGTAGGAATTATTCAATGAGCCAATTGGAGGCATGGATTGATGGAGATTAGGGATTTGGAGATGTTGGGGAAAAAATATGTGTTTGGGATTTCAAGGATACCAGTAGTATGTGAAATAATTGCTTTTTGAAATCCTTCTACCTTTGATGGGGATTCATTTACTAGATAAATGAGGGAAGGAGTATTAGAGTGAAAGAAATTAGTCTTTGTGCTTCAAGAATTTTCCAGAAGCACCGTTTCCAAAATGATGATGTCTGGGTCAACCTTTTCCTGACTAAGAAAGTCCTTAGTGCAAGGGTTCTTCTGAGCAGACAATTGAAAATTTCTGAGGTCCACATGGTGGTAGGCAATGGAAATTTCATGATTCAATTGATGAAAATTTTTGGGAGTTTGAGTTGTTTTTGGTTTAGTACTTTTTTTTTGAAAAATCAACAACACCTTTGGCTGCTTAGTATGAGATGATTGTGATTAATTTTTTCCTGAAAAATTGAAGACCATTGGCTATGGGCCAGATCCAGATTTATTTTTCTTGCTGTATTTCTTGTTCAAGGTCCCTTTGGACGTTTTTGATTAGGATTTTGGCTTTTGTAACTTGGTATTGGTCAAACTCAAGGTTTATCACAAAGGCAAAGGAGGAAGGAAGGTGCTTGAGGATGATTATGGCCTGGAGAGATTCTATGGTGGAGGGATCCAGGCTTTGATAAGAGACCTCCAGGAGGAGGCCAAAAAACTTCCAAAACCAATTTATTGACTATTGCATGTTGTAGCGTGTGAATTGAATGCCATAGAGTTGATGCATTTGATCAAAAACAATTTCAAGGGGATTTTTCAGCATAGTGGTCGCATGTAGAATCCCTGAGAATTTTTTGTTTTGAGACCAATGGTGATTCAATAAATTGGGTGAAATCCTGTTGGTCAATACTGAGAAAATGAAAGTGGTGCAAATTTCTTTTTGAGGGCATTTTCAGTGGTAAAATCATCAAGTTGATCAAAGACAACTGATTCAATGTCCTTGTAACCAGCTTTGTGAGTAAATCATTTTGCCAGCTTGAGAAGTTGTGGGAGCCAAAATTTTCTCAAATTGCAGGCCTTTTGAGTCAAAGTACTCTCCCATGATGGGAAAGAGAGATGGAGGAGAGTTGGAGTGACTTTCCCCAAGGAGTAGTCAACAAGAAGTGTCTCCAGAGGATGAGGCAGAGGTGTATTGGGATATATTTTTGGAACTGGTGTTAATGATGAATGGGGCTGGTGAAAGACCCAGATTGAATTCTAATTGGGAACTTTCTGGAGTAGAAGCCAGTTTGGGTTCTCCTTTGCTTGATCAAAAAAACATCTCTTTGTCCTCCTGCTGTCACACTTGTATTTTATTCTGTGCTCAGAAACTGGAAGAATTAGGAAGCAAGTGGGTGCTATGATGGAGCAGATGATGGCACAGAGGAGCAATTCATGAGGGGAGAAAAGGAGTTACCTGAAAATCAGGTAGCAATGAAAAGAAATGAAAAAACATGATTAAGGCAAAATAAAACCACTGGGCACACTAATGGTTTGAGTATGTACAGTGGGTAGACAAAAGTTGTGAGACTTTTTGTCAAAGCAACCACACCTGGGTAATTCAAACAATGGAGATGAAGCCCGGTGTGTCTCAATATTGGTGTTGAAAAACCCATCTTTGGGGTCCCACTCCAGTTGACAAATTTCCACATTGCAACTGACTCAGTTTTTTCAATTCTGATATCTGACTACACAATCAATTGAAAAAAAACATGTTTAGTAATTTTTTTCAAAATATACTCTTCATATTTGATTCTGATTTTTTTTATATTTATTCTTCTTTGGGAAATTGGTTGATTCAGAATATCAAGATGGTCCACAAATTGGAAGAGGGTATGATTTGAATGGGTGGATTTAATTTTAGAACAATGTGAACCACCTCCCCTCTGATTCAACCTCAAACCAAAATAACCTCAAGCATCTCAAGGCACCCCAAATTAAGAAAAGATCAGAGAGCTTGAAAAATATGAAAGTAAGATATATAAAACGCTTGAATGAACATTTTTTACTGGTTTCCATTACTTCCAACCCACCTGTCTCAAGATTATCATCACCATCTAACCAAGGCACTGAAAACTCAACATCCATCAATATTGATTATAATTGTTTTTAGAGCTCACAATATCAATATCTTTTTCATAAAAATTGTTCCTTTTGATCCTCAAAAGCACCCTCATCGAGAAAAAAAAAGCATTAATGGCACAGAATTTTTTGATTTTTTTTTGCTCCAGCAAGTTTTTTGAGTGTTTTGTGATTTTCAAGATTATTTTTATTAGAAATTATAATTTGATATTTTTCAAAGTTTCAATTTTTGTCTAGTTAAATTAAAAATACTGAAATATCTAATCCCATGAATAAATTTAAATACATGCCTTTTTTGGAACAGTTGATCTAGCTGGAAAAACACGCCTAAAGATAAATTGACTGTTTTAGTTCAATCAGTCCCATCATTTATGTCTACCAACTGTACAGTGGGTAGACAAAAGTTGTGAGACTGTTTGTCAAAGCAACCATACTTGGCCACTTCAGAGAATCTAGATAAATCCTGTGAATCATCATGGTTCATCTTGACCATTCCATCATTGGGCTCCCTCAACAGTTGACCATGGTCAACAACATCATTGTCTTGGTTTTGCCATTTTGATCAAATTATTCATGATTGATCACCAAAACAGTGTTGTTGAGTAACTTTTTTAAAATCTGACATACTGATTTTACCCTTTATCTTACCTGTTTTTTTTTTTTCTTTTTTGTTTGTTTGAAATCCATGTTTTTCTGACTATGGTTCCATCCTTGAGATCCAGGGATTCAAAAAATTTGAAGGTCTCCCTCTCAAACTAAAAGGTAAAAAATCTGCCCTCAAAATTCTTGCAAGGACACCAAAAATTCCCCAGAGCTAGAAATACATTAAAAATACAAACATTTTCCTCTCAAGAAGCTTATCTGAGTGCTTTTCAAGAATTGCAACATGCCCATCCCAGCTAGTCAATCAGAATTGGGCCTGAATGTCAAGAAGTCAACATTGATCAAGCTTAGAATCAACCAATATAGCCTTTTTTAATATAATGTGTTCCTTGTCATCCTGCTTTGAGAGACATTCAATGAGAAGGAATTTCAATGGTACAAACTGTTTAAATTTTTTTATTACTAGACCCTTTTTTTCCAGTAATTTTACTGTTTCAATTTTGTTTTGTGAATTTTAAATTGACTTTTCAAAAACCTTTTGATAGTGTTGTAAGTAAAAACAGATTCAAAGCTATCTAAACATACCAATCAAAACAATTCCATACTATTTTTGGATGTTGAATCCAGCTTTTAAAAATTATTTGGAAGTACAGCAGCCAATTTAGTGTTTACAGTTCAATTAATTTTATGTACAGTGGCTAGCCAAAAATTGTGGGACTGTTTGTCAAAGTGACCACACCTGGGTACTTTGAATGATGTAGATGAAGCCCTGGGTGTTGCAATCTTGCTGTTGACCATTCCATCTTCAGGCTCCCACTCCATCCAACCCATTGCCACCTTGCCACCAACCCAGTTTTCTAATTTTGATGTCAGACTACTTGATCAATCCAAAAAACAAAGATGGTAAGTAATTTTTTTTGAAATCTTATTGTTCATCTTTGATTCTGACTCATGGGTTCTTTTTTGATATTTAGTCTTCTTTGGGAAATGGGTTGTTTCAGAGGATCAATGTGGTCAATCCATTGGACAAGGGTAGAATTTTGATGGTCCAAATCAATTCTGGAGTGACCAAAATCAGACCAATTCAAATTTGACCTCAGACCAATGTAAAATCAAACAGCTCAAGGCACCTCAAAGCTGAACAAGAGTGCAACAATTGAACAATATGACCATCAGATGCCCACTGAGCTTGAATAAGCATTTACAAGTGGTTTCCATGAATTCCAACCTAACTATCTCAAAGCTATCATCACCATCTCACAAAGGCCATCAATAATCAACATTGATTAAAATTGGTTTTAATTATTTTTAGAAACTTTAAATGTTAACATCTCCTTCATTCAAATCATTCCTTTTGATCCTCTCTAACACCCCTATAAAGAAGGAAAAAATTCGATGGCACAGAATTTTTCATTTTTTTTTTTCATCCGGCATGCTTTTTTGAGGGTTTTGTGCTTTTTTGATTTTTTTTTTTTAAAAAATTATAATTTGATATTTTTCAAATTTCAATTGTTGCACAATTCAATTACAGATGCTGAAATACATAATCCCATGAATAAATGTAAGTACATGCCTTTTTTTCAACAATAGATTTAGCTTGGAACACAGGCCTGAAAATAAATGGCCTGTTTTAGGTCAGTCAGTCCCATTATTTCTGTCTACCCACTGTACATACATACAACTTGGTAAAAACTAATCTGGAGAGAAGCACGAGGTTGAATAACTTTGGTGTGGACGAAGATTAAGTTTCGAATATCGGTCGTTTAGTCGTCTCATGGTTGTCTGGTAGTCTATTCATAGCCGTGTGACGGTCAACTCCAACAGTCGCATCATCCTCAACCTGGGTGAAATTAAACATCATGCGCACCTCATGACTCGTGAATGAGAGGCTAGTAATTAATATGTAAATGGGGGTCATGAGACACCCCATCCAGTGATCTTCTCACATCGGGGATCATGTCATACTGTTGAGCGAAGCGGTGCTGATCAGCTGATCGAGGTAAGCAGTAAACGGATGAAATCGAAAACGATTGGGGTTGGGCTGAAACGCAAAAAAAAGAAAGAAAAGCATGAAATCGGCTGAAACCACTTTCAAGTGCGGACAAATATGAGCTTATTGTTGGTCAACAAGCTCTTGATTTCAACCCTGCGGTTTTCATCGGCGTCCACAGGATCATCCCAACGTTCATCTGATCGGGGTCGGGCTGGCATTCAGACTAGGCTAGGCTTGAATGGATTAATGAACCTGGGCTAAAAATCGAGAGCTGTTAATTTGAATCAGGGCGCATTATCCTACCATCTCTTGATGACTTCATATGTAATTAAATTAGATCGATCTTTTCTAATGAATCAAACTCAAAACCAATAAATATTCGCATTCATCAACTTCGAGCTCATGAACCTCACACTAGTATCTTGTTTTCTTCCTTCCATGCAATCAAAATCAAACATTCAATCAAGTTGGGATTTGTAAGCCCTCCAGTTCTGTGCTAAACAAGGTAAAAATATCCATCCTAAATGAACCCATCTCTATTGAAGGAAAGCGATTTGAATGACATTAACTCCTGGTTTTACATTTTTTTTTCTCGTAGCATTCGTGGTCGATTCTTCTCAAGCCGTCTGTGGTAATCGCGGTGGCAAGCGCCGGTCGATCATGGTAAGAGATAAATATTTCCTAGTCGGGATCATGACTACCAATGTTTTTGGGATCTAGAACAAAGGGATTAACTCGGTTGAATTGGGATTTATCGAGCAGACGTCTGAGGTGCAGACTTTGAACACCATCTTGGATCCTGAGACTTGTGTACAAAAGGGACTCTGCCCCGTGGCCAAAGGCCGCGCCAGCAAGACGAGACAGCTCTACTATGAGCTACATGGTGACCCGAATGGCTCGCAAAAGATTGTCATGAGTAGGCTGGTTTAGTTTCGTACTAATAAGCAATCCGAGAGATCCTTGTAATTCTCTGAGTCCCCGAGTTCTCATCATCAAAACTGACTCGAGTTCGGTTTTTCGCCCGCTTTAGTTATGGGTACGCTGATCTGGTTACATCTGCACTGAACTCATGATAAAAACGATCAAGAAATTTTGTTCTCTGACGTCCTCCTCCCATTGGATTGGTGATTCCCACATTGATGATCAAAAGGCCTCAATTTTACCTGCTCTGCATGGTCTGAACAAGTCCATTATTTTTCGAAAAAACCGGACCATGCCGTCCTAGTCTTTGATAATCGTGGCGTGGGAAATAGCGAGTTGAGTGGCTTAAAATCTTGTTGCACAAATCAATGGTCATGAATTTGAGGGTTGGAGTCTATCCACCTTCTTCGAACATAGATGATTAACTAACCCGGAATGTCACCCTCTCTGGGGATCCGATCCATCAAACAACCAGTTGTGGGCCGATCGAGCCTTACAAAACGTCTGAGCTGGCGAAAGACACGATTGATCTATTGGATTTCTTGGGATGGGATCAAGGTCGCTCCCTGCACGTTTTTGGTGTTTCGTTGGGTGGAATGATTGCTCAGGAACTAGTGAGCGACACCAGATTCCAAGCTCTACCTGATAGAGCAGTATGATGAGATACTCCGATTCTCAATCAGGCTCACGGTGGATTTGCCTTTCTCTAGTGCCCCATGATCCCATCGCGGATTAAATCAGTCTCCTTCATAAGTACAAGATCCGGAAAGATCCTGGATTTCCCATCGGTCAGCTTGCTACAACATTCTCCCCCTGGATGACTCATTATTCATTCACGTATATTAAAGCATCGTTCCGATTGATTCCTCGAACACACCTGGGGAATCGCAGGCGGCTATTACCAAAATGGCTATCAAAATGGCGTTGAGGTTGGGCTCACATGAGGAAGAGTTGAATACACTTTTAGACTGCCTCTATCCTGCCCCATATTTAGAAGAAGTCACACCGAATGGCTGGACTCAGAGGAAGAGACTGCTAGAATATTTCAAAACCTGGCACAACTTTCCACGCAAAGCATCACCATGCGGGGTGTTTGGTCAATTCTGCGCCGCTATTGGTCATTATAGTTCAGATCGCCACTTGGAAAACATTTCTGCCGCTCTTTTTCCGGCCAAAATAGCCGTAATGTCAGGTGACCGGGATGAGCTGGTGTACTCTTTGAGATCATTACAGCTTCAAGACCAGTTGCCAGGCTCCGAGTTGATAATGTTTGAAGGCGCCGGTCATGCACTAAGTTCCCAATTTGCTCAACGCTTCAACGCATTGATGGAGCGAATTATGATGGAAGCCAACCTGGTATTTTCTGAGAAGAAAAACTTTTCCACATGAATATGGCTTAAGCCATCATAAGTATGGAGTTATAAAGTTTTCAAAGGTCCTAAAACCATGTGTCAATTAAAAATTACAGTCGGAGAAGAAGTAAAAATTTTGTTTCCTATGCTGCGCTTTTGTCTTTGGATAATTATTGTGTAGGAGAAGTTAGGGATTTTCTGCAGTGAATTTCAGAGTTTTAATTTATTTATTTATTTCTTTGTTTATTTCATGTTTTTTTGGGGGGTCATACTGCATCTTGAGGACCCCAGCCAATCCAACTGAAAAATCAAAGTCTAGGCCAGTGTTAAATGGATTTGATCACTTTATTTACATACAAAATGATTATGCTTTTGAATATTGCAATTCTGTATTAAAAGTAAATTTTTGACAAGATTGGATGCTGCATAACATGCATGGTAAATCAAATTTGTCAATCACCTGAAAACTTCTAGATTTTTGATCCTGCTTCCTTTCATCTACTCCTTGATGTGGTTATATGTGCAGCTTTTAATTTTTTTTACTGGTTCTAATTCTGAATGCACGGCTCAAAATCCCTCAGAATGTGGTCAATCCATCTTGTGCTTACCATTTAAACAACTGATTGGTGGTCAACTAAATTACTTCTTTGTTTATCTCTCTTACTCTCTTTTGATTAAATAAAATCTAAAATTACCAAACTAGGAACTCCAAGCAATGGGTGATGTGTTGATTAAGTATTCATGGCTCCACCAATCCCAGCATTTTGTCTGCAATGTGCGCCATTATTGTTCTGCATAATGCCTTTTTTTTTCTTTTTGAATGCTATAATCAAACTTCATTAGGAAGCTTGGAGTTTTAACCAGGTATATTTGAAGTTTTCCAGTGTATTTGACGCTTTCCCATCTTGAAAGGATCCTGCTGTTTACATGGGGAGTGGTTGTGCCATTTATCTTGTCAAGTTTTTTCCAGATGTTGTGAGTGTCCATGGTTTTTCCTGCAATGAAATTCTGTTGTATAATCTTTTTTTCATTCTTTTGCCTTGAATCCAGGGAGATAAACTAAACTTGTCTTTGGTATTTTTAGTTTTAGTTTTTCCTTGATATTTAAGCACAACATGAATTGGTTGTTACTATGGATCTAAAGAGAACTGTCCTAATGTTTTGACATGCATGTCCAGATTTACTGGCCACTTAAAAACCAGGAAGTAATTGAGAAAAAACTGGATGTCAGCTGGCTACTATCAAGAACCAACTGATTAAAGCCCCCAAAAATAAAGCCAAATTAATAATAATAATAAATACAAAAATATGGAAATAATCAATTAAAATAAAAATTAAGAAGTAAAACATTAACCTGTTATAAATCTAAAAATATTATTAAAGAAATGGATTTGTGGTGCCAATTCAGCTAGGTTCACCCACTGGCACCACCCCCAAAAGTTAACTCCTTCAGGTAGAACCATGGCTCACCTGTGTACCCTCCCATGACATCCGCAGGTATGAATTTCTGACCAAAAATTTGGTCAGAAACCCATAATTATGTCTATTTTAGGAGCTATGGAAAAAAAAAGGTGTTGTCCATAGCCCCGTGCGCAGCCCCATACCTTCCGCAACCCCGCAAAGAAGCTATGGCATGGGCCAGACCCGCAAGAACTTAAGCAACTACCTTGCACAAGCCTGAAGTAGTTTCTGACTCAAGCAACTACCTTGAAAGGCAGTTGCTACCAACTCCCGCGGGTAGTCAAGTGACTACCGCAAAAGGCAGTTGCTACTGACTACCACGCGCGGTGTGGAGACTTAAGTCATTAACGCTCACTTAGTTGTCCCTAGGTTATGGAGCCAATGGTTCTAGCGTCTGTAAGGTCTGAGGATGCCCCTTTTACAAGAGAGAAAAGAGAGAGATGATGATGATAGATTTCCCCCCCCTTCTGACTGTTCCCCCTCCTCCAACTTGTGCTGAGGGAGCTGGCGTTTTATTACCTCCCCCTTAGCCCTAACCTAGGTGTTGAAGATAGATGACTCCCGTGTAAATTTTTTAACCTGTCAGCCTGAAAAAGTGAAAGACTCAATTGTGACAACTCCCAAACCAAACTTCACATGCTCAAATTTGACTATAGTAGTAGATTAGGTTTGGACCAAGAGCTTGTAACCAACATCTATTTCTAGCCTTGATGTACATCTCTTTCTCTTTTCCTCAATCATTGTTGTGTTCTTCATTCCTCTTTCACCATACCCTCTTAGGTACTTTCATTTCCTCCATCTTGTGTCAAGTCTCCTTTGGTCCCAAGACCTGAAATTTCCTCCATCTTGTGTCAAGTCTCCTTTGGTCCCTGAGTGATATCCAAAAAGGTTAGTTTTTGCCCCACTGTCATTCTTCACATTTGCAGATTTGGAGGTCTGATTGGTTTTTTTCCCTTAGAATACAATTGTAAAAGGTGTCTCCCCCACAGAGAACGGCTGAGCATCACACCCAGCTCCTCATTTTCCCAACAGCCCTCATTACAGCCACCTCCAAAACCTCCACGCTTGACTCATAACCCTGTGGACATGACCCCACATCTACAAATGATGGGAAATCAAAATCCAGCCCCCTCCTCCCCTGATGCAGCATCAAATCATGAAGCCATTGCACCCTCCCCTCAACCAGAAATCCAAATAACTCCTGAACCTTCCCTATGTGCCCAACCCACTGCAACCATGGAGGAATTCCAAGTCACTTCTGAGCAATCCCAGGTGGCCCCAGGTCATCCTGAGACATCCAATCAAGCATTAGTGATTGAACCAGACCCAACCTCTCCCCAGCCCATTGTTTCTGGTATAGATGCTCCCCAAGATGAGGATCCCACTTATGATTTTGATGATCAAGCAATTAGTGGTTATTTTACCATCATTTACCACAAAAGAATACGCAAGGAGCTTCATTCAATCACTCAATCTTTCAAGGGTAGGAAATCTCCAAAGAAACTCCAAATGGGATGGGATGCGGTGAAGCACTTTTTGGATTTCTGTCTCCAGGCCACCACTACTATGCAACCACCAGAAACGCAGTACATCTTCCATTCAGCCAATTTTGAGTATAGTAACTGGGTTTGGCAGATACGTGAGCAAGGTTAGTTTTATTTGAACATCCCATAAAATTGCAAGATTTTTTTTGCTAATTACCACTTTTTCCTTTCACAGAAACAGAGTTTCTACGCTTGGATGCACATGAGTCATGGTAGGCACCAGAAATCATCAATTTTCCTGCCCTCAACCGCCTGCAGAACAGCCATTCTTGTCCAGCTGATGCACCCCCCCTAGATCAGAAAAATGCTCATCTAGAATCCAATCTGGTGCACTTTCTTCATGCCTTGGACCATCCCACTGGGAAAGAAATCAATAAATTGGCCAATACAGTGGCTTTCTCAGTGCAAAAAGTTTCCAATAAACTGTGTGCACAGACTCCCCATCCTCTCACATCTCCAGTCTCCAATGTCAAGGCAAACTTACAAATGGTTATGTGGCTCCAAAGCACCAAGAAATTTCCAAATTCACTGCAGCCCTGCTCAATAGAGCATCACATGGTTCTAGAAAATGAGGCTGACACCAATCAGTCAGAGGCTATGCCCCCCAATCAGTCAGAGGCTATGCCCATTGAGCCAAGGGACTGTCTTCAAGAGCTAGGAAGCATCATAATTGATATCATGATAAGCTTCACCTTACTTCAGGCTCATTCCAAGAAAGACCCAAAGGAGCCCTCCACCGTCAAGAAGAAAAAGCACAAGCGCAAAGACCCTCCATCATCCAATGTTGACCACTCTTCCCTCACTGTCTCAGAGTTTTCAATTGAACAATGTCACACTGAATTGACTCAACTAGAATGCTGCCACAATTTCCTACCTTTTGTCTTCTACCTGCTTACTGGCATCTGGGGGATCTTCATTGCTTCAAGAGACAGAAGAATTGCTTATTTATGTGATTGTCATGAACTCCTTGTTTAATTCAAAAAATTCAGTCTCTGTCAGATGGAAGACCGTCAGCCAAGGAACCCATATTGGCTCACCTTGAAATGTATATTTGATCCATCATGCTCAGTATATCTGAGAACCCTCAAGATACTGGAAAATTGAAATTACCCACCTGGCATGATCTAGCCAAGGCTATTGCTCATGACTACATGAACCACATGAACAAAAATTCCTGTTCCAACATTCCTTTCAGCCTAGAACCCCCTCCAATCTCTGAGTTACCAAGCTCAAATGGTTAATATGAGTGCTGTCATTTCTTCTCTGAGTTTCTCTAGCTTGACTGTTTCATCTTGCAAGTGATTTGAATACTTTTTTCATAATTTTAGATGTATTTTTCATCTGCCACATTTCTTAAAATTGTTATTTGCATGATAATTCGTAATTCAACCTTTAAAAAGAGTGATTGTCACATACTTTTTGATACTGCAAGCCCCAGTGACAAAAATTTCCTGTGAGAAGTGAGATTGGATTCCTCAAGGTTGACTTTTGGATTCAGACTGTCTTAAGCCCTAACCCACCACTCAGCACTTTTAGATCAATTGAATATTCAAAATGCCACAGATTGTTTTCCCCCACCCACTACTCAACCACCTTGCTGAAGTATCCATCAAGAAATACTTAAATAGGACCTCTTTCTCCCCTCAAGCAATTTCCCCCATCCCATCCCACCATACCCCTTGTCTTCAACTCCCACTTCCACTCTTAATATCCACAAATGCCATCTTTTCCATCCATTTAAAGATCATCATCTTTTCCCCCAAGCATACCAAGTACTCTTTCCTGTGAATTGCTACCATCCAAATCAATATTTTCATGGCAAGGAATAAGAGTAGATTCACCAAGCTGACATTTTCCCAATCCCTTCCCAATTTTTAACTGTACTTCTCTTTTGGAAATTCTATGATTTGATATGCTATGGATATATCCCCTGGTGAATGTGAATTGCATACCACTCAATTATTAATGTCTTTAATTTCACCATTCACCAGGACAAAATAATATTGCAATCATAAGATTTCTGGAGGAAAAACAGCTCAGTACAAATTGAACAGGGATCTTCTCTTTACCCAAAAAATCACAGGTAACAAGGAAAAGGCACAGCAACCCAAAATTCTGTGGAGCTACAGGTCCTACAACAAATGCCAGCTCTATCCCCAGATTGATCCTGAAAATTCAGAAAGCCAAAAAATGAAGAGTTTCAAGAGGCCCATGACTTTGTTGAATCCAACTTTCAACTGGTTGATCATGGTCAAGTACTCCTGATGGATAAGGAGAAGAATGATATTATTGCCTATATCCAATTTATCCCCATCCGGGACCTATCACCTCAGGAGTATGATAATATTGACTTTCTTGCTTGGTTACTACACCAATGCAAGAAATTTGTAAACCCAGTGGGCTCACCATCTAGATCATGGGCAGGAAAAATGTGGGCTTCTTGATGGAGAAAGGCCATGGTAACAGCCCAAATGATTGGCCAATACATCAAGGAACTAAAGACTGATACTTCCAAATGCCAGTATGATGAACTTATTTCTTACTCTGAAAGGGCTTCTAGTATACTTTGAGGATTCTTCAGCAATATGGCACATGTTCCATTTAAGAAAAACCAAACCCTCATGCAAATGTATCACATCCCATCTTTCTCCAACTTATCATTTGATGATCCTCTTGGGACCAGCTCCTGTTCACCTCACCTCACCTTTACCTCTGATGGCTTCTGCAATTTGCCCCATATTGATGAAAATGATATATCCAACTTTGCCTTTGCTTTATTTGTACCACAGAAGAAAGCATGTGGACCACTTGTTACTCCCTCCAAGGGCTACAATGTTCATGATGGGAATTTTATCATGCCTGACTATTGGGTTGGGATCAATTTCTCTACTCAAAAAGGAATTGTTAAGTTACTCTGGCAATAAAAAAAGTATTGGCACCGTACACTTCCTCCTGTAGAAAATGTTTTGTATACCCGTCTTGCCATGTCTTTACAAATCAATGTTGGAACCCTAAACACTTGTAGAAGCATTCAGGATGTTACTTTAGATTATACCAAAGCTAACAAAAATAAAGTACTCCATATTGCTGATCATAATTATTATTTGCATAGAAATTGAACTTTTTCTTTTGACTCTTTGATCTTGAACTTTTTTGGTCTTGGGAATAATGTATAATTAATGTATGAATCAAAATTCATCCCACTGCTTTGGCTGCTTTTCAAAGGAAGATCCTGAGGTACAATCTGTTTTTTTTATGACATGATTATGAAATTTTTCTAATTTTGATTTTCATCATACTTCATAATCAAAAGTTTTGAAAAAGAGTGATTGTCAGATAGTTTTCAATACTGGAAGCCCCAGTTAAAATAATTTTACTTGAGCAGCAAGATTGCATTCCTCAAGGTCAAATTTTTGATTTGGACTGTCTAAAGCCCTAACCCACCACTCAGCACTTTTAGATTAATTAAATATTCAAAATGCCACAGATTGTTTGCCACAACCCACTACTCAACCATCTGGCTGATAAATCCATCAAAAACTACTTAAACAGGTCCTCTTTCTCCCCTCAAGTGATTTCCCCCCATCCCATCCCACCCCTTTCAGCAATATGGCACATGTTCCATTGCAAAAAAACCAAAACCTCATGCAGAAGTATTACATCTCATCTTTCTCCAACTTATTGTTTGATGATCCTCTTGGAACCAGCTGTGATAACATACATGCAAATTGCATCCACATATTGCTTGGCTAAAATGAAACAGTACCTGGCCAGAATGCACCACATTGGATTGTCTTTGCAGCTTCCAGGGCACCAAAGTAGTTCCTCATCAAGTCTTAGACAGGAAGTTCTTGTTCCTTCATCATCATGGATCTCACAAGGTTCCAAAAGCATCTGCTTTTCTTGTAGCCCAATGTATTCAGACATTTTTTACCAGAAGTAAACTACCAGCAAAAGGAGGATAGATTTTTTTTTGTTTTCCTTGGTTCACCATTGATCTGGATGCCTGTAATTTGGATCAATTTGTCATTCAGATCAATGGCGGAAAAAGGAAGATACAAAAAGGATCTATCCTCCTTTGCTGGTAGTTTACTTCTGTGAACAAATTTCTGAATACATTGGGCTACAAGAAAAGTGCATGGTTTTGGAAGCTTGTGAGATCTATGATGATGAAATGACACCAATGATCCATCACAAAGACTTGATGAGGGACCTATTATAAGGTGCCCTGGAAGCTGCAAAGACAATCAAACTTGGTGAATTCTGGCCAGGTACTTTCGCATTGCAGCCAAGAAATATGTGGATGCAGTTTGCATGTATTTCATCAGAGCTGATCCCAAAAGGATCATCAAATGATAAGTTGGAGAAAGAGGAGATGTGATACTTTTGCATGACGGTTTGGCTTTTCCGAAATTGAACATGTGCCAATCTCAATTTGAAGAAGTAATGATGCAATGAATTGGTGTTTCCACACTCCTAGATGATTGAATAAAGTCTCTATAAAAAAATTATAAAAAATGAATATTTTTAGTCATGAAATCTGTCTTTTTGGTGAAGCAAAAAAACTCTTTGCATGGGATATTTCCTTGCTTTATGTGGTGTTCTAAAATTTCCTTATGTAAAAATATCAATTCCAATCATGGGTTTTTGTTGAGATCATTAATCTTCAAATGAAATACATGATTTTCCATTAAGGAATTCGATTTTGAATTCAAAACCAAAGATCTTATTATTGCCAATGTATTTTACATGGGTCAATTATGGGCATTCAATCTGATCTATTGATTAGGGAAATTTTTCAAACTATCAAATTTAACTTTCCCTTATACTCCAACTGAAGGTAATATGCATATTCAAAATGGAACCAATAAGCTTTTCAGTTTTTTTTTTGAATGATTAAGCTCATCAGCAGATTTAAGATTGAATTCAAAACTCAATCAATCTTTTTATCTATTTCCCTGTAAGCCTTTCAATTTCTGGAAAGTGAAAGATTTGAATTAACACCCAATCCAATTCAACAAAAACAATGAGAACACGACCAGAGGTGGGAACATTTGTATATTCAAATGCACCATATGTTCTCAAAGGACATTCAAATATGGAGGTAATCTATATAATGATGTTGGAAGGTCAAAAAAATCACATCAAACACATATATTAAAATCAAATTTTTCTATCATCAAACTTCAAAACATCACTGGTAAAGTGTCATTGATACCAAAATTCCAAAAAATCAGAGACCAAACATTTTCCAATCTATGAACAGAAGAAACCCCAAAAGTAAGCCCAGGTCTGATGGAAAATAAGGGTATTTTTTTGGAGTTTTAATAGTGGGTTTGAAGTGGTGGATTTGGGTTGAAACCCACTATTAAAAAGTTGGCAGGTTTGCCTAACTCTGATATGCCCTAATTTGAACTTTTCCTGTGGTAAAGACATGTCCTCTCGTGGCTTAATTTTCATAAATCAATTTTTGATTGAGTGAAACTTTGTTCTGTAACCAGGGCTGGTAGTCAACATATCTGCAGTTGCTGATTGCATGCCTTTGTGACTAGCCCAATTACCACTTCATTTATGTCTTCCTTTTCTTCAAAAATGGATTCCCTTCTGCTCAGGACAGAACTAGTTCAATGCATTTTTCTATTTTTATAAATTTCACCTACCCTGGCTTTTCTACATTGCAAAAAGAAGCCTGCCTCTTGCCTTGGTTTAAACATTCTCCCTCAAAAAATAAAATAACCTGCCCTTATGTGCAGACTAGGGATGGTGATCAACACATCTAAGTGAGGATATTGAATTTTTTTCTTCCTTCTTTTGTTCTTTTTCCTTTCTTTACTCCCTTTGTCTTTGGTCATCTTCCATTCCAAATATTCTTCATTTTTTGAAATTTGAACAAACAATTTTAGCTTGGCTTTCTGTATTTTCCCTGATAAAAAGTAGAAGTGTAAAAAATAAAATTACACCAAAATAGGCTATTGAATAAGAAACCAACGGAAAAGAAGCCATCAACGGCTCATTTATATTAGGAAAGATTTGTACATTTCTAGTATCATGGTGTGTTAGCATTATCCTAAATAAGTGTTTGTGCATTTTATTTTGGGCTTTGAATAAGACGATTTACCCAGTTTTGACCAGTTAATGGAAGTTCCAGTCTGGAAACAATCAGCCTCTTCTGGAATTTTTGCATTTCACTTTGAAGGAATTTCCAAACACCAACTGCAGTAATTTGTGGATGATATGTGGACTACTTGTGAAGCAACAGCTCTGCTCATATTTAGCTTTCCCTTGAAAATCTATTATGAACTAATGAGCCAGAAGTTCAGGAAATGCTGATCTCTAGTCACAATATTTCACCACCTGCTGAAAGTTAATGATGAGATACAGCATCACATAACCCTGAGATATCAATGGGATACAGAAATGCCACCTGCATACAGGTGGCGTCCATTTTTCTGTGGTGTTACAACCCAAATCCATTACCAATCCAAGAACCCAGTCAAGTGAACAAAATATGAAAACAAACATTCTGGGGTGTCTAGTTGTTCTGGCTGTGAACCGGCTAGAGCACCCCCTTCTTTCCTAGCGTCCCCCAGCTTGGCAGCTGTCCCCAGATGTTTTAAACCTTCCGCTCCGCCAGGAGAGAGAGAGACCCACAGCCTCATCCAATCCCACCCGGTTCCTGTCCACAGGTCATTTTCCCAAACTTCCATCCAGGTGCGCCTTCTGTTGCCAAAGCCCTTGCAACCCCAACTTCCTTCTCACCAGTTATTTTGTTGAAGCCAAGTACCTTCCAATTACGCACCTGAAGCCCCGCCACGCATGTCCGTTGTAACAATGCCAAAATCTCTGCTAGCCATGATGGCAATGGGGGCCCCGTTGGCCCACCCATTCCGCATTCCCCATGCTCCATGTCCTTCCATTCCACATGCTTCCTCCCCTTCATCAAAGGGTTCAGACTCCAGTTGAAATCCTCTTATGCCTGACCTGTTCCTTCCGCCACTGCTCCTATCCTCTGCGCAAGCTCCATCTGCTGTTCATTGGTTCCCAAGCAATGCGCAATATTTGCTCCCATCCCCTTCTCTGCAAGACTTGCCTGCCGCCCATCAATTCCCAAGCCATAACCAATATTTGCTTCCTGTTCCCTTGTCCTTGCTTGCTTCATAGCAATGGGCTGATCCAACTCTGCCAAGACCCACTTTCCCAACAAGTATCCTGTCACTGCTGGGGAAACCAATCCCGCATTTGACTCCATTTTCTGGCTCTTGTGTCCCAACCACCAATAACTGCTATTGTCACCATAAATGCACACCCAGGGCCCGGGCCCTCCAGGGAGCTGAAGAACCTTCAAATAGGTCTTGATTTCCCTTTCCAACTCTTCAAGTTCACTAACCCAAGGGATGGTTGCTGGAAGCAGGGTTGGAGCACACACTGCCTTGTAATCCAATTCCATTTAATCCAATCCTGCTTGCAACCAGACCCCTTGTTGCGCGCCCGCCTCCCTGTGGATTGTTCAAAATTGCCTTCCCAAAAACAAGGATTGTGCTTCCCCATCTTGCCAACATGTCCCCCTTCAGTTTTGGACAATTCAGGTTCTGTTAGCCTTCCGTCTCTTCCATGTCACAAAGCTCTTCCATTTCCATGATGAACAGGACAAAATGGAGTTCCCTGTTGGAATCCCATGAGCCTTTGGAGTCTGCAATCACTTCATACCATGAGATGAATTGTGACACATCTGCCGTGTTGAATCAAATGTGACCACATCCACGGTGTTGAATCAAATGTGAGGGTAATCTTTTGGGTGAATGAGGAGATGGTGGGAGGAGGAAGAAGAAGGAGAAGCTGCTTCTGCTAGAATCTTGAGTGCCTTCAAGAGACTTGAGATGATAGAAGATTTCCCGGCCAGACCCCCAGATGTGGAAACTAAGAGGGTGGAAATCCCCTAGTTATCCTCAAGTTCCAGAATCAATGGTCCTAGCATCTGTAAGGATAAGGATTCTCCAGTAAAGAGAGAGAGATAGATAGATAGATAGAGAGATGAATTTCCTTTCCTTTCCGTATCCATCCATCCATCCATCCATCGATCCATCAATCCATCAATCCCTTTCCATATCCCAAGATCCAATGATATATATGATATGATAAGATTATCCCCCTACAACCCCAAATTGAGAGTGAGGTATTTAATTCCTCCCTCTCAAACCTAAACTAATTACAAGAACAAACAGAAAGCCTAGAAAAGAAGAAAGAAAACCCTAGAAACCAGAACCCTAGCCTAACCCTAACCCTTTCCCATACTGCAAACACCCTCAAGCCCACCTAGCGTTACACACACCCGGTTTGTCCTTCTCATGACGCAACCCTCTTCTGCACCCTACTCAGAGCCCCCACCTTGTCTGTATTTGCGTGGCGCGTCGCATGATTTCCTGCCCTGCAGTTTTTCCCGGGCTTGAACACACCCAGCCCACTCCTCTAGCCGCAATTGCCCCACTCTATCCTCCCAAACCAGCCAACTGCGGTACGGTTCCTGATCCAAGGACAAAACACCATACTGGCTCTAATGTTGAGTTCATGGCAAGTAAGGCGCTAGCTGGAAATTTTCAATCCAGTGTGGAGGAAGGCAACAGGTTTATTGGCATCAAAGAATACTTGGCTTCTTTTTCCCAGTGGTTGATTGGGAGGTTGGAATGGGCAAGGAGGCACCACATCTTTGTGAGGATGGTTTGATTAAACCGTCCAGCAAGACCATTTGTTTGGGGGGAGTTTGCTGGGGCTTTCTTGAGTACTATTCCTTGTGTAGAGAGAAAGTTTCCAAGTTTGAGTGAGCCAAATTACCCTCCTTGGTCACAGTGCAGGAAGGCGGGAACAATGCCAAGCTGATTCTTGATCTCATGGATGTAACCTATGATTATGTCTTCTGCATCCAACTTCCACTTGAGGATGTAGACTTGATTGAACCGCAAGTAATCATCAATGATGACCAGTATGTACACCTCCAATTGCTTAAAGGGGGGCTGATATGATTTAAATCCAGGTTTAATTGCGTAAAAGGCTTTTCTGAAGCAGGAAGTGGGAGGAAGTGTGGTTGACTTTGTATCTTGCACTTGCGCAGATGTTGCACAAAGTCAAGGAGGGAAAGGTTTGGGGGATGGGGAGGTTTTTCATGCTGAGGAACTTTGTTAAGTATACATTGGAGGGGTGTCCAAGCGTAATGTGCCAGTAAAAATTTGCGCTGGTCACCCGTACCAAGTTGAGATCAGACCCAATGCTGTGATGAGAGATGTAAAGATTGCCAATTAGTGGGAATTTGTAGACAATATGCTTGGCCAGTTTCAGCGGTACCATCCAACACTTGTGGACAACCCTCAGGCCATTATCCTTGAGTTGAGTGGCCAATATGAGGTTTCTGGGCCTTTTTGGTGCATAAATGACAGGGTAGATCACTGTGCTGCCAATTTTGAGCTTACCAACATGTGTCACCTGGATGTTCTCTCAGTGGGTGATGAGTTTTTTTGAGATGGGCATTGGCTCCTGAAGTAGCAACAAATTGCACAAGGTGGACCATGAGGCACCAGAGTCATACACTAGCTTGTATCTCTTTTTGGGAACCTCTTAAATGTTGAAAAGGGCATCATCAAACAGCAGGGAGCCTCATTATTTAGGGTCAGGGGATTCCCCGCCTAGAGCCACCATTTCAGCATTGTTTCTTGGAGCTTCATCTTGTGACTATCCAGAGTGTTCCTTGGCAACATTGATAGAGTGTATTGTGCATAGTTTCTTGATCTCTTGGTCTAGGCATTCAATCTGCAGGGCTAGCAATGAGTGCTTGGGACAAGGTTTAGGATTGGCATAGGAATGTGGGTTGTTTCTGGTGGGGGAAACTGAACAGGGCCTGAATGAGAATGTGAGTGTAGCTTTATTTGGTGTTTTTCACAGGGTGATTACGGTAAGTTTTGAGGGGTTGTGACTGGGAATAATATCTTGCAAAGAAGAAGTTGTTAGATTCTCATCTTGAGTCTTCCAAAATTACTCTAGCTGAGACCTCTTCCAAGGTAAATGGTTGAATATTCTATTGGGTTGATGTCATGCTTGTGATGAGCTCATCTAATATAAGGCTTTTGATAAAAAATATTGCCCCCATTGCAGAAGATACACTTAGGATTTTTTTCTTGCTTGGTTGGTTGTTGATCAATTTGGCCAGATTGATGTATGCATCTTTGAAAACCAAGGCATGCTCTTGTAGGCTCCTTCCCAGTTTGTAGGTGAGGTTGACTAGTTTAGTGAGGGTGTCTCCTATGAAAATCAGAGAGTTGTTCCTGCATTTGGCAGCCAGAAGTTGGTATGCTTTTTGGAAGTTTGATTTGCTGGACTTGACGCATGAAAGTAAGTTGTGTTCTGCCAAGTTCTGTAATAGGCTTAGGGCAAGGGCATTCTTGAGTCAATAGGATTTTGTTGATTTGTTTTCCTTTATCCACTTGTATAGAATCTCCTTGTTTCCTTTGCTGATAAAGATATCCTTAAATGTGCTCTTCCAATCATGCCAGTTATGCCAGTTGAGTTTTACTATCTTTGATTTGGTAGATTATTCCTTGTCAGAGTCATCAGTTGGGGGAATGTAAATGGGTTGTCCAGTGCTTTTGGCCATTATGGTACCTTTCAAATCAAGATTGTGCTATCTACTCAAGATTTATTTTGATTGAGAGTTGAATCTTGCTACCATGTGAAGTATTGTTGAGACTTGTTTTTTAAATCTTGTGGTTAACTCCTTTAGTAGTATATAATGATGGAAGTATATCAATAAATTATTTTAAGTAAGGGACTGAACAATGATATGAGATGAAAGCAGAAAGTATAAAGGTGAGAATGTTAGTTTACCTGATCTGGGTGCACTGCCAGCTAGGATAGACGTATTGGGGGGAAGAGAGGGAAAGTTGGAGGGATAACAAGAACTCTGGATCCTGTTGGTAGGCTCAGTATGTGGGCCAAGGAGAGTAGGGATGTTGGTCTATTACATAACTGCGCAGAAGCTTGCAGAGCGCCTTGAGAGTAGGGACCAATGGGGCTTTGGTAGGTGCCTGGGAACTCCAAGACTGTGGGATCTTCACTTAACATTCTAATGCCTCTGGAAGAAAATCCCTCATGAAAATTGAATTATCTCACTAATCACATCAAGGAAGAAGTTTATAGAATGATTTCCATCCCCTGAATTCACAACCTCCTCCTGAGCTTTGAAATTGCCTAGAGGATGGTGATTCCCATCCCTTGAAAGTTGAATGTGGAATCCTTCCTAAAACAGTGAAAAAAGAATTTTTATCAATTTTTTTCACTGATGGAGGAAGGAAGATTATCTTTAATGATGATTCTTGGTTCAATTGTCAGATTCATCCAACTTGTGGATATTTTCTTCCTTGTAGGTTTTTTTTTCATTAGCTTAATCTTTCATTGATTTTTTAATTCATTTGAATTTTTCATTATTTATCATGAATTTCCTGACCTTTTCTTTGTTTCTTTCTTTATTATTTTTTTTTTTCAAAATCCTAGGTCAGGATGCATCCATGGAAACCAATTCCAGGGGTAGCATGATCCACCTTACTGGAGCCTATACCAATCTGTTATTATTGACTTTGATCTTCTCAAAAATGATGTTAAGAAGAAAGTTTGAAAATTTTCTTCAGATAGTAAAAATTTCAATCTCAAAATCCATATAAAACCCCAACCCAAATCACTTATCATCATTGAAATTAAAACCATCCATTGAAGAATTTTTTTTAATTGTTCTATAAAAATCAACAAGGAATCAAACAAATTAACAAAAATAAAATAACTCCCAAAATAATCCCCAATGCTTAAAAAAATTAAATTTGTTTTTAGAAAAAAAAACATCCCTGTAAATCACAAGGATATAAAAATTTTCAAGTATATTTCCACAGGAACCAGTGGTACTATTGGATAAAGGATCTCACAAGCGGTTTCTCAAAAAAAAAATATATAAACTTTCAAAATTATTAAAAATTATTTTGAGATATGAAACCAATAAATTGGGTCATTATCAAATATCCTATCAGTTTCTAAACTTGGATTGATTTTTTCTGTTTTTTTTTTTTTCCTGCTCTTTTGTTTATAAATTTTTCTCCTTGCTGATTAGAGTGTATCAGAGTAAGCAAACTTTCCATTAGAAGCCCACCATTTTTTTTACCAAACCTGCCATTTGTAATGGTGGGTTTCTGGAATACATATACCCCCAAACTGGTGTATTTCAAAATCACAGTTTTCATTAAAATGGCAGATTTCAAACATCAAAGCCACCATTGATGCACCATCCATCCAATGAAAAAAAAAACCATCCACACCTCCACCTTGGCAAATCCATAACAATCCTATCTCCATTGCTTCACATAAATCCCATCATCATCTCAGCACCATTTTTCTCAAAATGTCAAATCAAACTTCCCAGCAGCAAGTTGCAAACAAAAAAAAAGCTGACTGAAAGTTTAACCACTGGTCCACTCCTTCCTCCTCCTCACCAAACATCCTCATCCACCACCTCCCCTCCTCCTTTGGTCAGCAACCCTGGTAAGCCCCCCCTCCTCCTCTTCCTGCCGCTCATTGGTTGCTGATCCTTTGATCATTCAACCTCTAGGTCCCCCCCTCCCCCTTGCTCAATCTACCAGGTAAGATCCCCCCTCCTCTTGCTCACCCTTCCCCTCCCTCACTCCCAATCAATTGCAATTCAATTGCTCAAGTGATTGCAAATCAATTGAGCAATTGATTGAAAATCAATTGAGCAATTGATTGAAAATCAATTGAGCAATTGATTGAAAATCAATTGAGCAATTGATTGAAAATCAATTGAGCAATTGATTGAAAATCAATTGAGCAATTGATTGAAAATCAATTGAGCAATTGATTGAAAATCAATTGAGAAATTGATTGAAAATCAATTGAGCAATTGATTGAAAATCAATTGAGAAATTGATTGAAAATCAATTGAGCAATTGATTGAAAATCAATTGAGCAATTGATTGAAAATCAATTGAGCAATTGATTGAAAATCAATTGAGCAATTGATTGAAAATCAATTGAGAAATTGATTGAAAATCAATTGAGAAATTGATTGAAAATCAATTGAGCAATTTATTGAAAATCAATTGAGCAATTTATTGAAAATCAATTGAGAAATTGATTGAAAATCAATTGAGAAATTGATTGAAAATCAATTGAGAAATTGATTGAAAATCAATTGAGCAATTGATTGAAAATCAATTGAGAAATTGATTGAAAATCAATTGAGCAATTGATTGAAAATCAATTGAGAAATTGATTGAAAATCAATTGAGCAATTGATTGAAAATCAATTGAGAAATTGATTGAAAATCAATTGAGCAATTGATTGAAAATCAATTGAGAAATTGATTAAAAATCAATTGAGCAATTGATTGCAAATCAATTGAGAAATTGATTAAAAATTAATTGAGCAATTGATTGCAAATCAATTGAGAAATTGATTAAAAATTAATTGAGCAATTGATTACAAATCAATTGAGAAATTGATTAAAAATTAATTGAGCAATTGATTGCAAATCAATTGAGAAATTGATTAAAAATTAATTGAGCAATTGATTACAAATCAATTGAGAAATTGATTAAAAATTAATTGAGCAATTGATTGAAAATCAATTGAGAAATTGATTAAAAATCAATTGAGCAATTGATTGCAAATCAATTGAGAAATTGATTAAAAATCAATTGAGCAATTGATTGCAAATCAATTGAGAAATTGATTAAAAATCAATTGAGCAATTGATTGCAAATCAATTGAGAAATTGATTAAAAAATAAATTGAGCAATTGATTGCAAATCAATTGAGAAATTGATTTAAAATCAATTGAGCAATTGATTGCAAATCGATTGAGAAATTGATTAAAAATCAATTGAGCAATTGATTGCAAATCAATTGAGCAATTGATTGCAAATCAATTGAGAAATTGATTAAAAATCAATTGAGCAATTGATTGCAAATCAATTGAGAAATTGATTGCAAATCAATTGAGAAATTTATTGAAAATAAATTGAGAAATTGATTGCAAATCAATTGAGAAATTGATTGAAAATAAATTGAGAAATTGATTGCAAATCAATTGAGAAATTGATTGAAAATCAATTGAGAAATTGATTGCAGATCAATTGAGCAATTGATTGAAAATCAATTGAGCAATTGATTGAAAATCAATTGAGCAATTGATTGAAAATCAATTGAGCAATTGATTGAAAATCAATTGAGCAATTGATTGAAAATCAATTGAGCAATTGATTGAAAATCAATTGAGCAATTGATTGCAAATCAATTGAGAAATTGATCCGATGAGGTTGGAGGTTGAAACTCAGGGTGATGACGTGGAGATGTGTGTTTGAGGCAGTGAAAGCCTTTAGATAATTTATTTGAAAAAACCAATTTATTTTCAGGTAACTCTGAACCATCTGATGTGAAATAAGTGGTTTTTTTTATTTTTCATGGCATTTTTTAAATGGTGGATTTGGGTTGAAAGTCACCATTAAAAAATGGAGGGTTTGATTAACTCTAATATGTTAAAATACTTATGCACTTACGCATGTGCTACGTATCAGTGTAATCCAAATGGGATGTACATGTGGGCCTCTAGGGCCCATTGGAGACTCACACGGACCATACGGGCCTGTGTGGATGTCACAGATTTTGGGAAAATGGCCTCAAAAAGCGTGAAACAGGCATATTGGTACAGGGGCCCTATCAGGCCTGGTGAGGTATATGGGCAAATACAGTCAGATGGGCTTGTATGGGCATTATTGGGCCCATGGTTTATTTTGGACATACTTGGCCAGACGGGCTGACCCTCCAAAGTATGTTTTACTTAGTTTTCTGGCTTGGGGCGGCCCCCTGTTTTAGAGCCTGTTTGGGGCTGCCGCCCGTGTTTCAGCCGGTTTGGGGCTGCTGCCAGTGTTGGGGCCCGCTTGGGGCCACTGTTTTTGCCTTTGACCTGTCTATGGGGCCCGACGGCCCGCGCGGGGCCATTGTAGGGGGAAGGGGGACTCAAAATGGAGCCCCCCCACCCCAGTTGCGGCTGTTGAGCCCGTTGCCTCCGCAGTGGGGCTGGAGGCCCCCGCTCCTCCCCCGCCCCTCGCTTGCCATTGCAAGGAGGAGGGGGAAGGCTGGCTGGATTAAACCAGCCAGCAACTGGTTGCAAGGAGCAACCGGTTAATTTGGGGGGGGAATTGATCACCCCCCCACCAAAAGTGACAGCTAGGCTGTTTGCATTGAGGAAACCGGCGGTGGGGGGGAATTGACCACCCCCCCACCATTGAAGGGGTGCTCTCCTGCCCCCTTTACCAAGGGGAAGGACCAATGGGCTGGAGGGGACCTGACCACCCCCCAGACCATCTACCATAGCAACTCCCTGGGGGTATTGACCCCCAGGGCCCCTGGTAGGGGGATTTGACCGCCCCCTCCAGGGATATGTGAGAAAGAGGGGGGGGACAGCATGTCCTCTGGTCACCCCCCCCCCAAGTGTGTCTGAGACCAGACCCAGGTGTGTCCTGGGTCCCTCCTGGCCATTTGTATGGCCAGGGGCTGGTTGCATGAGGCAACCAGCCAGCATTTGAGGTAACAGGCCGGTTGTAAAGACAACCAGCCAGGGTTTTGAACAGTTAAGGGGCTGGTTCAGCCCCATTGAGGTGGAAACACCAGAAATAACCGGAATAGGCTGGTTGTAAGGGTACAGGGACTGATGCCTTGTGGGCTGATGTAACCCAAACCAAGTAAAAAGGCATGTAGAGCCTGTAGAGCTCTTTTGGGGCGGAAAATTTGCCTCTTGGCTTGTTGTATCATGGGCTCACAGGAGGCCAATCTTTTGTACTTAAGAAGCTCCGCTCCCTGCTTTTTTCCATAATCCATTCATCATCCAATTGAATTCATCACTGATATCATCCAACATATTTCCCCATTATGAGAGCCCATCAGCAATTAATTACACAAGGTTTACAGCATTTCTTTTGCTTTAAATACTGCTCATTTGCCTAAGCTAATTGCTAGCCATAATTATAACACATTATCAGTACAAACATCATCATTACTTCCAAGCAATCTAGACCCTTGTACCTTACTCTGGACAACCTCAAAGACCTCAGGTTTTCCAAGAAGATGTCCTATATCCCTGATGTTAGCTCCACCAAGATAGTTCTGAATAGTCAGAATTATAATTCTTGGGCTGTCCTTATGGATAGTGAGATGGATAACATCTGTTGTGGGGAGATAATGGATGCAGATGACACTTTGATCAGTTCAGAAGTGGAGAAAAAGTCTTATCATCTCATCCTTAGGCGTCTTGATGAGAATAATGTGACATGGGATGCCAATACTCTTAGGGAAGATGAGAGAAGGAGTGGCAGCTTCCTTTGAAGGTTTCTTAAGTCCAAGTATGCTGGTGATTCTGTTCACCAGAAGGGTATAGCTTTCAATAAACTTTTCAAGTTACAATATTCAAATTGTAAACAGTTTGTTGCAGAGGCTAGGTCTAGCATAGCCAAGTTTAAGTCATCAGGACTTAACATGTATCCTGAGTTTTTGTGACTCTTAATCCTTCAGAAGCTACCAAAAGAGTTTGATTCTTTAGTCAGAATTATTTCTCATTTGGATCCTCTTCCTGGAGAGGAGGATGTGCTGAAAAGGATTTAAAAGGATGATCATCAGTTCAAGATGAAGGGGGGTTCTGGAACAGCCCTTATTGGAAAGACTGGAAAATCTTGCAAGAAGTCAAAAAAGGATTTGTCCAGGTCTTATGCTATAATTGTCAGAATAAGGGGGATTATGCTAAGGATTGCAAGGAGGCCAAGAAGAGGAAGAATTCCAAAGAGAATGACAAGGAGGTAAATCTCACTACTGAAAACGTTGCAATGGTGGCGTTTGATGGTCCAATGGAAGTGGTTCTTGGGGAAGAAGGTCCCAACAAGAAGGCCAAAATTGATGAGGATCAAGAAATGGACTTGATTTATTACAAAGCAAGTAATCTAAACCTCAAAGATGAGAACTTATCAGTGACTGATAAAGATTCTTGCCTATTGAGGGGATTGAAGGAGGACATTCTTGCTTTGATTGATTCTGGTTGTACAGATCACATCTTCTTTGAACCAAATTTATTTTCAAATCTTAGTGATAATGATGGAGTAATGAATTTTGGTCACAAAGGCATAACAATTCAGATTAAAGGAATTGGAAAGTTTTTTCTTGCAAATCACTTGGGTTTCAAAATTTCTCTTGAGAAAGTTTTCTATGTACCAGAGTTGCCTTATAACCTTGTTTCCCTTGGAGGTTTGTGGAAAAAAGGTTTCCAGATATGTTATTGTAAAGAAGATAAGTTTGTTATTGATATGAATTGGAGAACTGTTTTTAGTGGACCGGTTTGGAACAAGCTTTTGTGTGAAAGCTTGTTCAAAATCTCAGCTTTGAGCACTGTTTCTCACAATAGAAGTGGCCATAAGGTAAAGGACAGAAACTGTGAGAGTTTTACCTTGGGGGCTAAGACTAGAAATGTGTTCTCAAAGAGTAGAGCTTGCACTGATGTTCCTAGAGAGGAATTTTCCATTGATTTGGCAGGGCCATTCACACCTGATTCCATTGGTGGGGCAAGATACTTCATCAATTGAGTTGATACTGCAGCTAATTATGTTTGGGTTAAACCAATTCAATCTAAGGATCAGGCCACAGAGGAGGTTTCTGTAATATTCAAAGTCTGAAAACAGAGGGGTCTAATGAAGGAGATCAAGAGGGTTATCACCAATTGAGGTGGTGAATTTGTGAGTAAAGAGTTTGAGAGGTTATTGAAAGATTATGGTATCATTCATATAGTCACTACTGCAAGTACTCCACAAAATAATGGAATAGTTAAGAGAATGAATAGGACTTTACTGGACAAGGTTAGAACTATTATTTCTCAATATGTTCTACCAAAGTTCTCATGGGCTGAGTTGATGTGTACAGTCTGTCTGTTGCACAACATTGTAAGTGTTAATGGGAAGAGTCCTCATTATCAGTTTTGAAAGTTTTACCCCAAAACATCACACCTAAGAGCAATTGGTTGCTTGGTGTATTATAGTGTCCATCATAATGAGATTGTTGGGAAATTAGACCCGAAAGCCAGAACAGGGGCACTTGTAGGCTATGATTTAATACGTAAATCATATACAATCTAATTTCCAGGGAGAAGAAAGGTTATCTGCAGTAGGGATGTCAAATTTGACAAAAGTACCTTTCCACTCAAAAGGAGTGAAGATGTTGTTGTGAATAAGTCACAGCAAGAAATAGAATTAGCACCTATTTCACCAGCAAAGGCTGCGGAACATGTGGTTCCAGAAGATGAAGAGGTGGAAGACGTGCCACCAGAGGGTTCAGTCCCCACTTCAGGGGAGTCCGTTAATTTGGAAACTGATGAGCCTCCACCTCCAGTTAAAAGGAGTGGTAGGGTTAGAGTAATAGTTGATAGGTACAGTGAATGGAAGTCCCATTATGCTACTGCAGGATATGAGGAAGATACATTTCAGGAACAGTGTATGCTCAATGAAGTCCTGAAGTTGAGTTCAGAAATGGGTAACAGGGTTAACCCAAATAGCTTTGGCCAAGCTATGAATTCCAATGAGATAGCCAACTGGAAGAGTGCTATTTTTCAGGAATTTGATTCTCTAGGAAATAATAGTGTCTTTGAAGTGGTTAAGCCAGATTCTGTTCCAAAAGGAAAGACCATTGTGGGTCTAGATTGGTGTTAAAAAATAAGTTTGACACAAATGGAGTTTTAAAAAGATTCAAAGCTAGATGCGTTGCACAGGGCTTCAAGCAGAGAGAGGGTATTGATGACCAAGAAAATTTCTCAAAAACTGGAAGGATTTAAACCTTCAGGTACATCATTGCTCTGGCAGTGGAGTTGGGTGAACAAATCAGACAAGCTGATTTTGTAACAGCATACTTGAATGCAAAACTTGGAGAGGAGTAGACTGTTTATATGTCAATCCCTGATGGCTTTTGTGAATGGTTAGTAGAGATTAAACCAGAAACAATGAAGAAATTCTGTGTTAGAAGTTCCCTTTCAGCAGATAAAGGGGAATATTTCCTCAAGCTGTGTAGATCCCTTTATGGATTGAAGCAAGCAGCTAGGTTGTGGTATAATACCATGAGTGAGAAACTGATACAGATTTGTTTCAAGAGATCTGAGGAAAACCCTTGTCTTTTTGTAAGAAAGGATGCAATTTTTTTTGTATAGGTCAATGACATTATCATTATTGGAAATGGTAAAGAGAGAGTCATGGAGACACTCAAAAAGGAATTCAAGATAAAAGATCTTGGGCTGGCCCAACAGGTGCTAGGAATGAAATTCAGTAAGAGCAAGAATGGTATTAAGTTAGACCAGAGTCATTACGTGGCAGCTCTTCTTAAGCAATATGGCTTAGAGGATGCAGAGGAGTTTGGTACTCCCATGCAGTCAAAAATTTGTTTACAGAAGTCTAAAGATGAGGAGTTTCTGGAGTTTTTTCAATCTTGGAACAATGTGGTTCCCCATCCTGGACACCCTGGCCGCCTTAAGACCTCAATCCATAAACTGTTGCGCAAACGTACCTCACGGCTGAACAACTTATCCTCAGGCTCATCCAAACCATTCTTTACCCGCGCGCGCGCGCCGCGCCGCGCGCGCTGCGCTTCCATTATCCGCGTCGCGCGCCGCGCCGCGCCGCGCCGCGCTCCTTTCATCCGCGCGCGTCGCGCGTCCTTTATCCGTGTTGCTTGTCATCTCCGCCGTTGTCATAAGCACGTCCTCATCTTTGTCGTTGCGTGTCTTCATCTTTGTCGTTGCGCCTCCCAATCTCCTCATTGCTAACTTCGCGCGGCGCTCATCCATGATTTACTGAATCCATCCCAACCGCACCCGCAAGCATTTGGCAAATCCTTGGATCCGTCAAACCTCCCATTGCACTTGATCTATCAGTCGTGGATCTCAAGGCCGTCAGGATTTACTCAACTTTCTCAAACCAATCTCCTATCCGCCCATCCGCTGTGGAAACTTTAGAGGTTATTCCTCACGAAGTTGTCCCTAGTTACGGGATTGATGGTTCTAGCGTCTGTAAGACCGAGAATGCTTCCTTTCCTTTCCTCCGAGAGAGAGAGAGTGAGAGAGAGAGAGAGAGAGAGATAGAGATAGATAGAGATAGATAGATCTCTGGATCCCCCCCTACAACCTGGAGTCGAGGGGAAGGGTATTTGAGCCCTCCCCCTCAACCCTAACCTAAGCACAAGCACAAAGACAGACTGGCAACCATGAAGAAGGAACCCTAGACCCAGTACCCTGACCCATCCCCCCAACCCATACCCATACCCTATCCCCGCCAGCTCGCCTGCCATTACGCGCATCCGGTTTGTCTTTTCGTGGTGCGGCCCTCCGCCGCGCGATACCCAAAGCTCGCCGCGCTTGCGCGCATCCACCCAACGCGCCGTCGTGGATTTCCCGTCCTGTGGCCAGCCCGCGCTTGCGCGCGGCTACCCACGCATATAGCCCCGCTGTTTCCCCGCTTTTTCCTCCCCCAACTAGCCGTTCCGAGAACCTGGTTGGCCCAGCTCCATCTGTGAGTCGGACATCCAAGCGGGTCGCGGCCCGCCTCCCTTAGTCAGGCCCGGCCCGCAGTCGCATGCTCGATCCCGCCGCGCCCACTGCTGAGCCCGCAATGGCTACTGCTGAACCTGCAGTGGCTACTGCTGAGGACCGGCGCACCCCCACTGCTGAGCCTAACCTACCAGATGCTGAGCGCGCAGGCCGCAACGCAGTCCCCGACCCGAGGCTATATAATGACACCACACCGCGCTCTCATGGACTTCATCCAACACCTTTCCTGGGACTCTCCCACCCGCTTCCGCCTTTGGACAAGGGGTGGGTGACTCTGGTATTGTTACGCGCGCCCATCCACAGACCGACGCAAGTGACCACATGGTTGCCTTCCCTTTTCCGCTCTATTTGTAGAATCCGTTGTATATAGTCTAACAGGGCCTCCTGCCCATATAAGGAGGTGCTCTCCCCTGCCTTTTGGCCCATCATCCCATCATCAGATCATCAGAGAATCCCAGCATTCTATGAGACCATCATCATAAGCAATTTATCCGTGGGCATCCTTCCCCACTTATCTGAGCAAATTATCCGGGTATATCTATGATTGCCCCTTGATCCTTTGAGCCTCCATACTCAAACTCAGTCCTTTGTGACCTTTATCCTTATCACCAACCAATAGCCTTGCTGGTTGAAGAAGAATTCCTGTCTGCCTGAATTCTCGAGTGTGTTATACCACTCTGATCCCTTTTTCCGACCATACTGGTCTTGATCTCTCCTTGATCATCTTTCTGGAGCCAATCACGTTTGATTGAAGAGGTTTTATTAAGCTTAAAACCTGGAGTGTTATACCTCCCTTCTTCTTTGAGGTTGAATTTTGCCACGCTATTCTTGAGTTCCTTGAGAAGTGTTGGGATATTCTTGCTCAAAATCGTTATTGATTTGCTTCTAGAGCTTCATAAACAAATTGCTTTTGTTTTGTTCAGCCTCCCACAATTATCTGGTACCCTTCCAGCGCTTGATTGCAGAGAGTTGGGCAGGTTCATTGAGAACCTGGAGGTTGGTTGGGATTGAGTTGATCTTTCCTAATCAGCTGCTGACGGAAAGAGTTATTAGCTTGTGGGCGTTGTTACTTACAACTGCCTTGTTCTATTGAACTCTGAACAAACCTTGACTTATTTGTTCAAGTCTTTCCCTGCACCATCTTGCCTCAGATAGTGTTGTTTCCATAGCTACCAACAACTCTTATCCTCTTCTCTTAGTTTGATTTCTCATCCATAAGGTTCTGGACCTTGATTCCGGTTACATTTAAATATTATTGTAACTCCTAGGAGGGCAGCCTAAACAGCACCTTTCCCCTCCACAGAACTGCCACGGCTTAGCACCCTTTGGAGTCTTACAACGACTACAGATCAGCTAATGGATTGCTTAATTATTCGGGGCAGTGTACAAGGCCCAATATCCCTTTTGAAATTGGTGTCTTTTTGCAACACTTAGAGAATCCAAGAATGAGAAATTGGTAAGTGTTTAAGAGAGTTATGAGTTATCTTAAAGGAACGCACACTCTGGGACTGCTGTTTACAAAGTCAGCAAACTTTAATTTGGTGGGTTATTCCAATGCAAGTTGGGCAGATGGTAACACTAGGGAACAAACAAGTGGCTTTGTATTCTTCTTAGGTAAGAATCTGGTGTCATGGATGTCCAAGAAGGTATTGGCAATAAGTCTTTCATCAACAGAGGCTGAGTATATAGCTTACTTAGCAGCTTCATAGGAAGCAAAATGGTTGAGGAAATTCTTAGAGGATACACATAAGCCACAGGGGTTTGCGTTTTTGTATTCTGATAACCAGAGTTCCATTGCGTTGGCGCAAAACCAAGTGTTCCATTCAAGAACAAAACATGTTGATGTTCATTATAACTATATTTGCAATGAATTCAACTGCAAGGACATTGTGTTGAGGTACATGCCCACTGGAGTGATGATTGAAGATATCTTGACTAAGGCTTTAGATAGGAACAAGCATCAAGGCTTTGTGACTAACATGCGGATGTCACCCCTTTTGGAGTAAGGGGGTGTGTTAAAATACGTTTGCACTTACGTGTGTGCTACGTATAAGTGTAATCCAAATGGGATGTACATGTGGGCCTCTGCGGCCCATTGGACACTCACGCAGATCATAAGGGCCTGTGTGGATGTCACGGATTTGGGGAAACTGGCCTCAAAACCTGTGAAACAGGCCTATTGGTACACGGGCCTGGTGAGGTATTTGGGCAAATAAAGTCAGATGAAATTGTATGGGCATAATTGGGCCAAAGTTTATTCTGGACATACTTGGCCAGACGGGCTGGCCCCCCAAAGTATGTTTTACTTAGTTTTTGGGCTTGGGGCGGCCCATTGGGGCCGCCTTCTGTGTTGCAGCCCGTTTGGGGCTGCCGCCCGTGTGCCAGCCTGTTTTGGGCTGCGGCCCTTGTTGGGGCCCCGCTTGGGGCCGCTGTTTTTTCCTTTGGCCCATCTATGGGGCCCAACGGCCCGTGAGGGGCCATTGTAGAGGGCAGTGGGACTCAAAAGGGGGCCCCCCACCCCGATTGCGGCTTTTGAGCCTGTTGCCTCCGCAGTGGGGCTGGAGGCCCCCGCTCCTCCCCCGCCCCTCGCTTTCAATTGCAAGGAGGAGGGGGAAGGCTGGCTGGATCAAACCAGCCAGCGACCGGTTGCAAGGAGCGACTGGTCATGGTGGGGGGGACTTGATCACCCCTCCACCAAAATTGATAGCTAGGCCGGTGTAGAGACTCCAAGGGATATTGGGATTATTTAGCAAATAGCTTGCTGGCAGTCACTAGAAGGGGAATTTAGTTTACTACTCCTCTTGAATAGATAGAGGTAAGCTAAGGTGGTTTTGAATTTCCTGCCCTTCTGAAATATAATAAGTCTGCATAATAATTTTTTTAATTAGTGGCTGGTTCTTTGAGACTTAAAATAGGTCTCTTATCAGACCTGGATTAATTAATAATAGAGATTTTGAGGAATTGAAAGACTATTCCTGGTTGGATTGGATCAATGGAAAGCTTCCAACAATCAATAATCAAGAATTTTCGACTTTTTCTGACTATTTTTCCAATTCCAATTGAAGGATTTAGGGGTTGACTAAAAGGTGTTTAACCAGCAGGAGGACCCAAAGATGGGCTGGCCCACAGGGAGCTGGGCGGAAAAAAAGCTTGGTTGTTTCTTCTGTTGTTCTCTTCCTCTTTTATGAATTTACTAATCAAAAATAAGGGGTTTTCCCTCTTAAAAATAGGTGCTGAAGAACAGGCCTTTTCTCAAGAACCCTTCTTCAAAAACATCAGGATTTGGGTCAAATGGTCAATGATAATTTCTTTTTTGATCCTTTATTTCCTTTTTAATTGATTCTGGTTCACTTATAACTGGGTACTAGGTAAGTAACTGGTCAGGCAGATGCCATAATTCTGGGGCTGATGCCATGCTCTGGGGCTGATGCCATGCTAGAAAACTTGGATAGGGCAAAAGAGGCCCCTGAAATACAAAAATACTTCCTAAGGGGATGCTCAGGGCTCCCCTGAGTGCGATTCTGAGCCTTTCTCTACACTGTTGAAGCACAGGAGGGTACAGTTACATGAGACAGATCATTCTGGTGATAAAATGTGTAAATCAGGCTGAGAGATAACTGTATTTTTTAGTTCAATCTTTGAGAGTCAGGCTAAGATATGAGATAAGAGATAAAAAAGGTGTGATCTGGAAGCTTCTGAGTGCTTATCTTGTATAAAAAATCATGCAGAAGTTGCCTGCAGCTTGAGTTAATTTTTCTGGTTGGGAAAAGAATGAAACATGCTTTGCAGCTGCAAGCCCTCTTTGGTAGCTTGAATGGTGTGACCTGCATGAGTTTGGTGGTGGAAAGTAATGTGCTGGGTGTTTCTGAGGACGCTTCTTATCCATTATCATGTATAAAATGTTGCAGGAACTACATGCATGCTGTTTCAATGTAATTAGTGGTGGAGATATGAGGTATGCTGTTTTACCGCATGTCCCCTTGGGTAACTTGAGAGTGTGGCTTGCAGGTGTTGTATGGTTGATATGGTGGCAGACTGAGTATCAGCGCGCTTGAGAGGACGCTTCAGAGCTCTTATCTGGTGGTGAAAGTTCCAGAAAAGTCATGTGTACTGAGTTGTTATTGCTGCTTGGTGAGAATTGAGATATACTTGGCTGCATGAGCCCCTACTTCTGTTGGTGCATGTGTGTGTGTGTTGTATGGTTGGAATGGTGGCAAACTGAGTATCAGAGTGGTTGAGAGGACGCTTCAGAGGGCTTATCTGGTGGTGAAAGTTCCAGAAAAGTCATGTGTACTGAGTTGTTATTGCTGGTTGGTGAGAATTGAGATATACTTGTCTGCATAGGCCCCTACTTCTGTTGGTGCATGTATGTGTGATGTATGGTTGGAATGGTGGCAAACTGGGCATCAGAGTGCTTGGGAGGAAGCTTCAGAGGGCTTTTCTGGTGGTGAAAGTTCCAGAAAAGTAATGTGTACTGAGTTGTTATTGCTGGTTGGTGAGAATTGAGATATACTTGGCTGCATGAGCCCCTACTTCTGTTGGTGCATGTGTGTGTGTTTTATGGTTGGAATGGTGGCAAACTGAGTATCAGAGTGGTTGAGAGGACGCTTCAGAGGGCTTATCTGGTGGTGAAGGTTCCAGAAAGGTCATGTGTACTGAGTTGTTATTTCTGGTTGGTGAGAATTGAGATATACTTGGCTGCATGAGCCCCTACTTTGGTTGCTACATGTGTGTGTGTTGTATGTTTGGAATGGTGTCAAACTGAGTATCAGAGTGCTTGCAAGGACGCTTCAGAGGGCTTATCTGGTGGTGAAAGTTCAAGAAAAGTAGTTTAACTTGCTTTCATAGTACTGGTTGTAGTGTAACATTGGTACTGATATGGTTTAAGTCCTGCTGGTATGTTGTTTTGTTGTGTGGTTATTTTGAGCGTAATCTTTTGATTATATATTCAATTAAGAATTTCCATTAATCCATGTGACATAATCCAGTCTGTTCCAGGTGTTGGGTTGTTTTTGTGACAGGTCTTGATATGGTTAAAGGGTTTTATCTGGTGATTGATATGGGTTTTCAGGTTGGTTTGAGTTTAGAGCATAGTTTGTGAGGGGTTTGGAATTTATTTAGTATTTTCTTGACTTTAATTTGATATAAGAATAATAATTAATAAGAAAAAATGAGTCTGATTGCTATAGGACAGGTTTGGTTTACCATGATGGTTGCATCAAGGCAACCGGTGCTGGGGGGGAATTGACCACCCCCACACCATTGAAGGGGCCCTCTCCCCCCCCCCCCTTAACCAAGGGGGAGGAGCAATGGGCTAGAGGGGGCCTGACCACCCCCCAGCCCATCTACCATAGCAACTCCCTGGGGGTATTGACCCCCAGGACCCCTGGTAGGGGGATTTGATCGCCCCCTCCAGGGATATGTGAGAAAGAGGGGGGGGACAGCATGTCCGCTGGTCATCCCCCCCCCAAGTGTGTCTGAGACTGGACCCAGGTGTTTCCTGGGTCCCTCCAGGCCATTTGTATGGCCAGGGGCTGGTTGCATGAGGCAACCAGCAAGCATGTGAGGTAACAGGCCGGTTGTAATAGACAACCAGCCAGGGTTTTGAACAGTTAAGGGGCTGGTTCAGCCCCATTGACGTGGAAACACCAGAAATAACCGGAATAGGCTGTTTGTAAGGGTACAGGGACTGGTGCCATGTGTAATGATGTAGCCCAAACCAACTAACAAGGCCTGTAGAGCCTGTAGAGCTCTTTTGGGGCGGAAAATTGGCCTTTTGGCTTGTTTTATCATTGGCTCACAAGAGGCCAATCTTTTGTACTTAAGGACCTCTTCTCCCTGCTGTCTTCCATCATCCATTCATCATCCAGTCAAATTCATCACCAATATCATCCAACGTATTGCCCCATTGTGAGAGCCCATCAGAAATTATTGACACAAGGTGTCCAGCATTTCTTTTTCTGTAAATACTTCTCATTTGCCTAAGATAATTTCTGGCCATTATTATTACATGATACACCCTAATAGGAAAATTCTAATAAAAAAGCAGAAATTATTTGATTAATGAACGACCACATTTAATTAAATTGACGGGAAAAGAAATCAAATTCAGGAAATAAATGAGATAAAACAGGAAAAAAAAGCTGGAGGAAAAACAAAATGGAAACAATTTACAAAAATAAAGGAGATTTTTTTTTAAATGGATAGTATATTCAACAAAATTAGGCAGGTTCTATTTTAAGGTAGATAAATCTTCCATCTCTAGGAAGGAAAGTATTCTATCTCAAGGTAGGTAGATCTTCTAGCTCCAGGAAGGAAAATATTATATCCGTAGCTAATTAAATCTTATATATCTGGGTAGTTATTTTTTTAATCCCTTCCAAAGGTGGAAATTCTCAATAATTTCTCCTTTTTTTTAAGAAAATTCTGTTTGGTTCTAAAAAAATTACCAATTTATTTTTCAGAGAAATCTAATCTTTTATTTTTTACTATGGTTTGAAGAAAGTATGTGGTTTATTATTACTATTTATATTATTTTCTATCCCCTTCTGAATGTCAATCTGTTAGAATTTTTAGGTATTTTTGAGAAACTTTTGCTATCAAGTAGGTTCTTTATTTCAATTTTAAGTATTAATTTTTGTTTTATTTTCAAGGTCTGATGCAAGATATCTACAGCGCAGGAGTGATGGGAATGAAATTTGGTCTGGATGGAAAAATATGAAAAATTAAAATAATTTTCAATTTTTGATTAAATCATAATTAAACCAGAAAATTTAGTTCAACTTGCTAATTTAGGAAAAATTCAAACAAAGAATACCTTCTAAATGCATCAGTTTTGTGGTTTGATGGGGAAAATTTGAATAATAATAATGATAATAATAATATTAATAATAATAATAATAATAATAATAATAATAATAATAATAATAATAATAATAATAATAATAATAATAATAATAATAATAATAATAATAATAATAATAATAATAATAATAATAATAATAATAATAATAATAATAATAATAATAATAATAATAATAATAATAATAATAATAATAATAATAATAATAATAATAATAATAATAATAATAATAATAATAATAATAATAATAATAATAATAATAATAATAATAATAATAATAATAATAATAATAATAATAATAATAATAATAATAATAATAATAATAATAATAATAATAATAATAATAATAATAATAATAATAATAATAATAATAATAATAATAATAATAATAATAATAATAATAATAATAATAATAATAATAATAATAATAATAATAATAATAATAATAATAATAATAATAATAATAATAATAATAATAATAATAATAATAATAATAATAATAATAATAATAATAATAATAATAATAATAATAATAATAATAATAATAATAATAATAATAATAATAATAATAATAATAATAATAATAATAATAATAATAATGATAATGATAATAATAATAATACTTAATTTTCAATGAATTTAGGATTGAGCTAAAAAATAAATGGCAATTTATCATATTAAAAGTAATTCAAACACAAAATAAATACCAAATGCATCAGTTTCTGGCATTGATAATTTCTATGGAATCACCAGTTTCAATCTTGGAAACTATTAAATTGCTTCCCAATCTCAAAAAATAAAAGCTAGCTTCATTGAAAAGCCCAATTTTCAATTAAATTTCACTCAAAATTGTTATAGGGGCATTAAATTCCAGAGTGAAGTTCTGAGGTGGAAAGTTGGGAAGAAATAATGTTTAGGAAATATTTTTGTTATAGATTTTGAGTATCATCTTCAATAGCTTCCTGGCCATGATAAGTCTTCATACTTTGGTTTTCTTTATTTCCAGGAAGATGATTCAGTATAAATTTATCTATTTTTATAATTTTGTCTTCTTTCAAAATAAAATAACATGGTCCATTTGATAACCATTTTGAGGGTAAAAATAGGAACATTGTGTAAATTTTTTCTTGATGAATATATCCAAAGCTTGACATTCACTTTTTCAATGATTGAAAATGTGTTCATCAAGCAGAATTTTCTTTGAAACCTGTATATTACTCACACCATCTCCAAAATTGACTAATAAATTCTAGTAATCATGATTCCCTGAAGAATGGATATTTGAAGTAAGCTTAAAAACTTGGGAATGTATCCAGAAAGCCAAAAAAGACAAAATTTCATCATGCATTGAGGGAAATTTAACTTTTTGAACCAGCGGTAAAATTTACCTAAAGTCTCCATCAAGTACCATAACCTTTCTTCCAAAAGGCAGGCTGGAATTCATGATATATTGAAGGAGCCTTTCAACAAACTCACTGGCATAACTGAAACTCATAGATGCTTCAGCCCAAATTATCAAAGATTTTCTTTAGAGAGATTCAAAATTTTTAAAATTCTTTGATATTCTTGATACAGAGGAATTATTTAACCTCAAGGGAATTCCATATGTGTGATGAGCTGTTCTTCCATTGGTCAGATTCACAGGGGCTTCTCAATTAAAACCAAACTAAATAGTTATTTCTCTAAATTATCTTATAGAAGCTTGCAAAAAGGTATGCATAAATATTTTTACAGACCCACTCAGCCTATAAATGAATAATCAATACGCTTGAGAAGAATTTCATGTAAATTTCATCAGATAAAAAAAAATTTCTGTCTATTATTCAGAAAAGGGATTTTTTGAAATGATGACTGATTTATAAAGCATTTTGGTTTCTTTCTCAAGCCTCTAGTTCCTGTTGCTCCTTTTTTCCTCCAATTATTCATAAAGTCTTGAAATATTTGTAAAAGCTTCTTCAAAACTTTTACCAAAAAATTGAAATATGCTGGGGGTAATAGATCTTAAGATTTCATTTGCAAGAACTCTGTGATCTATACTTCCATAATGAATTAGAGAATCAACCATAAAATTTAGGGGAAAATGTGATGGGTGATGCACATCTCCAGGATAAAAAAGTGATGAACACATTCCAATAAAATTACTTAGCTCTGAATTTCAAATAAATTCCCCATATTCTTCCTTTTATTATCCAACTGATGATCATCCTCATGCAGACCCTTGACAAAATCTGCTTCTCTGAAATTTCGGTGAGAAATTCCATTGATCTTTTTTAGTTCATCAAAATAAGTAGCAGCAACATAATTATTTGACAAAAATATGAGAAAAAAACTTTCATAATCTACAGGTTAAACAGTTTAAATCCTGAAAATCAAGAAACCTCTCTGTGTTGGCCTACATTATTTTCTCTGTGGATTCCAGTTGAAATTTGGTGGAAATTCACAGTATTTGATGGCTCTTTTAGAAGGATCAATAGAGGTCATTTTTAATTATCCTTTCAGAATAGCTTTGATTTAGTTTTTATTGGAAAAAATTTTTGCCGGTCTTCATAAGTTTCAAAACTGGCTCATTTTCTTTCAGGAATTTGAATTTAGGATTGAATAACAGCAGTCAGGATGGCTGGAAATTTGAAGGAAATGATTCTCCAGAATTGTTTAGCAGGAAAATAACATCTTGAATCCCTTAAGTGTTTTATTGCATCCAAGTTATCACTAATATAAACAGTAACCAATTAATTACCCCTATAAACATATTTTTCAACATATTTAATAGCTGAGATACCTGAAAATACTTCTATATAGATGTGAAATTGATAATTTCCAAAGAGGTAGTTATTTTAATGGAAAAACCATGAATTATCAATTGCAGGTTTGCTTTGGTAGTGAAAGCATGATATTTTAAATCCATTTTGGCATCTTTGATAGACAGAATAAGTATTTTCACCAATGATGGTTTAATTGAATGCTTTGGGTATCTATTTCTGGATTTGAAACTATCAATTCAAGTTGATTAACTGTTTAAAATACAGAATAGTCCATGCAACATGTGTATTGTGAATTCTTGAAAAAGATGAGGCTGATTCTCTTCATTATCCATCTCTTAAAAAAATCAGTTCAATCTGTTCAGACTTTCTTGGATTGTTTTCATGATGAAGGATTTCAAGATTTGAGGCTGTGAAGGGCCTCTATTTTCATATTTTTTGAAATCAGTAGGTCCTATTGTGATTACAAATATTTCATCCTTTAAAATTTCATTAAAGATCCTTTTCAATTTTGAGTTGAAAGAATGTGTTACAACACCTGTCCTATCATTTGCTGGTTGAACGGGGGAAAAATTTTTCAGAATCCCTAGCAATGCTGCCTTGAATTTTACTGTTATAAAAAGATTATGCTTTCCCATATTCTGAACCATTGTCATAGAATCTTTTTTTTAAGCCTCCATGTCTCTTGGTCCACCTATCAATGATTGGGGAAAGATAAACCAAAAAACCTAGAATAGGGACATGTTAATTTATGCACAGGTTTTGGAAGAATATAGAAATAAATCTCAAATAAAAAATTGAAGAGAAAAAAAATTACCCATTTCCTGAACCATCTCAAGACCAAGGTTGATAGAAATCACAAAAACATAGAAATGATCAACCATAAGATTATTTGGATCAGGAAAAATATAGTATAGGGTGTTAGAATTATGGCCAGAAATTAGCTTAGGCAAATGAGCAGTATTTAAAGCAAAAGAAATGCTGGAAACTTGGTTTCAATATTGGCTAATGGGGCTCTCACAATGGGGAAATTGCTTGGATGAATTTGATTGGAATGATGAATGAATGGATGGAAAACAGCAGGGAGAAGAGCTCCTGAATTAAAAAATATTGGGCTCTTGTAAACCCATGATACAACAAGCCAAAAGGCAAATTTTCCGCCCCAAAAGAGCTCTACAGGCTCTACTGGCCTTGGTACTTGGTTTGGACTACATCAGCCCACATGGCATCAGTCCCTGTACCCTTACAACCAGCCTATTCCGGTTATTTCTAGTGTTTCCACCTCAATGGGGCTGAACCAGCCCCTTAACTGTTCCATCCACTTGGCTGTTTGTCCTTTAAAACCAGCCATGATGACCTCATGGCCTTGTTTACGGGATGTTTTCTTCATGCAGCAAGCCCCTGACACCTCAAATGGGCCAGGTGGGACCCAGGGCACACCTGGGTCCGGTCTCAGACTCACATGGCGGGGTGTGACCAGCGGACATGCTGTCCCCCCCTTTTTCTCTCAAATTCCTGGCGGGGGCGGTCAAATCCCCTCACCAGGGGCCCTTGGGGTTGATACCCCCAGGGCATTGGCAATCAAGTTGGCCTATGAGGTGATCAGGTCCCCCCAGGCCCATTGCTCCTCCCCCTTGCTAAAGGGGGGGGGGGGGGAGAGCGCCCCTCTCAGTTGCTTCATGAGTTTGATGGTGGAGGGGTGATGAATTCCCCCCCACCTGCCGGTCGCTAAGCTTGTGACCGGTGTGGTGCCCCATCCTGGACACCCGGACCGCCTTAAGACCTCAATTCATAATCTGTTGCAAAACGTACCGCCCGGCTGGACAACTTATCCTCAGGCTCATCCAACTATTGTTTACCTGCGCGCGCGCGCCGCGCCGCGTCGCGCTGCGCTTCCATTTTCCGCGTCGTGCTCCGTGTCGCGCTCCGCGTCGCGCTCCGCTTCGCGCCGCGCCGCGCCGCGCCGCGCTCCTTCCATTCGCGCGCGTCGCGCGTTGCGCAACCTTTATCCGTGTTGCTTCTCATCTCCGCCGTTGTTATAGAACGTCCTCATCTTTGTTGGTTGCGTGTCTTCATCTTCGTCGTTGCGCCTCCCTTCTCCTCTTTGCTACCGTCGCGCGACGCTCATCCATGATCTACTGAATCCATCCCGACCGCTCCGCAAGCATTTGGCAGATCCTTGACCAACGCGAGTGACCACATGGTTGCCTTCCCGTTTCCGCTCTATTTGTAGAATCTGTTGTATATAGTCTAACAGGGCCTCCTGCCCATATAAGGAGGGGCTCTCCCCTGCTTTTTCGAGGATATGCCATCATCCATCATCCTGGTACCTCAGATCTCAGCATCTCAGCATCCTATCATCATAAGCAATTTATCCGTGGGCATCCTTCCCCACTTATCCAAGCAAATTATCCGGGTATATCTATGATTGCCCCTTGATCCTTTGAGCCTCCATACTCAAACTTAGTCCTTTGTGACCTTGATCCTTATCACCAACCAATAGCCTTGCTGGTTGAAGAAGAATTCCTGTCTGCCTGAATTCTTGAGTGTGTTATACCACTCTGATCCCTTTTTCCGACCATACTGGTCTTGATCTCTCCTTGATCATCTTTCTGGAGCCAATCACGTTTGATTGAAGAGGTTTTATTAAGCTTAAAACCTGGAGTGTTATACCTCCCTTCTTCTTTGAAGTTGAATCTTGCCACGCTATTCTTGAGTTCCTTGAGAAGTGTTGGGATATTCTTGCTCAAATTCGTTATTGATTTGCTTCTAGAGCTTCATAAACAAATTGCTTTTGTTTTGTTCAGCCTCCCACAGTTATCTGGTACCCTTCAAGCGCTTGATTGCGGAGAGTTGGGCAGGTTCATTGAGAACCTGGAGGTTGGTTGGGATTGAGTTGATCTTTCCTAATCAGCTGCTGACGACCAGAGTTATTAGCTTGTGGGCGTTGTTACTTACAACTGCCTTGTTCTATTGAACTCTGAACAAACTTTGACTTATTTGTTCAAGTCTTTCCCTGCGCCATCTTGTCTCAGATAGTGTTGTTTCCATTGCTACCGACAATTCTTATCCTCTTCTCTTAGTTTGATTTCTCATCCATAAGGTTCTGGACCTTGATTCCGGTTACATTAAAATATTATTGTAACTCCTAGGAGGGCAGCCTAAACAGCACCTTTCCCCTCCACAGAACTGCCACGGCTTAGCACCGTTTGGAGTCTTACATTTGGTCCCCCGGGCCGGGATCGAACCAGCAACCTTGGGATTTACAGTCCCAACAACTTGAAGAATCAACTCCGAAATCCTATCCAATTTCTCTTTCTTTTTCTGTTTGTTCTTTTTTCCGATCCGTGGAGGCAGCTTGGTTTAGAAGTAAGTCCTCCCAATTTGTGCACCGCTCGGGCAAGATACTTGTCGTTTTTGGCGAAACCCTACTCTTGCCACACTCGTGAGCCACTTTGGAAATCTGCTCTTTGGATCCCCTAGGAACTCTGTTATTCGATATGGCATCTCCCGCTACTCCAACCACCTCTGTTTGACCTAAGATGGTAAAGATTAAACCCCAGAACAAGAACTTAGGCTTCAACGGTACAAATGTCAAGCGATTCTTGGACTCCTACGAAATGGCTGCTGAAGTAGATGGAGCTAGTGAATTTGATATGGCTTATCAGTTGCGATTCTTTATCTCCTCTGATGAAGTTATGGAGGTAATCGAGTCTTTCGAGGGATTTGAATCCCACAACTGGACGCTTCTCAGGGAGGCTATGTTGGCATACTGGGGTAAAATAGATGTGGCTAGGTTTACTCTGCAGGATTTGGATGCTCTGGTTTCTCAGTGGATCTCAAATGGTGGTATTTCTTCAGCCTCTGACTATCAGATCTTTAGGAAGTCTTGGGACCCCATTCAAAACTATCTTATCCGAAACGATCACATTGACACAGTGGACGAAATTCGAGCAAAGTTCTTTCAATCTTTTTCGTCGGCTGTGCAGGAAAGGATTAAAGACAAACTGGTCAAATCTGGATCCATGATTACTACCAGGGATAATCAATTCAAGCTCCCTGTTTTTCTTACCCTTAGGAGTACTGTGGATAAAGTCATGAAAGGTCAAACTGCTCTTACCTTTGAAAAGCCTAGAACCACTGAACCAGTCCATGCTCCATCTTTTAAAGAGTCAAACGATATTATGATTAAAATGGAGGCAGATCGTAGGCCTAAAGCAGACCCCAATTCCTATCGAGAACCTACTACTATAGATGAAATCACCAAGTTACTTAGAGCCTTTGAGAATAAAATAGATCAAAAGATTTCTTCGCTAGCTACTCCTAAAACTCCTTCTTCTGTCCCCAAATCAACTCTGGTCTGTTACTACTGTCATAGGGAAGGCCATGGAACCGGACGATGTCAAGAACTTCAGAAGGACTTAAAGGAAAAGTTGGTAGAGCAGAGGGGAAACAATTACTTCCTCCCTAATGGTGCCCTAATCCCTTTCGACTCGTCTCGTCCTATCCGACATGTGGTGGCCTCTTACCAGCCATCACCTCCTGTGAAAGCATCTCTTGCTTCCTTTGAATTTCGATCATCCTGTGGTACCCTCCAACCTTGGTATCCTCCAGCCATTTCTTCCTCTAGTCTCGCTGGGACTACTTATCAATCCGATCCAGCCAGGAAACGACATGAGGAACCTAAACCTCATAAGGCTCCTTCCTTGCCAACTTCAATCCTTCGAAAACCCGTTAAACGTCGATCAACACTTGAGCCTCCTTCCTCTGATGTAGAAGACATGGAGGTGGAAAAGGAACCACTCATGGAAAGGTTCCCAGATCACCCTGATCCTTCTCCCTCACCTCAACCTTCTAATCCAATCTTAGATTCTGCGTCACCTGAACTTCCTCCCCCCACCCAGCCAAAAGTTTGATTTGAAAGAGGCATCTCCAAGGATCACCCTAATGCTGTGGAGGGAGTATTAAAGAAAATTTCTGATCTCAAAATTCCTGATCTATCTGTGGCTGAACTTCTATCGATCTCTCCATCTGTTGCTGAAGGAATGAAGAAATGGGTCTCTCGTCGACGTGTGGAAATTGGCCCTGAAGAACTCAAAGTCTCCTCTGGCACTTTAATGGAGGACTCTGGTGGAACCAGTCCTTCTATAGAATCCAATCTTTATTCCTGTCCCCTTGGCTTTCTTCCTTGTTATCTTGGTGACTCAGCTAAAACTGTTTCTCCTCTTGTGGATTCTGGATCTCAGCTTAACTTAATCTCGGATGCTATGGCCTGCAAGCTCAAACTTAGTCCTAGGGTCAGCTTCAACTCTGCAGTGTATGGGATAGGAAATCAAGCTTGTGAACTGGTTGGTATTGCTGAAGATGTACCAGTCAGGATTGGTCGAAATATCGTTGGAACCTGCCATTTTTGGATTACTCGTTTGGACAGTCCTATGATCTTGGGACGACCCTTCTTAATGGACTTTGGTGCAACCCTGATGTTTTCTGATCAAGTTGGGGAGAGAATTCTTCTCCCTGATGCTGATGGCAGGAAAATTGAAGTCCCTCTTTGCTCTTTGGTTTCTGGTCGTTGGGAAAGAGATTTTCCTGGTTATTCTCCCAAATCATCTTTTAAGGGGAAGCAGAAGGATAACTCTAGTTCCTCTCATTTTTTAGGGGAATAGTTGATCCTACTAATGATTGTAGTTCTTTTCAGCCTCGGACTGCAACTCAAGGGTCAACTCACCTCCCTCAGGCTTATTTTTCATTCCTTTCATCATCCTCTTCTGAGCTCAAGAATATTAAAAACAAAAACATATCAAAATAGAAAAATCCAAAAATATTTCTCCTCCATCTCCTTCTCTCTCTGGATCTGTTGTGTCTTCTTTTCCTCCTACTCTTCCTGATCAATCTTCTCTCAGTTCCGGTTCGAATCTCCGCAATGAGTCTAAACTAGATCCTAATTTCAATTCCGTTTTTGGCGATTTTGGTATGAAGGAATATGGGCTGCAGTGGAGGCAATTTGGGGTACAAGTAAGTCCTCCCAATTGTGCACTGCCAGGGCAATCTTTTACCGTCATTTTCGAAACCCTACCTTGTGCCACACATGTGAGCAACGTATTATCTCCTGGTTCTCCTTTTATGGAAAAGGCACCCTTCAAGGATATTGCAGAACATCGGACTTGGAAGATGTTGGAACTTGGACTCAGCTTTCGTAATCAAGTCTCTCTGGTCAACTCGTGGAGGAAACAAGAAATTCTCTCTTTTGCCACTAAGTATAAACCAGTTGCTAAGAAGGTCCAACCAGTCAACCAGCCTATGCCTCTCAACCTCAATCCCCCCCTTATGCGTCCTCCTCTATCTCGCGATCCTTACTGTGGGCTTCCTCAATCTCTTACTGGTCCCTTTGTGCCTAATGGACGGGTCACTGAAGAACGTCTGAAGGTGGTCAACTTTGGTCCAGATGGATGGCTTCTTCCTGATGAGTTAAATTTAATCAAAAATGTCTTATCTCTAAGAGAAAAATCTATTGCTTTCTGTGAAGAAGAGAGAGGTCTCTTGCGAGAATCCTATGGCCTCCCTTATATCATCCCTGTAGTTGAACATGATCCTTGGCAAAAGAAAAAGATCCCTATCCCCGCTGCTAAAGTTGACAAATTCATCAAGTTGGTCCGGGAACGAGTTCGAACTGGCCTGTATGAACAGTCAACTTCTAGTTACTCCAGCCCCGTCTTCTGTGTCCTCAAGAGTAATGGTAAACTTAGAATAGTTCATGATCTTCAACCTCTTAATAAAGTTACTATTAAAGACTCTGGTATCCCTCCTGCTACTGAAGAATTTGTTGAATCCTTTGCGGGAAGAGCTTGCTATGGTCTAGGGGATATTATGGGTGGCTATGACGAACGATCCTTACACCCTATTTCTCGTCCTCTCACTACTTTCGACACTCCTCTTGGTCGATTTCAACTTACTCGATTGCCTCAAGGAGCCACCAACTCGGTCGCAGTCTATCAGGCTCAGATGATGTGGATCCTCCAGGATGAAATCCCTGATCATGCTGGTATCTTTATTGACGATGGCGGAATTAAAGGTCCAGTATCTGACTATGATAATGAGCTCTTACCTTGGCATTCAGGAGTTCGTCGTTTTATCTGGGAATATGCTACTACCTTGGAGAGGATTCTGTTTCGAATCGAGGAATCTGGCCTTACTGTCTCTGGATCCAAACTGGCGGCTTGTGTCCCTGCTCTGGAAATTGTTGGTCATGTGGTCTGCAAGGAAGGAAGAAGGATGGCACCAGCCAAAGTCAACAAGATCATCTCTTGGCCTACCCCAATCAATCCAACTGAAGTTAGGGGCTTTCTAGGTGTTGTCACTTATGTTAGAATCTTTATCCCATCTTTATCCAAAATCTGTGCACCCTTGCGTCGTCTAACCAGAAAAGATGCTGAATGGATTTGGACCCAAGATTGTGAATGTGCTTTCCAGCTACTCAAAAGGATAGTTGGTGAAGACATAGTTTTGGAAAAGATCTCTTACGGACCTGGAGCTGGCAAGATCAAGCTGGCTGTCGATTCTAGTTATCAATCTGTTGGGGCCGTCCTTACTCAGGAAGATGAAAATGGTTGGGACCGTCCTGTTCTTTATGAATCTTTGTTGTTTTCAGATGTAGAATCCAGATACTCCCAGCCCAAACTGGAACTCTGTGGTGTGGCTCGAATGATGAAGAAACTTCAAACCGTTCTCTGGGGCCAACATTTCGAATTGCAAGTTGATGCCCAATCCATCATTGAAATGATCAACGCTCCCAGTCTTCCCAATGCTCCTATGACTCGTTGGGTGGCCTTTATCCAGCTTTTCTCTTTTGATATTGTTCACAGGCCTGGAAAATCTTTCACCATGCCTGACGGTTTATCTCGACGACCTCTTGGGGACAACGAATCTGATGTTGGAACCAATTTCAATGAAGAGGAACCTTTAATTCGACCTATTTTTTCTTTTTCTTCACAAAATTATTCTGGCTTCCAACAAGGCTTCTGGTTTAAATTAGAGCAGTACCTTTCAACTCTTCAAAAACCTCCTGATCTCTCTGCTAAGGAATTTCGATCTCTCAAACGAAAGTCTTCTAATTTTTTTGTTCAAGGCTCTAGACTTATGAAGAGGGGCAATCCTTGTGCTCTTATTGTCGTTACTATTCCCTCTAAACAAGATTCCATCCTTGAAAGTCTCCATGAAGGCCTTGGTCATCGTGGGGAAACTGAAACTTATCGACGAGTATCCAAACGATTCTGGTGGCCATCTTTGAAGAAATCCGTCTCCCAATGGTGCAAGAGTTGTGAAGTTTGCCAAAAACGTGATCTTAGGCGCCCAGCCGAAATTCGTTATCCTACTGGGGAGTCCACTGTCTTTGGAAGGATTGCTATGGATGTGGTTCATATTAAGGCAGGTGGTGCTAAGTACCTCATTGTGGCTAGGGATGATTTTTCCGGATGGGTTGAAGCGAAATTTCTTAAGAACCTTAGCTCTGAATCAGTGGCAGCTTTCCTCTACGAGACCTGGACAATGCGTTATGGCCTGGCTCGATCTTACTCTACTGATGGTGGCTCTGAATTTGGGGGCAAGCTTGCGGAAATGATCCAATCCCTTCCTGGACAACATAGAGTTACTACTCCTTATTATCCTGAAGGCCAAGGCATGGTGGAACGAGGCCATGCCCCTTTGAAGGCTGCACTTGTTAAACTGGCTGGTGAAAGTGGCAAGAATTGTCGCAAATTCCTTCCTCTTGTTCTCTTTTCTGATAGAATCTCAACCAAAAGGACTACTGGCTACTCACCTTACGAAATCATCTTTGGTCAAAGAGCAGTCCTTCCTTTGGATCTGGAAATGGAATCTTTCTTGGGTATCTCTTGGGAAGAGGTGTCCTCAACCGCTGATCTGTTAGTTGCTAGATCCAAGCAACTGGAGCGAAGTGAAGACGTTCGTGATGAAGCTTATCAAAAGATGATGGAGGCCAGAGCAAAATCCGTCCAGTATTGGGAGGACAAGCACTCTAATCAAATCAGGGAGCCCTTGAACCCTGGTGACCTAGTTTTAGTTTATAATCGATCTTTGGAAACCCAGTGGGGCAAGCTTTTCTCTAATCGTTGGAATGGCCCTTATCGAGTGGTTCATCAAGTTAGAGGTGGATCTTATGTTTTGGAAGAGCTGGATGGTACTCGGTTGGCCAGAAGGTTCTCTGCTGATCAAGTCAAGAAGTTCCATTGTCGTGGGGGCAACTTATCTCAGAAGTAAGTCCTCCCAATTGTGCACCACCAGGGTCATTTGCTGCGTTTTCGTTGTAAAACTCTACTGTATGCCACATATGTGAGCACCTGGGACGCCCTCCTTGTTCTATTCCTGCCGCTTCTAGGGTCCATTTGGAAGAATCAAGATATTTTCCTCAACTCTTCAACCACTCTCAAGATCAAAATGGCCATTCTTTGGTTTCAATCATCTGTCTTTCCTTTCTTCCTTTCTATGGCATCAAACTCGGGAGCAGACTAGGGACAGTCTGTAAGTTGGGGAGAGATGTGGTGCCCCATCCTGGACACCCGGACCGCCTTAAGACCTCAATTCATAATCTGTTGCAAAACGTACCGCCCGGCTGGACAACTTATCCTCAGGCTCATCCAACTATTGTTTACCTGCGCGCGCGCGCCGCGCCGCGTCGCGCTGCGCTTCCATTTTCCGCGTCGTGCTCCGCGTCGCGCTCCGCGTCGCGCTCCGCTTCGCGCCGCGCCGCGCCGCGCCGCGCTCCTTCCATTCGCGCGCGTCGCGCGTTGCGCAACCTTTATCCGTGTTGCTTCTCATCTCCGCCGTTGTTATAGAACGTCCTCATCTTTGTTGGTTGCGTGTCTTCATCTTCGTCGTTGCGCCTCCCTTCTCCTCTTTGCTACCGTCGCGCGACGCTCATCCATGATCTACTGAATCCATCCCGACCGCTCCGCAAGCATTTGGCAGATCCTTGACCAACGCGAGTGACCACATGGTTGCCTTCCCGTTTCCGCTCTATTTGTAGAATCTGTTGTATATAGTCTAACAGGGCCTCCTGCCCATATAAGGAGGGGCTCTCCCCTGCTTTTTCGAGGATATGCCATCATCCATCATCCTGGTACCTCAGATCTCAGCATCTCAGCATCCTATCATCATAAGCAATTTATCCGTGGGCATCCTTCCCCACTTATCCAAGCAAATTATCCGGGTATATCTATGATTGCCCCTTGATCCTTTGAGCCTCCATACTCAAACTTAGTCCTTTGTGACCTTGATCCTTATCACCAACCAATAGCCTTGCTGGTTGAAGAAGAATTCCTGTCTGCCTGAATTCTTGAGTGTGTTATACCACTCTGATCCCTTTTTCCGACCATACTGGTCTTGATCTCTCCTTGATCATCTTTCTGGAGCCAATCACGTTTGATTGAAGAGGTTTTATTAAGCTTAAAACCTGGAGTGTTATACCTCCCTTCTTCTTTGAAGTTGAATCTTGCCACGCTATTCTTGAGTTCCTTGAGAAGTGTTGGGATATTCTTGCTCAAATTCGTTATTGATTTGCTTCTAGAGCTTCATAAACAAATTGCTTTTGTTTTGTTCAGCCTCCCACAGTTATCTGGTACCCTTCAAGCGCTTGATTGCGGAGAGTTGGGCAGGTTCATTGAGAACCTGGAGGTTGGTTGGGATTGAGTTGATCTTTCCTAATCAGCTGCTGACGACCAGAGTTATTAGCTTGTGGGCGTTGTTACTTACAACTGCCTTGTTCTATTGAACTCTGAACAAACTTTGACTTATTTGTTCAAGTCTTTCCCTGCGCCATCTTGTCTCAGATAGTGTTGTTTCCATTGCTACCGACAATTCTTATCCTCTTCTCTTAGTTTGATTTCTCATCCATAAGGTTCTGGACCTTGATTCCGGTTACATTAAAATATTATTGTAACTCCTAGGAGGGCAGCCTAAACAGCACCTTTCCCCTCCACAGAACTGCCACGGCTTAGCACCGTTTGGAGTCTTACACCGGCGCCGCCACCTCCTTGGGCAAGGGGGTGGTCAGGTCCCCCCTTCCCTGACCAACTGCACTGTTGCGGTTGGTTTCTGGCTGGTTCAACCCAGCCAGCTTGCCCCCATCCCCCTCGCGACAGCAAGCAAGGGGAGAGGGAGCGAGCTGGGGCCATGAGCCCCAGCTCTGTGACGCTGGTTGCCAAGCGCGACCAGCCGGGCCCGCGCGGGATCCCTCAGCCGCGCGACAGCCCCACGCGGGCCGTACCAAGGAACACAGGCGGCACCAAACGGGCAGCGACGCCAGCAGCGGCCCCTAGCGGGCTGCGAGGCGGGCAGCGGCCCCTAGCGGGCCGCGACAGGGGCAGCGGCCCCAATGGGCCGCCCAAGCCCGAATCATGAGAATTACATACTTTGGTGCGCAAGCCCATCTGGCCAAGTATGTCCCTAATAAAGCTTGGGCCCTTTTATTCCCAAATAAGCCCATCTGGCTTGGGTGGACCATCCACCCTGGCAGGCCCGTGAGGGCCCGTTTCCCAAAAGACCATAAAAACGTGTTTTGGTGCCCAAATGCCCAAAACAAATAAAACTTACATAGGACCACGTGGCCCATGTGATCTCCAATGGGCCGTGAAGGCCCATTTTTGCATCCCATTTGGATTACACACTCCTATGCACATTAACTGAGTGAATCCGCATTTTAACACACCCCCTTAATCCAAAAGGGATGCCATACGCATACTAGAAACAAAACCTTCATGTTTTTTCCTATCTAATGCCTTAGTTAAGATATCCACAATCATTGCCCCAGTAGACATTTACCGTAACACTGTCTCTTTGCAGTTAACTGCATCCCGTATATAGTCATAATGAACATCAACATGTTTTGTTCTAGAATGGAACACTTGATTTTCTGCCAACGGAATGGCAATCTGGTTATCAGAATACAACAACGCAAACCCTTGTGGTTTATGAGTATCCTCTAAGACCTTTCTCAACCATTTTGCTTTCTGTGAAGCTGAAAAGTATGCTCTGTACTCTTCTTCTTTTGACGAAAGACTTCTTGCTCACACCTTTATTGACATCCAAGAAACTAGATTCTTTCCTAAGAAGAATACAAAACCACTTGTTGATTCCCTAGTGTTACCATCTGCCCAACTTGCATCAGAATAAAAAACCAAGTCAAAGTTTGATGACTTTGACAACTGCAGTCCCAGACTGCTTGTTCCTTTAAGATACCTCATAACTCTCTTAAACGCTGACCAATGCCTCATTCATGGTTTCTCAAAGTGTTGTGACAAAATCCAAATTGCATAAGTAATTTCTGGCCTTGTACACTGCCCCAAATAATTCAAAGATCCAATAGCTGATCTATAATCATTCCCGGATTGAACAAACTCTAGATGCTCTTCATCTGTAGACTTTTCTAACCAAATGTTAGACTCCATTGGAGTACCAAACTCCTTTGCATCTTCTAAGCCATACTGCTTAAGTAGAGCTGACACATAATGGTTCTGATCCAACCTGATCCCATTCTTGCTCTTACTAACTTTCATTCCCAGCACCTGCTGTGCCAGACCAAGATATTTTATCTTGAAATCCTTTTTGAGTTTCTCCATGACTCTCTCCTTACCATTCCCAATAATGATAATGTCATCCACCCATACAAAAAAAATTGCATCCTTTCTCATAAAGAGACAAGGGTCAGCCAAACTTGTTTTGAAACCAATCTCTATCAGTTTCATGCTCATAGTATTATACCATGACCTAGCTGCTTGCTTCAATCCATACAGGGATCTAAAAAGCTTGAGGACATACTCCCCTTTATCTTCTGAGAGGAAACTTCTCACACAGATTTTCTTCATAGTTTCTGGCTTGGCCTTGACCAACCATTCCTTGAAACCATCAGGAATTGACATATAAACAGTCTCTTCCTCTCCAAGTTTTGCATTCAAGTATTCAGTCACAAAATCAGCCTGTCTGATTTCACCAAACTCCACTTTCAAAGCAATGATGTACCTGAAGCTGAAAAGTGTTCCAGTTGGCAAGAAAGTCTCCTGGTAATCAATAACCTGTCTCTGTTTGAAGCCCTGTGCAACGCATCTAGCCTTGAACCTCTTCAAAACTCCATTAGTATCAAACCTCTTTGTTAAAACTAATCTAGACCCAACAATGGTCTTTCCTTTTGGAACTGAATCCAGCTTAACCACTTCAAACACACTATTATTCTTTAGAGAATCAAATTCATCAAAAATAGCTGTCTCCCAATTGGCTCTCTCATCAGAATTCATAGCTGGGCCAAAGCTTTTTGGGTTAACTCTATTACCCATTTCTGAACTCCACTGTAGAATCTCATTAAGCATACACTGTTCCTGAAGTGTATCTTCCTCATATTCCGCAGAAGCATAATGGGACTTCCATTCCCCATACCTATCAACAGGCATCCTCATCCTGCCACTCCTTCTAACTGGAGGTGGAGGCTCATCAGGTTCTGATTCCACAGACTCCCCTGAAGTGGGTACTGAACCCTCCTGTGGCACATCTGCCACCTCAATATCATCACTAATGATATTCTATCCAGCCTCTGCTGGGGAAATAGGCTCTAATTCTATTTCCTGCTGTGATTCCTGAACAGCACTAGTTTCACCCCTTTTGAGTGGAAAGGTACTTTCTTCAAATTTTACATCCCTGCTACGGATAACCTTTCTTGTACCTGGACAATAAATCCTGTATGACTTACTTATTAAGTCATAGCCCACAAGTGCCCCTGTTCTGGCTCTAGGATCTAACTTTAAAACAACCTCATTATGGTGGACACTATAAAACACCAAGCAACCATTTGTTCTTAGGTGTGATGTTTTGGGGTAAAACTTCCAAAACTGATAATGAGGACACTTCCCATTAACACTTACAATATTGTGCAACAGACACACTGTGCACCTCAACTCAGCCCATAAAAACTTTGGTAGACCAGATTGAGCCATAATAGTTCTGACTTTATCCAATAAAGTCCTATTCATCCTCTCAACTATTCCATTGTTTTGTGGAGTACTAGAAGTAGTAACTATATGAGTGATACCATAATCATTCAATAGTTTCTCAAAATCTTTACTCACAAACTCACCCCCTCCATCAGTAATAGCCCTCTTGACTTCCCTCATCAAACCATTCTGTTTCCAGACTTTGAAGATTACTGAAACCTCCTCTGTGGTTTTATCCTTTGATCTTATTGGTTTTACCCAAACAAAATTAGTTGCTGTATCAACCAAATTGATGAAGTATCTTTCCCCTCCAAGAGACACTGGTGAAAATGGCCCTGCCAAATCAATGGAGAATTCCTCTCTAGGAACTTCTGTGTGGTCCATACTCTTTGAGAACACATTCCTGGTCTTGGCCCCTAGGGTACAAATCTCACAGTTGCTGTCATTTACCCTATGGCCACTTCTATTGTGAGAAACAGTGCTCAGAGCTGAAATCTTGAAAAAGTCAGCACAGAGCAACTTATTCCGAACTTGTCCACTCAGGATATTTCTCCCATTCAAATCAATAACAAACATATCTTCTTTAAGATAAAAAATCTGGAAACCCTTTTTCCAGAGCACTCCAAGAGACACAAGGTTATAAGGCAAATCTGGTACATAGAAAACTTTCTCAAAAATTATTTTGAAACCCATGTGATTTGCAAGAATAACTTTTCCAATCCCCTTAATCTGGATTGTTCTTCCTTTTTGGCCAATATTTACAACACCATCAAAATCTCTAATATTTGAAAACAAATTTGGCTCAAAAAACATGTGGTCTGTAAAACCAGAATCAATCAAAACAAGAACATTCTCCTTCAACAATCCTCCTGTAAGGAATGAAGAATTATCAGACACTGATAAGTTCTCATTTTCAAGGTTAAGATGACATCCTTCATAATCAATCAAGTCCATCTCTTGATTCTCTTTGATTTTAGCCTTCTTGTTGGGGACTTGTTCCACAACAGCTTGTTCCATTGAAACATCCACTGCCACCATAGCAACATTTTCCATGGAAAGTTTGAGCTCTTTGTCTTCCTTTTCACTTTCCTTGGATTTCTTCCTCTTCTCGGCCTCCTTGCAATCCTTTGCATAGTGTCCCTTCTTCTGACAATTATAACACAAGACTTTTGATAAATCCTTTTTGGCCTTTGCCTTCTTCCCAGATTTTGCTGTCTTGCCCACCAGAGCAGTTCCTGTGCTCTCCTTCATCTTGAATTGAAGATCATCCTTTTCAATCCTTCTAAGAACATTCTCTTCTCCTGTAAGGGGATCCAACTGAGATATGGTCCTGACCAAGGATTCATATTCTTTTGGCAGCTTTTGAAGAATTAAGAGTGACAAACACTCAGGATCCATGTTCAGCCCAGATGACTTGAACTTAGCAATACTCGATCTAGCTTCCCCCACAAATTGTTTACAGTTGCCAAATTTCAACTTAAAAAATCTATTGAAAACAATCCCCTTTTGATGAACAGAGTCACCAGCATACTTTGACTTGAGCATTTTCCATAAAACACTCCCCTTCCTTTTCTGTTCCTCCAACAGAGTGTCAGCAACCCATGTTACATGATGCTCATCCAATTGTCTAAGAATAAGATGATAGGCCTTCTTCTCCACCTCTGAACTGATCAAAGTATCATCTCCTTTCATAATATCCCCACAACAGATGTTATCCAACTCACTGTCCATAAGGACAGCCCAAAAATTATAGTTCTGAATATTCAAAACTATCTTTGTGGAGCTGGACCCTGGGATGTAGGACATCTTCTTGGAAAACTTGAGGTCCTTGAGGTTGTCCAAAGTAAGATATAAGGGTCTATCTTGCTTGGAAATAATGATGATGATGGTACTGATAATGTATTAGAATTATGGCCAGCAATAAGCTTAGGAAAATGAGCAGTATTTGAAGCAAAAGAAATGCTGGATACTGGGTGTCAATATTGGATAATGGGGCTCTCACAATGGGGCAATATGTTGGATGAATTTGATTGGAATGATGAATGAATGGATGGAAAACAGCAGGGAGAAGAGCTCCTTAAGTAAAAAAGATTGGCCTCTTGTGAGCCCATGATAAAACAAGCCAAAAGGCAAATTTTCCGCCCCAAAAGAGCTTTACAGGCTCTACTGGCCTTTTTACTTGGTTTGGACTACATCAGCCCACATGGCATCAGTCCCTGTACCCTTACAACCAGCCTATTCTGGTTATTTCTGGTGTTTCCACCCCAATGGGGCTGAACCAGCCCCTTAACTTTTCAATCCCCTTGGCTGGTTGTCCGTTACAAGCAGCCATGATGACCTCATTGCCTTGTTTACGGGATGGTTTCTTCATGCAGCAAGCCCCTGACACCTCAAATGGGCCAGGTGGGACCCAGGGAACACCTGGGTCCGGTCTCAGACTCACATGGCGGGATGTGACCAGCGGACATGCTGTGCCCCCCCTCTTTCTCTCAAATCCCTGGTGGGGGCGTTCAAATCCCCTCACCAGGGGCCCTGGGGGTTGATACCCCCAGGGCGTCATCAAGTAAGTTGGCCTGGGAGGTGATCAGGTCCCCCAAGGCCTATTGCTCCTCCCCCTTGGTAAAGGGGGGGGGAGAGCGCCTCTCTTGGTTGCTTCACAAGTTTGATGGTGGAGGGGTGATGAATTCCCCCCCACCTGACGGTTTCCAATCTTGTGACCGGCGCGGCCACCTCCTTGGGAAAGGGGGTGGTCAGGTCCCCTCTGCCCTGACCAACCGCACTGTTGCAGTTGGTTGCTGGCTGGTTCAACCCAGCCAGCTTGCCCCCATCCCCCTTGCAACAGCAAGCAAGGGGAAGGGGATCAAGCCGGGGCCACAAGCCCCAGCTCCGTGGCGCTGGTTGCCAAGCGCGACCAGCCGGGCCCGCGCAGCATCCCTTGGCCGCGCAAAAGCCCCACGCGGGCCATTGGGCCCCGCATTGGCCGTACCAAGGAACACAGGCGGCGACGCGGGCAGCGGCCCCAAGCAGGCCGCGAAACGTGCGGCGGCCCCTGGCGGGCCACAACAGGGGCGGAGGCCCCAATGGGCCACCCAAGCCCAAATCATGAGAATTACATACTTTGGCGGGCAAGCCCGTCTGGCCAAGTATGTCCCTAATAAAGCTTGGGCCCTTTTATTCCCAAATAAGCCCATCTGGCTTGGGTGGACCATCCACCCTGGCAGGCCCTTAACGGCCCGTGTCCCAAAAGACCATAAAAACATGTTTTGGTGCCCAAATGCCCAAAACCAATAACACTTACATAGGCCCACGTGGCCCACGTGATGTCCAATGGGCCATGAAGGCCCATTTTTGCATCCCATTGTGATTACAAACTGCTATGCACATTACCTGAGTGCATCTGCATTTTAACATAGGGGCATGTTAAATGCACAACCATAAGTTGCAAATGGGCATGAAACCCTGTTCAAAACCCATATCAGTTGTCAATGAATGTTCACAACTCAATGATTTGCAAGAAAAGTTTTGAACAGGGTTTTGCATGTCTTGATTTACACTTTTTCCAATTTGGGGCAAAATAGACCCCAATTTGTCATTTTAGGGGTTAATGAGGGGTACCTAGGCACCCCAGGACCACATTTGAATGCTTTCAAACCAAATTTGGGGATATGGAATAAATTGTGGGACTTTTGGGCCACAAAAAAAATTTGGAGCAGTACTGTACATTGTGCCTATTGTCAAAACAATGTCTTGTCACAAATCACACACAATACTCACTGGTTGGCTAATTTTCTTTTTCTAAAGCCAAAAGTGAGCACGCTTTGGATTTGTTAAATTGAACATTGCATTTAATACTAAAGTGCCTTTGGATTTTATTGAATGATGGGAACATTTGCAAGCCCAATCCCCCCTGTTTTCAACATGGCTGTTCTGAAGGAATGAATTGAAATTTCTATTAGCAAATCTGTGGCAGAAATAGGTATTGTGAAGTTTAGAGGCAGCTAGAACCAGATGGATGTCATCAGAAACAAGAAATAACGAAAAGGAACAGGTGAAGGTGAAAGGGAAGTATACCTAAAACCAGGATTCGATTTAGTGAGACTATGGACAAAAGACTCTCAACGGAAAAAGAATGAACCTGGACAAAAACGATATAACTCTAACTCAACAAACAGCATGAGAAAAGTTAGATTAAAATCTAAGTAGAGGGATTGAAGGATAGAGCTTACCTAACTCAAGAAACTCTCAATCCAAAGACACAACCAATGAAGTTGTGTGAGGAAGAGGAAGGAGGCGTTTACAAGTCAGGACACAACAAGTAGTAGTAGAGAGTAAATCCAATATGAAGTATTTGCACTGGTGCACGCGGGAGATAGAGAGACTCGCGCAAACAGCTGAGAGTTGTATAAATTCTCTGACACACATGAGAGTAAAGGAAAGAATTATGAGAAACAATAAGATTGTGAGACTGAGAGATAGTGAGAGAATCAATCAAAGATTAAACAGCCACCCCATCTCTCAGGTTCAAGTTCAGCAAACGTTGATGGCACCCAGGCAACTCTCTAGAATCTGTATCAATACTGGTTTTGTCAAGAAGTCAGCATGGTTATTTTGCAAAGAAACCTTCTGCAGGCAGATGGCACCTTTTTCAAGCTCCTCTCTGAAAAAATGATGTTGAATTTCAATATGTTTAGTTCGGAAGCTGGAGTGATTAGCTTGTTTAAGTGCAAGCTTGATGCACCCTTTGTTATCTTCACAGGTAGGAGTAGGCTTGAGAGGCTTAAATTGGATTAACTCAGTCAGGAGGGTGATTAACCAGAGGACTTCTTTTACCCCATCGCCCACAGACTTGTACTCAGATTCTGTGGTTGAGAGCAATATCGTCGGCTGCTTCTTTGACTTCCAAGTGATTAGATTTTCTTTCCAGGTAATCAACAGCCAGAGATTGAACGGCGCGTTTGAGGGAAAGTTGCCCAGTCTGAATCTACATAAGCAACCAGTTCATCCGATGTTTGGATCTTGCTATAGTTGAGTCATTTTGAGCTGGAGTATTTAAGGTAATTGACAAACTTTAGAGCGGCATTTTAGTGATTAGAGTTGGGTTTCCTGAGTAATTGCGACAGATAGTTTGTAGCAAAAGTGATTTCTGGGCGCTTGTTGCAGCTGATTTACAGTAATTTGCCAATGATCTTCCTATAGTCACGGCCAGTTTTCAGGAATTCTTTGTGCTCTTCAGTAGTCGATGCCAGTAGTTTGCCATTTGGTTTGAAAGTGGTTGAGTGCTCTTTGTTGCTTAGAAGATTGTATTTGCTGACCAACGAGTTGATGTAGGTTGACTGAGACAGTTTGAAGCCGTTGTAAGACTCCAAACGGTGCTAAGCGGTGGCAGTTCTTTGGAGGGGAAAGGTGCTGTTTAGGCTGCCCTCCTAGGAGTTACAATAATATTTTAATGTAACCGGAATCAAGGTCAAGAACCTTATGGATGAGAAATCAAACTAAGAGAAGAGGATAAGAGTTTTCGGTAGCGATGGAAACAACACTATCTGAGACAAGATGGTGCAGGGAAAGACTTGAACAAATAAGTCGAGGTTTGTTCAGAGTTCAATAGAACAAGGCAGTTGTAAGTAACAACGCCCACAAGCTAATAACTCTGGTCGTCAGCAGCTTATTAGGAAAGATCAACTCAATCCCAACCAACCTCCAGGTTCTCAATGAACCTGCCCAACTCTCCGCAATCAAGCGCTTGAAGGGTACCAGATAACTGTGGGAGGCTGAACAAAACAAAAGCAATTTGTTTAAGAAGCTCTAGAAGCAAATCAATAACAAATTTGAGCAAGAATATCCCAACACTTCTCGAGGAACTCAAGAATAGCGTGGCGAGATTCAACCTCAAAGAAGAAGGGAGGTATAACACTCCAGGTTTTAAGCTTAATAAAACCTTTTCAATCAAACGTGATTGGCTCCAGAAAGATGATCAAGGAGAGATCAAGACCAGTATGGTCGGAAAAAGGGATCAGAGTGGTATAACACACTCAAGAATTCAGGCAGACAGGAATTCTTCTTCAACCAGCAAGGCTATTGGTTGGTGATAAGGATCAAGGTCACAAAGGACTGAGTTTGAGTATGGAGGCTCAAAGGATCAAGGGGCAATCATAGATATACCCGGATAATTTGCTCAGATAAGTGGGGAAGGATGCCCACGGATAAATTGCTTATGATGATGGGATGATAGGATGCTGATATGCTGAGATCTGAGGTACTAGGATGATGAAAATGGTCGGCCAAAAGGCAGGGGAGAGCCCCTCCTTATATGGGCAGGAGGCCCTGTTAGACTATATACAACGGATTCTACAAATAGAGCGGAAACGGGAAGGCAACCATGTGGTCACTCGCGTTGGTCAAGGATCTGCCAAATGCTTGCGGGTGCGGTCGGGATGGATTCAGTAGATCATGAATGAGCATCGCGCGACGGTAGCAATGAGGAGATTGGGAGGCGCAACGACAAAGATGAAGACACGCAACGAACAAAGATGGGGACGTTCTATAACAACGGCGGAGATGAGAAGCAACACGGATAAAGGACGCGCGACGCGCGCGGATGAAAGGAGCGCGGCGCGGCGCGCGACGCGGATAATGGAAGCGCGGCGCGGCGCGCGCGCGCGCGGGTACATAATAGTTGGATGAGCCTGAGGATAAGTTGTTCAGCCGGGCGGTACGTTTGCGCAACAGTTTATGGATTGAGGTCTTAAGGCAGCCAGGGTGTCCGAGATGGGGCACCACATCTCTCCCCAACTTACAGACTGTCCCTAGTCTGCTCCCGAGTTTGATGCCATAGAAAGAAAAGAAAGGAAAGACAGATGATTGAAACCAAAGAATGGCCATTTTGATCTTGAGAGTGGCTGAAGAGTTGAGGAAAATATCTTGATTCTTCCAAATGAACCCTAGAAGCGGCAGGAATAGAACAAGGAGGGCGTCCCAGGTGCTCACATATGTGGCATACAGTAGAGTTTTACAACAAAAATGCAGCAAATGACCCTGGTGGTGCACAATTGGGAGGACTTACTTCTGAGATAAGTTGCCCCCACGACAATGGAACTTCTTGACTTGATCAGCAGAGAACCTTCTGGCCAACCGAGTACCATCCAGCTCCTCCAAAACATAAGATCCACCTCTAACTTGATGAACCACTCGATAAGGGCCATTCCAACGATTAGAGAAAAGCTTGCCCCACTGGGTTTCCAAAGATCGATTATAAGCTAAAACTAGGTCACCAGGGTTCAAGGGCTCCCTGATTTGATTAGAGTGCTTGTCCTCCCAATACTGGACGGATTTTGCTCTGGCCTCCATCATTGTTTGATAAGCTTCATCACGAACGTCTTCACTTCGCTCCAGTTGCTTGGATCTAGCAACTAACAGATCAGTGGTTGAGGACACCTCTTCCCAAGAGATACCCAAGAAAGATTCCATTTCCAGATCCAAAGGAAGGACTGCTCTTTGACCAAAGATGATTTCATAAGGTGAGTAGCCAGTAGTCCTTTTGGTTGAGATTTGATCAGAAAAGAGAACTAGAGGAAGGAATTTGCGACAATTCTTGCCACTTTCACCAGCCAGTTTAACAAGTGCAGCCTTCAAAGGGGCATGGCCTCGTTCCACCATGCCTTGGCCTTCAGGATAATAAGGAGTAGTAACTCTATGTTGTCCAGGAAGGGATTGGATCATTTCAGCAAGCTTGCCCCCAAATTCAGAGCCACCATCAGTAGAGTAAGATCGAGCCAGGCCATAACGCATCGTCCAGGTCTCATAGAGGAAAGCTGCCACTGATTCAGAGCTAAGGTTCTTAAGAAATTTCGCTTCAACCCATCCGGAAAAATCATCCCTAGCCACAATGAGGTACTTAGCACCACCTGCCTTAATATGAACCACATCCATAGCAATCCTTCCAAAGACAGTGGACTCCCCAGTAGGATAACGAATTTCGGCTGGGCGCCTAAGATCACGTTTTTGGCAAAATTCACAACTCTTGCACCATTGGGAGACAGATTTCTTCAAAGATGGCCACCAGAATTGTTTGGATAATCATTGATAAGTTTCAGTTTCCCCACGATGACCAAGGCCTTCATGGAGACTTTCAAGGATAGAATCTTGTTTAGAGGGAATAGTAACAACAAAAAGAGCACAAGGATTGCCCCTCTTCATAAGTCTAGAGCCTTGAACAAAAAAATTAGAAGACTATTGTTTAAGAGATTGAAATTCCTTAGCAGAGAGATCAGGAGGTTTTTGAAGAGTTGAAAGGTACTGCTCCAATTTAAACCAGAAGCCTTGTTGAAAGCCAGAATAATTTTGTGAAGAAAAAGAGAAAATAGGTCGAATTAAAGGTTCCTCTTCATTGAAATTGGTTCCAACATCAGATTTGTTGTCCCCAAGAGGTCGTCGAGATAAACTGTCAGGCATGGTGAAAGATTTTCCAGGCCTGTGAACAATATCAAAAGAGAAAAGCTGGATAAAGGCCACCCAACAAGTCATAGGAGCATTGGGAAGACTGGGAGCGTTGATCATTTCAATGATGGATTGAGCATCAACTTGCAATTCGAAATGTTGGCCCCAGAGAACGGTTTGAAGTTTCTTCATCATTTGAGCCACACCACAGAGTTCCAGTTTGGGCTGGGAGTATCTAGATTCTACATCTGAAAACAACAAAGATTCATAAAGAGCAGGACGGTCCCAACCATTTTCATCTTCCTGAGTAAGGATGGCCCCAACAGATTGATAACTAGAATCAACAGCCAGCTTGATCTTGCCAGCTCCAGGTCCATAAGAGATCTTTTTCAAAACTATGTCTTTACCAACTATCCTTTTGAGTAGCTGAAAAGCACATTCACAATCTTGGGTCCAAATCCATTCAGCATCTTTTCTGGTTAGACGACGCAAGGGTGCACAGATTTTGGATAAAGATGGGATAAAGATCCTAACATAAGTGACAACACCTAGGAAGCCCCTAACTTCAGTTGGATTGATTGGGGTAGGCCAAGAGATGATCTTGTTGACTTTGGCTGGTGCCATCCTTCTTCCTTCCTTGCAGACCACATGACCAACGATTTCCAGAGCAGGGACACAAGCCGCCAGTTTGGATCCAGAGACAGTAAGGCCAGATTCCTCGATTCAAAACAGAATCCTCTCCAAGGTAGTAGCATATTCCCAGATAAAACGACGAATTCCTGAATGCCAAGGTAAGAGCTCATTATCATAGTCAGATACTGGACCTTTAATTCCGCCATCGTCAATAAAGATACCAGCATGATCAGGGATTTCGTCCTGGAGGATCCACATCATCTGAGCCTGATAGACTGCAACCAAGTTGGTGGCTCCTTGAGGCAATCGAGTAAGTTGAAATCGACCAAGAGGAGTGTTGAAAGTAGTGAGAGGACGGGAAATAGGATGTAAGGATCGTTCGTCATAGCCACCCATAATATCCCCTAGACCATAGCAAGCTCTTCCCGCAAAGGATTCAACAAATTCTTCAGTAGCAGGAGGGATACCAGAGTCTTTAATAGTAACTTTATTAAGAGGTTGAAGATCGTGAACTATTCTAAGTTTACCATTACTCTTGAGGACACAGAAGACGGGGCTGGAGTAACTAGAAGTTGACTGTTCATACAGGCCAGTTTGAACTCGTTCCTGGACCAACTTGATGAATTCGTCAACTTTAGCAGCAGGGATAGGGATCTTTATCTTTTGCCAAGGATCATGTTCAACTACAGGGATGATATAAGGGAGGCCATAGGATTCCCGCAAGAGACCTCTCTCTTCTTCACAGAAAGCAATAGATTTTTCTCTTAGAGATAAAACATTTTTGATTAAATTTAACTCATCGGGAAGAAGCCATCCATCTGGACCAAAGTTGACCACCTTCAGACGTTCTTCATTGACCCGTCCATTAGGCATAAAGGGACCAGTAAGAGATTGAGGAAGACCACAGTAAGGATTGCGAGATAGAGGAGGACGCATAAGGGGAGGATTGAGGTTGACAGGCATAGGCTGGTTGACTGGTTGGATCTTTTTAGCAACTGGTTTATACTTAGTGGCAAAAGAGAGAATTTCTTGTTTCCTCCAAGAGTTGACCAGAGAGACTTGATTACAAAAGCTGAGTCCAAGTTCCAACATCTTCCAAGTCCAATGTTCTGAAATATCCTTGAAGGGTGCCTTTTCCATAAAAGGAGAACCAGGAGATAATACGTTGCTCACATGTGTGGCACAAGGTAGGGTTTCAAAAATGACGGTAAAAGATTGCCCTGGCAGTGCACAATTGGGAGGACTTACTTGTACCCCAAATTGCCTCCACTGCAGCCCATATTCCTTCATACCAAAATCACCAAAAACGGAATTGCAATTTGGATCTAGTTTAGACTCATTGCGGAGATTCGAACCGGAACTGAGAGAAGATTGATCAGACTTAAAAGTAGAAGGAAAAGGAGACACAACAGATCCAGAGAGAGAAGGAGATGGAGGAGAAATATTTTTGGATTTTTCTATTTTGATATGTTTTTGTTTTTTAATATTCTTGAGCTCAGAAGAGAATGATGAAAGGAATGAAAAATAAGCCTGAGGGATGGAAGTTGACCCTTGAGTTGCAGTCTGAGGCTGAAAAGAACTACAATCATTGGTAGGATCAACTATTCCCCTAAAAAATGAGAGGAACTAGAGTTATCCTTCTGCTTCCCCTTAAAAGATGTTTTGGGAGAATGACCAGGAAAATCTCTTTCCCAACGACCAGAATCCAAAGAGCAAAGAGGAACTTCAATTTTTCTGCCATCAGCATCAGGGAGAAGAATTCTCTCCCCAACTTGATCAGAAAATATCAGGGTTGCACCAAAGTCCATTAAGAAGGGTCGTCCCAAGATCATAGGACTGTCCAAACGAGTAATCCAAAAATGGCAGGTTCCAACAATATTTCGACCAATCCTGACCGGTACGTCTTCAGCGATACCAACCAGTTCACAAGCTTGATTTCCTATCCCATATACTGCAGAGTTGAAGCTGACCCTAGGACTAAGTTTGAGCTTGCAGGCCATAGCATCCGAGATTATGTTAAGCTGAGATCCAGAATCCACAAGAGGAGAAACAGTTTTAGCTGAGTCACCAAGATAACAAGGAAGAAAGCCAAGGGGACAGGAATAAAGATTGGATTCTATAGAAGGACTGGTTCCACCAGAGTCCTCCATTAAAGTGCCAGAGGAGACTTTGAGTTCTTCAGGGCCAATTTACACACGTTGACGAGAGACCCATTTCTTCATTCCTTCAGCAACAGATGGAGAGATCAATAGGAGTTCAGCCACAGATAGATCAGGAATTTTGAGATCAGAAATTTTCTTTAATACTCCCTCCACAGCATTGGGGTGATCCTTGGAGATGCCTCTTTCAAATCAAACTTTGGGCTGGGTGGGGGTAGGAAGTTCAGGTGACGCAGAATCTAAGATAGGATTAGAAGGTTGAGGTGAGGGAGAAGGATCAGGGTGATCTTGGAACCTTTCCATGAGTGGTTCCTTTTCCACCTCCATGTCTTCTACATCAGAGGAAGGAGGCTCAAGTGTTGATTGACGTTTAACGGGTTTTCGAAGGATGGAAGTTGGCAAGGAAGGAGCCTTATAAGGTTTAGGTTCCTCATGTCGTTTCCTGGCTGGATCAGATTGATAAGTAGTCCCAGCAAGACTAGAGGAAGAAATGGCTGGAGGATACCAAGGTTGGAGGGTACCACAGGATGATCGAAATTCAAAGGAAGCAAGAGATGCTTTCACTGGAGGTGATGGCTGGTAAGAGGCCACCACATGTCGGATAGGACGAGACAAGTCAAAAGGGATTAGGGCACCATTAGGGAGGAAGTAATTGTTGCCCCTCTGCTCTACCAACTTTTCCTTTAAGTCCTTCTGAAGTTCTTGACATCTTCCGGTTCCATGGCCTTCCCTATGACAGTAGTAACAGACCAGAGTTGATTTGGGGACAGAAGAAGGAGTTTTAGGAGTAGCTAGCGAAGAAATCTTTTGATCTATTTTGTTCTCAAAGGCTCTAAGTAACTTGGTGATTTCATCTATAGTAGTAGGTTCTCGATTGGAATTAGGATCTGCTTTAGGCCTACGATCTGCCTCCATTTTAATCATAATATTGTTTGACTCTTTGAAAGAAGGAGCATGGACTGGTTCAGTAGTTCTAGGCTTTTCAAAGGTAAGAGCAGTTTGAAATTTCATGACTTTATCCACAGTACTCCTAAGGGTAAGAAAAACAGGGAGCTTGAATCAATTATCCCTGGTAGTAATCATGGATCCAGATTTGACCAGTTCTTCTTTAATCCTTTCCTGCACAGCCGACGAAAAAGATTGGAAGAACTTTGCTTGAATTTCGTCCACTGTGTCAATGTGATCGTTTCGGATAAGATAGTTTTGAATGGGATCCCAAGACTTTCTAAAAATCTGATAGTCAGAGGCTGAAGAAATACCACCATTGGAGATCCACTGAGAAACCAGAGCATCCAAATCCTGCAGAGTAAACCTAGCCACATCTATTTTACCCCAGTATGCCAACATAGCCTCCCTGAGAAGCGTCCAGTTGCGGGATTTGAATCCCTCGAAAGACTCGATTACCTCCATAACTTCATCTGAGGAGATAAAGAATTGCAACTGATAAGCCATATCAAATTCACTAGCTCCATCTACTTCAGCAGCCATTTCGTAGGAGTCCAAGAATCGCTTGACATTTGTACCGTTGAAGCCTAAGTTCTTGTTCTGGGGTTTGATCTTTACCATCTTAGGTCAAACAGAGGCGGTTGGAGTAGCGGGAGATGCCATATCGAATAACAGAGTTCCTAGGGAATCCAAAGAGCAGATTTCCAAAGTGGCTCACGAGTGTGGCAAGAGTAGGGTTTCGCCAAAAAAAAACAAAAAGTATCTTGCCCGAGCGGTGCACAAATTGGGAGGACTTACTTCTAGACCAAGTTGCCTCCATGGATCGGAAAAAAGAACAAACAGAAAAAAGAAAGAGAAATTGGATAGGATTTCGGAGTTGATTCTTCAAGTTGGGACTGTAAATCCCAAGGTTGCTGGTTTGATCCCGGCCCGGGGGACCAAATGTAAGACTCCAAACGGTGCTAAGCCGTGGCAGTTCTTTGGAGGGGAAAGGTGCTGTTTAGGCTGCCCTCCTAGGAGTTACAATAATATTTTAATGTAACCGGAATCAAGGTCCAGAACCTTATGGATGAGAAATCAAACTAAGAGAAGAGGATAAGAGTTTTCGGTAGCAATGGAAACAACACTATCTGAGACAAGATGGTGCAGGGAAAGACTTGAACAAATAAGTCAAGGTTTGTTCAGAGTTCAATAGAACAAGGCAGTTGTAAGTAACAACGCCCACAAGCTAATAACTCTGGTCGTCAGCAGCTGATTAGGAAAGATCAACTCAATCCCAACCAACCTCCAGGTTCTCAATGAACCTGCCCAACTCTCCGCAATCAAGCGCTTGAAGGGTACCAGATAACTGTGGGAGGCTGAAAAAAACAAAAGCAATTTGTTTAAGAAGCTCTAGAAGCAAATCAATAACAAATTTGAGCAAGAATATCCCAACACTTCTCGAGGAACTCAAGAATAGCGTGGCGAGATTCAACCTCAAAGAAGAAGGGAGGTATAACACTCCAGGTTTTAAGCTTAATAAAACCTTTTCAATCAAACGTGATTGGCTCCAGAAAGATGATCAAGGAGAGATCAAGACCAGTATGGTCGGAAAAAGGGATCAGAGTGGTATAACACACTCAAGAATTCAGGCAGACAGGAATTCTTCTTCAACCAGCAAGGCTATTGGTTGGTGATAAGGATCAAGGTCACAAAGGACTGAGTTTGAGTATGGAGGCTCAAAGGATCAAGGGGCAATCATAGATATACCCGGATAATTTGCTCAGATAAGTGGGGAAGGATGCCCACGGATAAATTGCTTATGATGATGGGATGATAGGATGCTGATATGCTGAGATCTGAGGTACTAGGATGATGAAAATGGTCGGCCAAAAGGCAGGGGAGAGCCCCTCCTTATATGGGCAGGAGGCCCTGTTAGACTATATACAACGGATTCTACAAATAGAGCGGAAACGGGAAGGCAACCATGTGGTCACTCGCGTTGGTCAAGGATCTGCCAAATGCTTGCGGGTGCGGTCGGGATGGATTCAGTAGATCATGAATGAGCGTCGCGCGACGGTAGCAATGAGGAGATTGGGAGGCGCAACGACAAAGATGAAGACACGCAACGAACAAAGATGGGGACGTTCTATAACAACGGCGGAGATGAGAAGCAACACGGATAAAGGACGCGCGACGCGCGCGGATGAAAGGAGCGCGGCGCGGCGCGCGACGCGGATAATGGAAGCGCGTCGCGGCGCGCGCGCGCGCGGGTACATAATAGTTGGATGAGCCTGAGGATAAGTTGTTCAGCCGGGCGGTACGTTTGCGCAACAGTTTATGGATTGAGGTCTTAAGGCAGCCAGGGTGTCCGAGATGGGGCACCACACCGTTTGATGTGACATCAACGTTAATACCAAGAAGCATTGAGGCTTGACCCAAGTACTTGATTTTAAATCAAGAGTTGATCAGCTCCTTGAACTTTAATGTTTCCTTGCTGAATATGGCTATGTTGTCCACATGGATGTACAACCAAGTGTCTTCCAAGAAGAAAACACATTTGTCAGCCTTGCTTCAATGAAAACACACACTGATCAACCATGATCTTAGTGTCTGATACCAAGCCATGGGGGCTTGCTTCAGGCTTTAAAGTGCTTTCTTGAGCTTGAGAGTTTTTCCTGGTGAAGTTGAAACATTTTCAGGAGGAGCAATGAAGATATCTTCCTTAAGTGGGGCCTTTAGGAAAGCTGATTTTACATTGAGTTGATGGAACAGCAAGTCATTCTGGGCCGCGTGAGTCATGAGCAATCAAAGAGATGTCTTTTCCCCCATGGGGGAAAAAACACTTTTTTAATGAACTCCCTCCCTTTGATTGAAGCCTTGTACACAGAGTTGAGCCTTGAATTCAATTATCTCATTGTTGGCATTGCGTTTGGTTTGAAATACCCAAACACACTTGATTCCTTTGGAGTTGGGGTTGATTACTTGCTCTTCCCACACGTCTTAGGATTCCCTGTTAAGGAGTACTCTATTCATGGCTTCTATCCATTCTAGTTTGAATTTGTCATTCAGAGCTTTGTCTAGAGTAACTGGATCTGAATAGTTGACGGCCAGATAGAGTTCAGAACCTTCACGCCTGGGATAAGTGACAATATTGTCAGTACTAACTTCACTGGGACAAGCCTGTTGAATGACATTGCTGTTAGGAAGCTCATTGAAGGACTCGGATGGGGAAAGATCAGGATTAATTGTTGGCTTGGCACCCAAATCATTGGGAAGAAGAACTGGGTCGGCAGGGGGATCAGAGATACACGGAAATGGAGTTTGGGTCAAACATTTTCCAAATTTGGTTTTGTTGAATCTGGCATTTGAGGTGATATGGACTTTACCATTAGTGGGATGAAGTATTTTGTAGGATGAGAATTGATTACTATAACCCAAAATGATGCCCTTGAAGCCATAAATGTTTAGTTTTAAATTGCAATTGGTTTTGGGAATGTGGACAAAGGAGGTACACCCAAAGGGTCAAAGCATGTTGTAATTAAACTTGGCATTGTACCAGACTGCATAGGGAATACGTTTACAATTTGAAACTACAGGTAGTAGATTGAGAAGATCAGTAGCTGTTTTGATGGCCTCTGCCCAGTATTGAAGGGGAAGTTTGCTCTGGTTGTACAGGCACCTAGCCTTCTTGATGATTGATCTGTTTGCTTGTTCTACCAAGCCATTTTGTTGAAGAGTATAGGGAGGTGAAAAGTGGTGAGTAATTCCGGCATCTTGACAGTAATTTTAAAATTCTGAGCTAGTGAACTCACCACTGTTTTCTGAGACTAAGGTGATCAATTTTCTGTTTAAGCAACGTTCCAAAACAGATACAAATTGTTTTAAGGCCAATAGAGCCTCACTCTTGCTTATCAAAAATGAGACATTCTTGAAGCGAGAATATTGATCTAAAATTGTCAAGAAATATTTACAACCACCAGCTGATTCGACTGAGATTGGACCAACAAGATCAATGTGCACAATTTATAAAGGCTGATTTGCAGCTTTGAAGTGGCCTTTGAATGTAGTGGTGGTCATCTTGCAGGTTTGGCACACGTCACAGTTGGAGCTAGTCAAGCCAGAGGTTGGGAAGAGCAGTCTCTGGGTGGCAGTTCCTGGGTGGCCAAGACGATGATGCCATTTAGTTTCAGGCTGGTTGGAGGAGAGATGGTGTATAGCAGAGCAAGTTGAAATAGTATCAAACCGTGCTCCGTATATCTCTAGGAGATGTTTGACAGTTGAACCAACAAACTGCGCATTGTCTATGTTGATAGAGACTCCGTTTCTGCCAAATTGGGAGATTTTTGATTTTTTTACTAAAAGTCTGTCCAGTGATATCAGACATCTGTTAAGATCTGGTATCAACAGAACATCCTTTAGTATAATTTTGAAACCCTAGTAATTTATGATTTTGGCAGTGCCAATTGCAGTGGCTTTATGAGCAGAGTAATAGGAACCAGATCCAAATTGCAAGTTGATTGGTTTCAAAGTGATGAGATAGCGGGGATCATTCACAATGTGATGGCTAGCCCCAGAGTCCAGAACAGGAGGTAGAGTTTTTTTCTTCTTTGAATTGGGAAGAATTGCTTTCTGATACAGTTGGGCATTGTAGAAAGCATTGGCAGCTTTGTCAGGATTGTCAGGGGCTGGCGTACTTGGTTCAATTGGTTGAGAGTGGTGAGCTTGGGCAGCGTTCCTGTTGGGTCTTAGATGAGGGTGTAGCTGCCAACACCAAGACTCAGGATGTTCAGCTAGGGCATTGTGGTGGCCCTTTGGGCAGGGATGTTTAGGGCCTTTTTGATTTTTTATTTTCAGCAGGGCAGTTGATTCAGATTGGTCAGGCTGATTTGATATGGGTGCAGTAGTGTTTGGGAGTGATCGAGCAGATTCCAGATGGGTTACTTCGCGTAGGTGGTTGAGGACTAGAGTGGGACTTTGAAGTAAGCTATTGTTGAGAAGGATGCTATCTACCACATGGTAGAAGTTAGCAGTTAGCTTTGCAAGAATTGTGTAGCTGAGTATGTATTGTGGAACTTTGAGTTTGACCACAGCTAGTTCATTCATAAGCTTCCTGCCCTCTTGTAGATAGGTATGAAGATTGCAATCAAAGTTGTACCAAATAAATTTCAACCAAATGCGACCTCTGTTGTTGGTGGATTGGGAAGCATACTGGTCAAGGATGGATTGCCAGATGAGAGACAGTTTTGATTGGTCATCAGGGTTTATGATAGCGTCAAAAGAGGTATTGCCTAGATGTTGAATAATAAGGTCTTCAGCTTTGTAGCTCTTCTTCCTTTGAGGACCAGTAGTGGGAATGACTAGGGTTTCAAATTTGGTGTCTTTGACATATTCCAGGAGTCCTTTTCTTTGAAGATGGCTTCTGATTTGCATTACCCGGGAAGCAAAATTGCTTTTGCTCAAGAGTGGTATGTTGAGATGTTTGGGGCTGGGTTTGTCATGGTCAGACATAGTGAAGTTGGAAGTATCAATCCTGGTGAAGTTAATGAGCCTGGGACTGTAAATCTGTGAAGTTTAGAGGCAGCTAAAACCAGATGGATTTCATCAGAAACAAGAAATAAGGAAAAGGAACAGGTGAAGGTGAAAGAGAAGTATACCTAAAACCAGGATTTGATGTAGTGAGACTAAGGAAAAAAGACTCTTAATGGAAATAACATCAAAAAAGAATGACCCTGGACAAAAACTATATAACTCTAACTCAACAAACAGCACGAGAACAGTTAGATTGAAATCTAAGTAGAGGGATTGAAGGATAGAGCTTACCTAACTTGAGACACTCTCAATCCAAAGACACAACCAATGAAGTTGTGTGAGGAAGAGGAAGGATGCGTGTACAAGTCAGGACACAACAAGTAGTAGTAGAGAGTAAATCCAATATGAAGTTTTTGCCCTGGTGCACGCCGGAGATAGAGAGACTTGCGCAAAGAGCTGAGAGGTGTATAACTTTTCTGACACACATGAGAGTAAAGGAAATAAATATGAGAAACAATAAGATTGTGATACTGAGAAATAGTGAGAGAATCAATCAAAGATTTAACAGGTATTTGAGTAGGGATTTTGGAAATAGAAAAATTGAAGCCCCAATTTCATCCTCATCTAGGGTAAAATTGAGGAACATGATTTTTCACAACTGGAATTGTGTTAAGTATCATGAATGAATTAATTTCTGTCTTGAGTTTCCTTACCTTTCATTTAATTTGTTTTCATCTCTTTTCCTTTCCTTTCATTTAATTTGTTTCCATCTCTTCTCTCCTTCTTTCTCAACCTATGGTTGTATGAACTGGGAAAAATCCCCAATTATCTGTCTTCTGCCACCTGGGGAACCCCCTCTCCTCAACTGGTTTGGGCCTTGCCCTTAAAGTTGGTCCAGGCTCTTCTTCTCCAGGAGGTGATCTCCTTGGTCTTCTTTCTTTTTCTTTTTTTTCTCATTCTTTTCTTTTCTATATCTTTTTCCTTCTTCTTGCTTCTTCGAGTCTTCTTCTTTCCTCATCTTGTCTTTACTACTTGAACCTTTTCCTGATCTCTCTCTTTTGACCCACCCCTCACCTAAACCCGGTTTGACTTCACAAAGCCATTGCCTGATCAAGTCTCACCATCTACAAATCCATGCTTGGCAAGAACCTCATCCTCAAGATCACTCTAACTTAATGCCTCTGAAAAGCTGGCTCTTTGGCTTGCAGCAATACACCTACGTCTTCTTGCCTCTAATAACTTTGTGCTTCCAGATTTCTCATCTACTCACTAAATAAAGTCTAAGCTTCTGATGGCTTTCAGTTCTAAGAAATCTCATCTCAATCTCATCAAGGTTAAAAGCCAAAAGACAAATCTACATTACCAAAAATGAATGAACCAGCTGAAGCAAACAACTACTTCTATCAGGTTGCGCTCAAGGCCTTTATTGATGCTAATCCCCCTCTCAATGAAGACAAATACTCTATCTGGCAAGACAAGATGATGATGCTGTTTGATCTCAAAGATATCAAGGAAGCCATAAATAGAAACTTGGGCCAACTACCTGTAAAGCAAGACCAAGAAATGAGAGAAATAATACTATCTAAACTCAACAGCACAACCCATGCCAACATTGTCAATGCGGCAAAAATAACATCATCCAAGCTAATCTGGGCCAATATCACTTGCAGATTTCTGTCATCCAAAAATGCCAATAGGGCTTGCATCTTAAATCAATTTCTTCACGCTTCATTCAACAAACAGAAAATTGAGGGATTCATAACAGACATTCAAAAAGCTCTCAATTTCATGGCTGACTTTGGAATAGAACTACCTAAGGATATATTGGCATAACTCATACTTTCAAAATTTCCATCTAACCTAGAGAATCTGAAACAACAAATTATGCACGAAGAAAATTTGGTGACAGTAGAGGTGGTATTCAATCATCTAACCCAGTATAACAAAAAGCGCAAGGCACAACTCAAAAAAGGCAAGTTCACCCCTGAAATCACTCTAGTGACTTCTAAGAGAAAGACAGAAAGGCTTGCATTTGGTGCAAAGAAGGCTTCCACAACTCAAATGCACTGCATCCTGAATCCTCCTGTTTTCATCTTCATCCTCAAATTTCTCCGGCATGGTGGGTAGAACAACAGAAAGAATGGAAGAGAAGAACCAAGAAGACCTCCACCATCAAATACCACCCAATACTCACTCTCTGGATCAACTCCAACAACACACCTAACCTCCTCCTAGATTCTGGCACTAATATCCATATATTCAACAACTTGAAATTCTTCACCTCAATTAACTTGCAGGACAAGCCGGGAAAGATCAAAACAGGCAAATTAGAAGCCAATCTAAAGATATAGGGAACAGGCACTGTTTGACTGGAGTGCAAGGAATCTATAATTACTCTTGAAGAATTTATGTACATTGCAAACATTTTAGTCAAGCTGATCATCCCCGGTCTCCTGGCAAAGAAAGGATGTAACCTCTCACAAGAAAAAGATTGATTCTGTATTACTCAAGGTGGCAAGACAGTTCTTAAAGGTCTGATCCAAGATAGTTCATTTGTTATTGAGAAGCCCAAAATTTCTGGAAAAAACCAAACATTTAATCTCTCAAATCAATCCTCACTGACTCTGTCAATCAAAACTCAATCACTTTCCAATCTCCATAAGATTTATGGACATGCCTCAATCTCTACCCTCATGACTAATCTCAAGGATTGATAATCTAAAGAAAAACTAAGCAACTTCCAGTGTGATGGCTGTGTGAGGAGAAAAATCACAAGTGCAACATTCTCAGCAACCTCAAAATTCTCATCCAAGCCCCTTGAGAGAATCCATCTAGATTTGATAGGACCAATCACCCCGCAATCAAAGGCTGGCAACGGATACATTCCAACCCTTGTGGACAACTGTACGGGCTATCTCATGGCTTTCCCTCTTATTTCCAAAGAAGAATCTCCAGACTTTATCATCAACATCCTCAAGACTTAAAATAAAACGGCTGAACTACTACCCAACAGAAATCTTCTTGGACAAGGGGACAGAATTCAAAAAAAATACGTTGAAGAATTTTGCCAAGACCAAGCATATCAAGCTCTTGAAGCCCATACCCTACCACTCTCAACACAATGGCCAAGCTGAAAAAGCCAACCAAACTATCATAGAGTCAGCACGTGAAAGTTTCTCTTCCTCTAGGCTGAAAAAGAGCTTCTGGCACATTTTGGTCAGAAGTTGTTGTTTGATGCTCAACCAAGTCCCTAGGGAAGGTAATGACCACTCCCCTTGGGAGCTTATGTTCAACAAGAAGCTACCCACTAATTATTTGAAACCTGTAGGATCCCCTGCTATTTACCTTGCAAATTTCATACAAAATGGGAGAAAATTTGATGAGAAAGGATTGGAAGGGGTCTTGGTTGCGTTCAATCCCGTTTTTCACTCTTATCTTATTCTCAACTGATCTGGTGCTGTTTTTGAAACCAAACATGTCCATTTCCTCAAAGATCCTCTCTATGACTTTCCTGTCTTTGAATTCCTGGGGATGGATCTCTTCAGTCAAAGAAATGCTGAGTCAAGCAAGTCCAACTTCGCGTTGGGGGGGACCTGATCACCCCTCCACCATCTAAGCAAAGCAGAGTCCAGGGGCGCTCTCCCCCCCCCCATTTACAAAGGGGGAGGAGCAACAGGGCTGAGGGGATTTTACCACCCCCCAGCCCACTGAAGTGGTTCTGGGGCCACTCTGGAATCCCAGGCAAGGAGGCAGCCAATGCGCTAGCGGATTCTTCCAAGGAGAACAACCCAGACATAAATCCCCCCCTCCCAAATCCAACTGAAAACCTTGAAAGCCTTCAAACGACCCCCTCCAAACTCCAACTGAACACCTTGAAAGCCTTCAAATGGGCCCCTCCCTCTTGGAAGAAACGTCCAAGCCTGGTCCCCCCTACTGACTTCCCAGTCTCAGCCGCGGTGCACCAACTCCAGTCTGTCCACATTTGCCTCAACTCCCACCTCTTCTGATTCAAACAATTGAACTACCCAATTTGCAACCAATGTTGTGTAGCGGAGAGTGTCAAAAATTACCTGACTTCCTGCAAACTATTTGTGGAAGAACGCCGCGTGCTCCATGCAGCGCTTGAGGAAAATTGCCTGCAATCACAATATTTATCCTCCAGCTACTTACTCCACAACCCCAAAGCCTATCCCCCCTCACCAACTACTGTTAAAATACGGATGCACTCATGTTATGTGCATTTTGGTGTGTAATCCAAATGGGATGCACAAATGGGAGTCTACGGCCTATTAGACATCACATGGGCCATATGAGCCTATGCGAATGTTTTTTTTTTGGACATTTGGGCGCCAAAACACTTTTTCCGGGTCTTTTGTGACACGGGCCTTAACCTGCCCGCCAGGGTGGATGGGCCACTCAAGCCAGATGGATTTATTTGGGAATAACTGGATCCAAGGTTTTTTTTATGGACACAATTGGCCGGATGGGCTGGCCTGCCAGAGTGTAGTTTTTGGGTTCTTTGGGCCTCTGCACCCCATTGGGGCCGCTGCCTGTGTTGCGGAAGGCTCAGGGCGCACAGAGCCATTGTACAGGGCAGGGGACTCTGTTTGGAGTCCTCCCACCCGCTGTGTGCAAGGCAGCAGGCCCGGTCCCGCCACCCAGCTGGTTGTTGCCGCCGGGGTGGGTTGCAGTTGCGGTGGCTTGAGGCCCCTGCCTCCCTCCCTCCCCTTGCTTGGTTGTGAGGGGGAGGGAGGATGGCTGGTCCTCCTCATTGAGAACCAGCCAGTGACCGGTCACATGTGGCAATCAGCCAGGGTGGGGGGGCCTCATCACTCTCCCACCTGTTTTTTGTGGAAGGAACAAAGAGGGGGGGATCTGACCACCCTCCCACCAGCAAGCAGGGCGCTCTACCCCCCCCCCCCCCCCCTTATTACCAAGGGGGAGGCGCCAAGGGCTGGGGGGACCTGATCCCCCTCCAGCCCATCTTTTTTCAATGCTTGGCCTGGGACAAATTGTGTCCTAGGCAACCAGCAGGGGATTTGACCACCCCTGCCTTGTGAGCTTGAGAGTGGACCCAGATGAATTATGGGTCCCACTTGGTCCATGTTAGGGGCCCTCAGCTGGTTGAATGAGGCAACCAGCCTGGTAAGTGAGGTCACAGAGGTAACTGGGCTGGTTGGAAGGGACAACCAGCCAGGGTCTGAACAGCAAAAAGGGCTGGTTCAGCCAAGTAAGGGTGGAAACACCAAACTCAACCGGCACAGGCTGATCATAAGGATTCATGGACTAATGCCAAGTGGGCTGAGTAAGCCCAAAACAAGTAGCAAGGCTTGTAGAGCCTGTAGAGCCCATTTAGGGAGGAATTTTTGCCTTTTGCTTGTCATTACAGGAGCTCCACATGAGCACCATCTTTTTCATTTAAGGAGCTCTTTTCCATGCTGTTTTCTATGCAATTAATTCACCAATTCATTCACATTCACCACTGTGCCATTGCCTCTGACTCATATTTAGGATCAATTCTAAGACATTATTGTCTCAGCATTTCTTTTGCTTTAAGTACTGCTCTTTGACAAAGCTTGTGGGCCAATAATTCTCACAACTACATCAAACAGACTTACTTGCTCCCCACAACTACCAGGACCTATTATGTTCCCCAGAAGCCTTGCCGGGAATCCAACAGCTAGACCCAATAGCAACCGCCCCAGTCATATTGCCCTCCATCCTGAATCCTTGTAGTCCGGCTTCCCTTTTTTACCTTTCTTTCTTCTTCATTTTTAATTCCTTCCATTTCCTTTTCTTCTCTTCTCCCCTTCTCAGGTTGTACCCCCAGCTATCACCACTCCTCAGCCCCTCCTTTCTTCTATCAAACATGTTGTATTGGGCTCTCCAGTCCCCTAACTGCTATGAGAAACCCGGCTCCCGATGGCCCCTCAAAAGATGAATATGCATAGTGCGCAATTTCAAACCTAACTGCACTTTTTTTTCAAAACAAAAAGCTCCCTCTCCTCATGAATTCTCCAATACTGTTATTGACATGATGACATGCATCTGATCTGAAGTAACCAATTATAGTGGACCTTAGCCTAGCTTGATGTCCAGAAAACTTGAATTTCAAACTCATAAGTTAAATTTGTGAATGGGGGGATGACAGACAAAAATTCAGTGAGGTCCATTGAAAATATTCATTGAACTAGTGTATAATTGCCCCCAAATTGGGGGGGCATGGAATTTCCCTGGTGCGGTATGGGCTTTTCCCAGTGCAGTATTGAATTTTCCTGGTGTCAATGAACGAGGTGCATATGCAACAACTTCAAAAAATGAATAGAAAGCAAGGAACTTAAAACCAGGTAAGGTGTGGGAAGTTTTTCAATCTTTTTATATTTATAGACTAGTCTTTTCCCCCCAAATTTGGGGATGGATTGAAAAAAAGCAATTAACATGAAAAGATGTGATATTTTCAAGTAATAAATGATTTTAATTGTAAAATTAGGTGAATGCATTGAAAAAAATAATTAAATCAACAATTTTTCGAGTATTTCATCAGATATAGTAGCAAGTAAAAAAATCTTGGTATGTGATTTCAGTGGGTGATAGAATTCAACACCTCATGCTAAACCAAAATACATTTCCTGTTAATATTTGTAACCTCTACTGTTTTATCAAATTTTAGAAAATCAGGAAAGGCTTTGCCAAATGCTTTTCCATGGTTTTGAAACATAATGAGGACCTTGTGATCTATGATCCAAGAATCAATCAAAGCTTGCACCATGAAATTGATGCAAGGATTACATGGGAAAAGTTGGATTTGTGGCTGACAAAGTGCCAATATCAAACAAATTTCTTAGCTCAAAAGGGTGAATCTTGTTGAAATAACTGATCTCTGTACTCCCTTGACTCGGTAAGACTTCAACTAGGCACAACCCGGTGCAGCTACTTCAATTCCAAAATCCCCGCTCCATCTTCATCATAATTGCGCTCCATCTTCATCACCCTGCCTGCTCCACCTTTATCACCCTTCCTCTCCCGCTCCATCCTCAAATCACAATCTCCTTTCAATATTTATCCTCAACTCCTCATCATCATCCTTCCCTTTCTCCCCTGCTCCTGCTCCTCCAATCACGCTTATTCCTTCAATCCTCATTTCTCCATCTCATTCCTTCAATATTCCTCCCAGCTCCTTTCCATCAATCTTCTCCTTCATTACATTCTTGTCTCCATTCTCAACTCTCACTTCTCATCTACCAAAAATCTCCTCCTTTTTCCTTCAAGTACCTAAAAATGTGATCTCACGTCTAGAAAGAACTACCTCAACCTACCATTCAGTTATCCTTGTTTCTTTCTAGACGTGAGATCACATTTTTACGCTCCTTTATCAATTTCTTGTTTCTGATTTCTGCCTTGAAGTCTACTGGTCTTATTTCAAAGTACAGTCATTTCATTCTTCACGGTTAAAAGCCAAACGCCCACCAACTCAACCAACCAGGCGACAAAATGAACACCCCAGGACCAGCACACTCTAATTCCTCTCTACTGAAAACCTTGACGGACTCCATCCCCAACCTCACTGAAAGCAATTTCTCCCTATGGCGGTCAAAAATCCTCACAATCTTCTCTCTCAAAGGTATTGCTCAATGGCTCTCATCAAACAAACCAGAAAAATGTCCAGTTGAAGTCAACCTTGAGATAGTTGGATATATCCTGGCCAAGCTGGATAACAAGACCTACGTGAATTGCGTGAAAGAACACCATCTCTCCAACAGCATTGACCTATGGGAGTTGATAAATGAATTCTTTGCCTCCTCTCAGACCGCCAATCAATCCAGGGTCTTCTTCAACTTTCTCAACCTCCAATTCAGCCCCAGAAACATCAAGAAATTCATCACTGAAGCTAAAGCATGCCTGATGCAAATTTCCAAAATTGGCATCAAGATGGATGAAAAAATTGTAGCCTACCTCCTCATGTACAAATTCCCTTCACAATTGGAACATTTGAAAACTACAATAACTCACTCTCTAGGAGAAAGGAAGATATATGGAGACTTGGTCCTAAGACATCTTAACCAGGTGAATCACAAAGTCGCCTCAGGATCTCAAGCCTCTGCCATGACTATGCAACAAAATCTCCTGAGGTGCAAGGCACACTGGCACAACCCACAAGCCAAACATCCTAAGGAGCAATTTTTCTGGCTATTTCCCCACCTGAGACCCAATCCCTTGACACACTTTGCTCCCTCCGCTAAAGCCAATCCCTCTAGCACCAATGCTACCGCTTCTGCTCAACTTGCTTTCACCTTTGCCATGTCCCATTCACATCATGTCAATCAAAATCAAATAATTCTCAATTCAGGCGCCTCTCAGAGAATGTTCAACCATCCTTGATTCTTTGACAACCTCAAGGAGGATAATACCGTCATCCAGACCGGCAAGCTTGGCTCCTTGATAATTGCTTTGGGAAAAGGGACTGCAACCCTTATCACCTCTCACTCAGAACTCAACCTCAAGAATTCCCTCTTTGTTCCCAACATAGCTGTGAACTTGATCTCCTTGGGTCAACTCATTCTTGGAGCCTGTTCCCTGCAACCCACAGCGGCCAACAAGTTTTTGATCACATTAAACTCTGAGATCATCCTAGAAGGCTACATTGAGGAAAATCTCATGTTCATCAAAGAATCCACCCATCCAATCACTCCCACTGCTCACTCCTTCACTTTGTTCTCCACCCTCCATAAAAGATTTGGCCACTCCCACACCAACTTGGTCAATCTAATTGCTAGAGATTTCCCAAAGTTAAAATGGGAAAATCTTGATTGCATCTTGTGTTCTCAAGGAAAGATCCACAAAAATCCCTTCAAAGGAACCTTTCCCAGAAGCAATGCCAAATTTGACAAAATCCACGCCAACCTGTGTGGCCCAATATCTCCTCCATCAAAATCAGGAAACAGATTCTTTCTTGTTCTCACCAACAGCTTCTCCCACTTCAAGACTTGCCTTCCCATAAAATTTAAATCCAATGCTGCCAGCAAGATAATTAAATTCATCCAACTCCATTCCACCCAATTTAACAAAAGGCTGAAACAATTTCACTCCAATAATGGCGGAGAATTTCTCAACAATCAACTGACTTTGTTCTTCTCCGAAAACAGAATCCTCCACTCCACCTCAGAGCCCTACAATCCTCAGAATAATCCTATTGCCAAAAGCCCTAATTGCACCTTGATCAAAACCGCAAGGACTGTAATGCTTGACCTGAAGATCCCTCTCATCATGTGGGATTAGATCATTTCCAGCTGCTGCCTCATCCTAAACCTCATTCCCTTCAAACTCAACAAAACCTCCCCAGTTGAACTCTAGAAATCCTCTTCTCCCAAGCTGTCCCTCATCAAAATTCTCGGCTCAAAAAATATTGTGCTCAACCAACAACAGAATCTCTCCAAGTTTGTCAAAAAAGGGCTGGAGGAAATTCTGGTGGGATTTGATCTGGACCTGCAATCTTATCAAGTTTTCTGTCCTGAAGTTGGTGACGTCATCCACTCAAAACAGGTTAAAATCTTTGAAAACACCCCATTCTCTTCCTCCTCTCCTCATCCCTCCAACTCTCCCTTTGATCCTCTTTTATCCCTAAATGAAGAACTCACTGATCTCCTGAATTTTTCCACCCTTGCAAATCCTTCCCCTTTACAATCTCAATCTAATCAGAGTCCAGAATTCCCCATTTCTGACTTGACCAAACCCGTGCAAGACAATCATCCACCATCCCACTCCATACAAAACAACCATCCACTCTCCCCTTCATCTCACTCATCCAATCACACCTCCTCTGAATCCAAAGTTGGAGAGATAGCGCAACAACTCACCAATCCATCCCCTTACACCCTGCGCGATAGAACCAATCTCAAAACCCCAAGTTGCTATGGCTTCATGGCTTGCATCGTTCCCAAAAACTATCCTGAGGTCCTTAAATCCCCCAATAAACCTCACTGGCTGGACTCAATGAAGGTGAAGACCAAAGGAATTGAAAGCCACAATGTATCGGAAGGCTGCCACTCCTTGCCCCTTGGTAAATCCGCTTTCTCCACTTCCTGGGGGTATTGCCTCACAGACAACCCCGGCCAGAATGGAATAATCTACAAATCTTGTCTGTGCATCCAGGGATTCAAAAAGCATCTTCCTGAATTTGAATTTTCAAATTATTTTTTTCCTCAAGTCAACACTTGCACAAAGATTAATCTTAATTTTTCACAAGAAATCCCATGAATTGCTGTAGTTTGTTAAATGATGTGGCATTAACAGAATTATTCAAAAAAATATGATAAACTATGTTTCTGAATCTTAAAGATGAAAAGTATAAATTCTCCTTATCCAATAACCAATTTTGAAGTGCCTGCAATCTTTTCTGAGTGGATGGAATGTGAAATATTATTTAAAGTCTGAATGTTTGATTGTACCTTCAAAATTATAAATTTAATTTATTTTTAAATATTGTGTAAGATTATTTTTTACTTGTGTTGATATTTGGAAAAATTCATCCAGGGCTTTATCTTGTTGAAAATGACGTGTATTTGGAAAATAAGATGACTATACAGCCTTAAAAAAGAAGGTGAAGTAGCAAAGAATTTTAAAGAAAAACATCTTCAATATGTCTATGGAACACCTACCCACCTTGAATCCCAAACTGAGTCAATATAGTCCAAATAAGCACCAACATCAACAGCATAAATATCCTAGCCCTTATAAATTTATTTTTGGAGTTATTCAAAAACAAAGATATCTGCATATATATCTGTATTAAGGTTTAATTGGTACTTCCCCAAAATTTAAGGATTGTAAGGAACCCCACTGCAATTATCAATGTCAAATTTTGTATGATTCCTCCTCAGTTAAATACTAGTTCCATTCTGGTGTCTTATATATTTGGAATAACTGTCTTTAATGACAATGAAGGCTGGATAGGAAACAAATTGAATGGAAAAACTCCCAAAAATGCCTCTGAGAGATCTTACCCTCTTGAATCCCCAAAATAGGTCATTTCATCCCTATCTTCAAAAAAATCACAATTAAAAAAATCATGGTCCTTATAAGTGTATTTTTAGAGGTATTCAACAGCCAAGGTACCTTCACATATTTTCACACTTGTCTGGCATTGGTTCTTTTCCAAAAGGTAAGGAGTTTAAGGAACAATCCATGAATTATCAATCATGAAATTGGTATGATTCCTGCTCATTGCAATGGTAGGTACATTCTGGCATCTTGTATATGTTTGAAAACTTCTTTCACCCACAATTTTTTCAGGATAGAAGGCTTTGGGGTATTTCTTTTTGCATCTGCATTAGCCATGCAAGTTGCTTCCATTTTTGATGTAACACATAGTCCAGGTGTTTTTTCTTATTTCACTGCTTGAAAAAGGTTTTGCTCTTTGAATTGATCATTTCTCTGCAAAAAAAATCATGCCAATTTCTTCAGAGTAAGTTTCTTCAGATGTTCTTGGCTTTTGATCACGGTCCAGAATTTCCAAGATGTGAGAATGAGGCAAACCTCTCTTCTGGAATTATTTAAAATGAGTTCTTCCCATTTTCAATCCAAATATTCCATCAATGGTTTTTAATTTGCAAACCTGTGTTACTATATCAGGATATTGTATGTACCAATTTTGCCATTTAACTGATGAGATGGATGATGAGTCCACTACTGAGAATGTGTGGATGTGTGATTCTGTATCAAAGAATTATGTCTTCTATTTCAAGAATGGTTGGAAAAGATATGATATTTTTTAAATAATAAATAATTTTGCTCAAGTGGAAAATTAGGGGAATGTATAAAAAATGAATGATGTGAACAATTTTTGAAGTAATTCAACCAATAAGCATTTAAAAAAATTATATCAAATGGAATTCTTGGTATGTGATTTAAGTGATGGATAGAATTCAACAACACATGGTAAACCAATTAAATAAAAAAAATTGACATCAAAAAATAAAATAAATTTGAGATAATTTTAATCCAGTGGAGAATTTGGGAGATGGATTCAAAAAAGATATTAAATTATAAATTTTTCAACTGTTTCAATTGTCAAGAAATTCAAAAAAAGTATATAAAATCGAAATCTTGGAATTCAATTTCAGTTCTGGATAGTGTTCAATACCTCATGGTTAATGATTTTTTCATCATAAGATGAGATACCTTTTTCAGTTTTTTTTCAACCACCACCCACATTGAACCTCTGGATCACAACCTTGAAAATTCAACAAATAACTTCCCATAGGTGAAAGCTTGATCTTTGAAAAATCAAAAATATAACTGCCAATGGGTGAAGGGCTGATCTTGAAGATAAATAATCATATTTTAGATTTCTTAACTTTTGATTTGTTAGTTATGAGGATAAACCTTTGGAAGAAATAATGAATTAGGAGACTCTTGTTGGTGTCAATTTTGATTATTTTCCTTAAGAGAAGCATGGTTGAATTCCCCATACTTTCTTAAACTATTTGAGGATGTGTACACCTTTGAGAAACAGGTAGAATTTTCCAGAAATGACCACCATGAACTCTTAATTTGCCTCAAGAAGGTAAATCAAAATCCATTAGGTCTTGAAGGATTCTGTCAACCAACTGAAGAGTATGCTTATGAGCCATAGGTTTTTTGTCTCACCCACCAGGATCATGAATAAATCATCAAGAGGGCTGAGATGAATTGCATGCACTTAACATGAGCTCAAACATACTCCTCTTTCAATTATTAATTCAATAAATCTTTTGCAAATATGATTAATTTATAGCAGCATCTGTTCTTACTGAAGAATTCATTTCCTTTTTATTCTTGTAACCTCCACTGTTTTATCAAATTTTTGATAATCAGGAACAGTGTTTCAAATTTTTGTTCTGTGTTTGGAATGTGATTTGGTTGATTCATCTGATATTTTTTTTGAGGACCCTTTGATCTGTGATCCAAGAATTGTTTAAAGCCTCCAAAATGAAATTGTATCATGAATTCCATGGGAAAAGTGAGATTTCTGGCAGAAAAAGTGCCAATATCATTCAAAACAACTTTTTTGGCTGGAAATGGTTAATCTCCTCGCCAGATTTTTGCATTTTTGCTTCTATATGATGATTTTGTTGAAGTAAAAACTTGGAAAAAGATTCATCTCTGGAAGTTTTATAAGAAATTCTGTTGACTTGATTTAGTTTATTGAATGAAGTAGCACCAACAGAATTATTTCAAAAAAATCTGAGAACCTAAATTTTTGAATCTGCATGTCAGCCTCCTGGATGCCAAGATCCTTGCTATCCTTTAGCTACCAGAGGTGATAGAATAAATAATAAATATATTATTCAATTAATGTAGCAAAAATCTGTAAAATATTTAGATAAAGCTTATAGCAAGTTTAATTGGTTTGGATATGGTTTATTGTTATAAATCAATATGAATAAATTGATTATTAAATATTTTCATAGAGGGGCCAAAATTATATTGGGGATCTTTAACACCTCTCTTCAGGGAATTCAGTATTAAAACACATAGGCCTGGTTCCTTTGGAACCTTTAATTTATATTCTTAAAGGATATATTGCCCAAAGATAATATGTATATGAAATACACGGTGGAGTAGCAGGGGTTTGTAACCAAGCTGCAACAACAGAGAAAGGATAATAAGACTCAATGGTATATTATTAAATCTTCTGGGTACCTGTTTGGGATGTGCACTGATGGGTTAAACCTTTTTACTGGGGTTATAAGGTTGTTCAGCAGTTTAAATTGATAAAAAGGGTTGGGGACAGATATCATTAATCAGACTAAAGCCATAAATCACTTAATTATCTCTTATAAGTATTCAATTACCTTTGCACGGTTTCTGGATGTAAATATAACTGGGTCCCTGGGTATAAATATCCTCAAAAGAGCTCTTTATTTATAGCTTTTTGAGTCCCAATATTGTCCTTCTGAGGGTACATGGGCTCAAAGGGACAGACACTGAGGCTAGCAGGGTAAACAGTGGCAGCCTGTAATTTTTTCTTGATTCTGTAGCACGGGTAACATCTAATCCCAGAGGGTATGGGAATTATTCTACTTTATAATTGATGTTTGGACGTGTGAATAACACTAATCTGTTCATTTCATTTATTATTTAATTAATTATCCTTAGTGAATATTCCCAGTAAGTTAATAATTATTATAATAGACATTCCTACGGATAGTAAGATGTCAGGTGAGTTCTCATTATTTATTAAATAATTGGAGTAAAGTCATGACATTTATTTTACTCCTTTTTTCGGATTTTAGTTGATTTACTCAAAATAATTATTTTAAAATAAAATTCATGAGTATTTATTTAATATTTTTACATCATTAGTTTTTTTATTATGTCACAAAAAAACTGATTTCTTGTAGCTCTCATAATTGCATATCTAAGTATTTTAATATATTTTTAGAAATAGTCATGATCTCATTTTTGAAATTCTTGGTATTTTAAATTATATTTAATAAAAAATACATATAAAGTTTATTTAGGTATTTTTATATATTTTTATGTATTTTTAGAATATTTACTATCAACACTAACATTTATTAAATATTTAGAATTTTCCTGTGTAGGTTGTAGCATGTTTACGCGGTACCCAGGTTTCTCAGGCCGCATGTCACTTTGTCAACTTCTAGTCCCGCAGCTGCGTACTTGTCAGAGGCCCAGGGCTGTGTAAAGGCTTTGAAAGGGTGAAAGTTCTGCAGCTCAGCCGCGCGCGGGTGTGTTGACTTCCGCAGCTGCGTGCGGGAATTGTGACAGAACACATTTCCATCTGTAACTCCTAAAATATACACAACACCTCAATCCTTACTGAATTTTAGGTGTGAAATCTATACGTGAAAATACATGTAAAATTTTTAATTATTCAAAAAATTACCATAATGGTTCTGTGGTATATTGGTCTTTCCTTTCTTAATTATTTAAAAATATAAGGAGTTGGATTTCAAGGGTGGGGGTCAGTGAGTTACCCTACCTAATTTTGGGTTTAGAATCCATTTCTGTAATAATATTCATGGTTTTCCTACTCCTTCTTAGTTTAATTTTAATATTTTTTATTTTTATGATATTTTTGTTACTTTTGCAGGTTGCTCTGCAATAGTAGCAAGCTGACACTGCAGGTTGAATTGTACAAATTCTGCTGATTAAATGACCAATCTGACAGTGCCTGAAATGTTTTCTGAGTTGATGAAATGTGCAGTATGATGAAAAGTCTAGATATTCCATAGTACTTGCAAAAATATCAACTGCATTGATTTTGAATCATTGTGTAAGAATATTTTTTACTTGTTTTGATCTTTGAATAACTGCATTCATGGCTTCATCTGGTTCAGATAAAACCTTTTTTTGGTTAGCAAGATGGATATTCAGCCTTAAAACAGAATTTGAAGCAGAACAAACTTTCAATTGAAAACCCTGATACATGTCTCCAGAGGAGCTAATCATAATGTGGATCCCTAAATAAGTCTATTCAAGCCAAATTTGCACCAAAATCAACAGTAAGAATAACATAGCCATTATGAATCTACTTGTATAGGTATTTGACTCCCATGATTCCTTCAAATATCTCTGCATTGATGTGGCATTGGTAATTTGCAAAAACCCTCTTTCCATTCTTCAGAAAATGAATATTTTGCAAATCTAATTTATTTATAGCACCATTTTTTCTTATGCAATAATTCATTTTCTTTTTATTCTTGTAACTTCAAATAATTTATCACATTTTGGATAATCAGGAAAGGTGTTTCCAATTGTTTTTCTCTAATTTTGAAATATGATTTAGTTGATTCATCTGATATTTTGTTTTTTCAAAACCCTTTGATCTGTGATCCAAGAATGAGTCAAAGCCTCCACCACCATGAAATTGAAGCATGAATTCAATGGCAAAAGTGACATTTCTCGCCCAAAAAGTGCCAATAGCATTCCACGCAACTTTCTTTGCTTGAGAAAGTGAATCTCCTTATCAGAATTTTGCATTTCTGCTTCTATAGGATTATTTTTCTTGAGTAAAAATTTGGGCAAAGATTCATCTCTGAAAATTTCATAAGAAATTCTATTGACTTGCTTCAGGTTATGAATGAAGTAGAACCAAAAGAACTATTCAACAAAAGTCTGAAAACATAAATTTTTGAATCTGCAGGTTGAATTATATAAATTCTGCTGATTCAATAACCAATCTGACAGTTCCTACAATCTTTTCTGAGTGGATGAAATGTGCAGTATGATCAAAATTCTAAATATTCCATAGTGCTTTCAAAGCTATCAATTGCAATTATTTTGAAGTAATGTGTAAGAATATTTTTTACATGCGTTGATCTTTGGAGAAATTCATCCATGACTTCATCTGGTTCAAACAAAACCTTTTTTTGGACAGGAAGATGGATATTTATCCTTAAAACAGAGGGTGAAGTCGCAAAAAATTTGAATTGAAAACCCTAGTACATTTCTCTGGAGGATATATCCATCTTGTGTATCCCTAAATTAGTCTATGTAAGCAAAATTAGCATTAAAATCAACAGTAAGAATAGCACAGCCCTCATGAATTTACTTGTAGAGGTTTTAACAGCCATGATTCCTCCACATATCTCTGCATTGATGCAGCATTGGTAATTTTAAAAATCTAAGGTTTGTGAGGAACCCCAAAGGAGTCATAAATGAAAAGGTTTTTATGATTACTCCTCAGTAAAAAGGTTGGTTCATTCTGGTGTCCTCTATGCTTGGAATCACTGTTTTTACTGACAATTGAGGTGGAATAGAAAAAAATTTGGATGAAAAAACTCTCCAACAATCCTCTGGAAGAGCTTCCCATCTTTAATCCCTAATATAGTCCTTTTCATCCAAGTCTTCACCAAAATCAACATTAACACAATCATGGCCCTTAAAAATGTATTTGTAAATGTATTGAACAGCAAAGATACCTTTGCATATCTTCATATTTATGTGGCATTGGTGCTTTGCCAAAAGGTAACAATTTTAAGTAACAAAACACAAATTATCAATGAGAGAATTTGTATGATTCCTCTTCAGTGAAATGGTAGATCAATTCTGGCATATTTATGTGCTTGAAAACTGCTTTCACCAACAATTGTTTCAGGATGGAATTTTTCTGGATACAAGGCTTTGGGGTATTTCTCCTTTCATTTTCCATCATAGATTTAAGCTTCTTTCATTTTTGAAGTACCAAATGGCACAGCTATCATGTATATTTTAATTGATTTCAATGGTTTTGGCTGTGTGTATTGATCAGGTAGCTCTTCACAAACAATCATGCCAATAAGTTCAGATTTTCTTGTTTGGTGTTCATTTTAAGGAATTACAAAGATGTGAGCATCAGGAAGACCTCTTTGTGGAATACTATAAAATTTTTTCTTTCAATTTTCAAACCAAATATTCCATTCATGGGTTTTGGATTTTCACCCTGTGTTACTATATCTGGATTTTGTATGGAACAGGTTGGCCATTGAACTGATGAGATGGATAATGGATCCACTACTGAGAATGTGTGTACTTGTGATTTGGTTTCAAAATTCTATTTTGAGAGTTACTGGAAATAGAATAGTGCATTCATGGTTATCAAACTATCACATACTCATGAGTCAGGGGTTTATAAATAATTGATGATTAACATCAGGCTGATCATATGTGGTTGGACTTCTCAAGTGATGGTAATGAGAATTGTGAAGAATTTCATGAGCATTTGAGTGGTGAAATTCATTTTGAAGCACCCTGAAAGGAACTGAAGAGTTACTTCCATGTAGATTTGGAAATGATTGATGGTTGTTTTATGCAGAAGAATCTCCACTACATACTAAAAAGATTGGGTCCTGAACCCTTGATAAATACTGGTGTTTTTTTCCTTGGTCCTGCATCCTCTCTTCATTTCCTGGCGTTGAGGATGCACCTCTTACATCCAAGTTTTTTCACCGTGCAAAACCCCCTCCCCAAATTTGGGGATATAATCCTAGTCAAGGATATAAAAAATTTAGCTTGTGGTTTTTAAAGATTAGTAAATCCAATAGCAGGTGGTATTCATGTAGAAGTTACACTGAATTTTTTCTCCTTGGTTACATCCCCTTGTTACACTGTTGTCTGTAAGATATCTTCTAGCTCATTGATATTGCAATGAAGGTGTTCTCCCTCTTTACATCCCCCCTGTTACACTGTTTCCTGTTACATTTCTTGCAGCTCCTTGATGTTACACTGGAGGTTCTCCTGTTGGTTACATGCCCCTGTTACAAAGTCAACCCGAGCTTATTTATAAGCACATACATGCAGAAATGTATATATTGACATGGAGTGAAAAAAGTGGACACCTTCAAAAAAATTATATTCAAAAAACAGATATTTAACTCAATCTATATTCACATGGAGAGAAAAAAAGCAGAAACTCAGAAAAAAAACATTCACACAAAAACAAAACATTGAGATAAATTTACATGGATTGAAAAAAAAGCAGACACCTTAAAATAACATTAAATTCAAAAAGCAGATAGAAATATATTCACATGGAGGAAAAAAAAGTGGAAAATCTGAAAAAATACATTGAAAAAAAATATAGAAATTCAGATGCATGGCTTGCATCCTTGAGGTTGGTAAGTTGAATGGAGAATGCAGGACCAAGGCAAACAACACCGGTTTTTTCCAAGGGTTCAGAAACCAATATTTTTGATATATAGTAGAGAAAGATAGCCTAGAATATTTCCCCCAAATGTGGGGACTGATTGGAATTTCATAATTAGGATGGAATGGAGGTTGATTGGAAAAATGTGAAAAATATTTCTTTTTGAATTTTCCATTAAATCATGTTTAAGTTATTTTCAATTTATTTATTTAAGGATTAACCCAAACAAAATGAACAGTTCAAACACATCAGTTTCTGGGATTTAATTTGAGGACTGATTAGGCTTTAATAATATTTGGGCGCTGATTGGAAGAAAATTTTTAATTTTCATATTAAATCATGATTAAGTGAAAAAATACATGTCATTTTTAATTTTCAATCAGATCAGCATTACACTAAAAACCACATGGTAATTTCTTGATGTAGGAGTATCTCAAACACAATATAAATTTAAAATCAATCATTTCTGGGATGTATAGAATTTAAAACCTCATTGTAAACAATTTTATCAGTTTCAAATGAAATTTGGTTGTCAGCTCTGTGTGTGACCACTACCCTTGTTGAGCGGCTGGACCTGATCCTTGACAATGCTACAGATAACTGACCATGGCTGAACACTGGATCTTGCAGATATAGACCAAAATTGAAAATTTTCTGAGCTTGAGATTTGTTTATTGTCAATGAGAAAGCCAAATTTACTGGAAATTTTTGCAAATAAACTTGAAAGGGAGACCATTTTCATCAGGGTCAGTAACCAAGGGGATGCTGGGAATGGCAAAAAGCCTTCCTATTGAATCACCAGTTGCAATATTTACAACTAAAACATTCCTTGCCAATCTGACCAAAATCAAGCAATTTCCATTGCAAAGCCCAATTTTAAGGTCCATGTTTCTCCAAATAATTAGAGGGGCACCCACTTTCAGAGTTAAGCTACGAGGAGGAAAGTTGGAAAGAAATAATGTGTTGAGGAACTCTTTTTGTTATAGATTTTGGGTATCATCTTCAACAGATTCATGACTGTAATAAGTCTTCATAGTTTGTTTTTCTTTTTTTCCATTGAGAGAATCCAATAGCAATTTATTTATGTTGTAAACTGCTGTATTTTTACAACGTAAAATAAAATGGTCCATGAGATAACCACCTTGAAGGTACCTTTGGCACATGTTTGGAAAAACATTACTGATTAATCTACCCAAAGCTTCATCTCAACTATAATCATGAATATCAATTTTATGAGGAAGCAAAGTTTTGTTTGAACACTGTATATTATTCCAACCATCTCCAACATTGAGTAAAAAATTCTGGTAATCAGAATCCCCTGAAGCACGCATATTTGAAGTAAGGTGAAAAACCTGGAAATTTCTCCAGGAAGAAGAATTGACAAACTTGCATCAACAATTTGAGGACGTGTACCTTTTTGAACCACATGTAAAATTTTCCTAAAGTCACCACCAAGAACCATCAATTTTTCTCCAAAAGGTAGGTTAGAATCCATGAGGTCTTGAAGTACCTGTCAACTAACTCCAGAGAATGCCTATGGCTCATAGATGCCTCATGCCAGAGCATCAAAGAATCCTTTTTGAGATCTTCACCATTTTGATAATTCTTTGATACTCTTGATACAGAGGAGTGATTTAAACTCAAGGGAATTCCAAAGGTAAAATGAGCTGTTCTTTCATTTGGTAAATTCATTTCAGCTCTTCCACCACAAGCACATGCCATAGCTATTTTTACAGATGATCTGATAGAGGTCAGCAAGAATTTATATAGGAATCTTTTTCTAGATCCACCAGTTCCATCAATAAAGAAGTAAGAGGGGTGAGAGGAATCGCATGCATGCATTATCTGATAAAATATTTGCTTCTGTCTATGATTCAGAAGAGAAATTTTTTGAAAGTCTGATTGATTTATTACAGAATTTTTTTCTTCTTCAAGGATCCAGTTCCTGTTTTTCCTTTGTTCCTCCACTGATTGATCAATTCTTGGAAGCTCAGGAAAATCTTCTTCAACAATTTTTCCACAATTAAGGAATAAAAGAGGGGTTGTGGGTTGCAATATTTGATTGGTGAGAACTCTTTGTGGGTGATTCCAGAATGAATTAAATCATCAACCATCAAATTGAAAAAAAAGTTCCATAGGTGTTTTGGGTTTGAAGGCTGAAAAAGTGCTAACAGCATTCCAAACAACCTCCTTAGCTCAGCAGGTTGAAGAGATTCTGTAGCTTCTTCCATTTTTGTTTGCAAATGATGATCATCATCAATTGGACCTTTTTCCAAGGAAGCCTCTCTGAAAGTTGTATGAAGGTATCCATTGACCTGCTTTTGGTGATTGAAAGAAGTTGGACCACACAATTTTTCAATAAAAGTCTGAAATACCACCTCTCAGAATTGGCAGGATAAACAGTATGGATGCTTCCAATTCAAAAACCTCTTTGTCTTAGCCTCCATTCTTTTGGTTGCCTTGAATTGAATTGATGAATTTAAAGAGGGCTGAAACAAAAGAAAAGATCAATAAACAAAAGGAAAGAGAAAGTAACATAAAGAAAAGAATCAAAAGAGACCAACCCCAAGCACAAGCTTTCACCGTAGAGTGTTTTCAGACTTAGAAAATAAGGATGGCTGAGAGACTAGAAGACATGGCAAGGAAGAAAGTCAAGGCAGGCTGAAGAGAAGATAATCAGATTTTAGGACCTTCGAGTAAGAGAGGTAGTGACTGTCTTACCAGAAATAGAAGAATTGATCAAGTAGTTGTTGGTTGGGAAATAGCGATGAGTTTTGAATAGCAGGTGCAGAATTAGAGGTGAGATTGAAGATAAGAAATAGAAAAATAAAAAATAAAAGGAAAGACAAAAAGAAATAAAAGAAAAAGACGACAAGAGAAATTTGGTGATTTCAAGGTGAAAAATTGAAGAGATTTTTAGTTGAGTTGAAGTTGGTATTGAGTGAAAGTGCATGGTTTTCCGCCTCTCCCTCCCTCTCCTAGTCCTTACCGGAAGCGTAGGAGATGAGTTTGGGGGTGGTCAAGCAGTAACAGTGAAGTGATATACAAGTAAGAGAACTAGGACAAGCGGGCTGCCCCGCAAGTACTTGACATAAGTAGAGAGATCAATTTTCTACACCCCTTGTGTCTGGTAAGACTGAACCGGTATGGTTGATAAGATTAATTAGAGACGTCAGAGAATTTTTGGGAAGAGCTTTGGTTAATCCTTCAGGAAGCATTGATGAGCTAGGAATTAAATTGATAACTAATTTATTAGCCTTGATTTCTTCCCAAAGGGCCTTTTTCTTATATCAATATGTTGAGTTTTAGAATGCAGCCAAATTTCTTAAGTTTGTTGTCCAGGCCTTTATTATCTATGAAATGCAAACTGGGTTCTTCTTCCTTGACCCACATTTCCACAACAAGAGTTTTCATCCAGATAGCTTCTAAGAAAGAGTGCAATAAAGGATTCAGTTTGGCTTCAGTGGTTCAATGAGTAACATTTCTTTGTCAATAACTGCTCCAAGCAATAATTGAACCCCAAAGAAGAGTAAGATGACCGGATTTTGAGTGTTGAGTAATTAGGTTGTTGCTCCAAGTAGCAGCACTATAGCAAATAAGTTGATTTGAGTCTTTGTGAGCCTGAAGCGTAAGAGCAAGATTTGTTGAATGCTTAAGATATTTCCAACATCTTTTAACCTCTCTCCAATGGAGGATCCCAGGTTTTTTGCAAAAAAAAGCTTAATTGGAGACTGCAAAGCTCAGATCAGGTCTGGTAAGGCACGCTATATAGTTCATAAGGAAAACTGCAGATCTGTAATTGATGTTGAGGGATTTGAATTCTTCATGCTCTTCGTCGGATGCAGTTTTCAAGTTAATGTTAGGAGTTAGAGGAACGGAAAAATCTTCGCAGTCAGAGAGCTTTAATTCTTCAAGACTATGATGTATGTGTTTGGGTTGAGAGAGAAAAATCTTGTTGCCTTCCTTAACATAGTTCATACCAAGTATTGTGTTTGGATTTTAATGAGAAGATTTGGGAAAATGTTTTCAAAAATTATTCTTTGAAGTTGTTACCGTTACCTACTAAAATCAAGTCGCCTATGTGAAAGAATAAAACCAAGTTAGACTCAAAGTGTAAATAGAGACAGGGATCAGCAGTGGATTCTTTGAATCCTTGGCTAAAAATCCAAGAATTTAATGTATTGAACCAGTTTGCCGGAGATTGTTTCAAACCATAATGAGATTTCTTGAGCAATAAGTATTTGGCGGTTCTTTTGGAACCCTTAGGAGTTTTGATGATGATGGTTTCTTGAAGATTGGCAGGGAGGAAAGCAGATTTAACGTAAAATTGAGTTATTGGAAGGGAGAATGAAAGAAAAAAGATAAGGGAAATTCACAGTGAGGCAGCCTTTCTGGTAGGTGAGAATGTGTCTTGATAGTCTAGGCCGTAAATTTTATTGAATCCTTGAATGCAAAGACAACTTTTGTATATGAGAGGGTCACCATGGCAATTATCCTTAAGACAGCATACCCAAGTAGTTTTTAGGGGGTTTATGGGTTCTGGACCATGATAATCTTCCCACACGTTCATGGATTTGATTCCGTCAAGTTCAACATCCATAGATGATTCCAAAAATGAAGAATGGGAGCATTTCTTGGCTTGTTCAAAGGATTTGGGAACAAAATAGTGATGGAAGCCATACCATAGAGATTTATTTAATTTGGAACAATCCCTGAGAATTAGGACCAACTCATTAGGTAATTAAGGAACTACCTCTTCATGAATTTGCTCTTCTACCTCCGACTCATTGGAAGAAGAGATTTTGGTATTGCTTTCTGGAGTAGGTAGAGGTTGAGAGCCTAAAAGTGTCTTGGAATTGGAATTTTGAATTATTGCAACCTCATCCAGACCGGAAACAGGAGTAATCTCTTTTCCTATCATGAGTTTTTTGGTTGATGGAGAAGAGTGATTTGGAGAGGATAAGATCTTGAAATGCTTTGAACAAACAATTAAATTACTTGGGGTGTGTATTCTGTACAAAAAAAAAAGGAAAGGATTGGAACCCACAAGGGTTCCCATCTTTCCCCTATCTCTAAATTTTTAACCTCAAGAAATATTCATGTCTAGATATACTAAATTCAATCCTATAGGTTGAAAGAATTCAATTGGGAGATTCTTCCCAGTGAAGAGCTTGTATGGAGATTTTTCATCCTTTTCCTTGGGAATTTGATTAATGGTTAGAAAGACCGATTTTAAAATCTCTGCCCACAGTTGGAGAGGCAGCTTGGAAGATCTGAGGGTGGTTTGGATTGCTTCAGCTATAGTTCTATTGGCTTGTTCCACCTTTCCGTTATGTTTGTGATGAAAAGGCTCCTTGATGAGATGTTGAATTGAATTTCTCTGTAGGAAGTTGGAAAACAGATTTGAGAAGAATTCTCCTCCACCGTCTGAACAAACGGTAGATGGGTAGTAGCCTCTAGATTTATTTTGAAAATTCAGAATAGAGATGAGTTGATGGCAAGCATCAGATTTGTTTTTCAAAGGAATTGCTGACAAGTAACCCAAGAAATTGTTGATTATAGTTAGAATGTATTTCATTTTGTTACAAGAAGTAGGGTTTATTGGACCCATCAAGTCTATGTGTATCTTTTCCATTGGTTTGGATGAAACTGATGCTGTATTTTTGAAAGTTGATTTAGTAACTTTTGCAAAGGCACAATCTTTTCAGACAAACAATTTGATTTCTTTTTTGGGAATTTCAGGAAATAAGAACTTGAGTTGACAGGGATTGGCTCAGAAAAGCAATAGATGGAGATGTTTGAGTTTTTCATTGGTGAAAACTTTTATGTTAAGGTAAGATGTTTTTGATCCACAACCAAACAATTTAGGAAGGTTCAAGACAAAAAAATTATTTTTGAAAAATCTGGAGAAAGCCACTTTGCTACCATTGAGGAGTTGAAGGATTGTCCTCTAGACTGTAGAACACAGTTTTTGTGAATTATTAATTCACCGGGACTGATTAAATTGACTACCAGATTAGGAACAAAGAAGTAGTTTGTAAGCATTATTTCAGACGACTTCAAATTCAGTTTGAAGGTTCCTTTTCCTAGAATAGGTAAGTTTGCTCCTTCTTTCCCAGTGCTTATAGAATTGCCTTTGAATTTAGAGAACTCGATGAAGTATTCTTTGGAATTGAACATATGACAAAAAGCTCCAGAGTCAAGAATGATTTGGTGATCCGCGCTAATTTCTTCAACTCATGTAGTGATTACTCCATGATAATGTGCCACTTCCTTGTTTTTAGATTTGAATTGAGCTCTCCATTTTGCTTGGGCTTCCTTCCACCACTTGGGAGCTAGATGCTTGTTTTTGTGCCAACATCTGTCTTCCGGATGATCTTGTTATTTGGGATTATGAAATCCTCTTTTGAATCTTTGATTTTTCGGAACGGTGGGCTTTTGTCAATCTGACACAATCAGAGCAGTCTCAAGAGGTTTTGAGTCGCTTAGTTTTGCTTTGGTTTTGTTTATTAGTTGGGTTAGATGATTGAAAGCCTATTATACAGAGATGTCTCTATCAGAATGCATAATTCGTTGTCAAAGAGGATGAATTTGAGAGGGAAATTTGAATAAGATTAAGTAAGCCACAATATTATCAGGTAAGTCGATTCCTACATCTACCATTTTCTTAATCAAAATTTTTGATTGGGTTATGAAAGAGGCTATATTCTTGGCTCTGAATTCTTGTTACAGGAATTAATTGAAGATTCTTGTCTGATTTGCTGTTTGCGAGGAGGCAAAATGTTCCTTGATACTCTTCCATAGTAGTTTTGCCAAGTTTATGTTGAGAGCGTTTACCATGTTTGTGTGCGTCACCCAATCATATTTTGATAGTATGATGACCCTAACTTCCATGTCCTCTGTCTTTCATAATTCTTTCGATTCGTCTTCAAGTGCGACTTTAACATTCTTTAGTTCAAATATAATTGATAATTTTTCCTTCCAGATTGAGACATTTTCTTTGTTGAGAATTGGAATTGCTTCAAGAGCGGCCTTTAGCATAATTTGAGTTAATCCATTGAACAAAGTTGAGGTTGATCCCTCCATTGCGGTTAGCTTTTGAGAGTTTGGCTTTTAACTGTTTTGGTTGAATTAAATTGAATTGATGAATTTAAAGAGGGCTGAAACAAAAGAAAAGATCAATCAACAAAAGGAAAGAAAAAGTAAGATAAAGAAAAGAATCAAAAGAGACAAACATCAAGCACAAGCTTTTACCATAGAGTGTTTTGGGACTTAGAAAATAAGGACGGCTGAGAGACTAGAAGACATAGCAAGGAAGAAAGTTGAGGCAGGCTGAAGAGAAGAAAATCAGATTTTAGGACCTTTGAGTAAGAGAGGTAGTGACTGTCTTACCAGACATAGAATAATTGATTGATTAGTTGTTGATTGGGAAATAGCAATGAGTTTTGGATAGAAGGTGCATAATTAGATCTGAGATTGAAGATAAGAAATAGAAAAAGAAAAAATAAAAGGAAAGACAAATAGAAATAAAAGAAAAAGAAGACAAGAGAAATTTGGTGATGTCAAGGCAAAAACTTGAAGAGAGTTGTAGTCAAGTTGGAGTTGATATTGAGGGAAAGTGGATGGTTGTCCGCCTCTCCCTCCCTCTCCCAGTACTGACCAGAAGTTCAGGATATAATTTCGCGGGTGGTCCAGCAGTAACAGTTAAGTGATATACAAGTAACAGAACTAGGATGAGAAAGCTGCCCCATGAGTACTTGACGTAAGTAGAGAGATCAATTTTCTAAACATTCTTTTCTTGGGGGATGCCATGTGAAACTTTGTGGAAAATCAGAAAATTTGATGGTCCTTGCCAAAGGGTCAATTGAATTTCTTTTAAAATATTCTTTAAGCATATACTTAGAATGTTTTGATCTTTGAACCACTTAATCAAGGGCCTCATCAGGTTTAAAATACACATCTTGTTGGTCAGGAAGTTGAATGTCCAGTTGTACAAAAGCAGGTTAGATAGCAGAAAACTTAAAGGAAAAAATTCTCCAGAATGCCTCAGGTGCAGAAAACCATCTTGAATCTCTAAAATAATTGATTTCATCCAAGTTTTGACCAACCTCCACAGTAAAAAAGTCATGGCCCTTATAGAAATATTTTTAAAGATATTTGACAGCTGAGATAACTGCACATACTTCATCATTGATGTGGCATTGATACTTTGCCAAGAGATATTTATTGTAAGGTAAAACACAGGAATTATCAATAAGAGACCATCTTTGGTTGTGGGAGAGAGATATTTCAACTCCATCTTGGCTTCTTTGATAGACAGGATAGCAATTTTCACCCACAATGGTTTCCAGGAAGAAGGCTTTGGGGTATCCTTTCCTGCATGTACCATTATCCATCAAAGGTGATTCAAGATTCAAAATACCACATTTTCCATGTATCATGTGTCTTTTTACTTGCTGAAAAAGATGAGGCTGATTTATTAAATTAGAAATCTCTGCACAAAGAATTATGTAAATGTGTTCTGCTGTTCTGGGCTTGTGGTAATCATGCAGGATCACCAAGATGTGAGCATGTGGAAGCCCTCTCTTCTTTAATTCTATGAGATTAGTGCGTCCCATTTTGGTTCAAAAGATTCCATCCTTGAATATTTCATCACATATCCTTTTAAATATTGAGTTGAAAACACAAGTTACAATAGCTGGCCTATCCTGTGCTGTTTGACCTGGCAAAAGATTTGCCATGCTGGGTTACATGTGACTGTTATAAAAAAATCAGGCTTTCCCATATGCTGAACAATAGCCATAGCATCTTGATATCAAGATTTCATGTCACATGGGCCACCTATAAACGATTGAGGAAGGATGAAACATTAACCTAAGAATAAAAAAAATATCAAGTTATGCATAACTATTGGTAGAATATAGACATAAATCTCACAAAAAAATTTCCAAGAAACCAACTTACATGTTCCCTGACTCAAATCAAACCCATGGTTTATTGCATCCACCACACCATAGAAGTTCTCAACCCTTAGATATTTTATGATGTCAAACATAGGATAATCTTTCCGTATCAATTTTATGTATTGGTCAACACAATATTTTTGGAACAGCCAGCCACCCCAGTGCAAAAGGTAATAATCAGAATATTGAAATTCCAGAAAATTTGAATAATAATTGATGGAAGTGAACCTATTCCTTCCTGGTTCATCTTTCAATTCTGGAAACCAACCATATTCACCATGATGATAAGAAAGGACATAGTGCAGGGGGTCATACAATTTTCTCAGTTCACTAATTCTGCTGAGGGAGACATCTGAGTGGCTGATCAAAACATCTCTATGGTTCAATTGAGCAGGATCATTACTTGTGTACAATTCAAATCCACTAGAAAAGGTTCAATTTCATGATCTGAAACCCACAAAAATAGGAAATAACATACATTCTATCCATATTGCAGCTATTTGGTATCCTTTTGGTAGGTTTCAAACTATTTGATCCATATCTTGAGAAGATGGATCAGCAAGCCTGATTGATTGATTGGGACCAACCTCAGGGGAAACTCTTTGAGAAATATTTATCAAACAATTATTTTGGTGTAAAATAGGTTGAATCCTAATTTAAAAAAAAATCCTGTGCCACATGTGAGCCCCATCTGTGCCAATTTTGCAATTCATTTTCCCTGTCATATATATACATGAATTTGAGGAATGATGGGTTATTTCCACAAATAGGATTAAGAATACCAATTTTATGGTGAAAAGTTAGATTCACCCTAAAAGTGTATGTTCCACTTGTCTGGTGATTGAGGGCATTGCAAGTATTTTGGTTAAGAAAAATTGATGTGAAGGCAAAATTGGAGTTCATCGGCCTGAAATTGGAGAGCAGTTGATGCTCATGAGAATGATGATCCCTAGTAGCAATCTTGAAAATATGAAGCAAATCATGTAGTGGTCTTTTCTGTGTTACCACAACCTGTTCATTGCTAAAGCATAGGGAGCTTGTCTCATTTTGGAAAAGGATGGCTTGGAAATTTCTGCAGAGTCTTGTTGGACTTTAAATGAAAGTTTGGAAGTATGGGGGTTCATGCCACCCCCAGGCAACAGGATGTAGAATGTTTTTTTGTAGAATTGTCTCTTCATCTTCAGTTTCAAAAATGGTAGGATTGTTTCCCAAGGTGGTAAACTCAATCATATCTCCTTGAAAAATTGTCTCTTGAGATTGGTCTGCCAAATTTCTTTCAAGCTCCAGATCAGACAATTGTGGGGAACCATGATCATTTTCATGATTAATTTTTTGGATATGTTCATCAGTTGTATGTTGATTTATTTCCCATGATTCAAAAGGATCATTGATATCATTTTTTTGCAAGCGTTGGGGATAAGGTTCAACAGAAATAGTGTCATTTTGCAGATTTTGTGGATTATTTTGAACATAATTAGTTTTTTCTGAAGATTTTGGGGATTAGTTTCAACGTAAATAGGAAGATTGGGACCATAGCCATCATTTGAGTGAAAAAATTGGGGATGAGTCTCCACAGAGATAGGAATATTGGAAAAAAAGCCATGATTTGACTGCACTAAATGGGATTGTTTTTCAAAAGAAATAGGAATATTGGAACAATTTCCATTTTCACAGGTAATATTTTTACCATGATTGGTGTGAAACCATTCTTGATGAGATTCAAAAGAGATGGGAATGTTGGAAATTTGAGGATTAATGAACCATTTTTGATGAATGGAAAGATGTGGGAGGTTATGAAGGTTATAGGATTGGTTTCTATGGCCCGGGCGTGGGCATGAATGAGATTGATGAGGTATTTTGAGATGTAAGAGGGGAGCCAGGTAATGAGATTTTGTTGACCTGGTACTGTGTGAGGAGGAGGAGTTTCTTCTATGTTGATGGTGATTTTTAGGTTGATAATAATAGGGCTGATGTTAGAGGTTTTAAATGTTTTGGGATTGATTGTAATGGCCTGGGCGGGGCCGTATATGAGAATGCTGAGGTATGTTGAGATTTGAGAGGGGAGCTTGGTAATGAGAGTTTGCTAACCTGTGATTTTTTGGGGAGAAATTGTTTCTTCTATGCTGATGGTTATTTTTAGGTTGATTATAAATTAACTGATTGGGTGTATTTGGAATCTTAAAGGATGAGAGTGGGCATTGCCTTGCATTTGAAGAACTTTGTAATTCACTCATGTATTTTTTGAATGTATAAATAGGAATGTGAAGTTGAAAGTTTTTCTTTCTGAGTTGAGGGGGGAGTATATAAAAGTTGAAAAGTAGAGGGTTTATATGTTAAAGGAAAAGGTTTAAAAAGGATGAAAAAAATTCAACAAAGCATTTATTAAATTTTATCAGAAGGAAATGTTCTCTGGTACATGTTTTATGCAACCTCTCTCTTTCATGTACCCTGGTGGTGGTGTCATCTTTTACATGTACCAAAGTGGTGATCTCTTCTCTTACATGTACCCCAGTGGTTGTGTCTTCTCTCTGACATACCACAGTTTTGTGTTGTACATACATAAAATCACTTATATGGAGTATTTGTATGGCATCCCAAACCAAAATTCACCCATGCAGAGCACATGTATTTACATAAATACCTACAGGGTAGGGCAAACCAACATTAACCCATGCAGAGTGCATGTATTTACTTTTGTCCTAATGTCTCTCTCCTTACGCTCTTGACCTTCCCCAGGAGTGGGGACACTCCAATTCTGCTTCACCTGTCTGCCAGCTCCCTTGTTCACCCAAGTCTTCATTTCAATCCATCATCTCTTCCGCACCAGAATCTCATGTCCCTTTCTAATAAACATCTCCTCGAACATCTCCTCTTCCCTTTCTTGTTTCCCTGACTCCCATCAACCTCCTGTTCCGTTGACTCCCATCAATCTCATCCATCCGCAAGTCTTGCCTCCATCCGCCCTTTGTTTTCAAGTCTCAAATAAATCTGCTCAATCTCACCTCAACTCCAATTCCCCAACCGTCACATTCCTCTTTGAAGTCACTCCTCAAGTTGCAATTCTGGTGTCTAGCTGTGAGATTCCGTTTGAAATTTCTTTTTTTTAATCATCCCTGACTTTGCTTCTATCCAGCCTTTCCTCCCCTGTCCTTGTCCTCTTCTGTCCAGTTTATTTGTCTCAGTCTTGTGTCTTATCGCCAACCTTCCATTGTTACTCAACCATCAACCCGGTGAGACTCCCGTGCTTCAACACGCTTGATTTCCTTCATTCAATTTCCTTTTGTTTACTCCTTTTGTTCCTGTGACCAGAATCTAGCTGGTCCTACTTTGAAATAAAATTCTAAAGTTCTCACGGTTAAAAGCCGAAACGCCCTTCTGCCAACCAAGCTCACTAGGCAACCATCATGACCTCCCCTGGACCAGTAGATTTGAATTCATCCCTTCTAAAGGCACTCACCGAATCCATTCCCAATCTCAACAAATCTAACTTTCCACTCTGGCAATCCAAGATACTCACTATACTCTCTCTGAAAGGTATTGCTCACTGGTTAAACAACCCTGAACCCGACAAATGTCCTGCAGAAATTAACCTGGAAATTGTTGGATATATCTTGGCTAAATTGGACAACAGGACGTGTATTAATTGTGTGAAAGAGCATCACCTTAATAACGGGATTGACCTCCGGAAGTCCATCAATGAGTTCTACGCCTCCTCACAAACCGCAAATAGATCTCAAGTCTTCTTCAATTTCCTTCATCTCCAGTTCAACCCAAGACAAGTGGAAAAATTCATCACCAAAGTGAAAGCCTGTCTACTCCAGATATCAGAGATTGGGATTTGTATGGATGAAGACATCATTGTGTATCTGATCCTGTACAAGTTCCCTCCTGAGCTAGAACACCTCAAAACGACCATCACCCACTCCCTTGGAGAAACTCGCATTGATGGCAATCTCGTACTTAGACATCTCAATCAAGTTAAAAATGAGGTTGCAACTGGCACGTACGCATCTGCACTGGTTAGTAGAACCAAACTTCTCCGCTGCAAACCTACCTGCATAATCCCCAAGCAAGTCATCCCAAGAGCTTGTGTTATCAATTGTTTCCGCATCTCCGACCCAGTAAAGATCAACCTCAAAGCAACTCTGATATGGGCAACACTCCTTCAGGCAGTGCCCCATTGGCTCATCTGACCTACATGTTTGCCATGACCCACTTCCGCGCTCTGGATCAACACCAAATTCTTCTTGACTCAGGAGCATCAAACAACATGTTCAACAATTCAGAATTCTTTGAAGATCTTCTTCCTGACAACTCTGAGATACACACTGGGAAACATGACGCTTGCGTGTCTTCCTTTGGAATTGGAGTTGCTAAGCTGAACACCCATAACGCATCCTTAAGGTTGAGGAACTCACTCTTTGTTCCAGACCTTGCCATAAATTTGGTCTCACTAGGACAATTAATTAGTCAAGGCTGCTCCTTAAAACTCATGGACACTGGAAAATTTGGAGTACTCTACAGGGGAAAAACAATTCTCAGCGGCACCATTGAGGACAACTTGATGTTCATCCATGAAGACAACTCCCATCCTTCTGAAACGGCCTATTCCTTTCTCTCTCTCTCTTCGCTTCATCGACGATTTGGTCATCCACACGCCAATCAAACCAAGTTAATTTCGAGTGACTTCCCAAAAATAAGATGGGATCAACTCAATTGTGTTTTGTGTGCCAAAGGAAAAATTCATTGCCTTCCTTTTGATAAACATCTTCCCAAGAGTCAACACTCCTTTGAACTCATACATGCTGACGTCTGCGGACCCATTAATCCTATCTCTCATTCTGGATTCAGATACTTTCTTCTCCTCACTGACGATTTCTCCAAATTCAAGACCTGCATCCCGATCAAAGTAAAATCTGATGTCGCCGATCAAGTGATCAAATTTGTCAAACTTCACGCTAACCAATTTGGCTACATGTTGAAGAAGTTCCACTCGGACAAGGGAGGAGAGTTTCTCAACCACAAACTGTCCACTTTCTTCACTGAAAATTGCATTGCCCACTCAACTTCCGAACCCTATACTCCTCAAAATAACCACGTAGCCGAAAGGGGAAATCAAACCTTGCTGGAGTCTGCCCAAACCTCCATGATCAACATGAAAATTCCTCTTGAACTCTGGGATGAAATCCTGGTCATCTCATGCACCATACTAAACTTTCTTCCTTCTGTCAAGACTAAAGTATCTCCATTTGAACTCTGGTTTAATCAGAAACCCAAGTTAAACCTCATCAAGACCCTGGGTTTTAAAACAATTGTGTTGAATCAAACCTTCAATCACTCAAATCTTGAAGAAAAGGGAATTGAGGGAATTTTGGTTGGTTTCAATATCCAACTGAACTCCTATAGAATCTACTGTCCCTCCATTAAACATTTTGTTCGCTCAAAACATGTAAAAATCTTCGAAAATGTTAAATCTGAAGATCCAACCTCCCTATCCAACTCACCATTTGATTCCTTCTTCAAGGACGACGATCTACTCACTGATCTCCTCAGCTCAAACACCAATCCTCCCATCCTGTCAAACAACAACTCGCTCTGCTCTAAATCCGATAATCCTGAGGATGAGAACTCACACTCATCCACTCCTCTCCCCGATTCCTCCTCCTCCTCATCCAAATCTCAAGATCAATCGTTAATCAAACATCAACTTGTTCAGTCAACTCCCTCTGAACTACCTGTGCTTCTTGATTTTTCAACCATTCAAAAACCCCAACGCTAGGGTTTCATTACTCGCATTGTTCCCAAGAGCTACGCAGATTTTTTCAAATCTCCAATAAAGATCACTGGATAAAGTCCATGAAGAGAGAGACCAATGGCATTGATCTTCTCCAGGTGTGGGAAGGCTGTTTGACTTTACCCACAGGCAAACAAGCTGTTACTACCGTGTGGGTCTACAAGATCAAAGACAACCCCAACAACAATGGCATTCAATTTAAGTCTAGACTCTGTGTACAGGGATTCAAACAAGTAGAATTCTTTGATTACGGCGAAACCTACGCTCCCACTGGCTCAATAGTGACGCTCCAAGCTCTCTTGATCTTTGCTCTCCATCACAAACTTCCGCTATAACAAATGGAAATTAAGTCCGCCTTTCTTCACGCCCCACTTGATGAAGAAATTTACATCAAAACTCCTGAAGGCTACGACTGTCCATATCCTTATCTTAAACTACACAAAGCACTCTATGGTCTAAAGCAAGCTCCAAAGAGCTGGTACGACACCCTGAAAAAGTGGTTGATCAATGATGGGTTTTGGGCTTCCTCTGCTGACCCTTGCTTATACATCAATCAAGCTCAGTCACTCTGCCTTTTCGTCTATGTTGATGACCTATTAACAACAGGGAATTCATCTGAATTCTCTGCTAGAATCAAACATAGGTTTAGCATATCTCATGATGGACCCCTTTCCAAAATATTGGGCAATCATTTTGTAAAATCTAAAAGCGGATTCCCCTCATTGTGTCAACCTAATCACATTAACACCGCCTTGGAGGAGCTTGGGCTGACAGAATCCAAGCCAATTAGCACCCCTTTAACTCCCAATGTCAAACTCAAACCTGCCTCAGAAGAAGACCACCAGAAATTTCTTGAACTTAACATCAACTTTCGTACCTCCACCGGCTTCCTCAATTATATTGCAAGCCGAAATTGCCCCAATCTATCACACTCCATCTCCTGCCTCTCTCGATTCAACAACAAACCCGGCCTGTCCCATTGGAACGAAGCCAAGCAAGTGTGGAGATATGTCAACACCACCAAACATTTAGGTCTTAAGCTCCATTCTCCCTCCTTCAAGTTTGACGTGGAATGCTATAGTGACTCTGACGGCGGTAATGATCCGATAACCCAACAAAGTCATTCTGGTTATATTTTATTACTTTATGGCTGTCCGGTGTCCTGGCACAGTAAAATACAAGCCACTGTTTCCCTTTCTTCCACCAAAGGATAGCTCAAGGCTCTCATTCTTGCCACTCAAAAAAAGCTCTGGCTTCTCAACCTCATTAAAGAAATCAACCCAAGTTTCCAACTCACTCATTGTTCCTACATCAATAACAAGGCCCTAAATGACTTAGTTACCTTAGACTCCCATCATGGAGCCCACTCATTGTTCCTACATCAATAACAAGGCCTTAAATGACTTAGTTACCTTAGACTCCCATCATGGAGCCCTCAAACACGTTGACACCCAAATAAAATGGCTCCGAGAACAACGTGACAAAGGTCTCCTTATAACTCAACTAATATTGTCAGGCAATATGCTAGCCAATGCCCTTACCAAAGCAGCCACTAAACCTTCTGTCAAATTTCTTTCCTCAACCTTGCTGTCATCTCACAACTAGACACAGCGGCGTGTTGTCCTAATTTATCTCTCCTTATGCTCTCAACCTTCCTCAGGAGTGGGGACACTCCAATTCTGCTTCACCCGTCTGCCAGCTCCCTTGTTCACCCAAGTCTTCATTTCAATCCATCATCTCTTCCGCACCAGAATCTCATGTCCCTTTCTAATAAACATCTCCTCGAACATCTCCTCTTCCCTTTCTTGTTTCCCTGACTCCCATCAACCTCCTGTTCCGTTTACTCCCATCAATCTCCTCCATCCGCAAGTCTTGCCTCAATCCGCCCTTTGTTTTCAAGTCTCAAATTGATCTGCTCAATCTCACCTCAACTCCAATTCCCCAACCGTCACATTCCTCTTTGAAGTCACTCCTCAAGTTGCAATTCTGGTGTCTAGCTGTGAGATTCCGTTTGAAATTGCGTTTTTTTAATCATCCCTGACTTTGCTTCTATCCAGCCTTTCCTCCACTGTCCTTGTCCTCTTCTGTCAAGTTTATTTGTCTCAGTCTTGTGTCTTATTGCCAACCTTCCATTGTTACTCAACCATCAACCCGGTGAGACTCCCATGCTTCAACATGCTTGATTTCCTTCATTCCATTTCCTTTTGTTTACTCCTTTTGTTCCTGTGACCAGAATCTAGCTGGTCCTACTTTGAAATAAAATTCTAAAGTTCTCATTTACCTGCAGGGGAGGGCCAACCAACTGCTTTGGAGTTTCCCAAAGGGCACCCTAAGATTGCCAAGAAAAAGGCTGGATCCTCAATTAATTTCAAGGGAGGACTTCCAAGGAGGCAAACTTTGCTATTTGCCAACCCTCAAAAAAGCAGTCTCTTTATCTTTATAGATAGACTAGATTATTACACCCTAACTTGGGGACTGATTTGTATTTAAATTTTTTGAATGATTCTAATAAAGTTTTAAATATGAGGAATTGATTAAGAATATTGGCGGTAGTGTATTTAATGTGATATTTTTTTAAATAATTTTAATCAAATGGGAATTACACAGAATGGATTCAGAAGATTTTCTGTAGTATATTTCCCCCCAATTTGGCAACTGGATCAAATAAAAACATTGATAAGAAAAAAGGGATGTTCTGTAAATGTGGTAAATCTGGGGAATGGATTCAAAAAATAATGAAAGGAAAAATTTCCCAAGTATTTCAACATATAAGAAATTAAAACAAATCATATATCATTGAAATCTCAGTATTTAATTTCAATGATGGATGGAATTGAAAACCTCATGATAAAAAATGTTGGCAGTTTCAAATGAAATCTTGTTTCCAGCTTTCAACCACTTCCTTTTTAAAATTTCTGGATCTACACCTTGGAAATTTACACTATAGCTACCCATGGGTGGACAATGGATATTGAATATAAAGAAAACAATTTGAAATTTTTTACACTTGTGATTTGTTAGTTTTCAATGAGAATTCAAAATTGACTGGTAAATGTTTTCAAATCATTTTTGAAAGCAGAAAGCTTTCCTCTGGGTCAGAAATCAAGGTTAAACATGGAATATCCATCACTATTCCTTTTTAAATACTGAAGTTCTCCTCCCATTCATCATCTCTTCCTTTCTTTCCATCCTGGAACCTGGCTGTCACATCTTCAACAAGCGCGCTGTGGTAGTCCAAACCTGTCCTATAGCCATCAGACTCACCTTTCTAGTGTAACAACAGCTAAATCACTCAAATTAACCTCACAATTGGATTTTGCATCACAAATAACCCATAGTCACTCAGCCAAAGTACCCCACTATCTCTCATGGATTGTAAGATACAGTCCAACAAACCTCCAGCTGTTGCAAACTCATACCCAAAAAGGTGTCAAATCTCTGTAGAAGACACAAGAAATACCTTGTAAACTCTCAAATACATGAAAGTAACAGCTTATCCTCAATACCAGGACCATACACCAAACCTGTCACCCCAACCCAAATACAGCAATACAGATACATGAGGCAGTACAGCTAGTTCAGCCCCTATCACCTCACCCAGAAAGCAAGCAAATATACATACAGGAGGATGTGCAGAAGTGTACTGGAACAGTGCAGGAAGGAGGAAGTGGAACCAGTATCAACCAGGACCAAACAAAATAAGCAAACATACAGACAGAAGGCTGTGCAAAAGTATACAGGAGGAATATATGCAGGAGGAAGTGGAACCAGGCTCAACCAGAACCATGTAGTACCAAACAACCTCAGCAGCACACAGAAATTTATGCAGCCAGTAGAATGTGATGCCAAACAGACTACCAGTACAAGTACCACAGGCCTACCCAGCAATATATGCAGGCAGTCAGAACCATGAAGTATCAACCCACCACAGCACCACACAGCAATTTATGTAGTCAGAAGCATGTGATACCCAGCAAACCACTAGTAACAACAACCCCCAGCACTACCCAGCAATATATGCAGGCAGTCAAGACCATGCAGCACCAAACAAATCACCACTGAATAAACAGCAGCACATTTAGAGAGAATCAAGTAGCACCAGACCAACCATCAGTACTTCACAGGAATACATTGTATCTGCACTTCACAGCAGTTTATGCAGGGCTTTGCATGCCTGAAACCCCTGTACCAGCTTTTCCCAACCAGCAGAAATGCCTCATGTAACTGTACAAGCCTTTTTCAACCAGCTAAAATGTCTCATGTAATTTTAGCTCACTGTTCCTCACCAGAACAGGGCAAACCCTCAGGGACAGCCTTGAGAACCCCTGGGGGCAGGATTTTTCTATTTAAGGAGGGCCTCTCTGCCCTATCCAAGTTGTATCAGGACCAACTCATCATCCCTATCCAGCTATCCCCATCCACCCTATCAGGCCCTCTTGGCCCATCCATCTGTGGTACCTACCCAGATAAAATATTAGTAGTGAATCAGTTATAAAAGTAAAAAAGAAATCAGAAACCAAGTTATTACCCATATTTAGCCAATTAAACCAACCAAAAGGTGCTTGAATAAGGGTTCTTCTGTGACCTAAATATTCAGCACCATATTAAAGAAACCCCACCGATCAGTTAATAAATAACCCTTACAAAGAAACAGAGCACAACAAAAAGAAACTACCAACCTTTCCTCTGCCCAACCCCCTGTGGGTAAACCCATCCTTGGGTCCTCTCCTGAACCAGCTCTTTGATAAACCCTGAACCCTTTAATATTGGGGTATTGGTTAAGATAAAAAATATCTGATCAATAAATTAACCAATATTCCAATACATCTGGTCTATTCTTCAACAAACCCTACCAATATCACAGTCAATAATTAATATAGGTCTGATCTGAGACCTATATTAAGTCTCAAAGAAACCAGCCATTAATTTAAATAAATTATTGTGCAGACTTACTATAGTACTAGAAGGGAAGGCAATTCAAAACCACTCTTAGTATGTACTAATACTCCAAAGGAGTAGAAGTAACAACTGAATTCCCCTTCAAGGACTTCCAGAAAGCTATTTGCTACTTTTTATATAATCCCAAAGGAGTCTCTACAGGGGGCTCCAAACTCCCTCAGGCACCCAACACAATTGGGCGACTCAAAACTTGGACCTCAACTCAACTTGAACTCTACCACAACCTCAACTCAAACACAACTACAACTCAACCAAAACCTCAGTCACTGAATCTGCTTTTCATTTCTTTACTCTCTTTTTTTCTTTTATTTTCTCCTATCTTTTCTTTTCTTCCATTTACTTGTCTGTTTTTCATTGAAAAAAATCTTCAACCTCTTTGCCTCCCTGCCTCCTTTGCTGCCCTTCACTTCATATACGTCTGGTAAGACTGGTATCTAAATTTTCACAATCATTCTTCACTACCAATTACCTGGTAATCTAACTCTCAATTACTCAACACAAAATTTTCAGCCAATCTGCTCCTTAACCTTTGACACCATCAGCAACTCTCACAGCAACTGCCATCCTAACTGACAAATCTTGTCTTCTTCCAATTTCTTCAGAGTCAAACTCAAACTGCCTGATGTTTGTTTTTAGCTCTTTTCTTCAGTCTTCTCTTTTTTTCCTTCTTATTGTTTCTCTTCTCCAGACTGATGTTTGGATCTGCACAGCCATCTCAAAATTTTCAGTTCATTAGTTTTTTCTGCAGAAATTCATCATGGTTAAAAGCCAAAAATATGTCCAACTAACTTCACCAGATTGATGGAGGGATCAATCATCAATGGCTTTTGACAAATTATCCTCAAGGTTGCTCTTGAGGTAGTACCCATTCTCACTGAAAAAAACTAATCTATATGGAAAGAACATATCCCATGCTCCTGGAACTCAAAGGTGTCAAGGAATCACTAGAGGATGACTCTAAGAATCTCAAACCAACCAACAACATGGAAACTGGGGTAATTTTACTTTCTAAAATTGACTTTGTCACTCAAAGAAACTTTTTCAATCCTGTGAACATCCCCTCAGCTAAGCTACTTTGGCAGACTATCAAAGAAAGGTTGGCCTCTTTGCAAACTGCCAACCGTGCTAGAGTTTTTAAAAAATTTCTATACCAACAATTCAGATCTGACTTGATCAACCTATTCATCACCAAAACCAAAATTTCCATGAAGAAATTGATTGAGGTAGGAATAGACCTTCCAGAAAACATCCTTTCTTATCTTATTCTCTTCCAATTTCCCTCCTCACTTCAATCACTTTGTCAACAAATCATGCATTCAGACAGAAGAACTTTGGTCAATCTAGTCCTGAATCACCTCACTCCACTCAACAAAAAAACAAAATCAAAAGCAAAGGATTCCAAAACGTTTGAAACTGCCCTTGTGGCCTTGCAAGCACCAAAAAGCCAGTCCCTTGAGAACTCAAATGCAAGAGAGGGTTCTACAATCCTTTATCAGCCAATCACACCAAGGATAAATGCTGGAATAAGCACAAACACTTGGCACCTGCTTGGTGGAAAGAAGCTCAAGCAAACTGGAGCTCAACTCAACTAAAGCTCTAAAGGCAAAGAAGTGGTTCCATGCCATGCTCTTCTCACCACCTGGATCAAAGAGGTAAACTCACAAAATCAAATTATCCTGGAGTCTGGGTCATCCTGCCACATGTTTAACTTGTTGGATTTTTTATTGAACTCAAGGAACACCCAGGAAAAGAGTCTGTAAGCACTGGAAAGGAAGGAGAAAAGCTCCCAATCAAAGGAAAAGTGACCTTTCAACTCACCTGGAAGGGCACCACAGTTACTCTCTCCAACTTTTTCTTTGTTCCTGATCTAGTTTTCAAACTCATTAGTCCAGGAAAACTGATCTCCTCAAAGAAATGCACCCTTAAAACCAATTCAAATAAATTTCAACTCCACTCTCATTCTTTTCCTGTCTTTTCAGGGTTCATTCAAGGAAACCTCTTTGTCCTGAATAATCCATCCCTAGTGGGCGGAACCTAAAACTTTGCTACATCACTCAAAAAAATGGCAACTTTGACAAGCTGAAATATCACCATCTATCATTTGGACATGCCAGCCCTCATCAACTCAAGAATCTCTGTCCTGAACTCTCTTACAGATTGCTGTCCAGCTTTCAGTGTGAAAGACTTTCTCTTCCCCAAAATCACCAAATCCTCTTTCAAAAACACCTCCACTACAGCCTCTTGACCATTCAAACAACGTGGGCCCTATCACCCCATCCTCCAGAAAAAATATGAATTATATCATGACAATTATTGATAAATACTCCGGATACATCTCTGCAATTCCTCTCCAACAGAGGTCTGATTCTGGTCCAAAACTCAAGACAATCCTAAACTTTTAAAGGCAAAAGCAAAATTCATACCCTGCTACCATCTTCTCAGATGGGGAGGAAAGTTCATCTCCTCCAACTTATAAGAATTATTTCTAGCCAACTCCATTCAACACCTCATTACTGAGCCATACCACCACAAAAACAACGGCAAGATTGAATTGGCCAACAGAAACCTCATTAAATCAGTTTGCGCCATCCTCAGAAGCTAGCAGTTACCTCTCAATCTCTGGACAGAATTAGCTAATTCAGCCTGTCTTGTTCTCAATCAAATTCCAAAGATGCCTGTTTCACCCTCTCCCTATCAAAACTTCACTAACAAATTGCTTCTGTTAAAATACGTATGAACTTATGCGTGTGCTATGTATAAGTGTAATCTAAATTGGATGCACATATGGGCCTCTCCGGCCCATTGGACACTCACACAGACCATACGGGCCTGTGTGGATGTGACTGATTTGGGGAAACTGGCCTCAAAACCTGTTAAACAGGCTCATTGGTACACAGGCCCTAATCGGCCTGGTGGGGGATATGGGAAAATACAGCCAGATGGGCTTGTATTGGAATAATTGGGCCCAAGGTTTATTATGGACATACTTGGCCAGACGGGCTGGCCCGCCAAAGTGTGTTTGTCTCAGGTTTTGGGCTTGGGGCGACCCATTGGGCCCACAGCCCAAGCCGCGGCCGGCTTGGGGCTGCTGCCCAAGCGGCCGCCCACTCAGGGCCGCTTGTTCCCTCATTTTTGCCCACGCGGGGCCCAATGGCCTGCACAGAGCTTTTGTGGCGGCCAAGGGATGCTGCGCGGTGCAACGCCTTGCGGGCCCAGACGGTCGCAAACAGCGGCCACCACTGCCGAAGCAAGGGCCAGCCTGGCTGAATTGAACCAGCCAGCAACCAACCGCAACAAGGGGGTCAGTCAGGGCAGGGGGGATTTCATCACACCCTTGCCCAGGGGATGACCATGCCGGTTGCAGAGAGAGTGACCCGCGGTGGGGGGGATCTGATCACCCTCCCACCAGCAAATCAAGAGGGGTGCTCACCCCCCCCCCCCTTTACCAAGGGGGAGAGCAATGGGCTGAGGGGATCTGACCACCCCCAGCCCACTGTTCTTGACAACACCCTGGGGGTATTGACCCCCAGGGCCCCTGGTGAGGGGATTTGACCGCACCCACCAGGGATTTGAGAGAAAGAGGGTGGGGTGGCATGTCCGCCAGTTACACCCCCCCCCCCCCCCAAGTGAGGTTGAGACCTGATCCAGGTGATTTCTGGGTCCCACCTGGCCCATATGTGGGGCCAGATGCTGGCTGCATGAGGCAACCAGCCCGTAAGTAAGGAAAAAAGAGTAAATGGGCTGGTTGTAACGGAAGACCAGCCAGGGATTGAACAGCCATGGGTCTGGTTCAGCCCCGTAACGGTGGAAAAACCAGAATGGACCAGAATAGGCTGGTTTTAAGGGTACAGGGACTGATGCCATGTGGGCTGATGTAGCCAAAACCAAGTAACAACGCCTGTAGAGCCTGTAGAGCTCTTTTGGGGCGGAAAATTTGCCTTTTGGCTTGTTGTATCATGGGCTCACAAGAGGCCAATCTTTTGTACTTAAGGAGCTCTTCTCTGTGCTGTTTTCCATCATCCATTCATCATCCGATTGAATTCACCAAAAATATCATCCAACATGTTGCCCCATTGTGAGAGCCCATCAAGCAATTATTGACACAAGGTGTCCAGGATTTCTTTTGCTTTAAATACTACTCATTTGCCTAAGCTGATTGCTGGCCATAATTATAACAGCTTCCTCTCAGTTATTTTCATCCTATTGGCTTCAAGGTGGTCTATCTCAACAGTAAAGTAGCTCAAGGTGAAAAATTCAAAGAGTGCAGTTTAAGACTCCAAAAGTTCCTAAGCTTCTGGTGTTTCTTTGGAGGGACAAGGTTCTGTTTAGGCTGCCCTCCTACAAGTTACAATAATATTTAAATGTAACCAGAATTGAGGTCCAGTAACTTTTAAATAGGGAATCAATGTAAGGGATGAGTTCAGGAATAGTCGGTAGCAAAGGAATCAACCATATTTGAGGCAAGATGGTGGAGATAAAGACTTGAAAAAAATAATTCAAAGTTCTGTTCATAGTTCAATGGAACAAGGAAGTTGCAAGTAAAAATTCCCACAAGCTAATAACTCTGGTTGTCAGCCAAAGATTAGGAAAGATCAACTCAATCTCAACCAACCTCCAGGTTCTCAATGACCCTTCCCAATTCTCCCCAATCAAGCGCTTAAAGGGTACCATATAACTGTGATTGGCTGAAAAAAACAAAAGAAATTTGTTTGTGAAGCTCTAGAAGAAAAGCAATAACACATTCAAACAAGAATAACCCAACACTTCTCAAGGTACTCAAGAGTAGCGTGGCGGAATTCAACTTTAAAGGATAAAGGGAGGTATAACACTCCAGGTTTTAAGCTTAATAAGAACTCTTAAATCATTTGTGATTTGCTCCAGAAAGATGATCATGAAGGATCAAGACCAGTATGGTTGGATAAAGGGATCAAGGAGTAATATAACACACTCAAGAATTCCAACAAACAGAATTCTCTTCAACCAGCAAGGCTATGGTTGGTGATAAGGATCAGGGTCATAGATGGAGGGATCAAAAATTGGAGTATGGAGGCTCAAAGGATGAAGGGGCAATCATGGTTATAACCAGGATGGGAAAGAATTTACTATGATTAGGGGGGGCACACACACACACTCCCATGGATGATTCAGAAAAAGCAGGGGAGAGCCCCTCCTTTTATAGACCAGAGGCCTGTAGAATATTTACAAGAGAGGTTTACAAATAGAGCAGGAATAAAAGTTTTTTTTTCAGGATTTTAATGAGAAAACAAAAGAAAAAAAAAGAAACAAACCAAAACTCAAAAAAAAAGAATGATTGAATCAAGACCCCGGCCCATTCCAATGATGGGAACGGGAAGGAGAGTAGCTAATGAGAGGCCTTCAGACATGCTGAAGGGCCCAGGCAACAGTTAAGACCCATGCGGGCAACAGAAAAGCTGGGAGGGAGACTAGTGAGCTGGAGGTGGATCAAGGCAGTTGGAAGAGTGACTCAAAGGATTTTCTAGCAATTGGGGAAGAAAATTGGTTGGGAATACCACCATTTGGTGAGGAGGAGTTTTTTGAGGTAGGGGAGGGAGGTCTGATTGGTACTGAAGGTTCAGCGTCTGAAATCATGTGCTTCTTATCCTATTTTTTTTGACAACTATGGGGATGATGATGATGAGTAATAGAACAATGAAGATTGGGGGTTAGAGCGGTTAGGGGGCTGTGATTGAGGGTGGTCTGGGTGGTGGATGGTCACCAAAAACCGCAAGCAACGCTTGGGGTCATTGGTTGATGTCCAATGGATGCGGTTGATAATGTCCAGATGGATCAAATTGCAATGATAACCAACAACCGCAAGCAATGCTTATGGTCATTGGTTGATGGAAGCGGTTGATTGGATGGGTTGAAAATGTCATCTTTGTCATCCCCTAGCTCATTGTTGTTTGAAAATTGGTTTTGATGGTGATGATGATAATTTGGATGATGATTAGGATTGGAGTCAATGGCCATCCACGGGCGTGTTCGGCAAAAAAACAAAAAACAGGGAACCAAAGAGCAAGGAGTGAAGCAAGGAGGACTTGAAAACCAGGCACAGGGTTCTAGGAACTGAGAGATCTTCCTAGACAACTGGGAGAAGGGAAAGCTGAGACTTGGAAACTGAAATAGGGAATCATTCTGGAATTTTTTTTCAGGAATAAAAAATCATAAAAAAATTTTAAATTTTCCACAGTGGTCTTGAGGTGCCCAGATTTGGTCACCACAGCGGCGTATCCAGCATCCTTGTTGGCTACAACCTTCACTTCCTCTTCTACCGTATTCTTTGTCCTGAAAATTCAACCATCTCTTCTAAACATGTAAAAATTCTGAAAAATTCTTATTCTTCCCAGTTAACTTCTACTAATCCAATTACTATCTCCAACACTTCTCCTCAAATCAATTTTTATTTCAATCTTCCACTTTCCTTATCTACTCCAGACTCTTCCTCCGCAACTCACCCTCCTCTCAATTCTTTCAAACCTTCCAGCAACAGCCTCTCTCCTTCTTCCTCTACCAATCCATCCAACAACTGTTCTTCAGATTCTAAATCTAAATACTCCAACAGCCTCGCCATCCAACTCAATCCAAATTAATCTATGCGGGAAATATCAACAATCAACCCTCCTCAACAATTCAGCTACCATCCTTACTTAGTACCCAAGTCTTATTAACAGGCCAAGAAATGACCTGAATACCTCAAATGGGATGCATCCATGGATCTAGAACTAAACAGCATAAAGACCTCAAGGTGTGGGAAGATTACAACAGGACGGAACCAGTCAATTCCCTCAATACAACTTTGGTCTATTGGCTAAAGGAAAACTGCCACGGTGACCCCTTGGTTTACAAGAGTAGGCTCTGCGTACAGGGTTTTGATCAAATCTACAGCCTGGATTACCTTGATATGTTCTCTCCAATGGGTAAAACTGCATCCCTTTGTATTGCTCTTCTGTTTTTTCTCTATCAATCACTCCCCATCACTCAACCCAATGTCAAAAGCACTTTTCTTCATGCTGGCTATCCAACACCTTCATCATAAAGCGACCCAAGGGATCAAACCAAACATAAGGATATCTTCTTCTCAACAAGTCACTCCTTGGGCTGAAACTGGCGCCAGTAAACTGGTTCAGTATTCTAAAATCTTGGTTCTGCAAGCAAGGCTTCCACAAAACAATGTCCAATCCCTGCCTCTACATTCATCCCTCCAGTAATTCTGTTCTTTTCTTCCACATTGATGACCTCATCTTGGTTTGCTCTGGAAAAAATTTCCTAACCAACTTCCTCAATTGATTCCCAAAATCCAGTCACCACAAGCCTAACACCATCTTTGGAATGAAGTTTGAAAAACAGGACCACTCCATTCTCTTGTCCCAAATAAAAAATATTGAGAACAAACTTGAAGAATTGAAAATGACGGACTGAAAGCCATCCTCAATTCTGCTTACTGTCAACTCTAATCTAGTCTGGCCTCCAACAACAATGATCACAAATTTCTTGCCTTAAAAATCAACTATTGGTCCGCACTGTTTCTGATGAACTACATTGCCCGCCTCACTCTCCCTTACCCAAGCTTTGCAGTCTCCATTCTGGCTAGATTCTGTGAACAGACTGGAATGCAACAATGTAGAGAATTAAAGCACTTCTGGAAGTATCTCAATGCCACCAAAAATCTCAAACTCACTCTCAAAATTGGCAATACCAACACTCAAATTCAATGCTACAGAAACGCTACTTGGAAAAATGACTTAGAAACTAGGTGATCCCAATTGGGCCATTGGTCCTTACTTTTTGGATCACTCATCTCATGGAGGAGCTACCGCCAACGTAATGTTACGCACTAAACGACCAAAGCAGAACAAAACCCCCTTGTGGAATCCTTCCTGGAGGCAATTTTGATGAAGGAGCTAGTATCCAAAAAGTGGAAGAAAAGAGTGGAACCCAGCAAACAATTTGTTGAAAAAAAGGATCTTATTGACAAACTCAAAAAGGTTTGCTTCAACTAAAAAACTTGAAACATCAACATCAAAAAAAAGGCCATTCAAGAAGAACTCAAACAAGGAAATCTCTCCATCAACCTCATCCCTGCGGAGAACATGAACACCAATGGACTCACCAAAGCCCTACTGCCGGTCTCCCTGGCCAATCTTATCTTGCTGATCAACCCTACCTTCTCAATTGACTCCAGCAATACCAGACACAGCGGGTGTTAAATATTGAAGTGCTCCTCCTGTTCATCCTCTCTTCCTTTCTTTCCATCCTGGCACCTGGCTGTCACATCTTTCACACGGGCGCGCTCCAAAATCCCTCAGGCACCCAACAAAAGTGGGAGACTCAAAACTTGGATCTCAACTCAACTTGAACTCTACCACAACCTAAACTTGAACACAACTCCAACTCAACCAAAACCTCTGTCACTCAATCTTCTTTTCTTTTCTTTAATATTTATTGTTTCTTTTCTTTCCATCTATCTTTTCTTTTATTCCATTTACTTTTCTCTTTTTCATAAAAAAAAATCTTCAACCTCTTTGCCGCCCTACTGCCTTAATCTTCCTTCACTTCATATATGTCTTGTAAGACTGGTATCTCAATTTTCACAATCATTCTTCACTACCAATTACCTGGTAATATAAATCTCAATCACTCAACATGAAATCATCAGCCAATATGTTCTTCAAACTTTGACGCAATCAGAAAATCTCAAAGAAAATCTCATCTTAACATACAAATCTTGTCTTCTTCCAATTTCTTCAGAGTCAAGCTCAAAATGCCTTATGTTTGTTTTTAGCTCTTTTCTTCCATCTTATCTTTGATTCTTTCTTCTTGTTTATCTTCTCCAGACTGATGTCTGGCTCTGCAAAGCCCTCTTAAAATTATCATTTCATTAGTTTCTTCTCAACAAATTCATCATTGAGCATGCCTATGAGTCATGGGTGATTTATCAAAGATTAACAAAGAAGCTCTTTTGAGATATTAATCCCTTTTGGAATTCCTTGATATTTTTGATTGATTTTAATATCTAATTTTTGATAACTCTTGGATCTTCAATCCAAGAGTGAATTCAATCTTCCACTGTGAAATTGAAGCAAGAATTTCATGTGAAAATTAGGTTTGCTGGCTGAAAAAGTGCCAATAGCATTCTGAAAAACTTCTTCATTTAAAAAGGGTTGATACCCTCATTTCCTTATTGTATTTTTTTAAAAAAATGATAATTAACCTCAATTTAACCCATGGCCAAATCTCCCTCTCTGAAATTTTTATATGAAATTCTATTTACTTGATCTAGGTTTTCAAATGAAGTAGCACCAACAGAGTTGTCCAAAAAAAAACTGAGAAACCACCTTTCTAAATCTGAAGGATGAAAAATGTAAATTCATGTAATTGGAAAACCACCTTGAAAGTGCCTGTATCCTATTCTGGGTGAATGAAATTTGAATTTTTTTGGAAAGCCAGAATATTTGATTCTCCTTTCAGAATCATTCATTGGATTTATTTTGAAATATAATGTTAGAATAGTTTTTACTTGGTTTAATCTTTGAAGAAATTCATCCAGGGCTTCATATGGCTCAAAAAACCCTGTTGATTTTGTGGTGAACCATTTGGTACACCTCAAGAAAAGGGGCCAAATTTTAAGAAAAAACAATTCTCAGTTTTTTATCTCATCAAAAAATAAATAAATATGTTTTCTGTTACTGGTTAGGAACCCTTCCATTTTCCTTTCCCCAAACTTCTTCCTGTCCAAGTGGACTAGGAAGGCCCCTCCAGGTTCTCCAATCCCCAGATTCTCTTTTCAATCCCTCCTTGTGGTGCTTGCAGCCAAAATTTTTAGCCAGGTGTGCGTGTGGACAGCGATCCAACACTCATCACCTCCACCACAATCTCCCCTCATGACTTTCATCAGTTTCTTGGCTGACATTGGTCTAGCAATTGGTTCCCCTCTGGTTTAGTTGGACCAATACATCACTATCCGCCGCACCAAGACATCTCAGGGATGTTCACACGCAATTGGTTTGGTCCTCCTTTAACATCACTCATTTGTTCTATTGGCTTGCTGCACAATTTGATACCTCCTTATTGATCCAATCCATCCTGATCATTTTAGGACAGATTGATTTATTAAATATTTGTCTCAAGTACTCCAATCATTCAATCTATCCTCTCATTGGTACCTTGGAATCTCCAGATCCAACCCTGTTCAATGCCAAGGATTTACAAGATGTCCCTCATCCATCCAAATTGACCTCCCCCATTGAGCCCCATTCTCAAGATCCACTTTGATCCAATCATCATCCACTCAAACTTCAAATCACTCAACCACTTTGGATCACCAATTTTTCATATTGTTCTTCCAAATCCTCCTTGAGATTTAACAGCAATTGACGGGTGTTATAATGATGGCCATCAATAAGCTTAGGAAAATGAGCAGTATTTAAAGCAAAAGAAATGCTGGACACCTTGTGTCAATAATTGCTTGATTGGCTCTCACAATCGGGCAACACGTTGAATGATATTGTTGATGAATTTGATTTTATTGTGAATGAATGGATGGAAAACAACAGGGAGAAGAGGTCCTTAAGTAAAAAAGATTGACCTCTTGTGCGCCCATGATAAAACAAGCCAAAAGGTGATTTTTCCGCCCCAAAAGAGCTTTACAGGCTCTACAGGCCTTGTTACTTGGTTTGGGCTACATCAGCCCACATGGCATCAGTCCCCGTACCCTTACAACCAGCCTATTCCGGTTGTTTCTGGTTTTTCCACCTCAATGGGGCTGAACCAGCCACTGTGCTGTTCAATCCCTGGACCATTTGTGAACCAGCCCCTGTGCTGTTCAATCTCTGGACCAGTTGTCTGTTAAAACCGGTCTTATTGCCTCACACACTCGCTGGTTGCCTCATGCAACCAGCCCCTGGCCATAAAAATGGCAAGTTGGGACCCAGGACACACCTGGGTCTGGTTTCAGACTCACATGGGGGGGTTTGACCAGTTGAAATGCTGTCCCCCCCATCTTTCTCTCAGATCCCTGGAGGGGGCGGTCAAATCCCCCTACCAGGGGCCCTGGGGGTTGATCCCCCAGGGCGTTGTCAATGGAAGTGGGCTGGGGGGTGGTCAAATCCCCTCAGCCCCATTGCTCCTCCCCCTTGGTAAAGGGGGGGGAGAGCGCCCCTCCTTGCTTTGATGGTGGAGGGGTGGTCAGGTCCCCCCCACCGCTGGTTGCTCTGTTGCGACCAGCCTCCTCATACCCTTGGCAAGGGGGTGATGAAATTCCCTTTGTCCTGAACAACTGCCTTGTTGCAGTTGGTCGCTGGCTGGTTCAACCCAGCCAGCCACCCCCTTCCCCTCACAATGGCCAGCGACAGGAGGGGGAGGGAGCCGGGGCTGCTGGCCCTAGCTCCTGCAGCAATGGCATTTTTTGCAACTGGCCGGGCCCACGCGGTATCCCTTGGCCGTTTGGCCCCGCGTGGGCCAAACCAAGGGATACAAGCGGCCTCAAGCGGGCTGCAACAAGGGTGGCGGCACAAATGGGCTTCCCCAAGCCCAAAACCTGAGACAAACACACTTTGGCGGGCCAGCCCGTCTTGCCAAGTATGTCCAAAATGAACCTTGGGCCCAATTATGACCATACAAGCCCATCTGGCTGTATTTGCCCATATCCCCCACCGGGGCCGGTTAGGGCCCGTGTATCAATGAGCCTGTTTCATGCGTTTTGAGGCCAGTTTCCCCAAATCAGTGAAATCTGCCGTAAGACCCCAAACAGTGCTGGCCGTGGCAGTTCTGTGGAGGGGAAAGGTGCTGTTTAGGCTTCTCTCCTGAGTGTTACAAAAATATTTAGGTTTAACCAAGATCAAGGTCCAGAACCTGGTAAATGAGGAATCAAGGAGTAGAGGATAAAGATGATACTAGTTTGGTAGAAATGGAACAGCACTATCTGAGACATGATTATGCATGGAAAAACTTGAACAAAAGAAGTTAAAGTCTGCTTAGAGTTCAAGGAACAAGAGCTTTTTTATGTAAACAACGCCCACAAGCTAATAACTCTGGTCGTCAGCAGAAGATTGGGGATGATCAACTCAAACCCAACCAACCTCCAGGTTCTCAATAAACCTGCCCAACTCTCCGCAATCAAGCGCCTCAAGGGTACCAGATAACTGAGGGTGGCTGTACAAGTCAAAGCACAATGTTCAAGAAGCTCTAAAGCAAACAGTAACTGATTTGAAGCAAGGATAACCTCAACACTTCTCAAGGGACTCAAGAGTAGGCTGGCAGAATGCAACTCCAAGGAAAATAAAGGGAGGTGTAACACTCCAGGTCTTAAGCTTAATAAGACCTCTTCAATCAATCGTGATTGGCTCCAGAAAGATGATCAGGTATCAGGACCAGTATGGTCAGAGAAAGGGATCAAGGAGTGGTATAACACACTCAAAAATTCCAACAGACAGAATTTTTCTTCAACCAGAAAGGCTATTGGTTGGTGATAAGGATCAGGCCACAGAGGGGCAAAGAGCAAGGGTCAAGAATGGATCAGGGGGCAATCAGAGATATACCCAGGATAAGGATCAGGATCTTAATCTCACAATAATGGGGGGGACATAGGCACACACTCCCATGGATATGATTCTCTGATGATGACGCAGAAAAAGCAGGGGAGAGCCCCTCCTTTTATAGACCAGGGGCCTGTAGACTATTTACAAGAGATACTACAAATAGAGCGGAGAAAAAAAGAATTTTTTTTTATTTTAAAGAATCAATGAAATAATAAAAGGAAAAGAATGAGCAAGGGTGACGGGCCGCGCAGACAGGCCAACGCCCCTTGGCATCCGCTGGCCCGCGGATGACCGCGCGGTCATAATCCTTGAGGGGCGCCGGACACATCACCAACCCGCGCAGGCAACAGAAGACTTGGGCAGGAAACCGGTGATGCATCAAGAGTGGGGATTGGATGAGGGGTTACAATGATGGTTGTCGAGAGGCTTTGAGTCGGAGGATCCGATCCAACTGGTCGGTAGGAGAGTGAGGGAGGTGGTCGAAGTAGACCTGCCGGAAAAGGGATGACGGTGGAGAGATGATAGTTGGGAGATAACCAAGGTTGGACAAATTGACCGTTGAAGGAATTCTGCAGGGGCACCGTGAGGGTTTTGATCTGAGTGGGTTGGTTGGGATCGGACAATAGTATAGGATTGAATAGGGAGGATGCATTCAGCAATCAAGGGCAACTTGCCCTTCTTCTTTGAATCTGGATCATTGATAGGATGAATTGGGGAGGTGGGTGAGATCAATGGTTGATTGGTGGTAGCTTGACTGGGAGTGGTTGGGCTTAGGGAGATTGAGACTGATTGGATGCTGAGGAAGATCTTCTCACCCGGCAGGGGGATCAGATAGTTATTGGAGGAGATCATAGAACATTTGAGAGCCATTTTTTTCTTCTGGGATTGTTTGAGATCAAGCGATTGAGTGTTGTGGAAGTTTGATGGTGAGATTTTGATAGTCTTGTTTGAGGATGAGGATGAGGATGAGTTTGAGTTTAATGGCCAGGGTTTCCAGGATGGGGCACCACACCGCACAGGCCTGTATGGTCTGTGTGAGTGTCCAATGGGCCGGAGAGGCCCATATTTGCATCCCATTTGGATTACACTTATACGTAGCACATGCGTAAGTGCATACGTATTTTAACACTGGGATCCCATCCTCTTCACCTTGCTCACTCCACCACCATCCCTTGCATTGTCAGTTGCTTGTGGATGTTGTGGTGATCTATTTGGTGCACCCCAAGAAAAGGTGGCAAAATGTTTTAAAAAAAGTTTTTTCTTAATTTTCTTATCCTATGGAAAAAAAATCCTTGTTGCTGTGGTTAATCTTCTTCCTTTGTTCCTCCCAACTTTTCCCTGTCCTAGCTGTCTAGGAAGGTTACCCCGGGGCTGTTCAACTCCCCAGGCCTTTCTTTCAACTCCTTCTTGCTGCGCCCACTGCCTTGTTCTTTTTTGGTTTTTCTTTTTTTTTGACCCAGCGCCTGCGCGCACAATCCTCATCATCCTCATCCTGATCACCATCATCCTCATCGTCACCCTCACCATCCCTCCATGCTTGGTCAATCAACCCCCCCCCCCAGACCAGGCAACCACTTCCCAGTCTTGGTTTTTCTGATTGGGATCTCACCAATGCATCCACCAATCAATGCCACGGCTCCCATCCTTCTGTGTCCAGTGTTTCTCATCCCTGCGGTAGTACCCCCATCTCCACAATCCCTTCCTGTTGTTTGGCTCCACCCAATCCATTCTCCATTTACATCCCATAATTGAGAAGGAAGCTACCCAACATTTCTTCCTTGATTAATTTCCTAGACAATGATCACACCAATCCAACCATCTTTGTTCCCAATCTTCCACGCCAACAGCAAAGTCCCATTTTCACCTTTCAATCATCCGTTGCGGGTGGTTGTCAGCCAACTCATTGTCACAAATAAACAACAAATGGAAATCAACCCAACAAGCCCACTTGATCCATCTTCCTCAACCATCAATCAATGGCGGCTGCTGCCTGTTGCCATCCATAATCCCCGACCACTGCTGGGGATGTTCCTCCTCCCCCCCACTACCGCTCATCTTCCAACTCGCGGTTTTTCATCCGCTTCCCTCTTTCATCATTTATGCGGGCTGGTATCTCCTTTCATCTTGTTCACATGTCCCGCATCATTTCAAAAAAAAAAATCTGCACTCATTTGCAGTCTCATTTTTAAATAGTCAACAGGTTCTCTTGCCAGTCAAAGAAGGGGCTCTCCCCTGCCTTTTTGCAAATCATCATCCATCTTAGAATCCAATCATCCGTTATCATCTGATTAATCAAACCGTGGGGACCTTCCACCTTTCCAAGCATCTTTATCCTGGTTGTATCTCTGATTGCCCCTTGATCCTTTTTAGCCTCCATACTCAAACCCTCTTATCTTTCCTCTGTGAAATGAGCCTTATCACCAACCAATAGCCTTGCTGGTTGAAGAATAATTAATTGGGTTGAGTTCTTGAGTGTGTTAAGCCACTCCTTTGAACCCTCTCTCTGACCACTTTGGTCTTGATCATTCATTTTATTGCCTTTCCGGAACCAGTCATGTTTGACTGAGAGGTTTCTTTAAGCTTGAAACCTGCAAGTGTTAAACCTCCCTTTATTTCTTTGAAGTTAAATTCCTCCACACTATTCTTGATTCCCTTGAGAATTTCTGGGTTATTATTGTTCAAATTTGTTACTGCTTTGCTTCTGGAGCTTCATAAAACAAATTTCTTTGTTTTGTACAGAAACCCACAGTTATCTGGTTCCCTTCAAGCGCTTGATTGTGGAGATTTGGGAAGGTTCATTGAGAACCTGGAGGTTATTTGTGATTGAGTTGATCATTCCTGATCTTCTGCTAACAGCAAGATTTATTAGTTTGTGGGTGTTGTTACTTACAATTGCCTTGTCTTGTTGAACTCTGAACAAACCTTGACTTCTTCTATTCAAGTTTTTTTCCCAGGCACCATCTTGCCTCAGATAGTGTTGTTTCCATTGATAACAACTACTATTAAAATTGGTCCTTCCCATTGATTCCTTATTTACAAGTCTCTGGATATTGATTCTGGTTACACTTAAATTTTTTGTAACACTCAGGAGGGAAGCCTAAACAGCACCTTTTCCCCCCAAAAGAACAGCCTCCAGCTCAGCACCGTTTAGATTCTTAAATATGGTCCCCCAGGCCAGGATCAAACCATTAACCTTGGGATTTACAGTCCCAATCAAGTTTGGAATTAACTTCAAAATCCAATATCCTTTTATTTTCTTTTATTTTATTTTCTTTTTTCTTTTTTCTTTTTTTTTCTTTTTATCTTTTTCTCAGATCTGATCCATGGAGGAAACTTATCTCAAAATTAATTCCTCCCAATTGTGCACTGCTTGGGAAGATTCTTGTTTTTTTGTGAAACCCTAATCTTGACACATTGTTGAGCCACTTTCAAAATCTGCTGGTTTGATCCTCTAGGAACTCTGTTGAAATGGAATGTATTGTTGCCTCCTCCTCCTCTGTTTGTGCTAAGATTTTCAAGGTGAAACCTCAGAACAAGCACTTGGGTTTCAATGGGACAAATTTCAAACAATCCTGGATTCTTTCAAAATGTCTGCAGAAGTGGATGGAGCTAGCCAATACAATATTGCCTACCAATTGCAATTCTTTATTTCCTCTGAAGAATTTGTGGAAGTAATTGAGTATTTTAAATGTATTTGAATTGCATAACTTGATGCTTCTGAAGGAAGCAATGGTGGCCTATTGGGGAAAGATAGACAAAGCTGCTTTTATACTGCAGGAATTGGACGATCTTGTTTCTCAGTGGATCTCAAAGGATGGTATTTCTTCAGCCTCTGAGTACCAATCTTTTAGAAAATCATGGGATCCTATCCAATCTTATCTTCTCAGAAATTATCACATTGACAACTTGGAAAAAATTTGAGTCCAACTTTTTCAATCTTTTTTGCTAGGAGTCCAGGGGAAAATAAGGGAAAAATTATTTTATTCTGGATCTATGATCAAAACTAGGGATAATTTCTTCAAGCTTACTGTTTTTCTTGTCCTTAAGGGTGCGGTGAATAAATTCATGAAAGATAAAACTGCCTCAAACTTTGAGAAATCCCACACCAATGAACCCTTTCTTGCTCCCCCATTTTCTGGGTCCAAAAAAAGTATGAGGAAAATGAAGACCAGTTGTTATCCTAAATCAAATCCTTAGGTCAGCCAAGGAATAGCAACTATTGATGAAATCATCAAGCTTCTCTAAGCTTTCAAAAACAAGATGGATGAAAATATTTCTGCACTTACTGCTTCTAACATTTCTAATTCCATTCCTAGATCCACTCTGGTGTTCTATTCTTGTCATAGGGAAGGTCATGGAACTGGAAGATGCCCAGAACTCCAGAAGGAAAAGGAGGAAAAATTGGTGGAACAGAAGGGAAATAATTTTTTTCTTCCTAATGGTGCCCTGATCCCTTTTGATTAATCACGTACTATCTGTCATGTGGTGGCTTCTTTCCAGCCATCTCCTCCCAAGAAAGCTTCTTTGGCCTGCTAGGATTGTTGATCTTCCTTTGGTACTCTTAAACCATGGTATCCTCCTGCTATTTCTACCTCTAGATTCTGTGGAGATTATGTTGGATTTCTGGTGTTCACTAAGAGAATAAAAGAAATTAAGATTTTAAGAGGGCTAGAGAAAGAGGGTAATCAGCATGAAGAAATTAAAAGAAAAGAGAAAAGAAGGAAATAGAAAAGAAACAAACAAACATCAAGACGCCACTGTGGTGCCCCAACCTGGACACCCTTGCCAGTGGGGAGATTTTGATGTTTTCCTTATCATCATTCATAGGTATCATTATCAAAGAAAAAAAAACCATCACCATCACCATTGAGGTTGTTTTCTATTCGAAGGAATTCCCTGGAATGCTCATGATCAATTCTGATCTGATTATCTAGATCAAGATGGCCAATCAGCCTTGCCAACAGTGCTGTCATCAAAATGATCAGGAACTTGTTCCTCAGACTCAAGTCTTGTCGACTTCTGCCCATTCATCCCCGCAAATTCCATTCTGGTCCAAACTGTCTCCAACCTCACTGTTTCCTGTTATTGAGGGTCACTCTAGTCAATTGATTGGTTTGCAATCCTTCATCCCAGCCCACCTTTCCGGCCATCGCACCAAGTTGTATGGTAGAACCTAGTCATTCTAAGGCTATCATCATCTTGATTGATGCCCTTTGATATGATGTTATCTTTCCCCACTCCTCCTCCTCTCTCTCTTCTTCCTCAATTTTACCCTTCCCAATCTCTTGACCATCTTTGACTCAGTTTTAGGAGAGAATCTTCCCATCACCAGCGGCCATCAAATCTCAGGATGGTGGCCATTGTCCTCATCATCCAATAAAGAAACAAACCAAGCCTCCAGAGTCCCAAACGTCAATGATCAAAAGCTCAAACGAGTTCAATCAAATGATCATCCAATTAGTTTCCAATCATCATCATCAAAATTTCCTCTCCTAGCTTGTGGTCATCCGCGGGTCTCTTCTGTTGCCGATGGCTGTAAGACAGCGGCCGGCGGTCATCCACCGCCACCGCAGTCACCTGGGCCCGTCGGACACCAGCCGGGGGTCATCCGCAGCCTTGGAAGTTGCCCGGGCCCATCAGGATGCCCGCGGGCGTCCCCCCTTCGGATTTCTTTGTCTCTGAGTACCTGTTTGTTTTTTTATTTTTTTTTCTCATGATCTTGATCCTTATCAAAAAAAAAAAAATTCCACTCTCATTTGTAAATCTCTCTTATAAATAGCCTATAGGCCTCTGGCCTAGAAAAGAAGGGGCTCTCCCCTGCTTTTTTGAGAGGGATCATCATCACATCATCAGATCATCAGTTAATAGAATCATCCATAGGGGTGTGTGCCTGTGTCCCCCCATCATTGTGAAATTTAATGCTGATCCTTATCCTGGGTATATCTTTGATTGCCCCCTGATCCATTTTTGACCTTGAGTCCTGCCCCTCTGTGGCCTGATCCTTATCACCAACCAATAGCCTTTCTGGTTGAAGAAAAATTCTGTCTGTTAGAATTTTTGAGTGTGTTATACCACTCCTTGATCCCATTCTATGTCCATACTGGTCCCAATCCTTGATCATCTTTCTGGAGCCAATAACAATTGATTGAAGAGGTCTTATTAATCTTAATACCTGGAGTGTTACACCTCCCTTTATTTTCTTTGTAGTTGCATTCCCCCAGCCTATTCCTGAGTCCCTTGAGAAGTGTTGAGGTTATCCTTGCTTCAAATCAGTTACTGTTTGCTTTGGAGCTTTTTAAAAATTGTGCTTTGTCTTGTACAGCCACCCTCAGTTATTTGGTACCCTTCAAGCGCTTGATTGCGGAGAGTTGGGCAGGTTCATTGAGACCCTGGAGGTTGCTTGGGTTTGAGTTGATCATCCCCAATCTTCTGCTGACGACCAGAGTTATTAGCTTGTGGGCATTGTTTACATACAAGAGCTTTTGTTCTTTGAACTCTAAGAGGACTTTAACTTCTTTTGTTCTAGTTTTTCCCTGCATAATCTTGTCTCAGATAGTGCTGTTCCATCTCTACCAAACTATTATCATCTTTATCCTCTACTCCTTGATTCCTCATTTATCAGGTTCTGGACCTTGATCTCTGTTACATTTAAATATTTTTGTGACACTCAGGAGGGAATCCTAAACAGAACCTTTCCCCTCCACAGAACTTCCAAGGCCTAGCACTGTTTGGAGTCTTACATTTGGTCCCCCGGGCCGGGATCAAACCAGAAACCTTGGGATTTACAGTCCCAACTTGAAGAATCAACTCCAAAATAAGATCCGATTTTTTTCTTTTCTTTCTTTTCCTGTTTGTTCTTTTTTCAGATCTGATCCGGGGAGGCATCTTGGTCCAGAAGTAAGTCCTCCCAATTGTGCACTGCCTGGGCAAGATCCTTGTTGTTTTTGTGAAACTCTACTCTTGCCACACTTGTGAGCCACCTTGGAACTCTGCTCGTTTGGATCTCTTAGGAACCCTTCAACATGGAATCTGCTGGATCATCTTTATCTGTTTGGGCCAAGATGGTCAAAATCAAACCTCAGAACAAAAATTCAGGCTTCAATGGGACCAATGTTGAATAATTCCTGGACTCCTATGAGTTGGCTGTGGAAGTGGATGGTGCCAGTGAATATGATATGGCTTATCAGTTACAATTTTTTATCTCTTCTGAAAAAGTTATGGAGGTTATTGAATTGTTCAAGGGATTTGAAACTCAAAACTGGAGGCTCCTGAAGGAAGCTATGTTGGCCTATTGGGGAAAAATAGATGTATCCAGATTTACTTTGCAAGACTTGGATGCCCTGGTTTCTCAATGGATCTTCAATGGTGGTATCTCCTCAGCCTCTGACTATCAGACCTTCAGAAAATCTTGGGTACCTATCCAGTCCTATCTTATCCGGAAAAATCACATTGATGCATTGGACAAAATTTGAGTGCAATTTTTTCAGTCTTTCTCTCCAGGAGTGCAGGAAAGAATTAAGGATGAATTGGTGAAATCTGGATCCATGATCACAACAAGAGACAATTGGTTCAAGCTCCCTGCTTTCTGAGTTGTTAGAAATACTGTGGATAAAGTGATGAAAAGTCAAATAGCTCTCACCTTTGAAAAACCTAAAATCACTGAACCAGTCCTTGCCCCCTCTTTTCAAGCTTCTAACAAAATCATGAATAAGATGGAAGCCAATTGCAGACCTAAACCCAATCCTCAGACCCACCGGGAGACACCTAATATAGATGAGATCACTAAATTACTTCAGGAATTTGACAATAAAATAGATAAGAAAATATCCTCTTTAGCCACTCCTAAATCTGCTAATTCTGTTCCCAAATCTACTATAGTCTGTTATTATTGCCATAGGGAAGGCCATGGTACTGGTAGATGTCCTGAACTCCAGAAAGACAAGGAGGAGAAGTTAGTAGAGCAGAAGGGAAATAATTTTTTCCTTCCTAACGGTGCTTTGATCCCTTTTGATTTGTCTCAACCAATCCGTCATGTGGTGGCCTCATACCAACCACCAACTCCTAAGAAGGCATCCTTGGTCTCTGTGGATTTTTGATTGTACTGTGGAACTCTGAAACCTTGGTATCCCCCAGCTATCACTTCTTCCAGCTTCCCTGGCACCTATCAATCTGATCCAGCTAGGAAATGCCATGAGCAACCAAAACCTCATAAGTCTCCTCGTGTTCCATCCTCAATTCTGCAAAAACCCGTTAAACGTTGATCTTCACCTGAGCCTCCTTCCTCTGATGTGGAAGACATGGAAAGAGAAAGGGAACCACTTATGGAAAGGTTCCAGGACACCTCTGATCCTCCCCCTCTTCAACCTGTCTAACCCTCAGATCCTCTTCTGTAACCTATTTCACCTGATCTTCCTCCCTCCACGCAGCCCAAAGTTTGATTTGAGAGGGGCATCTCCAAGGACTACCCTAATGCTGTGGAAGAAGTATTAAAGAAAATTTCTGATCTTAAAATACCTGATCTATCTGTGGCTGAACTCCTGTCAATCTCTCCATCTGTGGCTGAAGGGATGAAGAAATGGGTTTCCGGTTGACGTTTGGAGATTGGTCCGGACAAATTAAAGGTCTTCTCTGGTACTCTGATGGAGGATTCTGGTGGAAAAGATCCCTCTTCGGCTCCCAACCTGTATTCCTGTCCTCTTGGCTTTCTACCATGTTATCTTGGTGATTCAACTACAACGGTTTCTCTCCTTGTGGATTTGGGTTCTCAGCTCAACTTGATTTCGGACTCCATGGCCTGCAAGCTTAAACTTAGCCCAGGGTCAGTTTCGACTCTGTGGTTTATGGAATTGGGAATCATTCCTGTGAACTGGTTGGTATTGCTGAGGATATCCCTGTTTGAATTGGTTGAAATATTGTTGGCACCTGTCACTACTGGATCACTGGTCTGGATGGTCCCATGATCTCGGGAAGGCCTTTCTTAATGGACTTTGGTGCTACCCTGATGTTTTCAGATCAAGTTGGCAAGAGAATTCTCCTCCCTGATGCTGATTGCAGAAATATTGAAGTTCCTCTTTGTTCTCTGGATTCTGGTTGTTGGGAAAGAGACTTCCCTGGTCATCCTCCCAAATCTGTCCTGAAAGGAAAGCAGAAAGAAAAATCTCATTCCTCTCATCCTCATTTTTTAGCAGAATAGTTGGCCCTACTGATAGTTGTAGTTCTTCTCAGCCTCAGACTTCAACTCATGGACCAACTCCCACCTCAGAGGCATATCTTTCTTTCTCCTCATCATTTCCTTCTCATCCAAAAAATATCAAAATCAAACACATAAAAAATTCAAAATATCCAAAAATATTTCTTCTCTGTCTGGATCTGTTGTATTGTCTTTTACTTTTTATTTTCAGCCTGATAACTCATCCTCTATTCTGTTTTTGAATCTTCGCAATGAGTCTAAACTATATCTCAATCTAAATTCTTTTCTTGGTGGCTTTGGTATGAAGGAGTATGGTCTTAGGTGGAGGCAATTTGGGGTTGAAGTAAGTCCTCCCAATTGTGCACCACCAAGGGCTTCTACTACTGTCGTTTCCAAAACTCTACCCTGTGCCACACATGTGAGCAATGTGTTATCTTTTGGATCCTCTTTTATGGAGAAGGCACCTTTCAAGGACGCAGAAGAACATTGGACTTGGAAGATGTTGGAATATGGTCTCAGCTTTTGTAGTCAGGTCTCACTGGTCAATGCTTGGAGAAAGCAAGGTTTCCTCTCCTTTGCCTCCAAGTACAAACCAGTTGCAAAGAAGGTCCAGCCAGTCAACCAACCAATGCCTCTCAACCTCAATCCTCCTCTTATGCGTCCTCCTCTATCCTGCAATCCTTACTGTGGTCTATCCAAATCACTCAATGGTCCATTTATTATCTCTGGTCGGGTCACTGAAGAACGTCTGAAAGTGGTAAACTTTGGTCCAGATGGATGGCTTCTTCCTGATGAGTTAAATTTGATCAAAAATATTTTGTCTCTAAGGGAAAAATCTATTGCATTCTGTGAAGAAGAGAGGGGTCTCTTGAAAGAATCCTATGGTCTTCCTGACATCATTCCTGTAGTTTAACATGACCCTTTGCAAAAGAAAAAGATCCCAATCCCTGCTGCTAAAGTCAACAAATTCATCAAGTTGGTCCGCAAACAAGTCCAAACCGGCTTATACAAAAAATTGACTTCTAGCTATTCCAGTCCTTTTTTCTGTTTTCTAAAGAGTAATGGTAAACTTAGAGTAGTTCATGATCTCCAACCTCTTAATAAAGTTACTATTAAAGACTCTGGCGTGCCTCCTGCCACTGAAGGTTTTATTGAATCCTTCTCTGGGAGAGCTTGCTATGGTCTAGGTGACATTATGGGTGGCTATGACAAACAATCCTTGCATCCTATTTCTTGTCCCCTCACTACTTTTGATACTCCCCTTGGTCAATTTCAGCTGACTCAATTGCCTCAAGGTGCCACCAACTCGGTTGCAGTCTATCAGGCTCAGATGATGTGGATCCTCCAGGACGAAATCCCGGATCATGCGGGTATCTTTATTGATGATGGTGGGATTAAAGGTCCAGTTTCTGACTATGACAATGAGCTCTTACCTTGGCACTCAGGAATCTGAAAATTTATCTGGGAGTATGCTACTGTCTTGGAAAGAATTTTGTTTTGAATTGAGGAATCTGGCCTTACTGTCTCTGGATCAATACTTGCCACTTGTGTCCCTGCCTTGGAAATTGTTGGTCATATAGTCTGCAAGGAAGGAAGAAGGATGGCACCCTCTAAAATCAACAAAATCATCTCCTGGCCTACTCCAATAAATCTGACGGAAGTTAGAGCTTTCCTAGGTGTTTTTACCCTCTTCCTGTATGGTATAAGCTCTATGTCCATGTAAACCTCACCTGTCATGTGATTCAGCCAACCTTCTCAGGACCTCTCACTCTCTCCATGGCTTGGTACAACCTTCATCACTCCTCAACCCAATTGGTATATGAGTTAGTACATACTACACTTAGTATATACATAGTACATACTCTCCACTGTCTGTTCAGCCCATACTCCCAGGACTCCAGATCAGTACATGTCAAACCTTCCTGGATAGGCCCATCACCCAATTAGTCAACTGCAGCCTCCAGCCCAATCAGTCAACATGTAATACCATAGGAACTCCAACCTGCAACACCAGCCACTCATCCCTCAAGGCCTCCTTCTCAGCTCTCACATATACTGGCCTCTCCTTCCCTCCTGGACTAATTCCCCCCAAGGAATTAGTATACCACTTCTTACTGGTTAGTCCCTCTGCCGGTAGGTGTCATCTCAGCACAAGACAACCTTCACATAGCCTGCTTAAATCATATCACCTTGCCCCTTCCTGGTGTTACTCTTATAGGATTCAACAACCTCCTGGACTGGTCTTCTCATCCTTCCTCTTCTCATCACTTGTACTCCTCCTTTCATCTCCTCAATTGAAATCCAATCAAACATCCTTGAGTTCTATGAGTAGTTGTGCCTGTGCATTTAGCCCCTTGCATGCCAGGGGCAGTCGTGACATTATACTAATTCCTTCCCCTTAATTACTACCCACTCTCTACCTCTCAAATCATTACCTTCAACCAACTCCATCCCATCCCATCTTCAACCTTGGATAATACTGCCTACGCATGTTGTGGACCAGTGTGTGATTGAGCTGAACAGTGTGCGGCCGTTCACCTTTCCAAAGGAGTGCTATACAAGTTGTGGCTACCCCTGCAGAAGCTATCCATTCCCCTCATCAACTGCTCATTGGCCAAATCCCTCAATACATCTTCAACCCTCTGTTCCAACTCTTCCTCAAGAGATTTTTCAATGCTTCTTTGAATATTCCTAGGCGCCTCCTCGACGAAAATTTGAAGCAATTACGGCGCCCTGGGCCGCCCTTCGACGCCCTTCGACGCACTTCGATGCACTTTGACGCTTCAACCTTACTTTGACGCTTCAACCCCGCTTCAACACAGCTTTGACTCGCCTTCAACCCTGCTTCGACGCCTTCAACGCCTTCAACGCGCCTTTCAAATCCCTTCGACGCCTTTGAAGTGCCTTTGAAATCTCTTCAACGCCTTCAACGCGCCTTTGAAATTACTTTGACGCCTTTAACGCGCCTTTGACATTACTTCGATGCCTTTGACGCGCCTTCAACCCTCTTCAACCCTTTTTGAACCTTTCCTTTGAAGCTTGTTCTACGCTTCTTCGATGCTTCCTGGACGCCTTTTCAATGCCAGTTTGAAGCAACTACAACGCCCTTCGAAGCCCTACGGCGCCCCTACAACGCCCTTGTGGCACCCCCTTCCTTTGAAATTTCTGGGAACTTTCTTCATTGAAAATTGGGCGTTCTTTGTCAAATCTTCTCTGGGTTCTTTTTTGGGTCATTTTCTTCTCTGGCTTATTTGGACACCATGCCAGCCCAATGTGCACAACCTTCATTTATTTCAAGTCCACCCCTCACCAGAGCAGCAAGAGGCAGAGGTTCTGTCATCAACATCTCTAATCAGGACCAGACAACTCCTCAAGCTCTTAGACGTGGGAGGAACCCTTCAAACCTTCCAATGCCAGCACGCTCCACTTCCATGGACACTGGTATCCTTCCTCCAGCTCCTCCTAGAGCTTCTCTTTCTCCTGCCCCACCTGCAGTTAGTTTTATCACTAATTGTGTAAATGGTCAATATCCCCAAGCAGGCTTGGATTAGATTCTCCATCTTATGATCCCAGCATCATTCCTATTCCGGAAGGCAAGGACAAGGAAGGAAGTGAGGACTTGGACTTTGATTCAAGGATCCTAAATAATCTTAATTCACAAACTATGGAACCTCAAGAAGCATTTCACCTTCAGCTTCTACTTCAATCCCTGGACCTCCAACCCAACCTCAACCTCCAACATCTGCTGTGGATCCCAATCTATTAGCCCTTCTCCAGACCATGACTTCTGCTTTGGCAACACTCTCTCAACCCCCATCAACCAGTACTTCTCACTCTGGCACCTTCAAGTCTCCTTCCATGAATGCTCCGGATACGTTTGAAGGCAACAATCCTAGCAAACTCCGACCATTCCTCCAATCTTGTGAACTCATTTTTGCAAATGATGAAGGAAAATTTAGCGTGGACGGGAAGAAAGTACTCTTTGCAGCTTCCTACCTCTCTGGAAGTGCCAATTGATGGATCCAACCCTATCTGGCTCACCTTTCCAACCAAGAGCCCTCTTTCCTCCTCAACTCATGGTCCCACTTCACAGAGCAACTTCACAGCCTCTTTGGCGAAAGACTAGAAGTTTTCAAGGCTGAAAAGGAACTGGTGAACTTGAAGATGGAGGACTCTGGCTATGCTTCAACCCACATCACTGAATTTTGATCACTTATGACCAAAGTCTCTGGGTGGGGTGATAGAGCCTTGTAATTCCATTTTCAGCAAAGCCTTCCTTCACGCCTTCTGGACCAACTAGCAGGGTACAATGGCTCTCAAGAAACTCTCCTGGACCTTATGGATATAGTTTCGTACTATGATACAAGGTATCATGAGAGGGTAAAAGAAAAATCCTCTTCTCTCATTAATTCTCAACCCCACAGTTCTTCTCAATCTCAATCTACCTCTAATCAACCTTACAAGGGTAGCGGTGAGGGTAGGGAGCATTACCAGTCACCAGAAAAGTCAACTTCAACTACCACATTTACCAGACCCTCTTTGGACCTAGGTCCAGATGGAAAACTCAAGGCAGATGAAAGGGCAAGAATAGAGAGGGAAGGCTTATGCTTATATTGTGGTGGTCAACACAAGACAGAAGACTGTAGAAAGAAACCTGTCAACTCATCTTCTTCTCCTAACCCAGCACCTTCCAGTGCTTACCCGAGGCCAAAACAAGATTAGGATCAGCCTTTTCTTCCTCTTTTTCAAGGCTTATCCCTATTGTTTTTTTAATTCAGGTGCAAATAAATCTGTAATGGTCAATTCACTGGTTCAAAAGTATCTATAACTTACAGCCCCTTCCTTCTGGGCAAATATATTTCATCTTTCCAATCTCAGCTCATCAAATCTACTTCCAAATTGTTTTACTCCCTTCCTTTCCTGGCTTTGAATGGGAACCCCTTCAAGTCAATGCACCATCCCCTGAAACCTTCACACTGGGAATTGACTCTCCTCATCACTAGAATCCAGAGGAAAACTTGGAAGATGGGGCTGATCACCTCAAGACACCAACTAACCACTGACCTTCCCTCCAATCCTGTTGAACTCAACCTGGCTACACTGCCTACAGCTGTCCTTCCCTTCAACTCTGCCTTTGGCGCTGCATCCCAATGCATTTCCCCTCACTTCAGAACCTTTTGCAATTCCCCAACACAACTTCCAATTCCCTTTGAGTTAAACACTCTTTCCACTTGCTTGGATATTCATTGATCCTTTATTTTTTCACAGGAGGAAGATACTGGATTCATCCTTGCATACAATGCAACTGGTTACTTTTTCTGATCTTTCTCTTTGTTACTGATGAAGTTCCTGAAGAATCAGAAACCGTGTTGAAGAAAGTTAATACTTCACATGCTTCAAGCTATTTAACCTTGCTTCCAAGCCTACCAGCTTCCAACCAGCAAGTACAGCAGACCTCAATCCTCACCCCCAGCACATCCTTCTTTGGGCATCAGGAGCTTCCCCTTCCCTTTCAGGGGGGGTACTGTCATAACTGTAGTTCTGACACTCCTTCAACTAAACCAATCCAATCTCTTCATCAAACTCACCCTCATATCAAACCCAACTTCACTACTCCTGTACCTTCCACCAGATAGTACTACCTCTGCATCTCTTGAAGTCTCCATCCTCTTCCACCAGCTTCACCCTCTCCCTGTATGGTATAAGCTCTATGTCCATGTACACCTCACCTGTCATGTGATTGAGACAACCTTCTCAGGACCTCTCACTCTCTCCATGGCTTGGTACAACCTTCATCACTCCTCAACCCAATTGGTATATGAGTTAGTACATACTACACTTAGTATATACATAGTACATACTCTCCACTGTCTGTTCAGCCCATACTCCCAGGACTCCAGATCAGTACATGTCAAACCTTCCTGGATAGGCCCATCACCCAATTAGTCAACTGCAGCCTCCAGCCCAATCAGTCAACATGTAATACCATAGGAACTCCAACCTGCAACACCAGCCACTCATCCCTCAAGGCCTCCTTCTCAGCTCTCACATATACTGGCCTCTCCTTCCCTCCTGGACTAATTCCCCCCAAGGAATTAGTATACCACTTCTTACTGGTTAGTCCCCCTGCCATCAGGTGTCATCTCAGCACAAGACAACCTTCACCTAGCCTGCTTAAATCATATCACCTTGCCCCTTCCTGGTGTTACTCTTATAGGATTCAACAACCTCCTGGACTGGTCTTCTCATCCTTCCTCTTCTCATCACTTGTTCTCCGCCTTTCATCTCCTTCATTGAAATCCAATCAAACATCCTTAAGTTCTATGAGTAGTAGTGCCTGTGCCTTCAGCCCCTTGCACGCCAGGGGCAGTTGTGACACCTACTTTCCTTAATACTTGTAAGTCTATCAGTTCTTGGATATTTTCCTCAAGAGCTTTTCTAGACTTGGGACTAGAAGGATAGGCTGGCCTTCTTAACTTAGGAGGATAAGGAGGCTTTATGGTCAATGTCAATACCATATCATTTCCTTTACTATCACCAATGGAATGATCTTTAGTACAAAAAGCATTCTGGTTCTCAAAGCAGACTTTCAATATATCTTTCTTCTGTTCTTCAGAAAGTTTCATATTCAGAGCTGCTTAAGAGAAATATTCTTGGTCAAAGTCTTCTAAATGCTTTTTATAAGTAGAGGAAGGGAAGTTAGACTGAATAGTGCATATCTTAAACTTCTTATCCCAATTACCTCCTAATGTGAAGTATCTTCCTCTACTCTGGAACATGTCTATACCATATAGACATAAGGCATCATTACCCAGTATCAGGTAGTCACATAGTCCATTGAGAAATACTACCAATTCCACTTGTATTCTCAAAGATCCTTTAGTGTGAGGTAGTATTATAGGAGCGGTCCATACTCCAATAGCATTCATGGTAGAGTTGCAAGAGCTGAACCTGGCTTTTGGGACGGGAAAAAGGTGTTCTTTCCAATTGGGGTTCCATTTTTTTAAGAATTCAGCACAGACACATGAGCAAAAGGCTCCATTATCCAGTAATAACCTTATAGGTCTGTTTTTATACAATCCCGTTGCATAATAAGTTTGACCAGTGGTATAACTTTTCCCACTCATAGGTTTAATTTTTTATGGTTTGAAATCCATAATATGTCTAGGAATTATGGTAGGATCCCATTGTTGGGGCAAGCTAGAATCCCCATGGATGTAATTGATTTCTACAGAAGTGCCTAGATCTCCTTCTATAACATTAACAGGGTTGGTCAGGATCAATTCACATTCAGAAAGATATCCTGCAGTATCAGCTATATCTTCATAGTTCTGATTTTCTTCAACCTCCTGTTCTCCTTCCAAAACTGCTATCTTCCTTTTTGGTAATGGGCAGTCTTGTCTCATGTTCCCAGTCTTTTTACAATTCCAACAAGTTGCCGGCATCCTCTCTTTATCCCTATTCTCATTAGGTTTCTTATTATCAGAGGAATTTATCAGAGGAGGTTGTTCTCTGGTTTTATTGATGTTGTAGTTATCTCTGGGTCTGGAAGGGGCTTTCTTGTCAAGCCCATTCATTTCTATTACTTCTTCGAGCACATTGATTAGAGTTGGCAAGTCGGCATCCATACTCATCCTACATCTTACACTATGGTTAAGATTACCAGGACACAGGTTGAGGAGTCTTTCATTTACTTCCTCTTTTTCAGCATCTGAATAGAAGAAATCCAACCTTTTCTTCTGTTCCAAGCACCATTTGTGAGGTTTATCCTTGGAGGGGTCAAATGGGGAATTTTCGAAATTTTTCATCATTTTTGTTTTGCACATTCTAGAACCAAATTGTTCTTTAATAAGAAGTTTCCAAGGATTCCATGGTAAGGATCCTACTACCTCTCTCTTACTGATAAACCAGTCCAATGCTACTCCTTCAAATAGCCTGGGTAGCCTGACTACAGCTATGGCTTCTGGTAGGTCATAAGAGTTAATGGTGTAGTCAATAAATTTAATAAAATTTATATGATTGTATTCTCCTTCACCAGAGAACTTGGGCCATTCAGAAATAGGGGGTAACAGTTTGAGTGCTTGCTCCATCTCAGGAGTAGGACTAGGCCTAAAGGTTTTACCCCTATGCATTCCTAATAAGGGTGGTGCATAAGGAGTAGTGGTTTGTCTGGGAGGTTTTGGTTCCTCTGTAGTACTCCCCAAGGGGTTGGTCAGACAGACTTTCAAGTCTCTAAGATCATTTTTGATCAGATTAAGTTGAAGGTCCACTTTGTTGTTAAGCACATCCAATTTTTCACTAAGGGATAGAATAGAGCTGTTAGTGGTGGTTGCCAATTCCTCTTTTAAGGGGTGGAAAGACATAATAAAATCTTCTTGGATGCCTGACAACATATTCTCAATTTTTTTAGTCTGTTTGATCCTACCTTGATTAATTTTCTCCAATAAATGTTCTGTGTGTTCTTTAATTTATTCCATTCCTACCGTCTTTGTTTGGTTATTAATCAATTTGGCTACTACTGAGCTTAATTTATCCATTTGGGTATAAACCCCGTCCAAATTTTCACAAATAATTTTGAAATTATGACGCATATCATTGGAAAAGGAAGTAATTACATCAGAGGTTTTTTGGGCTCAGAATTAGAAGCTAATTTTTGTAAACCTTTTTCAACTTTTGAGCTAGGGATATTATATGGTCCCAGTCTTTCTTTTCCCTTTGGCTTGGGATGGGAAGAGGATCTCTTCTTTCCTGATCCTTTGCCTTTCAGTTGAGCTAATTGATCCCAAGGATTCTCCTTTTCTACGTAGGATTCTACCTCTTTCCTTGGAATCATTTTCTGAAGAGCTATCTGGGTGGCTTTTGCCTGGGAGATTATCTTTTTCATAGATACCATGTCCTCCTTGGCTTGGGCTTCTTTGAATTGTTCCCAATATTTCACGTGCTCTTTGACTAAGTATTTGATCCTGGCTTCCTTGGCCAGATTCTGCTGGGGTGGCTGCAGGGAATCTTTTTGTAAAGGAGGGTGGCTTGATTCTACTACCTTCTCCGGCTCTAGGTTTGGAGAGGGCAAAAGTGATTTGTGCCTCTCCTTGTCCATCAACATTTGATTCACAGGTTCTAGTCCCTTCATGGTTGTCCTTATTGGTGGTCTCACGGTTACTGAGAGCTGTTGGCAAAGATCCATAGGAGGGAATTCTTCCTGAGGCTCTTGTGTTACGTCTATTCATTTTTAGAATAATATGTTTATATATGTTTTACAGAAAAAATATGTAAAAATAAGTTTTATTCAAAACTCACTTAAATTGATGTTCAAAGGTACCAAGACCTTATTGAGGTTAAATTGATCCTTAGTAGGTAATCCTACGGGATCTTGGTGAGTTCCAATGAGGTCTTCACCTGCCCAATCAATATTTTAAGGGCGTCCAGAGATGTCTGGGATTTCCTCATCCAATATTTCAACTTCAGTGGTGGTGGTTTCTGGTACAGGAGGGTTCACTGATAAAAAAGTGTAAAAATATATCAATATTATTTTCTTAAAAATTAATATGGTGATACAAGTTGTATACTTACTTTTATATTTCAAAAAGTAATTTATACGGTATTTCTTCCAAGCTTTATTTTTCCTTAATAGATCCTGAAAGTTGATACCCCTTGCAAGATCTTCTTGTTCAAGGAGTTTATCTAAGTGTTTACGTGCAGAAGAGATATTAAGTTGCTCACCCTGAGTTAAAGCTTTCCGACCAGTAGGTTTATAATTTTTAATATATTCTTCTTTTCTTATCTTTAAAAGATTTAAATAATAGATTATTAATTCTGCATTGGTATTTAAATCCACTGCAAAAGAATTTAATGATAAATCACGGTTATAAAGTCAGATAAATTTATGTTTGATTTTATTTTTTTGTGAAATGTCTGGTCCAAGGTATTAAATATAATAAAATTGAATATTTCCTGGCCAGAACCCCCATTTTCAGCCTCCTGGATGCCAAGACCCTTGCTATCCTTTAGCTACCAGAGGTGATAGAGTAAATAGAAAATATATTAATTAATAAATGCAGCAAAAAATCCATAAAATATTTGGATTAAGCTTATTGCAAGGTTGAGTGGTTTGGTTATTGTTTATTGCTTTAAATCAATATAAATAGATTGATTATTAAATATTTTTATAGAGGGGCCACAATTATATTGGGGATCTTTAACACCTTGCTTCAGGGATTTCAGTATGAAAACACGTAGTCCTGGTTACTTTGGGCTCTTTAGTTTAAAGAATATTTGACCCAAAGATAATATGTATATAAAATACACAGTAAAGTGGCAGGGCCTTGTAGCCAAGCTACCACAACAGAGAAAGGATAATAAAAAATACTGGTATATTATTAAATCCTTTGGGTATCTGTTTGAGACGTGTACTGATGGGTTAAACCTGTATACTGGGGTTATAAGGTTGTTCAGCAGTTTTAATTGATAAAAAGAGGTTGAGGACAGATATTAATGATCAGAAATTGCCATAAATCACTTATGTATCTCTTATAAGTACTTGATTACCTTGGCACCGTGTCTGGATATGAATATAAATGGGTCTCTTCCCATCAATATCCTCAAAAGAGCTCTTTATTTATAGCTTTTGGAGTCCCAATATTGTCCTTCTGAGGGTTGTAGAAGCTCAAAGGGACGCACACCAAGGCTAGCAGGGTAACCAGGGGTAGCCTGTCATGTGCTCTTGGTGCTATAGCACGGGTAGCATCTAATTTCACAGGTCATGAGAATTATTCCACTTTATAATAGACATTAGGATGTGTGAATAACACTAATCTGTCCTATTTATGTATTATTTAATTAATTATCCTTAGGAAATGTTCCCAGTAATTTAATAATTATATAAATAGAAATTTCTAATGGTATCTTGATGTCAGGTAAGTTCTCATTATGTATTATATAACTGGAGTAAAAGTCATAATATTGATTTTACTCCTTATTTTCGAGTTCCAGTTGATTTCCTAAGATAATTACTTAAAAATATAATTCATGTGAATTCATGTGATATTTTTACATCATTAGTTTTCTTAGTATGTCAAAAAAGTATTGATGTCTAGCAACTCTCAAAAAAGTATAGTAAAGTATTTTAATATATTTTTAGAAGTTATCATTGTCTTATTTTTGACATTCTTGGTACTTTTAATTATATTAAAAAAAAATACGTATAAAGATTATTTATGTATTTTTATATGATATTATGTATTTTTATATGATATTATGTATTTTTATATGATATTATGTATTTTTATATGATATTATGTATTTTTATATGATATTATGTATTTTTATATGATATTATGTATTTTTATATGATATTATGTATTTTTATATGATATTATGTATTTTTATATGATATTATGTATTTTTATATGATATTATGTATTTTTATATGATATTATGTATTTTTAGACTGTCTACTATCCACGGGAACATTTATTACATATGTAGAATGTTCCCGTGTAGGTTGTAGTATGTTTATGCGGTACCTGAGCCTCTCAGGCCGCCTGTCACTCTGTCAACCCATAGTCCCGCGGCTGCGTACTTTTCAGAGGCCCAGGGCTGCATACACGATTCGAAGGAGTGAAAAGGCTGTATCTCAGCCGCGCGCGGGTGCATTGGCTGCCGCGGCTGCGTGCGGGAATTGTGACAAAACACATTTCCACCCGTAACTCCTAAAATATACACAACACCTCAATTCTGACTGAATTTTAGGTGTGAAACCTATACGTGGCAATGTGTGTGAAATATTTAAATTGCCAAAGAGCTCAATGATGGAGCCGTAGTATTTTGGTTTTTCTTTCCTTAATTATTTAAAAATATAAGGAGTTGGATTTCAAGGGTGGGGTCAGGGAGTGACCTTACCTAATTTTTGGTGGAAACCCCATTTCTATAATAATATTTATGGTTTTCCTACTCCTTCTTAGTTTAATTGTATTATTAATATTTTTATGTTATTTTTGTTACTTTTGCAGCTTGCTCTGCAATAGTAGCAAGCTGAAAGCTTCCTTCCACCAATCCGGAGAAAGATCTTTGTGTTTATGCCAGCATTTGTCTTCTGAATGGTCTGGTGAGAGAGGATTGTGAAAACCTCTCTTGCATTGAAGTTCTTGTGGAACAGGTTTCTTAGGATTTTGCGGAGCAACCAAGGCACTATTGGTGGATTTTAATTCTTTGGATTTAGATTTTGATTCATTTTCCAATTGAATAAGGTGATTGAGGACTAGATCAACAGAGATGCTTTTGTTGGAGTGCATTATTTGCTGTCGTAGACAGTGGAGAGAGGATGGGAACTCAAAAAGGATGAGATATGACAGTATGTTGTCTGGATGATTGATTCCAACCTCAAGCATTTTCTTCATGGAAATTTTGGTGTCCCTAATGAAGGTTTGATTGCTTCAGGCTTGAACTGTTGATATAGAAATTTGTTGAAAATCCAACCTTGATTTGCAGTTTGAGATGAAGCAAATCATTCCTTAATAGTTTGCCAGAGGAGCTTGGCGGAAGAAATATTTGAAGAATTGACAACGTTATTGTGCGTGATTGAATCAATTTGAGAAAGTAGAATGACACAAATTTCCATATTGTCCGTTGAGCCTAAAGTTTTAGTATTGTCTTCCAAAGCTTCTTTTACACCTTTGAGTTCCAGTAGCATAGTCATTTTATCTTTCCATATAGACTAGTTTTCCTCCGTAAGTATTGGGACGGCCTCCAGCGCTGCCTTGAGTATGATTTGGCAAAATCCGTCATCACTTGATCCCTCCATTTTTCCCGTTGGGCTAGTTGGTATTGCTTTTGGCTTTGAACCGTGTTGGATTTCTGATAAATTCCTTAGTTAACAAAAGAAATTGAGATATTCAAGAGGGCTGGATGAAAACAGCAATCAGTAAAAAGAAATCATAAAGAACAGACTCTGAGAAAATAAAGGAATAGAGCCACAAACATCAATACGTCAAGGAAAGATACTGATTGTAGAGCAGGATTTCAAAGCTAGAGGTTGATGGCAGATACAATGGAGAAAATTCTTTTTAAGGAAACGATAAGATCAGAATTGAAGAAACAAGAAGAGACTGAGATGATATTGGGCAAAGTCGTACCAGACAAACTTGGTTTGAAGAGTGACTGTCGGAAAGAGGTTGAATTCACGGGTTGATTTTCTGAGTAAGTTTGAGAAAGCACGTGAAAGGAAAGTTGAAATAAAAGAAAAATATTACGAAGGACAGATGAAAAGAGATAGAATCTGAAGTAAAGAGAAAAGAAGATCAAGTGGGGATTTTGAGATTTGGGGACCAAATTGATAGAAGGAGTCATTGCTTCAAGTCATGATTTGCGGGTGTGGTTACGACAAAGAGAGAGGTGAGAACGCAGTGGTCCACACTGCGTGACATACAAGAGACAGGGATAAGAAGGAGAAAGAACAGTCTAAAGGCAAGCGCATTGAGAAGAGATGGGATACTAAGCAGATATTTCAACAAATCCATTCCCCACAAGGGGGTGTGTTGGAATTTCCCAGATCACGCTACCCACTCAATGTCACCCGCGTATTTACCCAGGGTGTGGAAGCACCCAAGGACAAACAACTTTTAAACTTGGTACCGTCCTGGATACCTGTATAAAGAACACATCTCATACTTATACTCACCAATTCCCATTCAGACCAACTAGTCAATCTCATCTACTCTTAACCATGGCTATACCTTATTAACAGGTCACAAAGCCTGAACTTTCCTACGCACAAACCAGAAGCCACTCCAATCTCACAAGAAGCAACAAACCAGGCGCCTACAACCTCATCTCAACAGGACTGTTCTTCCCAAGAACCAAGCACCCTCAAGCTCAAAAAACAGATACTTAAACACCCTCATTGTAAGCTTCCTAGCTCTACATCTGCACAATCAATCAATTAATCACATCCATCAAATTTCAATTTGATCTCATTGCATACTCCATCAGATTATGAGAAGCCCTCCAAAAAACATCTCATTTAGCTTTGCGCTCTGCCAGCTCATGATCAATTATCCTTGACTCTAGAAGCCAGGAGACAGATCCTTTGCTCCGATTGGCAGCTTAAGGCTACTCAACCAATCAATATCCACCTTCATCTCAATTCTCCAGTCTCCTTCATCACAACCTCTGTCCTCCTTGATTTCTCACTTCATCTTACGCTTTCCTTATCATTTTCCTTTACCATTCTCCATTTCCCATTTAATTCAATCTCCTGCACACAACCATAGACCATTGTTTTCTGCTCTCAGGTTGGTTTAATTGATCGCGTGAAAACTCTGCTTATTTTCAAAATAAAGCGGCTGATGAAGTGAAGTGCTCTCAGTTTTAACCGTTAAAATCTTACAACAATCTCTGATGCTACTCTACAAAAGTCATTCTGGCACAAAGTGGTAAGGGGATTTTTTCTGGTGTTGAATCAAATCCCCTCAAAAAAAGGTATGAATCACCATGGAAAAAGATGAACCACCCTGAACTTCCCAATAGCTATGTCAAACCCTTGGGATCATCTCTGACATATCAACTCAACAATATCAAGATAAAATCGAAGTTAGATGAAAAAGGGGCACCTGGAGTTCTGATTTGATTCAATCCAAAACTTCTCTCTTATAAGGTCATCTAAACATCAGGGAAGATAAAAGGCACAAAAAATGTCATATTCAACAGTCAGAAGCCAACAACCATCACCATTGAAGAAGACACCGTCAATCCAATTGTTGTGCATCCTTGGCTGTGGTGGTCTTTTATAGGGGCAAGTTGGAATTGGCTGCACGCTGCACGCTCAGCAATGGGTCGGGCTTTGCCGCAGTAAGCCATGCTGGGGGCTCAGAAGCAGTAGAATTGGGCTTGGCATCTGAATACATGGGGTGGATTGGATTGGATTGGACGGATTGCGCGTTGGTGTGGATTGGATTGTGCGGATGTACGTTGGATATCTGGAATGGCGCATTGGGCAGATGCGGAAATGCGGGAGGGGCCCCAAGTTGGGCACGGCACAAGGGCCGTTTCATGAAAAGGACAAACCGGGTCGACGTATTGGCAGGCAGGCAATACAGATGGGATATGGGGTATGGTATATGGGTCATGGGATGGGGTTGGAAGAATAGAGTTGGGCTAGGGTTCTGTACTTAGGGGTTGTATTTCATTATTTTTGTTTTCTTGCAGTTTTACCTAGGTTAGGGTTGATGGGAAGGCTACTTAAACCACACCCTCAACCTGGATGTATAGGAGGAGGATCACATCATCATCATAGCAGGTTGGAAGGACTTTTTACACTCATCTCTCTATCCCTTGGTTGTAGGGTGAACTGTCCCACTCAGGGTTTACAGACGCAATGGATCAATAACTTCAAAACTTGGAACAATTAAAGTAGAAGTCCTCTTCTGAATTTTACATCTGGGGGTCTGGCCTGGAAGTAACCTTTTTTTCCTTGTCTCTTAAAACTAACAAGTGCAAGGTCCCAGTACCACCCATGGACTGTTTCAGGGTCATCTAATGTTACCCATACTCCTCTTCCCCTCCTCCTCCGGCTTCTTGGAAGCAACCTTCATCAGGGGCAGGATACAGTGTCCCTTGCTCAAGCAATGTCGCCAATCACAAGCCTGTGCACATCAGGCCGCAGAACTATACACACATTTGGTTCAACACTGAGGACATTGAGTGATTCCTTGCGCAATACAAAGGAATTGTCAACCCCAAAGGTGCAACGGGTTTGGATAAGGCTTGTCTCATTGTCCTTTTCATTACGGACAAAGAGAAGCTTTGGGACGTGAAAAAGATGGAAGGATACAAGGAACTTGATTGGCCAAAACTGAAGGCGGAAATCTTGGCGCGGTGGGGAAGCCACAAAAAATTGTTTTTGGGAGAGCAACTTTGAGTGAGCCGTGGCAGAAGCAAGTGCAAATGGTGGAGTCCAGATGTGGGCGCAATTGGGGGAGTATTTAGCAATGTTTGACTGGATCTACCACTACCTGGCAAAGAACAAGATGATAGCGCGGAAGACAGGCCCCATGAAGAGGGTGTTTTTGGGTGAACTTGGTCCCCAACTCAGTGTGCTGGTGCAGCAGCACTTGTATGACAACGGCTTGGAAAGAGGTTGTTGGATGGGAGAATTGCGCTTCTTTGGGACATCCTGATCATCCTTTGGGCGTTGGAGAGCCAGTTGGACCTGGAGGACACAAAAAGGTTGTTCCCTAAGGGGTCAAAGAAGTCTTCTTCTCACCCTCCCGCAGCGCCAACACAGGATCCTGTTGTAGGCCCCTGAAAAACAGAATGCCCTCCGGAATCACCACCGACAACAAGCTGGGAGATTAGCAAGATCATGGAATTGATGAATTATTTACAGATCTTCCTGAGTCAACTTTTGTCAGTGCCGCGCAATCCGCCTCCTGACATTTGGGGACTGCTTCCACCTTCAAATCCTCCCGCACCACAGTTATGCAGTTGCTGCAGGGACAAGGGGAATTGGCGGTAGGGGTGCAAGGACATGACAAGGGACTTCAAGGCGGGATTTTTTTGACTAGTGGGAATGCAATTCATGTTCCCAATGGGCAAGAAGATCTCCAATGAACCTGGTAATCCAACGGTCATGGAGCAAGTGGGCGCGCAAGGTCAGGAATTTGGGGTAACTGCTTGAGCTTTGCTTGGGATTTTCACTGGTCCTGGGGTATGGCAACTGCCATGCGTGGAAGCGGGATTGAGGGTACTAGCAACGGAGATGCAAGCGGTGGTGGAAAGGATGGATGTGGATGCCAAATAATGGGTACCTCCAGTAGCTCCTAAGCCAGTTTCATGCGTTGTGGAAGCAGACAGGCAGCCAGTGAATCCGGTAGGGAAGAAGAAGGGGGTGGAGATAGTGTGCAGAGTGATAGGGAACAAAACAACTATTCAATTCAACTTGAAAGAGTTGGCGGCGGTGGTACCGGTGGTAGTGTATGAGATGGTTCAAGTGCTGAAGGATTGGGGACACAATAGGATCCCTCCAACAGTGAAGCGGGTGAACTTGGATTGAGAAAACGTGGAGCGCAAGCTAGCAGGGATAAATTTGGTTTCTACTCCGCTGTCTTACGTTCTGATGAAGATTTCTGGAAGAAGGTATGGGGGCTGGTGGATAGCAGTTCTATGGTGAACCTCCTTCTATTCAGATTGGTTGATGAATTGGGATTTTTTTGGAGGAAATGCGCAATGGGGCTTCAGGCGCTTAATGGTGGTGCATGTTGCATGGATGGGGTTGTGGAGGAGGAAGAGGTTAAGGTTTCAAGGGTCCATAAACCACTTTCTTTTCTATTGGTTGATTGTGGGGAGGCTATTCTAGGACAGCCATTCATTTTTGGGTTCCAAGCTCAAATGAGATTTGATCCAGAGGCAGGGACAGAAGCGTTGACGGTGGAAGATTTGTCCAGCGTACAATTTGACACCACAATCTGCAATAAAGGGTTGGGGAAGTGCATGTTGGATTTGGCAAGAGAAGAAGAAGAGGACCTTGGGGCCGAGTTGGTTTGAAAGGGTAGGCCGAAGGTGGGTTTTGACTAGTTTGCCAAGGTTACCACATGGGGCAAGCTCTGGCTTTCTGTGGGCAGTCAACCAGCAAGGAGTAAGTGGGAAGTAGGGAGGAAGCGCAGGAGGCGCAAGTTCTGGAAGTGAGTCCCCTTCCTCAGTAAGCATTTCCAGGAGGTACTTTTCAAAAACACTATCATTGTTCCACGCTTTTGAGAAAAGGCAAAAGCCGCGGTTTGGTTTTGACTAGCACCTATGGTAACGGATGCGTGAGGATGGTGTGGTGCAATTTTGGGAAGTATAAGCCAGTTTTGCAGAAGGTCTTTCCCTGGCACAAAGCAATTCCACAGGATCTGAACATACCACTGCAACCAATGCTTTGGTTGCGGGATCCTTTGGGATCTCCACTGAAGGTTTCAGGATGGTTGTGTTGTCTTTTTCTGTTCATATTTTGTAACTGACAAATTTAGTCAGCTTTATTTCTATCTTACTGCTTTCACTAAGATATTATTCCTGTCTCAGGCCCCCTCTGGGGGCTCTCTAGTTGTCTTAACCCTGCTACCTCAGGCCCCCTCTGGGGGCTCTCTAGTTGTCTTAACCCTGCTACCTTAGGCCCCTTTGGGGTTCTCCAGTTGTCCATAAATACTGGTCCTTCCCTTGGACCAGGAATGAAAAACATCTGATTACCAGAGAACTAAACCGGAGTGTCCCTTCCTCCTTTTCAGATCAGTTACACTTGACTATACAAGTATTTTCCCTTTTCCCTGGCTCTTGTAGCCTCATTATTACTCCTCATTAGACTCCTCAATAGCCCACAACCATCCGTTCATCTCTCCATGGCATTATAGTCTTTCTTCAACTTTTCACGGTTAAAAGCCAAATCTCATCCCACCAAGCCTTCCGGTCAACTTCATTGTTCCAACTGGTTGTGTCACCACAAATCTCATCCATCCCACATTTCCATCTCGTCTCAATCTCTTCTCTCTTCTTCTCATTTGACCCTCTACACTATCTCCAATATTTGTCTTCAACCTTCATCTCTATCCCATGCGCTTCCCACACTCACTCCTCCAATCATCTCCCATCATCAATCTCAATCTCTCAATCCTCAACCCTGACCTCTTCTCCCTCGATCCCATCCAGATCGACCACAAGCCTGAGCTTCTTCTTCTTTGTCATCATCATCCCTTCCCCTCATTTGATACTCTCAACCTCAAGCATCCCACCAATTGTCTCATTCACTACCTCACCCACCTCCCCAATTCAAAGCTCCAACTCGTCCAACTGATCTCCATCCAATCCCAGAGGCTCGACGAACTCCTGTCTCAACTATCTTGCCTCCTCTCTCAGATCCATTCATACCATCCTCTATCCTCCCTAACCTTCCCCTCACGATTGTCCAATTTGCATTCATCGCCCTCTGATTGTCGAGTGCGCTCAGCCATCTCTCCTTCAGATCCCTAAGTTCCATCAACAGTCAAATCAAACTCAGTTCTTGTTCCATCTCTTGTTCCTTTGACCCTCCTCGTCATCAGGCACCCAAACCTGAATCACTCAATTGGTCATCCATCTCATGCTCATCCATCCATCATCCCCAATCCTTCGGATCCTGGCTGAAGACTTACTTGACCATACCTCTTCCTCCGATTGTTGGGTCTCCTTTGATGGCAAGGTCTACGACATCTCGTCCTTCTTATCCAACCATCCTGGTGGTGACAAACTCCTACTCCGTCATGCTGGCAAGGACTTAGGCCAGCTCATGGATGACCCAACCCAACACTCTCACTCCAAGGCTGCCTACGAGATCTTGGCAGACTTTCAAATCGGTATCATTGGATCCCTCAAGACCATCCTTGATCCCAACCTCCTCATTGATGATAACTTCCAACCCACTAAGACTGACCTCGATAAGGATTAAGCCAGGAATCAATTCTTGGATCTCTCAAAACCGTTGATTGTTCAGATGTGGAACTGTTGATTCTCGAAAGCCTTTTACCTCCAACAGGTTCATCAACCCAGGCATCTCTCCAAACCGGCTAGGTTGTTTGGCGCTTGGTACTTGGAAATGTTTACGAGGACGTCCTGGTACGTCGTCCCGATGATCTGGTTACCAATTGCCTTCGCCCTCTTTCATCATTCCCTCCAACAACTCCAACTCGATCATCTCCTATCCCTCTCCTCCGCCTGGTCGATTGCTATTGGCTGTTTCTTGTTTGGTAACTTGGTCTGGACCTTACTCGAATACTTCCTCCATTGATTCCTCTTTCATATCGACGGGTTCCTACCCGACAGACCCTTCTTCCTGCTCCTACACTTCCTACTCCATGGTGTTCACCATTACCTACCCATGGATCGATTGAGACTTGTCATGCCACCAATCCTCTTCACCCTCCTCTTCACATCCACCACCATCCCTCAATATCCCGCTTGCAACCTCAGTCACCTTTCTCTCCACCTCACTCGCGACGCTGTTGCTGCTTCTCATCTTTCTTCCTCCTCGCTCGTCCACTCCTTCTCTCGCTTGCCTCTCCAACAACTAGCGACCTTGGTCGCATCTTCTCACACTATCACTCGCGATTCCAACCACCACTGATTCCCACCTCGCTTGCGCCATTGATCGCCTCCCAGCTTCCCACTTTCCAACCCTGCTCCTGCAACTTCTCCTCCACCTTTGCGCGCTCGCTCACGCCACCTCAATTCTTCCATCGCTCCATCAACTACATCTCTACTCAATCCTTCTCCACCAATACATCCATCACCCCTAACTGCTCAATCTCCACCATCCATCCAAATCAATCATTGCTTCTCTTCTCCATCTCATTCGCTCCACCTGCTACTACATCACCCATTGCTACATCTCCTCCATCTCAACTGCTCCACCCGCTACATCACCACTCGCTTCATCTACACCATCAATATCATACATCAACAACATTAAAAATCAACTTCAACAACAAATCAATGTTCCTTCCCATCTAGTATTGAACAGGCTGGTGTGTTGGAATCCTTTCCTCCTTTTGTTCAATACTATCTGTTTATATCTTCCTATTTTCCACCCTCATTCATTACAATAAACACATTCATTATTATCCAATACTGTCATCACCCACCATTATCCTATAACTTTCACCAATCCATTTCAACTCCATCACCATCACCATCACCAACTCCATCACCATCACCATCACCATCACCATCACCATCATCATCCCATACCCATCACCATTACCATTACTCTCATCATCATCATCATCATCATCATCATCATATCATTCTCCCATTAAGCTAGGCAACTATGCCTAAGGTCCTTGTTGCTCCTCTTAAAATAGGCTATCATTCCTCCAATATTAAGCTAGGCAACTATGCCTAAGGTCCTCGTTGCTCCTCTTAAAATAGGCTTTCATTCCCCATCTCATATGCTGACAAGGTGGTGTCTTGTCATCCTTTCTCAAATCTCATATCTCTCATTCTCATATTCTCTTCTCATATTCTCCTCTGAAATGTTGATTGGTCTCAAATTGGTTCCTAAATTTGTCAGTTAAGGTGGTGTGTTGTCTTTTTCTGTTCATATTTTGTAACTGACAAATTTAGTCAGCTTTATTTCTATCTTACTGATTTCACTAAGATATTATTCCTGTCTCAGGCCCCCTCTGGGGGCTCTCTAGTTGTCTTAACCCTGCTACCTCAGGCCCCCTCTGGGGGCTCTCTAGTTGTCTTAACCCTGATACCTTAGGCCCCTTTGGGGTTCTCCAGTTGTCCATAAATACTGGTCCTTCCCTTGGACCAGGAATGAAAAACATCTGATTACCAGACAACTAAACCGGAGTGTCCCTTCCTCCTTTTCAGATCAGTTACACTTGACTATACAAGTATTTTCCCTTTTCCCTGGCTCTTGTAGCCTCATTATTACTCCTCATTAGACTCCTCAATAGCCCACAACCATCCGTTCATCTCTCCATGGCATTATAGTCTTTCTTCAACTTTTCAGGTTGATGGTATTGGAGCGGATTATGGATGAGAAAGTTGTAGCCCTTAACTTTGGACCGCCGGGTTGGTTAAGCGCAGAGAAACAGGATTTGCTGACTTCAGCACTCATCCTCCAGGGAAGAGGGCTTGCGTTTGGACCTGAAGAGCGGGGACTGTTAAAAAGCAAGATAGGAGACCCTTATGTGGTTCCAAAAGTTCTGCATGAGCCTTGGCAGATCAAGCCAATTCCAATTCCACGGGCAGTTTGGGGGCACTTCTTGGAGCTGTTGGGCAAGCGTGTAGGGACGGGCCTTTACAAGCAATCAACATCAAGTTACTTGAGTCTGATCTTTGCGCTGGTTAAGCAGATGGGAAGTCATTAGGGATTGTTCATTATTTGCAGCGGCTTAATTTTTTTATGATCCAAGACGTGGGACAACCTCTGCGCATGGACAAGTTTTTGGAATCTATGGCGGGGCGGGCGTGCTACGGGTTGGTGGATGTGATGGGTGGATACCATGAGCACAAACTTGATTGGAGTTTGCGGCCAATGACTGCCTTTGAAACCAGATTGGGCAGGATGCAACTGAGGCGTCTGCTTCAAGGAGCAACTAGCTTGTTTGCAGTTTACCAAGTGCAGATGACCTGGATTCTGAAGTACAATCGTACAGAGGGGATGCAGATTTTCATTGAAAAAGCGGGCATCAAAGGCGCAAAGACGGATTACAGAGGGGAAACACTTATTGACACTCTGGGAATTTGTTGATTCATCTGGGAATTTGCGCAGATGCTGGAACAAATCTTGTTTTGGATTGAGGAAGCAGGGCTCATGGTGTCAGGGAAAACGTTAGCGGTCTGCATACCTATGCTGGAGTTTCTAGGGAATGTGGTGGCTTCTGAAAGAAGGAGGAGTGTGGAAAAGAAGCAAAACAAAACACCAAAGACTGTATTGCACATCCTCCAGTTATTGGGATTATGTAGCTATGTAAAGATATTCATCAAGCCGTTTGCAGAGGTTGCTAGTCTGTTGTGGGCATTGACGCATAAGGGCAGGGAATGGGCTTGGGATTCAAAATGTGAAAAGGCCTTTGGCAAACTCAAGGAGATTGTCAGATGTGACATTGTACTGCAGGACTTGGATTAAAATGCCTGAGGAATTAAGTTGGCCATGGATTCAAGCAAGCTTGGCACGGGGGCGTTGCTGACACAGGAGGATGAGGGGAAAGATTGCCTGGTTCTTTGCAATTCTGTTAAATTTATGCCACTGGAGAGCCGCTATTTGCAGCTGAAGCTGGAGCTTTTGGGGGTCACTAAGATTGTGCAGAGTTTGCAGCATTTTCTATGGGGGATTCACTTCATGCTACTGGTGGATGCTGAGGCGCTGGAATGGATGATCAATTTGCCAACGCTGTCAAACGCGCCTATGACCAGGTGGGTTGTGTTCCTTCAGTTGTCTTGGTTCACAGCGGTAAATGTTCCAGGAAAATCTTTTACAATGCCAGATGTGCTGTCTTGTTACTTGCGCAATGATTGGTACAAAGGTGCTGAACTACTGGATGTGGAGGCTTCAACGTTCAAAGGGGGAGTGGTAAAATTAGGTTTTTGACTTCCACTCCAAAAGTCTGGGAGGTACGCGGTCCTCAGTTTCTATTTGCAGGATCTTTGGTTTCCGGTGTAAGACTCCAAACGGTGCTAAGCCGTGGCAGTTCTGTGGAGGGGAAAGGTACTGTTTAGGCTGCCCTCCTAGGAGTTACAATAATATTTAAATTTAACCGGAATCAAGGTCCAGAACCTTATGGATGAGGAATCAAAGTAAGGGAAGAGGATAGGAGTTGTCAGTAGCGATGAAAACAACACTATCTGAGGCAAGATGGTGCAGGTAAAGACTTGAACAAATAAGTCAAGGTTTGTTAAGAGTTCAAAAGAACAAGGCAGTTGTAAGTAACAACGCCCACAAGCTAATAACTCTGGTCGTCAGCAGCTGATTAGGAAAGATCAACTCAATCCCAACCAACCTCCAGGTTCTCAATGAACCTGCCCAACTCTCCGCAATCAAGCGCTTGAAGGGTACCAGATAACTGTGGGAGGCTGAAAAAAACAAAAGAAATTTGTTTATGAAGCTCTAGAAGCAAATCAATAACAAATTTGAGCAAGAATATCCAAACACTTCTCAAGGGACTCAAGAATAGCGTGGCAAAATTCAACCTTAAAGAAGAAGGGAGGTATAAAACTCCAGGTTTTAAGCTTAATAAAACCTCTTCAATCAAACGTGATTGGCTCCAGAAAGATGATCAAGGAGAGATCAAGACCAGTATGGTCAGAAAAAGGGATCAGAGTGGTATAACACACTCAAGAATTCAGACAGACAGGAATTCTTCTTCAACCAGCAAGGCTATTGGTTGGTGATAAGGATCAAGGTCACAAGGGACAGAGTTCGAGTATGGAGGCTAAAAGGATCAAGGGGCAATCATAGAAATACCTGGATAAATTGCTCAGATAAGTGGGGAAGGATGCCCACGGATAAGTTTGATTATGATGATGGTCTCATTGGATGCTAGGATGATGATGATAGGATCTTGGAATCCTCTGATGCCGGGCCAAAAGGCAGGGGAGAGCCCTCCTTTTATAGACATGAGGCCCTGTATACTATGTACAAGAGATACTACAAATAGGTGCGGAAAAATGAAAACATAAAAAAAAAGATGAGATGAGAGGAAAAAAAAAAATGTTGCCCGCATCAAGAATGACCGCGGGCAACCAGATAGACACCTGCGACAGCGGGCCCGGGTGTCGACAACGGCTGTCGTCGCCCGATTGGCGGCGACAAAAGGGTGAAGGTTCCGACGGCCGCGAGCGGTTGCTCGCGGTCGTTGGTCGGATCAGATGATGGGCAAGGAGGGCGGTCGTGGGAACTGGTTTCCTGTCCAAGGATAGGAGTGATTGGGATGAGCGAATTGGTAGGTTGTGATCCAAGCAAGTAGACAGCTCTCGTGAGCCACCAAGGAGCACCGACAGGCTCTGACCCATTTCTTCTTGCTCCTCCTTTGATCCTGGGCTTGGTTTGGATCTGGCCGAGGTACTTGATCCTGTTGTAGTTGTTCGTCATCATCCTCGTCGTCATTGTAGCAAATCCAACACTTCCTCCTCCTCGATTTGGACGATCAACGATGATGATGGTGAGGGGTTGAATGATTGGAATCGGTTGGATGGGGTTGAAGGATCAAAGGTGAATTGTGCTGATGATGATCATCGTCCTTGGTGGGTTGGATGGTTGTACCACGAAACATGAGCGAAGGACGATGGGATGAATGATTGCGGATGGATGGAGGAGGAGGTGGATGAGGTTTGGATGGGATGATGGGTTGATGGTCCGATTGTATCATTCTTGGATTCAATTATGATGATGATGATGATGATGGCTCGGATGGGGGAGGAATAGGAGATTATGCTTATCAAGTTGAAGAGTAGGATGGGTGATAGAAGGATGAGGTTGGATGAGTTAGGATCGTAGGGATCGTCAAAGGTGGTTTGAAAATCGCTTGCGTCGCCAAAAGTCAGGGCCGCGAGCGCAACAAGTAGGAGTTGAACATAGAAGGGGGGGATCGAAGCGGAGAGACAGGCAAGAGGCCTGTCCTAGACCGCTAGGACAGGGAGAAGTTGAGAGATGGGGGGAAATGAAGGTACCCATAGGGGTACAACCAAAAAAATTTTTTTTTTTTTTTTCATTGGCCGTGGTGTCCCGGATTGGTAACCACACCGCATGATACGCCCGCCAAGATTTTTAGATGGATTTGGTGGAGGGTGAGATATTTCTACCTGCAGGAAGGACAGCTGTGGCGTGGGGGCACGCCAGTATGGCTTGTGGTCAGCATGTCAAGGGTGGATCAGGAGGTAATCCTGGGAAGTCTGCATGACAATCTTGGCAATTACGGCAAGGTTGAAATGTGGAAGTGGGTGAGGGCAAGTTTCTGGTGGCCGGGTGTATTACGCACTGTGCTGGAGTGGGTATGGTTGCGCAGAGAGTGTCAGAAGCAAATTGCAACGCTTTCTTGCAAAGTAGGTATTTCCCACTGGGGAGGATGCCCTTTTTGGGCGGGTTTCTCTGGATTTAGTGCACATCAAGGCAGGTAAGTTTGTGCATCTCCTTGATGTGTGTGACAATCTGTTGGGATGGATGGAAGTGCAGCCGCTAGTGAAGCTTTTGGAGGAGAAAATTGGGAAGTTTCTGGAGGAAGACTGGTTTGCGCTTTACGGATCACTTGATTTGGTAATGGTTTATGGGGGTGCAGAGTTCCAGGGATTCTTGGCCAACTTGGTGCAAAGTTGCAGAGAAAAGTTTGGGCAAGTGACGGAGTACTATCTGGAAGGCGCTGGGATGATTGAGCGCAGTCACCAGAAAATCAAGGACGCAATGGTGAAAATGTGCGGGAAGGATGGCAAGTGGTGGCAGGAAACCCTTCCAGTAGTACTCTTTGCAGATTGGAATTTGGTGAAGAGATCAATGGGTTATTTGCTGTACAAGATGCTTTTTTGGCAGAAACCCATACTGCCGATTGACATCAAGCGGGAAACCTTTCTGGGTATATATTGGTGGAAGGTTAAGATGGCCGCAGACCTATTTGAGGCCAGCGCCAAGCAGCTCCTGCAACAGGACTAATGTTGGAGAAAGTGGCTAGAAGGATGAAGGAAACCCACACAAAGTCCATCCGCTACTGGGACAAGCGCTGCGCCCACAAGCTCTGGGATCTGTTGCAGAAGGGGGACTTGGTTCTGCTTTACAACCAGAGCCTGGAAACTCAACAGGGGAAGCTTTTTGCATATTTATGGAACATTACTTTCTGTTTAATGTCCAATTTTTCCCAAGGAAGTTACCAATTGGAGGCATTGGATGGAAGGCCGTGGCTTTGCATGTGAAACAATTCTTTGTGCGGGGCTCAACTTCATTTGACAAGAAGGCTGGTTTGGATAGGAAAGGGGATGACAACCCAGATCCTTTGTCCAAGGACAAATCTGCCCATCCAGTTTGTATCCAGTGGAGTAAACAACTGCGGAACTCTGGGGACAGCAGCCAAGGTGGGGGGGAACAATGGATGAATAGGGGATATGATTGGATTTGGTGAGGGGGTGCTCTAGCCGGTTCACAGCCGCAACAACTAGACACCCCAGAATATTTGTTTTCTTATTTACTTATTTCTGTATTGGCTTTTTGGGATTATTTCTGGCTAGGTTAAGAGTTTCTTTTAGGTACGGGCATGGTGCAAAGCCAGGTTGGCGGATGAAAGGACAATCCCAGAATTTGGGAAAAGAACAACTTCCAACGGATGATTCAAGGAACTAGGAAAGCGTGTGGCGCAAAACAGGTGTGGTTCAAAGAGCAAGGCGCGGGCTTGGCAATCGGTTGGTGCTTAAAAAATAAAAAAATAAAAATAAAAACTTCTATTTTTAAGTTTTCTTTGGTTATCTTATAGATGGAAGGTATAGAAGGGTGGGGTGGATACTCTTTTTCTCTTCCTCTCTCTCTGAAGGATGTGCACGCGCGGCGGGTTTTCTATGTGCTCTCTCTTTTCTGTAGATGGGTACGGGGAACTGCGAGGCAGTTTTTCTGGGGTGATCCAGGTACCTTCAGCGGATACTCTCATTTGGCAGGGATTTTCTCACTCTTGCGGATTTCTCCAAAAGAGCAGATTTTTCTCACTCTTGCGGATTGCTCTCAAAGCGCAGATCTTGCGCGCAGTTCTTATTTCTCTCAAGGTTCTCACTAGCTCAAAGGCTACTTAGGTTGGCGCAGCAAAATTCTGTTTTCTTTCCAAAGATAGGCGCAGGAATAGAAACAAGATAGAAAAAAAGGAGAGGGGGGGGAATCCACCTAAGACCTTGGATGAGTCCTCATCACCTCCTCCACGTCCCCGCAAGCGGCCATGGCTAAGTTTTGGAATGCCGCCAGAACTTTGCATTGAGCACTGGTGATGTGGGCGTGGGGAACGGCTAGGAAGCGCCAGAGTAGTTTGTCCGTTTTGTTCACCATTGTGTCAAACCTTGCAAGTGGGATTTACGTAATTAGGGGGATCTCCAGAATCTTTGGAGTGGCGGCTAGAGGAGTTACAGAGGCCCCAGGTTCCAGCAACAACTCAATGACCACGGTGGTTCCCCATCCTGGACACCCTGTCCAGTGCGGAGAATTTAATTTTTTTTATGATTTTTCAACATTCATAGGCATTATTAAAAAAAAAAAAAAAAAAAAAAAAAAAAAAAAAAAAAAACCATCCACCCCACTCCCATCTCACAATCATCCACCAAGACATCCTCATTGAAATTTCCATTGCCATCCTCAATCATGCCAAGCCCATCCCACCACCAGGCTTGTATACAATCAATTCTTCTTTGCTGGTCATCATCCTTAACCGCTCCTCCAGCTTCTGTCTCCAATTCGCCCTGCCAGCTGCCCCGTGACCAACCTTGCACCAACCTAACAGCAAGCTCAATCCCGACTTGCAATGGCTGTCATCTCCATGCTCAACCCCATGACCAGCCCCTTGATCCATTTCCAATGGCCGCAAACTCACATTGCCGTTTGCGACCGTTGGAACCCTCCTCGGTTGCCAGTTGACGCTTGCGCGCAAGCAGCTTTCTGCCCAACATTGATGAGCCAAATCAGGCATCCAAAACGTTTCCTAAGCTGCTGGTGAAGGCCCCTTTTTCAAAAGAAACGCTTCATCCCCAGGTATTATCTAATCAGCCTGCGGTTCCAGAGGGCTTATCCAACTCTCTCAGCCGCTCATCACCTGATCATCATCCCCTCCCTCACTCTCTTACCAGGTTATGAAATTGTTTGAGGGATTTGAAACTCACAACTGGAGGCTCCTGAAGTAGGCTATGTTGGCCTATTGGGGAAGAATATATGTAGCCAGATTAACTTTGCAAGACTTGGATGCCCTGGTTTCTCAATGGATCTCCAATGGTGGTACTATCAGACTTTCAGAAAATCTTGGGACCCTATCCAGTCCTACCTTATCCGGAACAATCACATTGATACATTGGACAAAATTTGAGTTCAATTTTTTCAGTCTTTCTCTCCAGGAGTGCAGGAAAGAATTAAGGATGAATTGGTGGAATCTGGATCCATGATGACGACAAGAGAAAATTAGTTCAAGCTCCCTGCTTCCATGGTTCTTAGGAATACTGTGGATAAAGTGATGAAAGGTCAAATAGATCTCACCTTTGAAAAACCTAAAATCACTGAACCAGTCCTTTCCCCCTCTTTTCAAGCATCTAACAAAATCATGAATAAGATGGAAGCCAATTGCAGACCTAAACCCAATCCTCAGACCCACTGGGGGACACCTACTATAGATGAGATCACTAAATTACTTCAGGCATTTGAGAATAAAATAGATCAGAAAATATCCTCTTTAGCCACTCCTAAACCTTCTAATTCTGTTCCTAAGTCTACTATAGTCTGTTATTTTTGCCATAGGGAAGGCCATGGTACCGGTATATGTCCTGAAATCCAGAAAGACAAGGAGGAGAAGTTAGTAGAGCAGAAGGGAAATAATTTTTTCCTTCCTAACGGTGCTTTGATCCCTTTTGATTTGTCTCAACCAATCCGTCATATGGTGGCCTCATACCAACCACCAACTCCTAAGAAGGCATCCTTGGTCTCTGGGGATTTTTGATTGTACTGTGGAACTCTGAAACCTTGGTATCCCCCAGCTATCACTTGTTCCAGCTTCCCTGGCACCTATCAATATGATCCAGCTAGGAAACGCCATGAGGAACCAAAACCTCATAAGTCTCCTCCTGTTCCATCCTCAATTCTGCAAAAACCCATTAAACGTCAATCTTCACCTGAGCCTCCTTCCTCTGATGTGGAAGACATGGAAGTAGAAAAGGAACCACTTATGGAAAGCTTCCAGGACAACTCTGATCTTCCCCCTCTTCAACCTGCCCAACCCTCAGATCCTCTTCCAGCAACTATTTCATCTGATCTTCCTCCCTCCACCCAGCCCAAAGTTTGATTTGAGAGGGGAATCTCCAAGAACTACCCTAATGCTGTAGAAGGAGTATTAAAGAAAATTTCTGATCTTAAAATCAATGATCTATCTGTGGCTGAACTCCTGTCAATCTCTCCATCTGTGGCTGAAGGGATGAAGAAATGGGTTTCCGGTCGACGTGTGGAGATTGGTCTGGACAAATTAAAGGTCTCCTCTGGTACTCTGATAGAGGATTCTGGTGGATTAGATCCCTCTTCAGATACTAACCTGTATTCCTTTCCTCTTGTTTTTCTTCCATGTTATCTTTGTGATTCAACTAAAACGGTTTCTCTCCTTTTGGATTTGGTTTCTCAGCTCAACTTTATTTTGGACTCCATGGCCTGCAAGCTGAAACTTAGCCACAGGGTCAGTTTCAACTCTGCGGTTTTTGGAATTGGGAATCAGTCCTGTGAGCTGGTTGGCATTGCTGAGGATATCCCTGGTTGAATTGGTCAAAATATTGTTGGAACCTGTCACTTCTGGATCACTCCTCTGGAAGGTCCCATGATCTTGGGAAGGCCTTTCTTAATGGACTTTGGTGCTACCCTTATGTTTTCTGACCAAGTTTGGGAGAGAATTCTCCTCCTGATGCTGATGGCAGAAAGATTGAAGTTACTCTTTGTTCTCTGGATTCTGGTTGTTGGGAAAGAGACTTCCCTGGTCATCCTCCCAAATCTGTCCTGAAAGGAAAGCAGAAGGAAAACTCTCATTCCTCTCATCCTCATTTTTTAGCAGAATAGTTGGCCCTACTGATAGTTGTAATTCTGCTCAGCTCAGACTTCAACTCATGGACCAACTCCCACCTTGGAGGAATATCTTTCTTTTTCCTCATCATTTCCTTCTCATCCAAATAAGATCAAAACCCAAACACATGAAAAATCCAAAAAATACAGAAATATTTCTACTCTGTCTGGATCTTTTGTATCTTCTTTTTCTTTTTCTTGTCAGCCTGATCACTCATCCTCTATTCCGGTTTCAAATCTCCGCAATGAGTCTAAACTAGATCTCTATCTCAATTCTTTTCTTGGTGGCTTTGGTATGAAGGAGTATGGTCTTAGGTGGAGGCAATTTGCGGTAGAAGGAAGTCCTTCCAATTGTGCACCACCCAGGGCTTCTACTACTGTTGTTTTCAAAACTCTGCCCTGTGCCACAAATTTGAGCAATGTGTTATCTTTTGGATCCTCTTTTATGGAGAAGGCACCTTTCAAGGACGCAGCAGAACATCAAACTTGGAAGATGTTGGAATATGCCCTCAGTTTTTGTATTCAGGTCTCACTGTTCAATTCTTGGAGGAAGCAAGGATTTCTCTCCTTTGCCACCAAGTACAAACCAGTTGCAAAGAAGGTCCAGCCAGTCAACCAACCAATGCCTCCCAACCTCAATCCTCCTCTTATGTGTCCTCCTCTATCCCGCGATCCTTACTGTGGTCTATCTCAATCCCTCACTGGTCCATTTATTTCCTCTGGTTGGGTCACTGAAGAACATCTGAAAGTGGTCAACTTTGGTCCAGATGAATGGCTTCTTCCTGATGAGTTAAATTTTATCATAAATATCTTGTCTCTAAGGGAAAAATCTATTGCATTCTGTGAATAAGAGAGAGGTCTCTTGAAAGAATCCTATGGTCTTCCTTACATCATCCCTGTAGTTGAACATGACCCTTGGCAAAAGAAAAAGATCCCAATCCCTGCTGCTAAAGTCAACAAATTCATCAAGTTGGTCCCCAAAAAGTCCGCACCAGCTTATACAAACAATCAACTTCTAGCTATTCAAGTCCTGTTTTCTGTGTTCTAAAAAGTAATGGTAGCTTAGAGTAGTTCATGATCTCCAACCTCTTAATAAAGTTACTATTAAAGACTCTGGCGTGCCTCCTGCCACTGAAGAATTTGTTGAATCCTTCTCTGGAAAAGCTTGCTATGGTCTAGGTGACATTATGGGTGGCTATGACTAACAATCCTTGCATCCTATTTCTTGTCCCCTGACTACTTTTGATAATCCCGTTGGTCAATTTCAGCTGACTTTATTGCCTCAAGGTGCCACCAACTTGGTTGCAGTCTATCAGGCTCAGATGATGTGGATCCTCCAGGACAAAATCCCGGATCATGCGGGTATCTTTATTGATTATGGTGGGATTAAAGGTCCAGTTTCCAACTTTGATAATGAGCTCTTACCTTGGCACTCAGGAATCCAACAATTTATCTGGGAGTATGCTGCTGTCTTGGAAAGAATTTTGTTTCAAATTGAGGAATCTGGCCTTACTGTCTCTGAATCAAAACTTGCCGCCTGTTTCCCTGCCTTGGAAATTGTTGGTCATATAGTCTGCAAGGAAGGAAGAAGGATGGCACCCTCTAAAATCAACAAAATCATCTCCTGGCCTACCCCAATAAATCTGATGGAAGTTAGAGGTTTCCTAGGTTTTGTAACTTATTTCAGGATCTTCATTCCCTCATTATCCAAAATCTGTGTTCCCTTGCATGGCTTAACCAGGAAGGATGCTGAATGGATTTGGACCCAAGACTGCAAACAATCATTTCAGTTGCTCAAAACAATTGTTGGGAAAGACATTTTTTTGAAAAAGATCACTTATGGACCCGGAGCCGGCAGGATCAAGCTGTCAGTGGACTCTAGTTATCAATCTGTTGGGGCTGTCCTTACCCAGGAAGATGATAATGGTTTGGATCTTCCTGCTCAGTATGAATCTCTTCTTTTCTCAGATGTGGAATCCAGGTACTCCCAGCCAAAACTGGAACTTTGCGGTGTTGCCCAAATGCTTCAGAAGCTCCAGACTGTCCTTTGGGTTCAACATTTTGAATTAAAAATTGATGCACAATCCATTATTGAAATGATCAACGCCCCCAGCCTCCCAAATTCTCCAATGACTCGTTGGGTGGCTTTCATCCAGTTGTTCTCTTTTGATATTGTTCACAGGCCTGGGAAATCTTTCACCATGCCTGATGGTTTATCTTGACGCCCTATTGGAGACAATGAATCAGAGGTTGGAATGGATTTTGATGAGGAAGAACCCTTGGTCCGCCCTCTCTTTGCCTTCTACCCCCAAAATTACTCTGGTTTCCAGCAAGGTTTCTGGCTTAAGTTAGAGCAGTACCTTCAACTCTCCAAAGACCCCCTAATCTCTCTGCCAAAGAATTTTGGTCCCTGAAAAGGAAGTCCTCCAACTTCTTTGTCCAAGGTTCTAGGCTTATGAATAGAGCAACTCCTTGTTCACTTGTTGTGGTCACTATCCCTTCTAAGCAAGATTCAATCCTGGAAAATCTCCATGAAGGCCTTGGTCATTGTGGAGAAACCAAAACTTATTGACAAATATCCAAATGATTTTGGTGGCCATCCCTGTAGAAATCCATTGCTCAATGGTGCAGGAGTTGTGAAGTGTGCCAGAAACGTGATCTTAGGTGCCCGGCCAAAATTTGTTACCCCACTGGAGAGTCCACTGTCTTTGGGAGGATTGCTATGGATGTGGTTCACATTAAGGCTGGTGGAGCTACGTACCTCATTGTTGCTAGAGATGATTTTTCTGGATGGGTTTAAGCAAATTTTCTTAAGAACCTCAGCTCTGAATCAGTAGCAGCTTTCCTTCATGAGACTTGGAAAATGTGTTATGGCTTGGCTCGATCTTATTCTACTGATGGTGGATCGGAATGTGGTGGAAAACTTGCTGAAATGATCTGATTGCTCCCTGGACAACATAGAGTTACTACTCCCTTTTATCCTGAAGGACAAGGCATGGTGGAAAGAGGCCATGCTCCCTTGAAGGCTGCTCTGGTTAAACTGGCTGGTGAAAGTGGCAAGAATTTTTGGAAGTTTCTCCCCTTGGTCCTCTTCTCTGATCAAATTTCCACCAAGCAAACCACTGCTTACTCTCCTTATGAAATCATCTTTGGTCAGAGGGCTGTTCTTCCTCTTGATCTTGAAATGGAGTCTTTCTTGGGCATCTCTTGGGAACAAGTTTCCTCAACTACTGACCTATTAGTTGCCAGATCAAAGCAACTGGAGGGGAGTGAAGATATTTGTAACAAAGCTTATCAGAAGATGATGGAATCAAGAGGAAAATCAGTTCAGTATTGGGAAGATAAACACCTAAATCAAATCAGGGATCCTTTAAACCCTGGTGATCTTGTCTTAGCTTATAATTGTTCCTTGGAGACTCAGTGGGGAAAGCTTTTCTCTAACCGCTGGAATGGTCCTTACCAAGTGGTCTGTCAAGTCAGAGGTGAATCATATGGTTTGGAGGAACTGGATGGTACCCAGATGGCCAGAAGGTTCTCTGCTGATCAGGTCAAGAAATTTCATTCTTGTGGAGGCAACTTGGTCCAGAAGTAAGTCCTCCCAATTGTGCACCATCTGGGCAAAGATCCTTGTTGTTTTGTGAAACCCTACTTCATGCCACGCATGTGAGCACCTGGGACGCCATTGTAATTTTATCTCAGCCACTTCTAGGATTTTTTTGGATGGATTGACATATCTTTTTTTTCCAACCACTTTCAAGATCAAAATGGCCATTCTTTGGTTTCAATCATCTTTCTTTCCTTTCTTTTCTTTTTTTTTTATGACATCAAACTTGGGAGCAGACTAGGGACGGTCTGTAAGTTGGGGAGAAATGTGGTGCCCCATCCTGGACACCCTGGCAAGTGCGGAGAATTTAATTTTTTTTATGATTTTTCAGCATTCATAGTCATTATTAAAAAAAAAAAAAAAAAAAAAAAAAACCATCCATGCCACTCCCATCTCACCATCATCCACCAAGACATCCTCATTGACATCACTATTGCCATCCTCAATCATGCCAAGCCCATCCCACCACCAGGCTTGTAGACAAGCAATTCTTCTTTGCTGGTCATCATCCTTAACCGCTCCTCCAGCTTCCGTCTCCAATTTTCCCTGCCAGCTGCCCCATGACCGACCTTTGTTCAAGTTTGTTTTCCCCGCATAATCTTGTTTCAGATAGTGCTTTTCCATTGCTGCTGAACTATTATCATCTTTATCGTCTCCTCCTTGATTCCTCATTTACCAGGTTCTGGACCTTGATCTCAGTTACATTTAAATATTTTTTGTAACACCCAGGAGGGCAGCCTAAACAGAAACTTTCCCCTCCACAGAACTGCCACCGCCTAGCACCGTTTGGAGTCTTAAAAAAAGGGAGCTGGAATGCACGCAGGTTCCGGTTACAAATTGGGAGCTGGTGATTGAGATGGCGCTGGAGGAGTAGGAGTGGGAGGAAACCATGGCGGTGGAGGAGTAGGAGACGGAGGCGCAGGTTTCAGGGGAGTGGGAGGACGCGGGGGAGGTGGAGGAGGCGCGGTTGGTTGGTTGAAGACTCATGGGTCTGTTGCTGGTTTGTTTATTTGCACCCAAGGGGCCCACTCTTGAGCGGTGTTCCAATAAGCCGCAAAATTGGGGAAGTCCTGGAGCTGCAGTGGTCCATCCTGATGGAATGGAAAGCCTGAGTCATGGAATTTGTGCAAAGGAGGGTGTGGAGCAGCGCGTTGTGATGCCCCATCCTGGACACCCTGGCCACCTTAAGAACTTGATCCAAAACTGTTGGGCAAACGTACCATCTGGCATCTAAAAAAAAAAAAAAAAAAAAAAAAAAAATTCAACTCATCCTCAGGTTCATTCGCATCATCATCCTTGCGCGTCGGGCTTCCCTCATCCGCGCTCATCATCTTTGGGTGCCGCCAATCCTCATCCTTATCCTCGCGCGTCCCAATCTCCTGTCCGCCACGCATCCCAATCTCCTGTCCCCGGCGCGTCCCAATCTCTTATCCTTGCGCGTCCCTATCTCCTGTCCCACGCGCGTCCCAATCTCTTATCCGACCGCCGCGTGGCGCTCATCCATGAATTACCAAATCCATCCCAACTGCACCCCAAGCATTTGTCCAATCCTTGGATCCGTCAATCTCCCATCTCACTTGATCCATCAGTTGTGAATCTCAAGCCTGTCAGTATTTACTCAACCGCCTCAAGCCAATCTCCTATCCGCCCATCCGTGCTCTTACAAACTTCATCCGTCAACTTTCCTGGGACTCTCCCACCCACTTCGGCCTTCAGAAGAGGGGTGGAGAGTGTCAACTACCGCCCGCAGACATCCGCAGTCGTTTGGTTCATTTCCCTTTCCCACCCCGTCCGCCTTTGGACAAGGGGTGGGTGATTCCGGTATTGTTGCGTGCGCCCATCCACAGACGGATGCAAGTGATAACTCAATTTTCTTTCTTTTTCCGCACTATTTGTAGAATCCGTTGTACATAGTCTAACAGGGCCTCCTTCCCATATAAGGAGGGGCTCTCCCCTGCCTTTTTGAAGGGAGGATGAAATCATCCAGCAGGAAATCAGCACATCCTTGATCCTTGGTTCACTCCATACTCAACCCTTGATTCTTGAGCCTCCATACTCAACACTTGATCCTTGATCCTTATCACCAACCAATAGCCTTGCTGGTTGAAGAAAAATTCTGTCTGTTGGAATTTTTGAGTGTGTTATACCACTCCTTGATCCCTTTCCCTGACCATACTGGTCCTGATCCCTGATCATCTTTCTGGAGCTAATCACAATTGATTGAAGAGGTCTTATTAAGCTTAAGACCTGGAGTGTTATACCTCCCTTTATTTTCTTTGGAGTAGCATTCTGCCAGCCTACTCTTGAGTCCCTTGAGAAGTGTTGAGGTTAAACTTGCTTCAAATCAGTTACTGTTTTTTTTAGAGCTTCTTAAAAATTGTGCTTTGTCTTGTACAGCCACCCTCAGTTATCTGGTACCCTTCAAGCGCTTGATTGCAGAGATTTGGGCAGGTTCATTGAGAACCTGGAGGTTGCTTGGGTTTGAGTTGATCATCCCCAATCTTCTGCTGACAACCAAGCTTGTGGGTGTTGTTTACATACAACAGCTTTTGTTCTTTGAACTCTAAGCAGACTTTAACTTCTTTTGTTCAAGTTTTTCCCTGCATAATCTTGTCTCAGATAGTGCTGTTCCATTGCTACCAAACCATTGTCATATTTATCATCAACTCCTTGATTCCTCATTTACCAGGTTCTGGACCTTGATCTTGGTTACATTTGCATATTTTTGTAACACTCAGGAGGGAAGCCTGAACAGCACCTTTCCCCTCCACAGAACTGCCACGGCCTAGCATTGTTTTGAGTCTTAAATTTGGTCCCCCGGGCTGGGATCAAACCAGGAACCTTGGGATTTACAGTCCCAACCACTTGAAGAATAAACTCCAAAATCTGATCCAATGTTTTTTCTTTTCTTTCTTTTTTTTTGTTCTCTTTTCAGATCTGATCCCGGGAGGCAACTTGGTCCAGAAGTAAGTCCTCCTAATTGTGCACCATCTGGGCAAGATCCTTGTTGTTTTTGTGAAACTCTACTCTTGCTACACTTGTGAGCCACCTTGGAACTCTGCTCGTTTGGATCTCTTAGGAACCCTTCAACATGGAATCTGCTGGATCCTCCTCATCTTTTTGGGCCAAGATGGTCAAAATCAAACCTCAGAAAAAAACTTTAGGCTTCAATTGGACCAATGTTGAACAATTCCTGGACTCCTAGAGATGGCTGCTGAAGTGGATGGTGCCAGTGAATATGCTATGGCTTATTAGTTACAATTTTTTATCTCTTCTGACAAAGTAATGGAGGTGATTGAATCGTTTGAGGGATTCAAAACTCATAACTAGAGGCTCCTGAAGGAGGCTATGTTGGCCTATTGGGTAAAAATAGATGAAGCCAGATTTACTTTGCAAGACTTTGATTCCCTGGTTTCTCAATGGATCTTCAATGGTGGTATCTCCTCAGCCTCTGACTATCAGACCTTCAGAAAATCTTAGGACCCTATCCAGTCCTATCTTATCTGGAACAATCACATTGATACGTTTGACAAAATTTGAGTGCAATTTTATCAGCCTTTCTCTCCAGGAGTGCAGGAAAGAATTAAGGATGAATTGGTGAAATATGGATCCATGATCACAAAAAGAGATAATTGGTTCAATCTCCCTGCTTTCATGGTTCTTAGGAATACTGTGGATAAAGTGATGAAAGGTCATACAGCTCTCACCTTTGAAAAACCTAAAATCACTGAACCAGTCCTTGCCCCCTCTTTTCAAGCATCTAGCAAAATCTAAATAAGATGGAATCCAAGTGCAGACCTAAACCAAATCCTCAGACCCACCGGGAGACACCTACTATAGATGAGATCACTAAATTACTTCAGGAATTCAAGAATAAAATAGATAAGAAAATATCCACGTTAGCCACTCCTAAACCTGCTAATTCTGTTCCTAAATCTACTATAGTCTGTTATTATTTCCATAGGGAAGGCCGTGGTACCGGTAGATGTCCTGAACTCCAGAAGGACAAGGAGGAGAATTTAGTAGAGCAGAAGGGAAATAATTTTTTCCTTCCTAACGGTGCTTTGATCCCTTTTGATTTGTCTCAACCAATCCGTCATGTGGTGGCCTCATACCAACCACCAACTCCTAAGAAGGCATCCTTGGTCTCTGTGGATTTTCAATTGTCGTGTGGAACTCTGAAACCTTGGTATCCCCCAGCTAACACTTCTTCCAGCTTCCCTGGCACCTATCAATCTGATCCAGCTAGGAAACGCCATGAGAAACCAAAACCTCATAAATCTCCTCCTGTTCCATCCTCAATTCTGCAAAAACCCGTTAAACGTCAATCTTCACTTGAGCCTCCTTCCTCTGATGTGGAAGACATGGAAATAGAAAGGGAACCACTTATGGAAAGGTTCCAGGACAACTCTGATCCTCCCCCTCTTCAACCTGTCTAACCCTCAGATCCTCTTCTGTCACCTATTGCACCTGATCTTCCTCCCTCCATGTAGCCCAAAGTTTGATTTGAGAGGTGCATCTCCAAGGACTACCCTAATGCTGTGGAAGGAGTATTAAAGAAAATTTCTGATCTTAAAATCCCTAATCTATCTGTGGCTGAACTCCTGTCAATCTCTCCATCTGTGGCTGAAGGGATGAAGAAATTGATTTCCCGTTGACGTGTGGAGATTGGTCCGGAAAAATTAAAGGTCTACTCTGGTAATCTGATAGAGGATTCTGGTGGGACAGATCCCTCTTCAGATACCAACCTTTATTCCTGTCCTCTTGGTTTCCTTCCATGTTATCTTGGTGATTCAACTAAAACGGTTTCTCTCCTTGTGGATTTGGGTTCTCAGCTCAACGTGATTTCAGACTCCAAGGCCTGCAAGCTTAAAGTTAGCCCAAGGGTCAGTTTCAACTCTGTGGTTTCTGGAATGGGGAATCAATCCTGTGAACTGGTTGGTATTGCTGAGGATATCCCTGTTCAAATTGGTTGAAATATTGTTGGCACCTGTCACTTCTGGATCACTGGTCTGGATGGTCCCATGATCTTGGGAAGGCCTTTCTTAATGGACTTTGGTGCTACCCTGATGTTTTCTGATCAATTTGGCAAGAGAACCCTCCTACCTGATGCTGATTGCAGAAAGATTAAAGTTCCTCTTTGTTCTCTGGATTCTGGATGTTGGAAAAGAGACTTCCCTGGTCATCCTCCCAGATCTTTCCTGAAAGGAAAGCAGAAACAAAACTCTCATTCCTTTCATTCTCATTTTTTAGCAGAATAGTTGGCCCTACTGATAGTTTTAGTTCTTCTCAGCCTCAGACTTCAACTAATGGACCAACTCCCACCTCAGAGGCATATCTTTATTTTTCCTCATCATTTCCTTCTCATCCAAATAAGATCAAAAATCAAACACATAAAAAATCCGAAAAATCCAAAAATATTTCTTCTCTGTCTGCATCTGTCGTATCTTCTTTTCCTTTGTCTTTCCAGTCTGATAACTCATCCTCTATTCCGGTTTTGAATCTCCGCAATGATTCTAAACTAGATCTTGATCTCAATTCTTTTTTTGGTGGTGTTGGAATGAAGGAGTATGGTCTTAGGTTGAGGCAATTTGGGCTAGAAGTAAGTCCTCCCAATTGTGCACCACCAAGGGCTTCTACTACTGTGGTTTTCAAAACTCTACCCTGTGCCACACATGTGAGCAATGTGTGATCTTTTGAAACCTCTTTTATGGAGAAGGCACCTTTCAAGGACGCAGCAGAACATCAAACTTGGAAGGTGTTGGAACATGGTCTCAGTTTTTGTAGTCAGGTCTCACTGGTCAATGCTTGGAGGAAGCAACAATTCCTCTCCTTTGCCACCAAGTACAAACCAGTCGCAAAGAAGGTCCAGACAATCAACCAACAAATGCCTCTCAACCTTGGTCCTCCCCTTATGCGTACTCCTCTATCCCGCAATCCTTACTGTGGTCTATCCCAATCCCTCACTGGCCCATTTATTTCCTCTGGTCGGGTCACTGAAGAATATCTGAAAGTGGTCAACTTTGGTCCAGATTGATTGCTTCTTCATGATGAGTTAAATTTGATCAAAAATATCTTGTCTCTAAGGTGAAAATCTATTGCATTCTGTGAAGAAGATAGAGGTCTCTTGAAAGAACCCATGGTCTCCCTTACATCATCCCTGTAGTTGAACATGATCCTTGGAAAAAGAAAAAGATCCCAATCCCTGCTGCTAAAGTCAACAAATTCATCAAGTTGGTCCACAAACAAGTCCGAAACAGTTTATACAAACAATCAACTTCTAGCTATTACAGTCCTGTTTTCTGTGTCCTGAAAAGTAATGGTAAACTTAAAGTAGTTCATGATCTCCAACCTCTTAATAAAGTTAATATTAAAGACTCTGGCATGCCTCCTGCCACTGAAGAATTTATTGAATCCTTCTCTGGGAGAGCTTGCTATGGTCTAGGTGACATTATGTGTGGCTATGACAAACAATCCCTGCATCCTATTTCTTGGCCGCTTACTAATTTTGATACTCCCCTTGATTGATTTCAACTGACTCAATTGCCTCAAGGTGCCAGCAACTTGCTTGCAATCTATCAGGCTCAGATGATTTGGATCCTCCAGGAAAAAATCCCGGATCATGCAGGTATCTTTATTGATGATGGTGGGATTAAAGGTCCAGTTGCTGACTATGATAATGAGCTCTTAACTTGGCACTCAGGAATCCAACAATTTATCTGGGAGTATGCTACTATCTTGGAAAGAATTTTGTTTCAAATCAAGGAATCTGGCCTTACTGTCTCTGGATCAAAACTTGCCGCCTGTGTCCCTGCCTTGGAAATTGTTGGTCATATAGTCTACAAGGAAGGAAGAAGGATGGCACCCTCTAAAGTCAACAAAATCATCTCCTGGCCTACTTCAATCAATCCAACGGAAGTTAGAGGTTTCCTGGGTGTCTTAACTTATGTCAGGATCTTCATTGCCTCACTATCCAAAATCTGTATTCCCTTGCTTTGCTTAACCAGGAAGGATACTGAATGGATTTGGACCCAATACTGCAAACAATCATTTCACTTGCTCAAAAAAATTGTTGGGAAAGACATTTTTTTGAAAAAGATCACTTATGGACCCGGAGCCAGCAAGATCAAGCTGGCAGTGGACTGTAGTTATCAATCTGTTGGGGCTGTCCTTACCCAGGAAGATGAAAATGGTTTGAATTTTCCTGCTCTGTATGAATCTCTTCTTTTCTTAGATGTGGAATCCAGGTACTCCCAGCCAAAACGGGAACTTTGCGGTGTTGCCCAAATGCTGCAGAAGCTCCAGACTGTCATTTGGGGTCAACATTTTGAATTGAAAGTTGATGCTTGATCCATTGTGGAAATGATCAATGCTCCCAGTCTTCCAAATGCTCCAATGACTTGCTGGGTTGATGTTATCAAGCTTTTCTCTTTTGATATTGTCCACAGGCCTGGGAAATCTTTTACTATGCCTGATGGTTTATCTAGGAGACCTATTGGAGATGATGAATCAGATGTTGGAATGGATTTTGATGAGGAAGGACCCTTGGTCTGCCCTGTCTTTGCCTTCTCCTCCCAAGATTACTCTGGTTTCCAGCAAGGTTTCTGACTTAAGTTAGAGCAGTACCTTTCAACTCTCCAAAGACACCCTGATCTCTCTGCAAAAGAAGTTTGGTCCCTTTAAAGGAAGTCCTCCAACTTCTTTGTCCAAGGTTCTAGGCTTATGAAAAGAGCAACTCCTTGTGCACTTGTTGTGGTCACTATCCCTTCTAAGCAAGATTTGATCCTGGAAGGTCTCCATGAAGGCCTTGGTCATTGTGGGGAAACCAAAACTTATCAATGAATATCCAAACAATTTTGGTGGCCATCCCTGAAGAAATCCCTCTCTCAATGGTGCAGGAGTTGTTAAGTGTGCCAGAAACGTGATCTTAGGTGCCCAGCCAAAATTTGTTACCCCACTGGAGATTCCACTGTCTTTGGGAGGATTGCTATGGATGTGGTTAACATTAAGGCTGGTGGAGCTAAGTACCTCATTGTGGCTAGAGATGATTTTTCTGGATGGGTTGAAGCAAAGTTTCTTAAGAAACTCAGCTCTGAATCAGTAGCAGCCTTCCTTTATGAGACTTGGACAATGCGTTATGGCTTGGCTCAATCTTATTCTTCGGATGGTGGCTCGGAATTTGGTGGAAAACTTGCTGAAATGATCCAATTGCTCCCTGGACAACATGGAGTTACTACTCCCTATTATCCTGAAAGACAAGGCATGGTGGAAAGACGCCATGCTCCCTTGAAGGCTGTTCTGGTTAAACTGGCTGGTGAAAGTGGCACAAATTGTTGGAAGTTTCTCCCCTTGGTCCTCTTCTCTGATCAAATTTCCACCAAGCAAACCACTGCTTACTCTCCTTATGAAATCATCTTTGGTCAGAGGGCTGTTCTTCCTCTTGATCTTGAAATGGAGTCTTTCTTGGGCATCTCTTGGGAACAAGTTTCCTCAACTACTGACCTATTAGTTGCCAGATCAAAGCAACTGGAGGGGAGTGAAGATATTTGTAACAAAGCTTATCAGAAGATGATGGAATCAAGAGGAAAATCAGTTCAGTATTGGGAAGATAAACACCTAAATCAAATCAGGGATCCTTTAAACCCTGGTGATCTAGTCTTAGCTTATAATTGTTCCTTGGAGACTCAGTGGGTAAAGCTTTTCTCTAACCGCTGGAATGGTCCTTACCAAGTGATCCGTCAAGTTAGAGGTGGATCATATGTTTTGGAGGAACTGGATGGTACTCAGATGGCCAGAAGGTTCTCTGCTGATCAGGTCAAGAAATTTCATTCTTGTGGAGGCAACTTGTCCTAGAATTAAGTCCTCCCAATTGTGCACCACCAGGGTCATCTGCTGCGTTTGTTGTGAAACTCTACTTCATGCCACGCATGTGAGCACCTGGGACGCCTTCCCCATTATGTCACAGCCACTTCTAGGATTTCCCTTTGGATGAATCAACATATTCCTTTTCAATCTCTCTCAAGATCAAAATGGCTATCCCTGGGTTTCAATCATCTTTGTTTCCTTTCTTTCTTTATGGCATCAAACTTGGGAGCAGACTAGGGACAGTCTGCAAGTTGGGGAGAGATTTCGTGCCCCATCCTGGACACCCTGGCCACCTTAAGACCTTGATCGATAAACTGTTGCGCAAACGTACTGTCTGGCATCTAAAAAAAAAAAAAATTTCAACTCATCCTCAGGTTCATCCGCATCATCATCCTTGCGCTTCGCGTGTCCCTCATCCGCGCTCATCATCTTTGCGCGCCGCCCATCCTGATCCTTATCCTTGCGCGTCCCAATCTCCTGTCCGCTGCGCGTCCCAATCTCCTGTCTGCTGCGCGTCCCAATCTCTTATCCTTGCGGTCCCAATCTCCTGTCCGCTGCGCGTCCCAATCTCTTATCCAACTGCTGCATGGTGCTCATCCATGACTTACTGAATCCATCGCGACCGCACCCCAAGCATTTGTCCAATCCTTCAATCCGTCAATCTCCCATCTCACTTGATCTATCAGTAGTGAATCTCAAGCCTTTCAGGATTTACTCAACCGCCTCAAGCAAATCTCCTATCCGCCCATCCGCGCTCTCACAAAATTCATCCGTCACCTTTCCTGGGACTCTCCCACCCAATTCTGCCTTTGGACAAGGGTTGGAGAGTGTTTACTACCGCCCGCGGACATCCGCGGCGGTTTGGTTCATTTCCCTTTCCCACCCCATCTGCCTTTGGACGAGGGGTGGGTGATCCCAGTATTTTTGCATGCACCCATCCACGGATGGACGCAAGTGATAACTCAATTTTCTTTCTTTTTCCGCGCTATTTGTAGAATCCGTTGTACATAGTCAAACAGGGCCTCCTGCACATATAAGGAGGGGCTCTCCCCTGCCTTTTTGAAGGGAGGATGAAATCATTCAGCAGGAAATCAGCACACCCTTGATCCTTGAGCCTCCATACTCAACCCTTGATCCCTGAGCCTCCATACTCAACCCTTGATCCCTGATCCTTATCACCAACCAATTGCCTTGCTGGTTGAAGAAAAATTCTGTCTGTTGTGATTTTTGAGTGTGTTATACCACTCCTTGATCCCTTTTCCTGACCATACTGGTCCTGATCCCTGATCACCTTTCTGGAGCCAATCACCATTGATTGAAGAGGTCTTATTAAGCTTAAGACCTGGAGTGTTATAACTCCCTTTATTTTCTTTGGAGTTGCATTCTTCCAGCCTACTCTTGAGTCCCTTGAGAATTGTTCAGGTTATCCTTGCTTCAAATCAGTTACTGTTTGCTTTAGAGCTTCTTAAACATTTTGCTTTTTCTAGTACAGCCACCCTCAGTTATCTGGTACCCTTCCAGCGCTTGATTGCGGAGAGTTGGGAAGGTTCATTGAGAACCTGGAGGTTGCTTGGGTTTGATTTGATCATCCCCAATCTTCTGCTGACAACCAGAGTTATTAGCTTGTGGGCTTTGTTTACATACAACTGTTGACCTTTACCTGCTCACTAGAAGAAGCCGCGACCTTTTCCCCGGCTTGCTCCCGGTGCTGAATCTCCAAATCCAAAGTATCCATCCATTCCCTTCCGTCATCACCACTCGATCCTGATCCTGTTCCGCCATTTTTCAAATCATGATCCAATCCATCAAATCCAACGCTCATCTAACTCGCCCCACTCCTCCTTCAACTCAATCTTCCCTTCCTACGACCGCTACTATTTCCCCCCTCAACAATCCTTCAATAACATCCTGCTCCCATTCAATCAAATCCTCACATCTTTTAACCTCGACAAAACCAAACTCAACACATCACTTCTCACCAAATCCAACGTCATTCTCAAAACAGTTAAGCTGATCAGATGTGAGATACTCATTCACGATTCTCATTGTCTCTCGACTACACTCTCATTCTCTCCTTCTTTTGTTGCCTCAGTGTCCTTCCTATTCTCCTTGTGTTATTCCTCCGCTTCCTCTCCTTACCTTTCTCACTGCCAACGTCCGTCTTAATACTAGAGAAAACATCCTGGGTAAGACTCAACCGTTGTCCCTCATTTATAATCTCTTTACTCCATCAAGATGTTTACTTGTTTCATTCGTTAGTCCATTGGTCTTTGTAGGCAATTAAACCTAAAGAAATCCCTCATCTTAACACGGTTAAAAGCCAAACGTTCCAGCAACCGAAACAATCCGAATAACGTTCGACAAATAAAGGCCAATGGATTCCTCACAATCTCTGCTCAAGACTCTGACGGACTCCATTCCCACTCTCTCCGACTCTAATTTCTTGTTGTGGCGCTCTAAGATCATCACGATACTCTCTCTCAAAAAGATCTCACACTGGCTCGACTCCACTGAACCCGAAAAATGTCCTCCAGAAGTAAATCTTGAAATAGTGGGATACATCCTTGCGAAACTAGACAGTCGTACTTACATCAACTGTGTCAAGGATCACCTGCTTACCAACGGGATCAAGCTGTGGAAATCGATAAATGAACATTACGCCTCCTCTCAAACGGCAAATCGTTCCAGGGTCTTCTTTAATCTGCTCAACCTTCAGTTCGACCCAAAGAGAGTTGAAAAATTTATTACCGACGCCCGATCATGCTTGCTTCAAATTGCCAAGATTGGAATCCAGATGGACGATGATATAGCTGCCTATCTACTGCTCTACAAGTTTCCTCCTCCACTCGAACATCTCAAAACAACTATCACCCACTCACTCGGAGAAGCCAAGATTGACGCCGACCTGGTCCTACGTCATCTCAATCAAGTCAAAAACGAGGTCATGGCCGGATCCCACGCCTCAGCTCTGATAACTAGGAATGACGCCACTAAGTGTAGGTCAACCTGGCACAATCCTCAGGCCAATCACCACCGAAGCAAGTGTTGGTGGCTCTATCCTCATCTCCGACCCAACTACAGTAACTCTTCAAGTGGTCCCGATTCAGCAACTCCATCCAACGCTCCTTCACAACCCCAAAAGGGTTCATCCGCCCACCTAGCCTATATGTTCGCAATGGTCTCGTCACCTCTTCTCAACTCAAATCGAGTCCTTCTTGATTCTGGCGCGTCAAACTGCATGTTTAATAACCCAAATTTCTTCCCTCATCTTCACCCCGATGGAACCGAGGTACAAACTGGAAACCCAAATGCCCCTATCTCCTCTATCGGCAAAGGAACAGCTCACATTACAACTACCTCGGCCACTCTTCACCTTCAAAACTCCCTTTATGTTCCCGATCTCGCTGTAAACCTGGTGTCCCTAGGCCAACTCATTCAAAAAGGATGCTCCTTAACGCTTTCATCTCCAAATCAGTTCACCATCCTTTTCAATAACACACAGATCATGTCCGGCGTTATTGAAGAAAATCTATTCTTCATTAACGAAGGCTTCAATCTCCCCGCTCTTTCTTATTCTTTCATATCCTTATCTACTATTCATAAACGCTTCTGCCATCCTCATCTTGAAAAAACTCGTCTCCTCTCAAAAGAGTTTCCCAACCTCAAGTACGATCTCCTCAATTGCGTTTCCTGTGCAAAAGGGAAAATTCATCGACAACCCTTCCTGAATCATCTTCCTCCCAGCCAAGAATCATTCGAGCAGATTCATGCCGATGTCTGTGGTCCCATTAATCCACCGTCCCTCACTGGATGCCGATATTTTTTGTTGCTCACCGACAACTGGTCCAAGTTCAAGACATGTGTGCCAATCAGACTCAAATCAGACGTACCTGACGAGGTAATAAAATTCATCAAGCTGCACGCCAATCAGAAAGGTCAAATGCTGAAGATCTTTCACTCCGACAACGGTGGCGAATTTGTCAATCATCGTCTTTCAAGCTTCTTCTCAGAGAATGGAATCAAGCACTCAACCTCCGAACCCTATACTCCACAGCATAACCCAGTTGCTGAGAGAGGAAACCAAACCATTATCGAGGCCGCTAGGACGACGATGATCGATATGAACATTCCTTCCTTCCTATGGGATGAGATACTGGTCAGCTCCTGTCTAGTGCTCAATCTTATTCCGTCTCTTAAATCCAAAGTCTCAGCCCACGAACTCTGGACCGGAACCTCTCCAAAACTACACCTCATTCGTGTTCTGGGATCCAAGGCCATTTTCCTCAATCAGACTCACACTCCCGGCAAATTAGAAAAAAAAGGTTTAGAAGGCATTCTAACCGGATTCGATTTAGACCTTAACTCCTATCGAATTTATTGTCCATTATCTAGATCTATTGTCCGTTCAAAACATGTCAAAATCTTTGAAAATCTTTCCCTCTCTGCTTCTCTCTATGAAGAATATTCCCATTCTGATTCCTGTTTTGATTCTCTTCTTACTGACGATTCCTCTCTCCTTGACGTTTTAAACTCCAATTCATTCTCTTCCAATCTCTCCAATTCTAATAACGATGCTCCATCTCCTACCACTGAATCCTTCCCCATTCAGAACTACTCTCCAAATAACTCCACCATTCCCAATCCTTCCCCTTCAACTCACTCCGACTCGCACTCTGAATCATCAAAGTCCAACTCAGATGAAGATGATACAATCGCCAACAAATTGCTGGTCCTTTCTGCACCTACGCTTCGTGACCGAAACTCCCTTCAGAGACCCCAGCGATATGGATTCATTGCCCGTTCCGTTCCTAAAAGCTATTACGAAGCCACCAACTGTGAAGAAAGTTCAAACTGGATCAACTCCATGAAGTCCGAGCTAGATGGCATCGAGATCATGAAAGTATGGGAAGGATGTCATTCACTTCCTGAAGGCAAGAAGGCTCTAACGACAGTCTGGGTCTACAGAATCAAAGAAAATCCCGATGAATCCGGAATATCTTTCAAATCGCGATTGTGTGTTCAAGGATTCAAGCAAATAGAGTTTCTTGACTATGGACAGACATATGCCCCAACGGGCTCGATCATAACACTGCGAGTACTACTTGTCTATGCACTGTTTCATAAACTCACATTATGGCAGATGGACATCAAGTCCGCCTTTCTCCACGCACCACTCGACGAAGATGTTTTCATCAAAACTCCGCTTGGATACAACTCCCCCTTTCCATACCTCAAGCTGAATAAAGCACTCTACGGACTCAAACAAGCACACAAGAGCTGGTACGAGATGCTCAAGACCTGGCTACTCAGCAAAGGTTTCACCACTTCCTGTGCCAATCCCTGTCTCTATATTAGCACATCCCAACAGCTCTATGTGTTTGTCTACGTTGACGACCTACTAATCGTTGGGAACTCGGTCGAGTTTTGGAACAATCTCAAAACTGCATTCAAGATCTCGCAAGACGGACCCCTAAGCAAGATCCTCGGAAATCAGCTAGTCGACACCAAAGATGGTTATGGATTACTCCAAACCAATCACATCAACACCCCACTGAGTGAGCTTGGTCTCACTGAGTGCAAACCAATCAGCACTCCATTCACCCCTAACATCAAACTCACTGGCGCCTCCGATGATGAACACAAATCCTTCCTCAAGCTCGACATCAATTTCCGGTCATCCACTGGCTTTCTAAACTTCATTGCCAGCCAAACGCGACCTGACCTTTCCTACGCCGTGTCTAATCTATCTCCCTTCAACAACCGGCCCGGCATTCAACATTGGATTGAAGCAAAACACGCCTGGCGCTATCTTAACACAACTAAAGAAATGGCCCTACGTCTTCAAAATCTGTCCTTTCAATACGACATAGAAGTCTATAGCGACTCCGACGGCGGCAACGACCCTGAATCACAAAGAATTCACACAGGCTACTTGATCTTGCTTTACGGCTGTCCAGTTTCCTGGCATAGCAAACTTCAAAACTCAGTCTCTCTATCGTCCACCAAAGGAGAACTCAAAGCTCTAGTCCTAGCAACTCAAGAAAAGATCTGGCTCTTGCAACTTCTTCACGAGATGAATCCCTCATCAAATTACACCGACTGCTCCTTCATCGACAATAAAGCCTTAAACAACCTAGTAATTCAGGAATCTCACCATGGTGCTCTGAAACATGTCGACACGCAGATCAAATGGTTGCGAGAACAGCGGGACAATCACTCTCTGATAACTCATCTCATCCCCTCCAATCAAATGTTAGCCGACTCCCTCACTAAAGCAGCCTTAAGATCTTCGGTCGCCAACCTCACTTCTACCGTCTTATCTCCTCACATCTGATCACGGCGGTGTGTTGACCTTTACCTGCTCACTAGAAGAAGCCGCGACCTTTTCCCCGGCTTGCTCCCAGTGCTGAATCTCCAAATCCAAAGTATCCATCCATTCCCTTCCGTCATCACCACTCGATCCTGATCCTGTTCCGCCATTTTTCAAATCATGATCCAATCCATCAAATCCAACGCTCATCTAACTCGCCCCACTCCTCCTTCAACTCAATCTTCCCTTCCTACAACCGCTACTATTGCCCCCCTCAACAATCCTTCAATAACATCCTGCTCCCATTCAATCAAATCCTCACATCTTTTAACCTCGACAAAACCAAACTCAACAAATCACTTCTCACCAAATCCAACGTCATTCTCGAAACAGTTAAGCTGATCAGATGTGAGATACTCATTCACGATTCTCATTGTCTCTTGACTACACTCTCATTCTCTCCTTCTTTTGTCGCCTCAGTGTCCTTCCTATTCTCCTTGTGTTATTCCTCCGCTTCCTCTCCTTACCTTTCTCACTGCCAATGTCCGTCTTAATACTAGAGAAAACATCCTGGGTAAGACTCAACCGTTGTCCCTCATTTATAATCTCTTTACTCCATCAAGATGTTTACTTGTTTCATTCGTTAGTCCATTGGTCTTTGTAGGCAATTAAACCTAAAGAAATCCCTCATCTTAACAACAACAGCTTTTGTTCTTTGAACTCTAAGCAGACTTTAACTTCTTTTGTTCAAGTTTTTCCCTGCATAATCTTGTCTAAGATAGTGCTGTTCCATCGCTACCAAACCATTTTCATCTTTATCATCAACTCCTTGATTCCTTATTTACCAGGTTCTGGACCTTGATCTTGGTTACATTTAAATATTTTTGTAACACTCAGGAGGGCAGCCTAAACAGCACCTTTCCCCTCCACAGAACTGCCACAGCCTAGCACTGTTTGGAGTCTTACAGCGTCGCGGTTGGTTGCAAGGTGAGCCGGGCAGGGTCCATTCATTAGTGGAGATGTTGTCATTTCTCAAGACCACAAACCAGTCGCGCTGGGTCCTCTTTTGTGGAAAACCTTGAGGACAGTTGCGGAGCGTACCATTGGATAGAGAACAGCAACAGTGACCAGCTTGGAACGGAACACAGGTGCGCCAGCCCAGAAGGATGTGGCAGGGAGGCCCTTCCAACTGCAGAACTTGCAGGAAATGTTGAAGGGGTAGGATGTGGTGGGGTTTTCTCCTTGGTGTGTTGTAGTATTGCAGTGAGGGGGATGGGATAACTAGGGATATCTGGGATAGGTGAGATAGTGGTGTATCTCTGGGGACAGAACTCATGTTGGGGGGGATGTGGTGGTCTTTTATAGACGCACTTGGAATTGGCTGCGTGCTGTGTGCTCAACAGTAGTGGCGGGCTCAGCAGAGGCAGCGGGCTCAGAAATGGGTGCGGCTTTGCCGCAGTAAGCCGTGCTGTGGGCTCAGAAGCAGTTAAATTGGGCTCAGCATCTGGAGAAGTGGGGCATTTCAGATTTGATTGGACAGATTGTGGGGATTGCCTTTTGCAAGATGCCCCAATTGCATGTTGCAAGACGGGCCCATGTACCTTGGATGTCTGGAATGTCGATTGGGGAGGATTAGGACATGCGCAGGGGGCTCTAAGTTTGGCGCGGAGCAAGGGCCGTGTCATGAGAAGGACAAATTGGGTGGAGGTAATGGCAGGCAGGCAATACAGATGGGATATGGGATATGGGATATGGGTCATGGGATGGGGTTGGAAGGATAGAGTTGTGCTAGGGTTTTGTACTTAGGGGTTGTATTTCAATATTCTTGTTTGCTTGCAGTTGTACCTAGGTTAGGGTTGAGGAGAAGGCTACTTAAACCGCACCCTCAACCCAGATGTATAGGAGGAGGATCACATCATCATCATCACAGGAGGTTGGAAGGACTCTTTAAAATCATATCTCTTTCCCTCAGTTGTAGGGTGAAAAGTCACACTCAGGATTTACAGATGCAAGGGATAAATAAATTCCAAACTTGGAACCATTAAAGGAGAAGTTTCACAAGAACAGTCTGTACAAGAAATCAATCAATCCACCATCAAAGAAGAGTTTGACATAGAGTCCAAAAACCCTTTCAACTGCAATTCTACCATTGAAAACAACTTCAATCCAAACCTGTGACATAGCAAGACTTTTTCCAAGCCACAATGGTTGTTAAAATACGTACACACTTACGCGGGTGCTACGTATAAGTGTAATCCAAATGGGATGCACAAATGGGCCTCTAAGGCCCATTGGACACACACACGGACCATACGGGCCCATGTGGATGTCACGGATTTGGGGAAACTGGCCTCAAAATGCGTGAAATAGGCCTATTGGTACACGGGCCCTAACGGGCCCGGTGGGGTATATGGGCAGATACAGCCAGATGGGCTTGTATGGGCATAATTGGGCCCAAGGTTTATTTTGGACATACTTGGCCAGACGGGCTGGCCCGCCAAAGTATGTTTTTCTCAGTTTTCGGGCTTGGGGCGGCCCATTGGGGCCGCCGCCAGTGTCGCGGCCCACCCGGGGCCGCTGCCCGCGCCGCGGCCCGTTCGGGGCCGCCTGTGTTCCTCGGCACGGCCCACGCGGGGCCCGACGGCCCGCGCGGGGCTGTTGCGCGGCCGAGGGACCCCGCGCGGTGCGATGCCGCGCGGGCCCGGCTGGTCGCGCCCGGCGACCAGCGCCGCGGAGCCGGGGCTCGCGGCCCCGGCTCGCTCCCCCTCCCCTCGCTCGCCGTTGCGAGGGGGATGGGGGCGGGCTGGCTGGGTTGAACCAGCCAGCGACCGGCCGCGACATCGCGGTCGGTCAGGGCAGGGGGGACCTGACCACCCCCTTGCCCAGAGAGGTGGCGGCGCCGGCCGCGGTAGTAGCAACCGGCAGGTGGGGGGGATTTGATCACCCTCCCACATAGCGAAGCGATGCAGAGGGAGCGAGGGGCGCTCTCCCCCCCCCTTTACCGAGGGGGAGGAGCGTCGGGCTGAGGGGACCTGATCACCCCCAGCCCAGTCCTTTTCCTAATGACGACGCCCTGGGGGTATCGACCCCCAGGGCCCCTGGTGAGGGGATTTGACCGCCCCCACCAGGGATTTGAGAGAAGAAGGGGGGGGGCGGCATGTCCGCCGGTTACACCCCCCCCTAGTGAGGTTGAAACCGGACCCAGGTGAGTCCTGGGTCCCACCTGGCCCATTTGAGGGGCCAGGGGCTGGATGCATGAGGCAACCAGCCCGTAAGTATGACAATGAGGTCATCAGGACCGGTTGTAACAGACAACCGGTCCAGGGGATTGAACAGCAAAGGGGCTGGTTCAGCCCCGTAACGGTGGAAACACCAGAATGGACCGGAATAGGCAGGTCGTAAGGGTTCAGGGACTGATGCCATGTGGGCTGATGTAGTCCAAACCAAGTAACAAGGCTTGTAGAGCCTGTAGAGCTCTTTTGGGGCGGAAAATTTGCCTTTTGGCTTGTTGTATCATGGGCTCACAATAGGCCAATCTTTTGTACTTAAGGAGCTCTTCTCCCTGCTGTTTTCCATCATTCATTCATCATCCAATCGAATTCATCCAACATATTGCCCCATTGTGAGAGCCCCATTAGCCATTATTGACACACAGTGTCCAGCATTTCTTTTGCTTTAAATACTGCTCATTTGCCTAAGCTAATTGCTGGCCATAATTATAACACATTATCAGTACCAACATCATCATTACTTCCAAGCCATCTAGACCTTTGTACCTTACTTTGGAGAACCTCAAAGACCTCAAGTTTTCCAAGAAGATGTCCTATATCCCTGATGTTAGCTCTACCAAAATAGTTCTGAATAGTCAGAACTATAATGCTTGGGCTGTCCTTATGGATAGTGAGCTGGATAACATCTGCTGTGGGGAAATTATGGATGCAGATGACACTCTGATCAGTTCAGAAGTGGAGAAGAAGTCTTACCATCTGATCCTTAGGCATCTTGATGAGAATCATGTGACATGGGTTGCTGATACTCTTAGGGAAGATGAGAGGAGGAGGGGCAGCATCCTTTGGAAGCTGCTTAAGTCCAAGTATGCTGGTGATTCTGTTCACCAGAAGGGTATAGCCTTTAATAAACTGTTCAAGTTACAATATTCGAATTGTAAACAGTTTGTGGCAGAGGCTAGGTCTAGTATAGCCAAGTTCAAGTCATCTGGACTTAACATGGATCCAGAGTGTTTGTCACTCTTAATCCTTCAAAAGCTGCCAAAAGAGTTTGATTCCTTAGTCAGAATCATTTCTCAATTGGATCCTCTTCCTGGGGAGGAGGATGTGCTTAAAAGGATTGAAAAGGATGACCTTCAATTCAAGATGAAGGGGGGTTCTGGAACAGCCCTAGTTGGAAAGACTGGAAAATCTCGCAAGAAGGCGAAAAAGGATTTGTCCAAGGTCTTATGTTACAATTGTCAGAATAAGGGTCACTATGCTAAGGACTGCAAGGAGGCCAAGAAAAGGAAGAAGTCCGAAGGGGATGACAAGGAGGTCAATCTCACAACTGAAAACGTTGCAATGGTGGCGTTGGATGCTCCAATTGAAGAGGCTGTTGTGGAAGAAGGTCCCAACAAGAAGGCCAAAATCGATGAGGATCAAGAAATGGACTTGATTGATTATGAAGTGAGTAATCTTAACCTCAAAGATAAGAACCTATCAGTGACTGATAAAGCTTCTTTCCTACTAGGAGGATTGAAGGAGGATGTTCTTGTTTTGATCAATTCTGGTTGTACAGATCACATGTTTTTTGAACCAAATTTATTTTCAAATCTTAGTGATTATGATGGGGTTGTAAATATTGGTCAGAAAGGCAGAACAATTCAGATTAAAGGAATTGGAAAAGTTATTCTTGCAAATCAACTGGGTTTCCAAATTACTTTTGATAAAGTGTTCTATGTACCAGAGTTGCCTTACAACCTTGTGTCTCTTGGGGTGTTATGGAAAAAAGGTTTCCAAATTCGTTATCTTAAAGGAGATAGGTTTGTTATTGATATGAATGGGAGAACTGTTCTTAGTGGACAAGTTCGGAATAAGCTTCTGTGTGCAAGCTTGTTCAAATTCTCAGCTCTGAGCACTGTTTCTCACAATAGAAGTGGCCATAAGGTAAAGGACAGCAACTGTGAGAGTTGTACCTTGGGGGCCAAGACTAGAAATGTGTTCTCTAAGAGTAGAGATCACACAGATGTTCCTAGAGAGGAATTTTCCATTGATTTGGCAGGGCCATTCACTCCAGAGTCCCTTGGTGGGGCAAGATACTTCATCAATTTAGTTGATACTGCAACTAATTATGTTTGGGTTAAACCAATTCGATCTAAGGATCAGACCACAGAGGAGGTTTCTGTAATCTTCAAAGTCTGGAAACAGAATGGTCTGATGAAGGAGATCAAGAGGGTTATTACCGATGGAGGGGGTGAATTCGTGAGTAAAGAATTTGGGAGGCTGTTGAAAGATTATGGTATCATTCATATAGTCACTACTGCAAGTACTCCACAAAATAATGGAATAGTTGAGAGAATGAATAGGACTTTACTGGACAAAGTCAGAACTATTATGTCTCAATCTGGTCTGCCAAAGTTCTTATGGGCTGAGTTGATGTGCACGGTGTGTCTGTTGCACAACATTGTAAGTGTTAATGGGAAGTGTCCCCATTATCAGTTTTGGAAGTTGTACCCCAAAACATCACACCTAAGAACAATTGGTTGCTTGGTGTATTATAGTGTCCACCATAATGAAATGGTTGGAAAATTAGACCCTAGAGCCAGAACAGGGGCACTTGTAGGCTATGATTTAATAAGTAAATCTTATAGGATCTATTGTCCAGGGACAAGAAAGGTTATCCGTAGCAGGGATGTAAAATTCGACGAAAGTACCTTTCCACTCAAAAGGAGTGAAGATGTTGTTGTGATTAAGCCACAACAAGAAATAGAATTAGCACCTATTTCACCAGCAAAAGCTGTGGAACATGTGGTTCCAGAAGATGAAGAGGTGGCAGACGTGCCACAAGAGGGTTCAGTACCCGCTTCAGGTGATTCTGTGGAATCAGAACCTGATGAGCCTCCACCTCCGGTTAGAAGGAGTGGTAGGGTTAGAGTACCGGTTGACAGGTACGGGGAGTGGAGATCCCATTATGCTGCCGCAGGATATGAGGAAGATACATTTCAGGAACAGTGTATGCTCAATGAAGTCCTGGAGTTGAGTTCAGAAATGGGTAACAGGGTTAACCCAAATAGCTTTGGCCAAGCTATGAATTCTGATGAGAGAGCCAACTGGAAGAGTGCTATTTTTGAGGAATTTGATTCTCTAGAGAATAATAGTGTCTTTGAAGTGGTTAAGCGGGATTCTGTTCCAAAAGGAAAGACCATTGTGGGGTCTCGATTGGTGTTAAACAAGAAGTTTGACATAAACGGAGTTTTGAAAAGGTTCAAGGCTAGATGTGTTGCACAGGGCTTCAAGCAGAGAGAGGGTATTGATTACCAAGAAACTTTCTCACCAACTGGAAGGCTGTCCACCTTCAGGTACATCATTGCTCTGGCAGTGGAGTTGGGTGAAGAAATCAGACAAGCTGATTTTGTAACAGCATACTTGAATGCAAAACTTGGAGAGGAGGAGACTGTTTATATGTCGATTCCTGATGGTTTTCGTGAATGGTTAGTAGAGACTAAACCAGAAACCATGAAGAAAATCTGTGTTAGAACTTTTCTTTCGGCAGATAAAGGGGAATATGTCCTCAAGCTGTGTAGATCCCTGTATGGATTGAAGCAAGCAGCTAGGTCATGGTATAACACCATGAGTGAGAAACTGATAGAGATTGGTTTTAAGACGTCTGAGGCCGATCCTTGCCTTTTTGTGAGGAAGGATGCAATTTTGTTTGTATGGGTCGATGACATTATCATTATTGGTGATGGTAAAGAGAGAGTCATGGAGACACTCAAAAAGGAATTCAAGATAAAAGATCTTGGTCTGGCGCAACAGGTGCTTGGAATGAAAGTCAGCAAGAGCAAGAATGGTATTAAGTTAGACCAGAACCATTATGTGGCAGCTCTTCTTAAGCAATACGGCTTAGAGGATGCAAAGGAGTTTGGTACTCCTATGCAGTCAAACATTCGTTTAGAGAAGTCTACAGATGAGGAGTATCTGGAGTTTGTTCAATCAGGGAATGACTACAGGTCAGCTATCGGATCGCTTAATTATTTAGGGCAGTGTACAAGGCCCGATATTGCGTTTGCAATTGGGGTCTTGTCGCAACACTTAGAGAAGCCAAGCATGAGGCATTGGTCAGCGTTTAAAAGAGTTATGAGGTATCTTAAAGGAACACACAGTCTGGGACTGTTGTTTACAAAGTCAGCAAACTTTGATTTGGTTGTTTATTCCGATGCAAGTTGGGCAGATGGTAACACTAGGGAATCAACAAGTGGTTTTGTATTCTTTTTAGGTAAGAATCTGGTGTCATGGATGTCCAAGAAGGTGTCGGCAATAAGTCTTTCATCAACAGAGGCTGAGTATAGAGCTTACTTAGCAGCTTCACAGGAAGCAAAATGGTTGAGAAAAGTCTTAGAGGACACACATAAACCACAAGGGTTTGCATTGTTGTATTCCGATAACCAGAGTGCCATTGCGTTGGCGCAAAACCAAGTGTTCCATTCAAGAACAAAACATATTGATGTCCACTATAACTATATTCGCGATGCAGTTAACTGCAAAGAGATTGTGTTGAGGTACATGCCCACTGGAGCAATGATTGCGGATATCTTGACTAAGGCATTAGACAGAAACAAGCATCAAGGCTTTGTGACTAATATGCGGATGTCACCCCTTTTGGATTAAGGGGGTGTGTTAAAATACGTACACACTTACGCGGGTGCTACGTATAAGTGTAATCCAAATGGGATGCACAAATGGGCCTCTAAGGCCCATTGGACACACACACGGACCATACGGGCCCATGTGGATGTCACGGATTTGGGGAAACTGGCCTCAAAATGCGTGAAATAGGCCTATTGGTACACGGGCCCTAACGGGCCCGGTGGGGTATATGGGCAGATACAGCCAGATGGGCTTGTATGGGCATAATTGGGCCCAAGGTTTATTTTGGACATACTTGGCCAGACGGGCTGGCCCGCCAAAGTATGTTTTTCTCAGTTTTCGGGCTTGGGGCGGCCCATTGGGGCCGCCGCCAGTGTCGCGGCCCACCCGGGGCCGCTGCCCGCGCCGCGGCCCGTTCGGGGCCGCCTGTGTTCCTCGGCACGGCCCACGCGGGGCCCGACGGCCCGCGCGGGGCTGTTGCGCGGCCGAGGGACCCCGCGCGGTGCGATGCCGCGCGGGCCCGGCTGGTCGCGCCCGGCGACCAGCGCCGCGGAGCCGGGGCTCGCGGCCCCGGCTCGCTCCCCCTCCCCTCGCTTGCCGTTGCGAGGGGGATGGGGGCGGGCTGGCTGGGTTGAACCAGCCAGCGACCGGCCGCGACATCGCGGTCGGTCAGGGCAGGGGGGACCTGACCACCCCCTTGCCCAGGGAGGTGGCGGCGCCGGCCGCGGTAGTAGCAACCGGCAGGTGGGGGGGATTTGATCACCCTCCCACATAGCGAAGCGATGCAGAGGGAGCGAGGGGCGCTCTCCCCCCCCCTTTACCGAGGGGGAGGAGCATCGGGCTGAGGGGACCTGATCACCCCCAGCCCAGTCCTTTTCCTAATGACGACGCCCTGGGGGTATCGACCCCCAGGGCCCCTGGTGAGGGGATTTGACCGCCCCCACCAGGGATTTGAGAGAAGAAGGGGGGGGGCGGCATGTCCGCCGGTTACACCCCCCCCTAGTGAGGTTGAAACCGGACCCAGGTGAGTCCTGGGTCCCACCTGGCCCATTTGAGGGGCCAGGGGCTGGATGCATGAGGCAACCAGCCCGTAAGTATGACAATGAGGTCATCAGGACTGGTTGTAACAGACAACCGGTCCAGGGGATTGAACAGCAAAGGGGCTGGTTCAGCCCCGTAACGGTGGAAACACCAGAATGGACCGGAATAGGCAGGTCGTAAGGGTTCAGGGACTGATGCCATGTGGGCTGATGTAGTCCAAACCAAGTAACAAGGCTTGTAGAGCCTGTAGAGCTCTTTTGGGGCGGAAAATTTGCCTTTTGGCTTGTTGTATCATGGGCTCACAATAGGCCAATCTTTTGTACTTAAGGAGCTCTTCTCCCTGCTGTTTTCCATCATTCATTCATCATCCAATCGAATTCATCCAACATATTGCCCCATTGTGAGAGCCCCATTAGCCATTATTGACACACAGTGTCCAGCATTTCTTTTGCTTTAAATACTGCTCATTTGCCTAAGCTAATTGCTGGCCATAATTATAACAATGGTCTGGATTTGTAAGCAAAAAAATACCAAAGAAACTTGAAGAAGCCTTGAAAATACCTGAATGGAAGAAATCAGCGGAGAAGGAATTCCACAACATAGAGAAACTTGGAGTCTGGGAAGAAGCTGAAAACAAACATGTGACAAACCCACTCAACACTGTTCCTGTATTCAAAATCAAACACAATGCTCACAACAACTTGGTGATACTTAAAACTTGATTGTGTGTACAAGGCTTCAACCAGAAGTATGGACTTGATTATTTTGAAACCTACGCACCAACAGGAAAGGCTGCCTTGCTTCAAGGGGTTCTGGCATATATAGCTGACAAGAACCTCAACATGATCCAACTTGATGTAAAAGGAGCCTTTCTACACTCTCAACTAGATGAGCAGGTTTTTATCAAAACCCCAGTTGGATGCAATCAAAAATCAAAATATCTCCCTCTTAAGGTATCCCTCTACGGACTCAAGCAAGCCCCAAGAGACTGGTACCACATGCTTAGCCAGTGGATCAAATATCAAGGTTTTTGCAAATCCGACTGTGATCCGTGTCTGTACATTGGGGATGATCAAGTCTTGGTTATCTATTTTCGCGTGGAAAACCTTCTAGTAGCTGGGATGTGAAACAATTCAAAGGAAAATCTCTCAAAAGGCTTAAAGATTCCTTGGCCCACTCTCCTAAAACCTCACTTGGAATGAAGATAGATAGAAGAGACGGTTTAATACATCTCTCTCTACCTCTTCACATTGAAAAAGGACTACAGGAACTGAACCTACTTGACTGCAGGCCAGTATCAACTCCGCTCACACATGGACTTCATCTTGCATCAAATGATGAAGAATATCAAAAGAGATTCAAATCCATGAATTTTAACTATAGGTCCCCAATTGGTTGTCTGAAATTTATTGCCTGTTTGGCTTGACCCAATATATGCTTTTCTGTATCAAGTTTGGCAAATTACTGCAAGCATCCTGGGTATAGCCATTGGAACAAGGCTCTATTAGGTTGAGAAGAGTGTCCTAACGTTTTCAGGGTTGTTTTTGGCAAAGGTGCTCCCCCCCCTGGGTAAACGTTTTCCCAATGTGATAAAGCATCAGGAACTACCGCTTGTTTTCCAGGACGGTACGTGATCGTAAAGTGGAACTCGGAGAGGTATTTGGCCCATCGTGCCTGTCTACGTGTGAGGACTTTTGAGCTCATGAAATACTTCAAAGAATTATGATCAGTTAAAACCTCAAAGGATTCCCTAAGGCTCAAAAGTTATGAACGCCATTTTTTCAAGCAATAAACAATTGCAAGAAGTTCCTTTTCATGAATCTCATAGTTAAGCTCTGCAACGAGCACTTTGCAAGACTCAAAAGCTACGGGATGAAAGAGAGAAGTGGAAGAAGAAAACTGCAAGATTACTCCTGCAATCGCATAGTTGCTTGCGTCTGTTTTGACAATAGTGCAAGCTAGCTCGTTGAAGTGAGCCAGTATCAGAGCAGTAGTGAAAGCTTTCTTCAGAGCTTTGAACTCCAAAGCAGCTTGTTTGGTAAGAACAAAAGGGGTGTCTTTTTGAAGAAGGTTAGTAAGATTCACAGTTTTTTCGGCGTAACGCGCAATAAAACTTCTATTGAAATTACTGAAACCAATGAAAACTTGAAGAGATTTAACCAAAAGAGGTGGAGGCCAGTCCAATATGCGTTTGCTCTTGGCTGGGTCCATTGATAGTCCTTTCTGCAAGACTACAACACCTAGAAAATGAAGAGAAGAGGAATGGAACTCGCACTTAGAGGCTTTTGCAAACAGGTCATTCTTGCAAAGTTGCTGTAGCACCTCTTGCACATGTGCGATGTGATCTTCGAGGTTCCTTGAGTAGACTAGTATATCCTTGAGATATACCACGAGGTATTTACCTACGAGATTGGAGAAAATGTTGTTGACAAAATGTTGAAAAGTGGAAGGAGCGTTACAGAGGCCAAAAGGCATGACGGTATACTCATAACTTCCAAACCAGGTTCTCATCGCAGTGAAATACTCATCACCTTCCTTAATGCAAATTAGGTGATAGGCAACTTGAAGGTCTAACTTTGCAAAATAAGTAGCTCCATGGAAGAGGGTGAGGAGATGTGACATAGGCGGTACTGGAAAGGCATTCTTCCGAGTTACCTGGTTCAGTTTCCTGTATTCAACACAAAGGCAAAGTCCGCCTTCCTTTTTTGGAACAAATAGGACAGTTGAACCGGTGTTTTAATTGCTTGGTTGAAGAAATACTTTCACTACATTTTCTGCAATGTAGTCTTGAAGCGCAATTGATTCTTGCGTCAAGAGAGAGTAGACTGGTCCTGGTGCCCGAGGTGGGCCAGTAAGTTTGATCTTGTGATTGTAAGGACAGGATGGAGGCAGTTTATCTGCTTTTGCAGCTGAAAAGACGTCAGCAAAGTCATGATAAACCAAAGGTAAAGACTCTCAAATGATTTCTAAATCTTCAATCTTGTCATCTTTGAGCACCGGGTTTGAGGTGCTTGCATGGTGCGAGAGGATTGGGGAGCTCAAAATACACCATTTGGTTGGTGTCTGTTTCTCTTCAAAGGAACAGGAAGAGGTAAGCTGGATAGGTAAGCAATAACTCCTAAATCTGAAGAGGGAATTTGGGAATGAAGGTCAGGATATTGCAAATCTCCTGGCGGAAAAGTGTCATCCAACTCAATGACAGTGTCAGGTAGGCTGTTTAATTCCTGATTGACAAAAAGGTTAGCATTCTGGGGGTGCGAGGTTCAAAGGTTAATTACTCCTTCTTGCCAATTCACATCCGGATTCAAGTAAACTAGGAAATCATGGCCTAGAATGGTATCATCCATTCCGGGTATAGCCAAGACAAATAAATCCCATTCAAAGCTGGGGAAATTGGAGAATGCAAAGGTTCATTTTTCCTTTTGGGAAACCCAATGAGACGGTTCAGTCGCACTACTTACTAAATAGATAGGAAATTTATCTATCTCGGAACGCGTAAGATTTTTGGAAGTGGCAAAAGATTCGCTGATGAAGGAAACATGAGCGCTGGAATCAAGTAATACTTGATAAGGAGTGTTTTTGGAATGGAATAGGATAAATATTGAACTTGGAGCACCTAGTGACTTGCAAGTGCAAAGATTTACTCGCGGTGATTTAGATAATGTGTAGCTTTCCTTGCAAGTATCAGAAAAACTACAAGCTAATTTTTTGACTGCTTAGCCGCTTCACGCGCTAACCGCTTTGCACAGCTTTCAAAATCATTTTTTCCTCCACAATACATACACAGCCTGTTCTTTTCCCTTTGCAGCCGTTCCTCGTTTTGAAGCATCCTGGTTTCTTTGTCCAAGAAATTTGGAGTTTTGGCAATGGCCTTCCCTTTTGAGTTGGATTTCAAAGTTGGGGTTGGTTTTGATGGTTTTGGGTTCCTCGTGTTTTGATTTGAGGAGTTGTCCACCCTTGGAGCCGAGGTGGACAGTCCATGGTTGTTTTGGCAAGAGCAATTCTTGTCATGATAGCCATTATCAAGCTCAGTCACTCAATCTATTAGCTGCTGAAGTGAGGTTGTCTTATGGCCCCAACTGCAAGCTTTTTGATTAAGCGTGCCGGTAAACCCTTTCGGAAATGGAATAGAAAAGCGGCCTCGTTCCACTGGATGCAAGACTGCAAAATTTGAAAATGAGAAATATAAACGGAAGCTCTACTATTCTCCTTCATAACTAAACTATTAAGTTTGTATTTGGCGTTTTGAACTTCATTGGGATCCCCAAACAGGGTGAAAAGTTGTTGCTCAAACCTTTCCCAGTTGTTGAGAATACAAGTGGGACTGTCATTGGAAAAAAGTTTGAGGTACGGTTCAAACCACTGCAAGGATCTACCTCCTAAGAAGGACAAAGAATACATAACTTTATGTCTATTGGAAGGGAAATTGTTGGAGTTGTTTGAAAAGCTGATTTTACAAGACTGCAGGTAGGATCTAATCTTATGAGGGTGTTCTCCCGTAAAGTGATTGGGTTGTTTCATGCCCGGATTGCAAAAGCTAGGAGTTCTTGGACTAGATTGCTGGGCAACATGAGTGAGGGCCTGGATCAATGTTGAAAGCAGGGTTGGAGCATTGGGCTCGGGAGCAGTAGTGCAAACCCCTGGTCTACCATGAGTCAAGGTTTCATCAGAAAAATGGTCAGAGTCTGAGAATTCCGCAAGAGGGTCCGTTGGTGCATCACGTGGAGGAGCCCAAGGATCATTGAGGGGTTCAATAGATGGCAATTTAGAAGGAGGAACTGGATCTAAGGGTTTTTAGGCCCAAGGAGCGCTGGTTCTCCCTACCCAATGGATCTCATCATTGTAAGGGGCGAGGGAAGCGTTCCTGGTTGAGCAAGTACGTGACATCAAAAAGAAGAAGTCTACTATAGGTTGGAAGGCTACAATAGATGAGTTGAGTTAGTTAATTTACTGTCACAGGACCACCCCACATACTATAGGGCAATTCTTAGATGATTGTGAGCGCAAAGGAATGCCAAGTGCAAGGGAAAGTGCAAATAGCAAGACCCAGTTGCAAAGTGGGAACTTGGTTATTGCCACTCAAAAAATGGCAAAAGGAATGGAATGTGTTCCGAAGAAGGTAACCCAACCTGAGTCCAATGTGATAACTAGGTTGTAGCAGAATGCAAGAACGTATGAAATTAACTAACTGAGGAGACAATCATCAGGCAAGGGGATAGCCCTTATAAGGTAATCCAAAGTGACTAGATACAACCTGGTGATGAGCTAACTACATATGAAGCGGTGAGGCAATGAATGACAGGAATGGGATAGGAAATGAAGCAGTGGTATAGATCCGAGGTCTTAGCCTAAGTGCGAGACAATAGAATCTGAGCGTACAATTGCATGACAAATTGGGACAGGGGCGAGTGACGTTGAAGGTAATGCAAATGAGAGGTAATAGTGTATGCAGGGTAAGGACTAGTCCAATTGCAAACTATACAGTAGTGATGGCTTAGTTAGACGTAGATGCAAACTAAAAAACAATGCATGACCAAAGAACAAAGTCCAAGGCTGTTGATTGGCCAGGGAAGGAGATTGGATCTCACAATGGATGGCCCACCGGTATGGAGTTAACCGCGAAGTTTGCAAGTATATACTGAGTTGGTTGCCGAGATTGGAAGGTCAGCGCGAGCCAGAGGAAATAGTGGATCACACCATTGATGTTGTGCTTTTATTTGTGTCACGCTTTTAGACTGAGGTAGATGGTACTGAGGAGAGGACATGTTGAAGTGGTGAAGACAATAATCCTTAAGTGCGAAGCGTGACAGAAGCCTAAACAGCACCTTTCCCCTCCACAGAACTGCCACGGCCTAGCACCGTTTGGAGTCTTACAACGTGTGGCCATAGGTTAAGTGAAGATTCTTCAGCTTTCTTGATCTATCTGCCTGTGTCAAAAAGCAACCTTCATCTACTCCCACTCTGATTGGCACATCAAGAACAAACAGGTTATTGATGATCATCCCGCGGCAGACTTTGTTGTTACCCTTCCTTACTTCAAAATGTCCCTTCTTCACTTCTAACTTACAACTGTGTTCAAGTAGCTTTCCCGGACTAACAAGGTTGAAGACTATGTCTTGGACATATAGACAGTTGGAGAGGGTGATCGTATGTTGTTTCCATTCCAATTTAATGGTTCCCACTCCTTGGATGGCAGATTTGCCCAAACCTTTCCTGTTGTAATGTATTCCCCGGAGTACGGCTTAAGGGTGGTGAAACATTTTGACTGGTTGAAGATTTGGGAGGTAGCTTCACTGTCAATTATGATTTTCTGTTCTGCTCCTATCTTAGAATCAATCCATCTAGTCACAAAAGCATGGAAGTGGGCGGATTCTTGAGACTTCTTTTGTTTTTCCTTCCACTTTTTTTGGTTTTCTCTCCACCATTCAGGGGCTTTATCTGGATGGAGGTGAAAACATTCTGCTTCCGTATGATTCTTGTCTTGTCTCAGGTTGTGATACCCTTTGATACATTGGTTTGAAAGATGATTCTTTGTCTTAGTTTGCATTGTAGTCAACGCTGTTTCAGAGGTTTGTTCTTCTTTAACTTTGTTGTGAAACTGAATCAGATGATTACATACAAATTTGACTGAGATTTGTCTGTCTGAGTGCATCAGCTGTCATTTTAGGTCCTGCAGGTTGGCCGGAAATTTGAACATCGTCAAGTAGGCCAAGATGTTGTTTGGTAGTTCAATGCCAATGTCAATCATCTTCTTTATTGATGTTTTGACATTGGTGACAAAGCTCATGATATTGTCTCCTTGGAAAGTAATGTGTAAGAAGTTGTTGAAAATTTTTGCTTTATTTGATGCTTGAGGCAAGGAGAATCTTTCTTTGATTGAATGCCATATTTCTTTAGCTGAATTAATATTGCTTGCACTGATGACATTATTATGGGTCACAGAGTCCACCTTAGATATAAGGAGCAACTGGATCTTGTTGTTGTCTTGGCTTGAAAGGGTTTCAGTCTTTGATTCAAGCTTTTCCAGTACTCCTCTGAGCTTAAGAAGAGCCATCATCTTGTCTTTCCATATTCCATAGTTATCTTTGGTCAGAAGCGGGGTAGTCTTGAGTGCGGTTTTGAGCATAGCTTGTCAAAAATAGTCCAACAAGAATACCAATCCTGACGCCATAGTCCTTTGTCTTGCTGGCCATGATGGTGAGTTTGGCTTTTAACCGTATTACTTTTGAGTAATGAGTTTAAAATTCAGACCAGCAGCTAAGGAGACAATGAGATGAAAACATAAGAATCATGAACATGACTAGGAGTTTGAAAAACAGTATCTGAGATTCATAAGAAAAGAATATCACCAACACAGAGAGATATGAATAGCCAGTGCTTGATTATGGCTAGAGATGGAAGTGGTGGAAGACACAGAGAAGCTAAGAAGGAAAAGTTCAAACTGTTTAAGTTCCTTGTGAATTGGGTGGACTTGGACTGATCTTACCAGTTACAAAAGACGGTTGATCTAGTTGAGAGTATTGATTGAGACAGGTTCAAGATATGTTGAGTATTGGTTGAGTGTTGGTTGGGTTTCAAGTCATGTTGGATTTTGTAAAGAATAACAGAAGAGAATAAGAATGAAAGAATGAAAAGAGAGGATAAATAGGAAATAGAAAAATGAAGGAGACCCAAGACAAAAAGAAAGAATTTGACGGCCGGTGTAAGACTCCAAAGGTGCGAGGTCGTGGCAGTTCTGCGGAGGGGAAAGGTGCTGTTTAGGCTGCCCTCCTGAGTGTTACAAAAATATTTAAATGTAACCAAGATCAAGGTCCAGAACCTGGTAAATGAGGAATCAAGGAGTAGAGGATAAAGATGATAATAGATTGGTAGTGGCGGAACAGCACTATCTGAGACAAGATTATGCAGGGAAAACTTGAACAAAAGAAGTTAAAGTCTTCCTAGAGTTCAAAGAACAAAAGCTGTTGTGTGTAAAAAACGCCCACAAGCTAATAACTCTGGTTGTCAGCAGAAGATTGGGGATGATCAACTCAAACCCAAGCAACCTCTAGGTTCTCCATGAACCTGCCCAACTCTCCGCAATCAAGCGCTTGAAGGGTACCAGATAACTGAGGGTGGCTGTACGGGACAAAGCACAATGTTTAAGAATCTCTAAAGCAAACAGTAACTGATTTGAAGCAAGGATAAACTCAACAATTCTCAAGGGACTCAAGAGTATGCTGGCAGAATGCAACTCCAAAGAAGCTAAGGGGAGGTATAACACTCCAGGTCTTAAGCTTAATAAGACCTCTTCAATCAATTGTGATTGGCTCCAGAAAGGTGATCAGGGATCAGGACTAGTATGGTCAGAGAAAGGGATCAAGGAGTGGTATGACACACTCAAAAATTCCAACAGACAGAAGTTTTCTTCAACCAGTGTGGTGACCAATTTGGGACACCACTGAAGAAAAAAGAAAAAAAAAAAAAAATATTTTTTGGTTGTACCCCTATGGGTACCTTCATTTCCCCCCATCTCTCAACTTCTCCCTGTCCTAACGGTCTAGGACAGGCCTCTTGCCTGTCTCTCCGCTTCGATCCCCCCCTCCTATGTTCAACTCCTACTTGTCGCTCTCACGGCCCTGGCTTTTGGCAACGCGAGCAATCGTTGAACCACCTTTGACAATCCCTACCATCCTTCCTCAATCATCTCTTCAACCCTGATCTCCATTTCCACCATCCTTCTCAGATAATTCATGCCTCCTCATCTAACTCGATTGGTACCATCATCCCCTTACTCTATCTCACCCATGATGTCCCTCAACGTCTTGAGGCCATCTCCACCATCTTGGCTTACGTCCGTCAGAATTCAATCAATATGATCTCCCTCATCAACATCCTTGATCCCTATCAGATTTGAATCTCCTATCCTAACCCCCAATCTCCCATCTCCCCATCATTCCCCTTACCTCGCTCTCAACTCTTGACCTCGACTCAATCGCACCCTCATCCTCTACTCCCTCTGCCCCGATCTGGTCTTGCTCATCCTCCATCCGGCCCAAAGCGGATGCTGACCCTCCAACCCAAACAACTCATCCTCCACCACCCAGATCCTCCCAAACTACCCTCAAGATCCTCATCAGCCTCACTCCTTGCCCATCATCTGATCCGCCCGAGCTGCAGCCGTCAAGCCCAGTGGATTTTCCCGTCGGAACCTTCACTCCGCTGTTGCCGCCGATCGGGCAACAACAGCCGTTGTCGACACCTGCGACCGCTGTCGCGGGTGTCCATCTGGTTGCCTGCGGTCATTCTTGACGCAGGCGACATTTTCTTTTTTTTTTTTTCCCTCTCATCTCATTTTTTTTATGTTTTCATTTTCCCGCACCTATTTGTAGTATCTCTTGTACATAGTATACAGGGCCTCATGTCTATAAAAGGAGGGGCTCTCCCCTGCCTTTTGGAGAGGATCCCATCCAGCAGACCATCATCATCTCATCTCATCTGTCTCCCTCATCATCAGAAATCAACTTATCTGTGGGCATCCTTCCCCACTTATCTGAGCAATTTATCCGGGTATATCCATGATTTCCCCTTGATCCTTTGAGCCTCCATACTCAAACTCTGTCCCTTGTGTTCTTGATCCTTATCACCAACCAATAGCATTGCTGGTTGAAGAAGAATTCCTGTCTGAATTCTTGGGTGTGTTATACCACTCTGATCCCTTTTTCCGACCATACTGGTCTTTATCTCTCCTTGATCATCTTTCTGGAGCCAATCACATTTGATTGAAGGGGTTTTATTAAGCTTAAAACCTGGAGTGTTATACCTCCCTTCTTCTTTAAGGTTGAATTTTGCCACGCTATTCTTGAGTCCCTTGAGAAGTGTTGGGTTATTCTTGCTCAAATTCGTTATTGATTTGCTTCTAGAGCTTCATAAACAAATTGCTTTTGTTTTTTTCAGCCTCCCACAGTTATCTGGTACCCTTCAAGCGCTTGATTGCGGAGAGTTGGGCAGGTTCATTGAGAACCTGGAGGTTGGTTGGGATTGAGTTGATCTTTCCTAATCAGCTGCTGATGACCAGAGTTATTAGCTTGTGGGCGTTGTTACTTGCAACTGCCTTGTTCTATTGAACTCTGCAAAAACCTTGACTTATTTGTTCAAGTCTTTACCTGCATCATCTTGCCTCAGATAGTGTTGTTTCCATCGCTACCAACAACTCTTATCCTCTTCCCTTACTTTGATCTCTCATCCATAAGGTTCTGGACCTTGATTCCGGTTACATTTAAATATTATTGTAACTCCTAGGAGGGCAGCCTAAACAGCACCTTTCCCCTCCACAGAACTGCCACGGCTTAGCACCGTTTGGAGTCTTACATTAGCAAGGCTATTGGTTGGTGATAAGGATCAGGGATCAAGGGTTGAGTATGGAGGCTCAAGGATCAAAGGTGTGCTGATTTCATTCTGGATCGTTCCATGTGCTGATGATTTCCGATCATGATCAAAAAAGGCAGGGGAGAGCCCCTCCTTATATGGGCAGGAGGCCCTGTTAGACTATATACAACAGATTCTACAAATAGAGCGGAAAAGGGAAGGCAACCATGTGGTCACTCGCGTCCATCTGTGGATGGGCGCGCGTAACAATACCAGAGTCACCCACCCCTCGTCCAAAGGCGGAAGCGGGTGGGAGAGAGAAATGAACCAAACCGCCGCGGATGTCCGCGGGCGGTTGTTGGCACTCTTCCAAAGGCGGAAGCGAGTGGGAGAGTCCCAGGAAAGGTGACGGATGAAGTCCATGAGAGCGGGGATGGGCGGATAGGAGATTGTTTTGAGAAAGTTGAGTAAATCCTGACGGCCTTGAGATCCATGACTGATAGATCAAGTGCAATGGGAGGTTTGACGGATCCAAGGATTTGCCAAATGCTTGGGGGTGCGGTTGGGATGGATTCAGTAAATCATGGATGAGCGCCGCGCAACGGTAGCTATTAGGAGATTGGGACGCGCGACGTCAAAGATGAAGACACGCAACAACAAAGATGAGGACGTGCTATGACAACGGAGGAGATGACAAGCAACACAGATAAAGGACGCGCGAAGCGCGCAAACAGAAGGAGCGCGGCGCGGCGCGGATAATGGGGGCGCAGTGAGCTTGGCGCAGCGCGCGCGCGCGCGGGTAAAGGACGGTTCAGATGAGCCTGAGGATAAGTTGTTCAGCCGGACGGTACATTTGCGCAACAGTTTCTGGATTGAGGTCTTAAGGCGGCCAGGGTGTCCAGGATGGGGCACCACACCGGCTATTTAATACACCTGCCGGCTGTTTAGGGTGTGTACTGTGTTGGATACTGAAGACCCGTGTCTCAGGTTGTTCACATGAGTTTTCACCTGTCAAAACTGGGTTGTTCACCAGAGCTGTCAACTGTTCTTGACTTGTCACACTATAGTTTTCAAATTTGACCCTTGAGTTCAATTTTGAGGCTGAGAAAAACTAAAACTATCATTAGGATAAACCTTTCCACTATGAAATGGGGGGAATTGGAATTATCCTTTTGCTTCCCCTTAAAAACCAATTTAGGAGTATGACCATGGAAATATATTTCCCAACAACCAGAATCCAAAGAGCGGAGAGGGACTTTGATATTTCTACTATCAGCATCAGGCAGAAGAATTCTCTCCCAAATTGATCAGAAAACATCAGGGAAGCACCAAATTCCATTAAGAATGGTTGTCCCAAGATCAGAGGACCTTCCAAACAAGTGATCCATAAGTGAAAGTTCCAACAATATTTTAATCAATCCTAACTGGGACATCTTCAGGAATATAAACCAATTCAAAAGATTGATTTCCTATCCCATAAACAGCAGAATTGAAGCTGACCCTAGGACTGAGTCTGAGTTTGCAGGCCATAGCATCCAAAATTAAGTTGAGCTGAGATCCAGAATCAACAAGGAGTGAAAAAGTTTTAGCTAAGTCACCAAGATAACAGGGAAGAAAACCAAGGGGACAGGATTAAAGGTTGGAATATGGGGAGGTACCTTTTCCACCAGAGTCCTCCATCAGAGTACCAGAGGAAACCTTCAATTTTTCAGGACCAATCTCCACACTTCAACAAGAGACCCATTTCTTCATTCCTCAAGGAACAGATAGAGAAATCAACAGCAATTCAGCCACAGATAGATCCAGAATTTTCAGATCTGAAATTTTTATTAATACCCCTTCCACATGGCACGCTTCAAGCTTAAGGTTTATTGTCCTCCTACTTTGACATACTCTTTCTCTTCAAGTACCATCTACCTCAGTCCATAAGCGTGACAAACTAGAAGCAAAAAATCAACAGTGCCTTCCACTTATCAACTCTGGCTTGCATAAAAAGATTCCATTCTTGGCAACTGAATCAGCATCCACTTGCAAACCTTGCAGTCAACTATACCTCTGTCAACCATCCATTTGGGTTCCGCCCTTTTCACCCTGGGTATCAAGAACCCTTGGGCTCCCATTTCTGGTCACATGCTATTGCTAGTTTGCACTCACGCTAGTCAAACCACCTCAACTGTATAGTTTTCAAATGGACTAGTCCCTTACCGTGAATAAACTAAAACTTCATATTTGCATTCATTCTGAAGTCATTCCCTCATTTCTCAACCATTAGATCCCAATAAATTTGTCCTCTATTGTCTTGCACTTACACTAACACCTTGGGCAAAACTCATACTGTCATTTCAGTTTATACTCTGTCCATGTCATTCATTGCCTCATTGCTTGGAACTGTAGTTGAACATCCATCAGGTTGTATCTAGTCATCTTGGATTACCTCATAAAGGCTACTTTGTTTGCCTGAGGATGGTCTCCTCAATTAGTTAATTTCATAAATTATTGCATTTGCTAAATCCTGTCATCACATTGGGCTTGGGTTTGGTTTCCTTCCATTGGAAAATTCATCCCTCTTGCTGTGTGTTAAGTTACTCCACCATAATTTTGCCCTTTGCAGTTAGCCCTTGCTACCTTGCACTTGCACTTGCACTCAGCTTTCCTTTTGCGCTCACAATCATCTAAGATTGCCCTATAGTAAGTGGGGTGGTTGTGTGACAGTAAATTAACTAACTCGACTCATCTATTGTAGCTTTCCAACCTATAATATATTTCTTTTTACCATTTCACGTACTCGCTCAACTGGGAATGCTCTCCTCACCCCTTAAAATGATGATATCCATTGGGTAGGGAGATCCAGCGTTTCTTGTGCCAGACAACCTTTAGATCCTGTCCCTTCTTCTAAATCTACTTTGGTTGAACCTCTTGATGATCCCCTTTCTCCCTTGTGGGAGGAAGTGTACCCTCTCAAAGAAATAAAAGACTCCTCCAATGAAAAATTGACTCGTGGTAGATTGCGGGGTTGCACTAATGTTCCCAAACCCGGTGCCTCAACCTTACTCACAACTCTGATCCAGGCACTTAATCAAACTGCCTTGCAATCTGGTCCAAGTAGTCCTAGTTTTTGCACGCTGGGCATAAAGCAGCCTGATCAATTTACTGGGGAACACCCTCATAAGCTTAGATCCTACCTAAAGTCCTTCAAAATCATCTTCTCAAACAATCCTCATAACTTCCCTACTGATAGACTTAGAGTTATGTACACATCTTCCTTCCTTGGTGGAAGAGCCTTGCAGTGGTTTGAACCTTACCTTGAACTATTAGATAATACTAGACCCACTTGTATTCTCAACAATTTGGACAAGTTTGAGCAACAGCTTTTCACCCTGTTTGGCAACCCTAATGAAGTTTGAAATGCCAAATACAAACTCAATAATCTATTCATGAAGGAAAATAGTAGAGCTTCCATTTATATTTCCAATTTTTGAACTCTGCAGTCTCACACCCAATGGAACAAGGCAGCCCTTTTATTTCATTTTTGAAAAGTTTTACCGGCAGGCCTAATCAAACAACTCTCAGTTGGGGGACATAGGACAACCTCCCTTCAACAGTTAATTGGCTGGTTGATTGAGCTTAATAATGGTTATCACAACAAAAACTGCTCTCAACAAAAAAACCATGGGATGTCAACTTTGACTCCAAAGTCAGACAAATCCTTGAAACAATCTTTGAAGAACCCAAAGAAATCCAGAACAAATCAAACCTTTCACTCAAACCCAAAAGGAAAATATGTTTCCAAAACTCCAAAGTTCCTGGATAAAGAAACTGGGATTCTCCGGAATGAGGAATGGTTAAGGAGGGAAAAGAATGGTTTATGTATGTATTGTGGAGGTAAACATGATGTTGAAAGTTGTGCAAAGTGGCTAAACAGTCAAAAAATTAGCTTGTAGTTTTCCTGACACTCACAAGTAAGGCTACACATTATCTAAATTACAGCAAGTCAATCTTTGCACTTGCAAGACACTAGGTTCTCCAAGTTCAACATTTTTCCTTTTCAATTCAAACAACTCTCCTTATCAAGTTTTACTTGATTCCGGCGCTAATGTTTCTTTTATAAGTGAATCTTTTGCCACTTCCAAAAACCTCATGCGTTCCAAGATAGATAAGTTCCCTATGTATTTAGTAAGTAGTGCGACTGAGCTGTCTCATTGAGTTTCCCAAAAGACAAAATGGACCTTTTCATTTTTGAATTTCCCCAGCTTTGAATGGGATTTATTTGTCTTGGATATTCCTGGAATGGGTGATACAATTCTAGGCAATGATTTCCTAGTCCACTGGAATCCGGATGTGAATTGGCAAGAAGGAATAATTAACCTTTGAACCTTGCAACCCCAGGAAACTAACCCTTCTTTCAAAAAGGAATTAAACAGCCTACCTGACACTGTCATTGAGTTGGATGAAACTTTTCTGCCAGGAGATTTCCAATATCCTGACCTTCATTCCCAAGTTCCCTCTTCAGATTTAGGAGTTATTGCTTATTTTTCCGACTTACCTCTTCCTTGTTTCTGCAAAGAGAAAGAGGCACAAACCAAATGGTGTATTTTGAGCTCCCTAATCCTCTTGCATCATGCAAGAACTTTGAATCCCGTTCTGGAAGATGATGAGATTGAAGATTTAGAAATCATTCAAGAGTCTTTACCTTCTTTTTATCATGACTTTGCTGACATCTTTTCAGCTGTAAAGGCAGATAAACTTCCTCCATTCCGTTCTTGCAATCATAAGATTGAACTGACTTGCCCACCACCCGTACCAGGACCAGTGTACTCCCTCTTGAAGCAGGAATTGACCGCGCTTCAACAATAAATTGCAGAAAATTTATCAAAAGGATTTCTTTGACCAAGCAATTCAAACACCAGTTCACCCGTCTAATTTGTTCCAAAGAAAGATGGTGAACTTTGCCTTTGTGTTGACTATAGGAAACTGAACCAGGTAAACAAGAAGAATGCCTACCCAGTACAGCCTATGTTGCACCTCCTCACTCTCTTTCATGGAGCTGCTTATTTCTCCAAGTTAGACATTGAGGCGCCTATAAACTAGTTTGAATTGCGAAAGAGCATGAGTATTTGACTGCAATGAGAACATGGTTTGGCAGTTATGAGTATACCGTCATGCCCTTTGGCCTCTGCAATGCTCCTTCCACTTTTCAACATTTTGTCAATGACATTTTTTCTGACCTTGTAGAGAAATATCTTTTTTTTTATCTTGACAATATACTAGTCTACTCAAAAACTCTTGAGGATCTCATTGCACATGTGCAAGAGGTGCAGCAGCAACTTTTCAATAATGACCTGTTTGCAAAAGCCTCTAAGTGCAAATTCCATACTCCTTCTCTTCAATTTTCAGGTGTAATAGTCTTGCAGCAAGGACTATCAATGGATCCAGCCAAAAGCCAATGAATATTGTACTGGCCGCCACCTTCCTCTGTTAAGTCCCTTCAAGTTTTTGTTGGTTTCAGTAATTTTTACAGGAGTTTTATTGAGAATTATGCCAAGAAAACCTTAAACCTCACTAAACTTCTCCAAAAAGACACTCATTTTGTTTTCACAGAACAATCTGCTTTGGAGTTTGAAGCTCTGAAGAAAGGCTTTACCACTGCTCCAATAATTGCTCACTTCAACAAGGTAGCTTGCACTATTGTCAAAAAAGATGCAAGCAACTATGCAATTGCTGGAGTAATCTTGCAGTTTTCCTCCTCTTCTTCTCTTTTTCATCCTGTAGCTTTTGAGTCTTGCAAATTGCTCACTGCAGAGCTTAATTATGAGATTCATGATGGTACAGGAACTTCTTGCAATTATTTTTTGCTTGAAAAAATGGCATTCATACCTTTTGAGCCTTATGGAACCTTTTAAGGTCTTAACTGATCACAATTCTTTGAAATATTTTATGAGCTCAAAAGTCCTTACACCCAGACAGGCACATTGGGCCAAATACCTCTCCGAGTTCAACTTTACAATCACATACTGTCCTGGGAAATAAGCGGTAGTCCCTGATGCTTTTTCACGTTGGGAAAACGTTTACCCAGGAGGGGGGAGCACCTTTGCTGACAACAATCCTGAAAACATTAGGAAACTTTTCTCAACCCAGTCTGCCAAACTCAGTTCAATCATCACTCACCTTTGAGATCTGGCTTCCAAACTACAACAAGCTCAACTCAACAACCTCAAGTGTAGCAAACTTTGCAAGAATGCAAACTTATTGCATAGTGATTATATTATTGACAAAAATGATTATTTAGTTTATAAAAATTGTATAGTAGTACCAGATAATCCTTGCATTAAGTTAGATATCTACAACTCAAGGCATGATTCCCCCCTTTCTGGTCATTATGGGCAGGATAAAACCTACCAATTGGTCACACAAGACTTCTATTGGCCTGGTATGACCAATGAAGTAAAAGACTATGTTAATGTGTGCTATGATTGAAATCAGAAAAAGTCCTTGAAACACCCAAAGTATGGGCTGCTTCAGCCACTTCAAATTCGGCTGATTCCTTGGCACTTGCTATCTATGGATTTCATTTTGCAATTAACTATTTCTGGTGGTTATCCTGCTATTTTAGTAGTAGTAGATTGCTTCTCAAAGATGGCTTTATTTCTTTGCAGTCATGTGACGGCCTCTTCTGAAGAATTAGATAATTTATTTAAAGAATATGTATTCTCAAAACATGGTCTCCCTGATAATATAATTGGTGATTTTGGATCTTTGTTTGTCTCTAGCTTCTGGACCTTGCTGTGTCAACATTTGAAGATCACTTGCAATCTATCAACAGCTTACCACCCAGAAATGGATGGGCAAACAAAGCGGATCAATCAGATCCTCAAACAGTATCTTTAAATTTACTTTTCCTACCAACAGGAAGACTGGTCACAATGGCCCCCATTAGCCAAATTTGCCTACAAAAACTCCACCAAACATTTGCCCTTCCAGACTCTTTATGGTAGAAACCCAACTTTCTCTTCCCTTCACATTGCACCTTCTCAACCTGCTACAAATTACCTTAAATAAATCCAATCCCTTCAATTGCAACTTCAAAACAAACTCAAAGCAGCAAACAAGCGCTACAAGGAACAAGGAGATCAACTTTGCACTTTGGCCCCAACCTTTGCAGTAGGAGATTGGGTATGGCTCAATGCTTGCAATATTTGCATTACTTGCCCAACTTGTAAACTCTCTTAAAGAAAGCTTAGCCCCTTCAAAGTCAAATCAATGGTCTCCCCTAACGCCTTTAAACTTAACATACCTGCAAAATGGAAAGTTATCCACCCAGTCTTTCACATGTCTCTCCTAGAGCCAGCTCAAGTCCTATACCTGGGAAAGACTCATCCCCCTCCTGAACTGGTCCAAGTCCATGATAAGCTAGAGTGGGAAGTAAGCCATATCCTGGATTCCAGGTTACGCAAAGGAAAGCTTCAATACCTTGTTGAATGGACTGGCTTCCAGTCCAATGAAGATTGCACCTTGTGGGAACCAGCCCATCACCTTTGAAACTCTCCCAATTTGGTTCAAGACTTCCATGCAAGTTACCCTTGCAAACATTGCAATTTTTGCTCCCATTCCATTCCATTAATTCCATCCCATTACACACTTCCATCCCATTCCATCCCATTAAATCTCATCCCATTTCCTCACTTCATTTCCTTTCCCTTTCTCATAACCATCCCCTTTTTCTTTTCAAAGATTTTATCCTTTCATGTTTTATTTTGAAATAAAAATCCTATTTTTCATAAACAAACAAAAATATATATACATATATATATATATAAATAACATAATAAAATAATAAAATTAAAATATACATTTCTACAGATTATCCTTTATGTCTCTTTCTGCTTCCTCCAAAATCACACTCAATTCATCTACCATCTACCTAAATTCTTCCAAGTCTTTGTTTTCCCCCAAAGAAGACAATCTTTGCAAGATCATCACTTGCATCACCAGATGTCTCTCAAAGATTTCCTTGCACTTTGCAGTCCAAATCCTCTTTGGTTAGGTATTCCATTCACCTTCCTCCATGAGTTCCTTTTGAGCTCTCTTCCTTTGGCCCTTTGAAGAACCTTCTCCAACATTTCCAGTCGATTGCCTTGCATTGGTTTCAATTGGCCATTTTACTTGCACTTAGCTCCCCTCATTTTTGCCTTCCATCTCATTTCTTTCCATTCCTCCCCATTCCTCCACCTCCCATTCCATTCCACTCCTTCCTTCTATTCCGTTTCCTTCTTCCTCATTTTCCTCCCTTTGCTCCGGTTCCACCTCCCCTTCAGCAATTCCTTCTTCCCTTTCCTCTTTAATTGTCTGCATTTCCTTGGCTCTCACTTCACTTTGCACCTCACTTTGCACTTCCAACTCAATCAATCCGGTATATGACGGTGGCCGTGGAGGCCTATTGGTGGTGTATCGTTGGAATTGTGGCAGTACTACATCAATGAGGATTATATTAGTTCCACTTCTCTTTTCTTTATTTTTCTACTTATTTTTAGTTTCTAAGCCTAGACTTACCAGGGTTCCAAATACCTAATAACTCAATCTCTGGCACTGGAAGTATATGATAATTAACTCGCGGCACGTAACTTTGACTTTGCACCTCCCTTCCGGGAAATGCTGGGACATCTACAACCGGCTTGCTAATTATAGGGAATCTACAAGCAACCTTGCGCAAGCAAAATTTTTCACACTTTTCTCAAATACCTTGCATGGGTGTACTAGGGACACATTGCTTGTTTTGTCAAATGCCATTTTTGCAACAGCCAAATGATGATGACAACATAATTGATTATGAATCTATTTAAAGCAAAGAAGTAATGATTAATGGGTATACAGTGATTGTAACCACTTTGGAATCAATGGGAAAACTGTCTGAACGCTTGCAGTAGCTTGTGTCTTTATACCCAGGCAACTGTCAGGCTTTGAGCTTAAGGGTTATTGTCCTCCTACTTTTACATACTCTTCTTCTTCAAGTACCATCTAACTCAGTCCATAAGCGTGACAAACTAGAAGCACAACATCAATGGTGCCTTCAGCTTATCAACTCTGGCTTGCATAACAACCTTCCATTCTTGGCAACTGACTCAGAATCCACTTGCAAAACTCGCAGTCAACTCTACCTTGGTCAACCATCCATTTGGGTTCCGCCCTTTTCATTCTGGGTATCAATAACCCTTGGGTTCCCATTTACATTCAAATCCTATTGCTAGTTTGCACTCACACTAGTCAAGCCATCTCAACTGTATAGTTGCAAATAGACTAGTCCCTTACCCCCCATAAACTACACCTTCATATTTGCATTGCTTCTGACCTCATTCCCTCATGTCTCAAGCGTTAGATCCCAATACATTTGTCCCCTATTGTCTTGCACTTATGCTAAGACCTTGGGAACAATTCATACTGTCATTTCATTTTATACTCTATCCATGTCATTCATTGCCTCATTGCTTGGAACTGTAGTTGACCATCCATCAGTTTGTATCTAGTCATCTTGGATTACCTTATAAAGGCTACTCCTTTTGCCTGAGGATTGTCTCCTCAGTTAGTTAATTTCATACATTCTTGCATTTGCTAAATCCAGTCATCACATCAGGCTTGGGTTTGGTTTCCTTCCATTGGAACATTCATCCCTCTCGCTGTGTGTTAAGTTACTCCACCATAATTTTGCACTTTGAAGTTAGCCATTGCTACCTTGCACTTGCCATTGCACTCAGCTTTTCTTTTGCGCTCATGATCATCTAAGATTGCCCTATAGTACGTGGGGTGTTTGTGTGACACCACAGCATTGGGATGGTCCTTTGAAATTCCCCTCTCAAAACAAACTTTGGGTTGGTTGGAGGGAGGAAGTTCAGGTGAAGCGGGAACAGGATTAGAAGGTTGAGGAAATGTAGATGCAGAAGGAGGATCAGAGTGATATTGAAAACTTGCCATGAGTGACTCCTTCTCCACCTCCATTTCTTCTACATCAGAGGAAAGAGGCTCAGGTGAGGATTGAAGTTTAACTGTGTTTCAAAATATTGAAGTTGGGAAGAAAGGAGCCTTGTGAGGTTTAGGTTCATCATTTTGTTTCCTAGCTGGATCAGATTGATAAGCCCCAGCAAGACTGGAGGAGGAGATGGCTGGAGGATGCCAAGGTTGAAGGTTACCACATGAAGAACGGAAATTGGAAGAAGCCAAAGATTTCTTCATAGGAGGTGTTCGCTTATAAGAGGCCACCACATGAAAAATAGGGCAAGATGTGTCAAAGGGGATCAAAGCCCAATTAGGAAGAAGAAATTTTTTCCCCTTCTTTTCCACCAATTTTTTGTTTTTATCCTTCTGGAGCTCAGGGAATCCTCCGGTTCTATGACCTTCCCTATGACAGTAGTAGCAGAAAAGAGTGGATTTAGGGAAATACTTAAAGGGTTTAGGAGTAGCAAGAGAAGAAATCTTTTGATCTCTTTGGTTCTAAAAGGGTTGGAGTAATTGGGTGATTTCTTCTATAGTAGGAGGTTCCCGGTTGGACTGAGGATTTGGTTTTGGCCTGCAATCAGCTTCCATCTTATTCATAATTTTGTTTGATTATTTGAAAGAAGGAGCATGGACTGGTTCAGTGGTTCTAGGCTTTTTGAAATTTAAAGCAGTTTGACCTTTCAAAAATTCATCCACAGTACTCCCAAGGAAAATAAAAACAGGGAGCTTGAATCAATTATCCCTGGTGGTGATCTTTTATCCAGAATTCACCAATTCATCCCTAGTCCTTTCCTGCACTGCTAGCAAAAAAGGTTGGAAAAATTGCACTCAAAATTTTTCCACTGTATCAATGTGATTGTTTAACATAAGATAATTTTGGATTGAATTCCATTAATTTTTAAAAGAATGATAGTCAGAGGCTGAAGAGACACCACCATTGGTGATCAATTGAGCAAAAGGATTTTACAGTTCCTGCAAATTAAATAAAGCTACATCTATTTTCCCCCAATATGCCAACATTACTTCCCTTAGAAGTTTCAATTTATGGGATTCAAATCCATCAAATTTCTCCATTACTTCCATGAATTCATCAGAGGAGATAATGGACCATCACTGATAGTCCATATTGTATTCACTTGCCCCATCCACTTCAGCAGCCATTTTTTAAGAGTCCAAGAACGGTTCAACATTTACCCCTTTGAACCCTAATTTCTTGTTCTGAGGTTTGATCTTGAACATCCTAGTTCAAGCAAGGGTGGTGGGAGTACTGGTAGATGCCATTTTGAATAACACAGTTCCTAGAGGATCCAAAGAGCAGATTTCCAAGGTGGCTCACAAGTGTTGCAAGAGTAGGTTTTCAAAAAAAAAAACAAAAAGAATCTTGCCCAAGCAGTGCACAATGGGGAGGACTTACTTCTGAGATAAGTTTCCTCCATGGACCAGATCTTAGAAAAGAGAAACAGAGAAAAAAAGAAAAAAAGGATTGAATTTCAAAGTTTATTCCAAATGTACTGGGACTGTAAATACCAAGGTTTCTGGTTTGATCCTGGCCAGGGGGACCAAAGGTAAAACTCCAAAGGGTGCCAAGTCGCAGGAAGTTCTGTGCAGGGGAAAGGTGCTGTTTAGCCTGCCCTCCTGAGCATTGCAAAAATATTTAAATGTAACTGGAATAAAGGTCCAGAACCCTATGGATGAGGAATCAATGGAAGGGATGAATTTGATAGTATTTTGTAGCAATGGAAACAACACTATCTGATACAAGATGGTGTGGGAAAAGAATTGAACAAACAAGCCAAAGTTTATTTCAGATTTCAATAGTACAAGGGGGTTTTAAGTAAAAACACCCAAAAGCTAATAACTCTAGTTGTCTGCAGAAGATTAGGAAAGATCAACTCAATCCCAACCAACCTCCAGGCTCTCAATGAATCTTCCCAACTCTCCACAATCAAGTGCTTGAAGGGTACCAGATAACTGCGGGTGGCTTTAAAAACAAAGCAATTTGTTTTATGAAGCTCTAGAAGCAAAGAAATAAAAGACCAGAACAAGAATAACCCAACACTTCTCAAGGGAATCAAGAATAGCATGGCAGAATTCAAGTTTGAAGAAATATAGGGAGGTTTAACACTCCTGGTTTCAAGCTGAAATAAACCTCTCAGTCAATTGTGACTGGTTCCAGAAGGATGATAAAGAAGAATTATCAGACCAGTACAGTCAAAAAAGGGGGCAAAGAGTGGTACAAAAGACTCAAGAATTCAATCAAATGAATTATCCTTCAACCAGAAAGGCTATTGGTGGGTGATAAGGGATAATTTCACAGAGGAAGGATCAAAAGATTTGAGTATGGAGGCTCAAAGATCAAGGGGCAATCAAAAGATATACCCAGGATAAGGATGCTCACATAAAGGGGAAGGGCCCCATGGATTTATTACTTAGGTGATGATGATGGATCATGGATCATCAATGATACAATGGATGATGGGTAAAGAAAAGGCAGTGGAGAGCCCCTCCTTTTATGGGAAAGAGGCCCTATAGACTACTTACAAGGGATGACTAAAAATGAAAGCAGAAAAAGTATTTTTTTTGATGATGGAAGTTGGATGAAAGAATGTAAAAAAAAATTCAAAAAACATCCCTTTTCATGAGGTTTCCCAAATTGGTCACCACAGCCTCATTGGGGTAGAGATTGGTCTGGAAGCTTCTAGACCCAGTTCCCTTAGCATAGTCTTGATGTTCCTTGATTGATGGGGGGAGAAATTCCCTTCTTTCAAGAGGAAATGGTTTCCAAGGATTTTTGTAAGGGGGCTTCATGTGAGATTTTTAACCATTCCTTCAGTTTGGATTGAAATTTGGAGGAGTTGCATATGATGAGGAGGTCATCAACGTAGACAAAGATTCAAACATTGGATGGCTGATGGATGTACAAGCAAGGGTTTGCATTGTATCAAAAGAAAGTTGATAGATAGAACTCAGGTCTTTAGAGTGTCACAACAAATCGTGGGAGCCTGAATTAGACTGTAGATGGCCTTATTCAGTTTGAGGCGGGGAAATTTGAATTTTTAGCCTTGAGGATTTTATGTAGGTTTCTTCTTCAAGAGGGGCGTGGAGGAAAGCCAATTTGATATACATTTGGAATATTTTCATTCCATGATGGATGACATACACTAGCAGAGTACCTAGAGTGGTGATTTGAACCTTTGTAGCATATGTTTACTGTATTTGAGGAATTCAATTTTTCTGAATCCTTGGACACAAATACAAGATTTGTAGATGATTACAGTTCCATTGGGACTTTCTTTGATTCAAAAAACCCAGGTTTTTGAAAGGCGCTTTTCTGCAAGGGGATGGAGTAGAAACCCTCCCAGACCCTAAATTTTTTTGATGCGTTCAGTCTTGGTCTTCATGGAGCTTAGCCAGTGGGGTTTTTCTGGGGATTTCAGGACTTTGCTTTAGTTTTTTGGAACAGTGAAAGCAAGGAAACCAATGTGAGTTGGGGTTTTGGGAAGCAATTGGTCTTGGAGGGTTCTAGTTGAGGCAAATTTTTGAGTAGGTTCACAGGCTTTTTTATCAGGAATGGAGGTGGATTGGTTGCTGGACAAAGAGGGGTTGTTTTCAAAATTGGATGGAATTTCAGTGGAAGATTTTATGGGGAGCAAAAGATTTTCTGATGACTGATTGACCAAGAAGGGAGAAGTGGTGGAGGGCACGGAAGGGAAAGAGTATGTAGGAGTAATAGAATTTGGGAAACTTAATATATCAGTGAGATTTTTGTCAAGAGAGAGGAGAGGACTGAAAGAAGAATTGGAGGGGCAGGGAGTGTTCTCAAGGATTTTAACATGTTTATATTTGACCACAGTTCTGTTTTCTGGAAAGAATATCTGATAACAGTTGAGATTTAAGTCAAACACTACCAGGATACCTTTGAGTCCTTTATTGTCAAATTTTGATCTAAGGTAATTTTTCTTGAGAACAAAGGTTTCAGATTCAAGAGTTCTGATTAGTGAGATTCTTTGTTGAACTGAAAGCCAGAGTTCAAACGTGAATGCTTTGTGATATTTGGAGGGTACCAGATTTGAAATTTGACATCATCTGGAGATGATTTTGTCCCAGATTTCAAGTGGGATTGACATGTCAATCATGGAGGTCCTTGCAGCTTCAACAAGAGTTCCATTGGCGTGTTCAGCTATGGGGTTGTGCTGAGGAGTAGATGGTTTGGAGGTGGAATGAAGGATCTCTTTATCAGCAAGGAAGGTGGATAGTCTACTATTGAAAAATTCTCTGCCATTGTCAGAGTGTAATTCTTTTAGAATTTTTTTGAATTGGTTGGAATATAGTGGGATGAATTTGATTATTTATTTGGTTTAATACAATTTTAATTCTAGAGGGATGCATGTCTTGAAGCAGGAGTAGTTATCTGTAAGAACAAGGAAGTACCAATTAATGGCTTTGGAGGGAGTTCATATGTGTCAGCTTGCTACTATTGCAGAGCAAGCTGCAAAAGTAACAAAAATAACATAAAAATAACAAAAATATAATTCATCTAAGAAGGAGTGGGAAAAACATAAATATTATTACAGAAATGGATTCTCCACCCAAAATTAGGTAGGGTCACTCACCGACCCCACCCTTGAAATCCAACTCCTTATATTTTGCATAGTTAAGGAAAGAAAGACCAAAATACCACCCCTCCACTATTGAGCTTTTGGTCAATTAAGTATTTCACACGTATTTTCACGTATAGGTTTCACACCAAAAATTCAGTCAGAATTGAGGTTTTGTGTATATTTTAGGAGTTATGGACGGAGATGTGTTTTTTCACAATTCCGGCAAGCAGCCGCGGCAGCCAATGCGCCGGCGTGCAGCTGAGATACAGCCCTGTCACTCCTTCAAGGTTGTGTACGCAGCCCCGGGCCTCTGACAAGTACGCAGCCGGGGGACTAAAAGTTGACAGAGTGACAGGCGGCCTGAGAGGCTTAGGTACGGCATAAACATGCTGCAACCCACATGGGAACATTCTACATATGTATTAAATGTTCCTGTGGATAGTTGTTGAGTATTTTGCCGCTCTCACCACTAGCTGTGCCTCTGCGCGCGGTTATGCACTGAGTCTATGACGGGGACCCCAACCTGTTTTTCTCACTTACACTTGGTCTCATCCCCTTTTACTAATCTCCATCTTTTTTGATCCTTTTTCAACCTCTTCAGATAATCTCTGTTCTCCATTGCCCTACTTTCCTATCTATCTTTCTTCTGTCTATTTCTTTATTCCCTTCTATTTCTATTTCTTCCTCCAACCTCCTTGACTCTCAACATACTCAATCAAATCACTTGACCCAATTACTTCTATCTCTGACTGGTAAGATGTCTATTTTTCCAATAAAGCCTTATTGAATCAGTCTGACTCCATACCATGACTAGCCTATCTCTATCTATACTCAAATCACATCCCTTCTGTTTCCTCTGATTGTCTCTCCGTTCATAAATCTCTCATAACTCAAAGCTGTCTCATTAGACAATTCATATTGATCTACGCTGTAGGGTTCTACATTTTTATCTTCTTATTTCTTTTTTTTTTCTCTGAGGTCTGCTTCTGATATGCTTTTTTTTTCTCTCTCAGCCTTGGCTGATTCTTAGGTCTATAGAAGTATAATCAGATCTCATTAAGGTTAAAAGCCAAAAGACCTACCTACAAATATAACCAATCAAGTAATGAACAAACCAGCAGGAGCAAACGACTACTTTCATCAAGTTGCCCTGAAATCATCCGTCAACGCTATACCCCCCTTAAATGAAGAGAAATATTCTATCTGGCAAGACAAGATGCTTATGCTGTTTGACCTCAAAGAATTTACGGACGCTATCACTCAAAATTCTGGCCCTTTGTCATCAAAAAAAGATAGAGAAATAAGGGCAATACTATTATCCAAGCTTGACAGTACCACTCACGCAAATGTTGTTAACTCCACAAACATCTCTTCTTCTAAGCTTTTATGGGCCAAAATTCCAAGAATATTTGCCTCCTCAGAGACAGCAAATTGAGCAAGGGTATTCAATCATTTCCTCCATTCTGCCTTCCACAAAAATGCCATTGAGGGTTTTGTCTCCAAAATGAGAAAAGCCATCAGGAGGATGACAGATGTTGGGATTCAATTGCCTAATGATATCCTGGCGTACTTACTACTGTTCAAATTTCCTCCAACACTCAAAAGCCTCAAGCAAAAAATTATGCATGTAGAAAAGAACTTGACAATGGACATAGTTTTCAACCATCTTATCCAATACCACAATGAGAGAAAGGCCAAATCCAACCCTAGTAAACCATCCACAGATGTCTCACTAGTATCAACCAAGACAAGGAACTACAAGGACAAGAAGAAGACATAGCTGAGATGTCATGAAGGATGTAATGATTTCAATGCACCTCATGCAGAGTCTTCTTGCTTTCATCTCAACCCTGAAATTGCTCCTGAATGGTGGATCAAACAACAAAACAAATGGGAAAATAAGAATAAGAAGAATCCAACCATCAACTATCATGCCTTACTGACTCTCTGGATCAATGCGGATAAAAATCCTAATCTACTCTTGGACTCCAGGGCTAACGTTCACATCTTTAACAATCTGAAATTTTTCTCATCCATAAAACTAATAAACAAATCCAAAGAGATCAAGACTGGAAAACTGGAACCTAATCTCAAAATACAAGGAATTGGAACAGTCAAACTAGAATGGAAAAATTTGGTGATCACGCTCAAAGATTGCCCTTACGTACCAGAAATAGTTCTCAATCTGATCAGTCCTGGACTTCTTGCAAAGAAAGGTTTTAGCCTCACTCAAACCCGCAATAAATTCAAGGTAACTCAAGGAGATCAAATCATGTTGAAGGTCTTGATAAGGGACAACCTGTTTTTCATTGAAAAAAATCAATCAGTTGGCCAGAGTAATGCTGTGAATATCACCAACCAATCTTTTAAATCTTCTCATACTCTATTAGATTTTCACAAAATGTATGGCCATGCATCTATCTCTACGCTCATATCTCTTCTAAAGGATTATTTTTCCAATAATGAACTCCAGACTTTTCAATGCAACAGCTGCGTCAAGAGCAAGATCACCAAATCCCCCTTTTCCAATGTTTCTACTCCTGCCAGTAAACCCTTAGAACAAATTCATCTTGATTTAGTCAGTCAAATTACTCCCCAATCAAAGGCTGGCCATCAATACCTACTCACTCTGGTCAACAATAATACTGACTACCTTGCATGATTTCCTCTAACTTCCAAAGATCAGACTCCCAAAACAATTGTCAATATTCTGGAGACCCAATATAAATGTTTAAATTACTATCCTTCTGAAATATTCTTGGATAAAGGAACAGAATTTACTAATTCTACCCTGAAAGACTTTGCAAAGGAAAAATTCATCAAACTTGGCACCTCCAAACATTATCATCCTCAACATAACGGACAAGCTGAAAGAGCTAATAGGAAAATCATATAATCAGCCCAATCCACCTTCTCTTCATCCCGCCTAGCCAAGAATTACTGGCATATAGTGACATGTAGTTGTTGCTTTATGTTAAACCAGATCCCTTGAGAAGACAACCAATCCTCTCCCTGGGAACTCATGTTTGGTAAGATACTCCCAGCTAATTACTTAAAACCCGTAGGTTCTTCTGTGATCTACCTTGCCAATTGTCTTCAAAAAGGAAGAAAATTAGACAAAAAAGGTCTCAAAGGATTCCTAATTGGATTCAAACCCATCTTTCACTCTTACTTAATTCTGAATACACTTGGAACCATCATAGAAACTAAGCTCGTTAAATTCCTCAAAAAACAACTGAATGAATTTCCCTTCTTTGAATCTCCAGGCCTGGATATCTTTTCTCAATCTGATTTGAATTCCTACGAAACTGATTTCTCTACTAATGAGAAACAATACTCAATTAGGGAAACTACCTTGCAATAATCTGATTCTGACTGATTGAGAATATATTCTCCACTCTACACCTCAACCTCCGGCTCCTCCTTCTCATTCTTAACCAGAACCACCTCATCAACAAGCCAATCTATGTCCTAGACATGAACTTCAGAAATCTCAAAGATATGGCTTTCATCATTACTATGAACCCCCCCCCCCTTATAAGGCCCCCCAAAAATGTTCCAAATGGCCTAAGTGGAAAGGGGCTTCTGAGGAAGAACTTAACTCAATCAAAACTCAAGAGGTTTGGGAAGAATATTACAACAGACCCAATAATATACTGAACACAACATGGGTATTCAAAGTGAAAGAAAATTGCCATGGAAAGCCCCTGAAATACAAAGCATGTTTTTGTGTACAAGGATTTGATCAGGTTCAAGGTATAGATTTTGAAGAGACTTGGGCTCCAACTGGGAACCTTGGATCCCTCCGTCTCCCTTTGGTCTATTGATTAAAGAATAAAATGAATTTCACTCAGTTTGATGCAAAAGGGGCTTTCCTTCATGCTCCCTTGAACACAAATGTGATAATCAAAACTCCTGAAGGATTGAAACAAAAATCTACCTATCTAAAATTAAAGAAATCACTCTATGGTTTATGTCAATCACCCAAGAATTGGTATGAGAAACTCACTGCGTGGATCAAATCTCAAGGATTCCATGAATCTACCAGCAATTCCTGTTTGTATCTTAATTCTAAGTTGGGGGAAGTCCTTTACTTCCATTTTGACAACCTAATCTTAGTAGGAAAATCTGACTTGTTTGCATTCAACTTCTTAAAAAGATTCTTGAATTCTTCCAGTCACTCTCCAAATACAATCCTTGGAATGTTAATGGAATTTGACAGAGACAGTATATTTCTAGGTCAACCAAAAAATATTGATAGAGGCCTAGAAGAATTGGGTTTCACTGACTGCAAAGAAATTAATACACCTCTTACTGAAAACTTTCATCTTGAACCAGCATCCGACAAAGACCATGCTCAGTTTTGTCAACTCAATATCAATTATTGATCTACAATTTGATTGCTAAATCATCTTTCTCAATACACTTGTCCAGATATTTCCTTTGCCTTTTCCAGCCTGGCAAGATTCAATGCAGACTGGGTCTAACTCATTGGCAAGAAGTACGTAAAGTATGGAAATACCTCAAGACCACTAGGGAATTCAGGTTGACTCTGAAGTATGATTTGTCCAAGGACAGTATCTTGGGCTATAGTGATGCTACGTGGGGCAATGATACCACTTCTTGCAAGTCCCAAACCAGATATATAGTACTACACTACGGTAGTCCAGTACCCTGGAATTCCTCAAGACAGCAGAACATAACATACTACTCTACCAAATCTGAACTCAAAGCTTTACTTGATTGCTACCTTGAATTGAAGTGGATCACCCACCTTGTGGATAAAATCCATTCTTCTTCCTCTACAAAACCAAAAATATATGTGGATAATAAAGGATTAAAGGATAAATTAAAAAATTTGGGTCAAACTCCAAGTCACGACACATTGACCTTAAAACTAAAGGCCTACCTGAAGACTTTTCTCTTTCTTAGTTTGACCTCAATCTTTTCTTGAGAATGAAATTTCTTGACCTGATCAGAAGAGAACCTTCTGGCCATCTGAGTACCATCCAGTTCCTCCAAAACATATGATCCACCTCTAATTTGATGGATCACTCGGTAAGGACCATTCCAGGGGTTAGAGAAAAGCTTTACCCACTGATTTTCTAAAAATTGATTATAAGCCAATACCAGATCACCAGGGTTTAAAGGGTCCCTGATTTGATTTAGGTGTTTATCTTCCCAATACTGAACTGATTTTTCTCTTGATTCCATCATATTCTGATAAGCTTTGTTTCAAATATCTTCACTCCGCTCCAGTTGCTTTGATCTGGCAACTAATAGGTCAGTAGTTGAGGAAACTTGTTCCCAAGAGATGCCCAAGAAAGACTCCATTTCAAGATCAAGAGGAAGAACAGCCCTCTGACCAAAGATGATTTCATAAGGAGAGTAACCAGCGGTTCGCTTGGTGGAAATTGGATCAGAGAAGAGGACCAAGGGGAGAAACTTCCAAAAATTCTTGCCACTTTCACCAGCCAATTTAACCAGAGCAGCCTTCAAGGGCGCATGGCCTCTTTCCACCATGCCTTGTCCTTCAGGATAATAGGGAGTAGTAACTCTATGTTGTCAAGGGAGCAATTGGATCATTTCAGCAAGTTTTCCACCAAATTCCGAGCAACCATCCATAGAATAAGATCAAGCCAAGCCATAACGCATTGTCCAAGTCTCATAAAGGAAAGCTGCTACTGATTCAGAGCTGAGGTTCTTAAGAAACTTTGCTTCAACCCATCCAGAAAAATCATCTCTAGCCACAATGAGGGACTTAGCTCCACCAGCCTTAATGTGAACCACATCCATAGCAATCCTCCCAAAGACAGTGGACTCTCCAGTGGGTTAACGTATTTTGGCCGGGCACCTAAGATCACGTTTCTGGCACACTTCACAACTCCTGCACCATTAAGAGATGGATTTATTCAGGGATGGCCACCAAAATTGTTTGGATATTCATCAATAAATTTTGGTTTCCCCACAATGAACAAGGCCTTCATGGAGACTTTCCAGGATCAAATCTTGCTTAGAAGGGATAGTGACCACAACAAGTGCACAAGGAGTTGCTCTTTTCATAATCCTAGAACCTTGGACAAAGAATTTGGAGGACTTCCTTTTAAGGGACCAAAATTCTTTGGCAGAGAGATCAGGGGGTCTTTGGAGAGTTGAAAGGTACTGCTCTAACTTAAGCCAGAAACCTTGCTGAAAACCAGAGTAATCTTGGGAGGAGAAGGAAAAGACAGGGCGGACAAAGGGTTCTTCCTCATCAAAATCCATTCCAACATCTGATTCATCATCTTCAATAGGTCTCCTAGATAAACCATCAGGCATAGTAAAAGATTTCCCAGGCCTGTGGACAATATCAAAAGAGAAAAGTTGGATAAAAGCTACCCAGCGAGTCATTGGAGCATTTGGAAGACTGGGAGCATTGATCATTTCCACAATGGATCAAGCATCAACTTGCAATTCAAAATGTTGACCCCAAAGTACAGTCTGGAGCTTCTTCAACATTTGGGCCACACCGCAAAGTTCCAGTTTTGGCTGGGAGTACCTGGATTCCACATCTGAGAAAAGAAGAGATTCATACAGAGCAGGACAATCCAAACCATTTCCATCTTCCTGGGTAAGGACAGCCCCAACAGATTGATGACTAGAGTCCACTGCCAGCTTGATCTTGCCGGCTCTGGGTCCATAATTGATCTTTTTCAAAATGATGTCTTTCCCAACAATTGTTTTGAGAAACTGAAATGATTGTTTGCAGTCTTGGGTCCAAATCCATTCAGCATCCTTCCTGGTTAAGAGACGCAAGGGAATACAGATTTTGGATAATGAGGGAATGAAGATCCTGACATAAGTTACAACACTTAGGAAACCTCTAACTTCCGTTGAATTTATTGGAGTAGGCCAGGAGATGATTTTGTTGACTTTAGAGGGTGCCATCCTTCTTCCTTTCTTGCAGAATATATGACCAACAATTTTTAAGGCAGGGACACAGGCGGCAAGTTTTGATCCAGAGACAGTAAGGCCAGATTCCTCAATTTGAAACAAAATTCTTTCCAAGATAGTAGCATACTCCCAGATAAATTGTTGGATTCCTGAGTGCCAAGGTAAGAGCTCATTATCATAGTCAGAAACTGGACCTTTAATCCCACCATCATCAATAAAGATACCTGCATGATCCAGGATTTTGTCCTGGAGGATCCACATCATCTGAGCCTGATAGACGGCAACCAAGTTGGAGGCACATTGAGGCAATCGAGTCAGTTGAAATTGACCAAGGGGAGTATCAAAAAAAGTAAGCGGCTGAGAAATAGGATGCAGGGATCGTTTGTCATAGCCACCCATAATGTCACCTAGACCATAGCAAGCTCTCCCAGAGAAGGATTCAACAAATTCTTCAGTGGCAGGAGGCACGCCAGAGTCTTTAATAGTAACTTTATTAAGAGGTTGGAGATCATTAACTACTCTAAGTTTACCATTACTCATTAGAACACAGAAAACAGGACTGGAATAGCTAGAAGTCGATTGTTTGTATAAACCGGTTTGGACTCCTTCGCAGACCAACTTGATGAATTTGTTGACTTTAGCAGCAGGGATCAGGATCTTTTTCTTTTGCCAGGTATCATTTTCAACTACAGAAATGATGTAAGGGAGACCATAGCATTCTTTCAAGAGACCTCTCTCTTCTTCACAGAATGCAATAGATTTTTCCCTTAGAGACAAGATATTTTTGATCAAATTTAACTCATCAGGAAGAAGCAATCCATCTGGACAAAAGTTGACCACTTTCAGACGTTCTTCAGTGACCCGACCACAGGAAATAAATGGACCAGTGAGGGATTGCGATAGACCACAGTAAGGATCGCGGGATAGAGGAGGATTGAGGTTGAGAGGCATTGGTTGGTTGACTGGCTGGACCTTCTTTGCAACTGGTTTGTACTTGGTGGCAAAGGAGAGGAATCCTTGCTTCCTCCAAGCATTGACCAGTGAGACCTGACTACAAAAACTGAGGCCATATTTCACCATCTTCCAATTTCGATGTTCTGCTGCGTCCTTGAAGGGTGCCTTCCCCATAAAAGAGGATCCAAAAGATAACACATTGCTCACATGTGTGGCACAGGGTAGAGTTTTGAAAACAACAGTAGTAGAAGCCCTTGGTGGTGCACAATTGGGAGGACTTACTTCTACCCCAAATTCCCTCCACCTAAGACCATACTCCTTCATACCAACGCCACCAAGAAAAGAATTGAGATAGAGATCTAGTTTAGACTCATTGTGGAGATTCAAAACCGGAATAGAGGATGATTGATCAGGCCAAAAGGAAAAAGGAAAAGAAGATACAACAGATCCAGACAGAGAAGAAATATTTTGGTATTTTTTATGTGTTTGATTTTTGATCTTATTTGGATGAGAAGGAAATGATGAAAAAAAGAAAGATATGCCTCTGAGATTGAATTTGGTCCATGAGTTGAAGTCTGAGGCTGAGAAGAACTACAACTATCAGTAAGGCCAACTATTCTGCTAAAAAATGAGGATGAGAGGAATGAGATTTTTCTTTCTGCTCTCCTTTCAGGACAGATTTGGGAGGATGACCAGGGAATTCTCTTTCCCAGCAACCAGAATCCAGAGAAAAAAGAGGAACTTCAATCTTTCTGCCATCAGCATCAGGGCGGAGAATTCTCTCCCCAACATGATCAGAAAACATCAGGGTAGCACCAAAGTCCATTAAGAAAGGCCTTCCCAAGATCATGGGACCATCCAGACGCGTGATCCAGAAGTGACAGGTGCAAACAATATTTCAACCAATTTGAACAGGAATATCCTCAGCAATACCAACCAGCGCACAGGACTAGTTCCCTATTCCATAAACCGCAGATTTGAAACTGACCCTTGGGCTAAGTTTAAGCTTGCAGGCCATGGAGTCGGAAATCAAGTTGAGGTGAGAACCTAAATCCACAAGGAGAGAAACCGTTTTAGTTGAATCACCAAGATAACATGGGAGAAAGCCAAGAGGACAGGAATACAGGTTGGGAGCTGAAGAGGGATCTTTTCCACCAGAGTCCTCCATCAGAGTACCAGAGGAGACCTTTAATTTGTCTGGACCAATCTCCACACGTCAATGAGAAACGCATTTCTTCATCCCTTGAGCCACAGATGGAGAGATCAACAGGAGTTCAGCCACAGATAGATCAGGATTTTAAGATCAGAAATTTTCTTTAATACTCCTTCCAAAGCATTAGGGTAGTCCTTGGAGATGCCCCTCTCAAATTGTACTTTGGGCTGGGTGGAGGGAGGAAGATCAGGTGAAATAGGTGCTGGAGGAGGATCTGAGGGTTGGACAGGTTGAAGAGGGAGAAGATCAGAGTTGTCTTGGAGCCTTTCCATAAGTGGTTCCCTTTTTACTTCCATATCTTCCACATCAGAGGAAGGAGGCTCAGGTGAAGATCAACGTTTAATGGGTTTTTGCAGGATTGAAGATGGAACAGGAGGAGACTTATGATTTTTTAGTTCCTCATGGCGTTTCCTAGCTGGATCAGATTGATAGGTGCCAGGGAAGCTGGAAGAAGTGATAGCTGGAGGATACCAAGGTTGCAGAGTTCCACAGGACAATCGAAAATCCACAAAGACCAAGGATGCCTTCTTAGGAGTTGATGGTTGGTATGAGGCCACCACATGAAGGATCAGACAAGACAAATTTAAAGGGATCAAAGCACCATTAGGAAGGAAGAAATTATTTCCCTTCTGCTCTACTAACTTCTCCTCCTTGTCCTTCTGGAGCTCAGGACATCTACCAGTACCATGGCCTTCCCTATGGCAATAATAACAGACTATAGTAGATTTAGGAACATAATTAGCAGGTTTAGGAGTGGCTAAAGAAGATATTTTCTAATCTATTTCATTCTCAAATGCCTGAAGTAATTTAGTGATCTCATCTATAGTAGGTGTCTCCTGGTGGGCCTGAGGATTGGTTTTAGGTCTGCAATTGGCTTCCATCTTATTCATGATTTTGTTAGATGCTTCAAAAGAGGGGGAAAGGACTGGTTCAGTGATTTTAGGTTTTTCAAAGGTGAGATCTGTTTGACCTTTCATCACTTTATCCATGGTATTCCTAAGAACCATGAAAGCAGGGAGCTTGAACCAATTATCTCTTGTTGTGATCATGGATTAAGATTTCACTAATTCATCCTTAATTCTTTCCTGCACTCCTGGAGAGAAAGACTGAAAAAATCGCACTTAAATTTTGTCCAACGTATCAATGTGATCCTTCCGGATAAGATAGGACTGGATAGGGTCCCAATATTTTCTGAAATCTTGATAGTCAGAGGCTGAGGAGATACCACCATTGGAGATCCATTGAGAAACCAGGGCATCCAAGTCTTGCAAAGTAAATCTGGCTACATCTATTTTTCCCCAATAGGCCAACATAGCCTCCTTCAGGAGCCTCCAGTTATGAGTTTGGAATCCCTCGAACAATTTGATAGCCTCCATAACTTTATCAGAAGAGATAAAAAATTGTAACTGATAAGCCATATCATATTCACTGGCACCATCCACTTCAGCAGCCATCTCATAGGAGTCCAGGAATTGTTTGACATTGGTCCCATTGAAGCCTAAGTTTTTGTTCTGAGGTTTGATTTTGACCATCTTGGCCCAAACAGATGAGGAGGATCCAGCATATTCCATGTTGAAGGGTTCCTAAGAGATCCAAACAAGCAGAGTTCCAAGGTGGCTCACAAGTGTGGCAAGGGTAGAGTTTCACAAAAACAACAAGGATCTTGCCCAGATGGTGCACAATTCAGAGGACTTACTTCTGGACCAAGTTGCCTCCACGGATCAGATCTGAAAAAAAAGAACAAACAGAAAAAGAAAGAAAAGGAAAAAGATTGCATTGGATTTCGGAGTTGATTCTTCAAGTTGGGACTGTAAATCCCAAGGTTTCTGGTTTAATCCCGGCCCGGGGGACCGAATGTAAGACTCCAAACGGTGCTAGGCCGTGGCAGTTCTGTGGAGGGGGACGGTTCTGTTTAGTCTGCCCTCCTGAGTGTTACAAAAATATTTAAATGTAACCAACATCAAGGTCCAGAACCTGGTAAATGAGGAATCAAGGAGTTGAGGATAAAGATGACAATAGTTTGGTAGCAATGGAACAGCACTATCTGAGGCAAGATTATGCAGGTAAAAACTTGAACAAAAGAAGTTAAAGTCTGCTTAGAGTTCAAGGAACAAAAGCTGTTGTATGTAAACAACGCCCACAAGCTAATAACTCTGGTCATCAGCAGAAGATTGGGGATGATCAACTCAAACCCAAGCAACCTCCAGGTTCTCAATAAACCTGCCCAAATATCCACAATCAAGCGCTTGAAGGGTACCAGATAACTGAGGGTGGCTGTACAAGACAAAGCACAATGTTTAAGAAGCTCAAAAGCAAACAGTAACTGATTTGAAGCAAGGATAACCTCAACACTTCTCAAGGGACTTAAGAGTAGGCTGGAAGAATGCAACTCCAAAGGAAGTAAAGGGAGGTGTAACACTCCAGGTCTTAAGCTTGATAAGACCTATTCAATCATTTGTGATTGGCTCCAGAAAGATGATCAAGGATCAGGACCATTATGGTCAGAGAAAGGGATCAAGGAGTGGTATAACACACTCAAAAATTCCAACAGAAAGAATTTTTCTTCAACCAGCAAGGCTATTGGTTGGTGATAAGGATCAAGGATCAAGGGTTGAGTATGGAGGCTCAAGGAACAAGGGTGTTCTGATTTCCTGCTGGATTCTTCCCCCTTCCTCCAAAAAGCAGGGGAGAGCCCCTTCTTATATGGGCAGGAGGCCCTGTTAGACTATGTACAATGGATTCTACAAATAGAGCGGAAAAGGAAAGAAAATCATTTGGTCACTTGCATCCGTCCGTGGATGGGCTCGCACGACAATACCGGAATCACCCACCCCTGGTCCAAAGGTGGATGGGGTGGGAAAGGAAAATGAACTGGATCGCTGCGGATGTCCGCGGGCGGTAGTCAACACTTCTCCACCCCTTGTCCAAAGGCGGAAGCGGGTGGGAGAGTCACAGGAAAGGTGACGGATGAAGTTTGTGAGAGCACGTATGGGCGGATAGGAGATTGGCTTGAGGTGGTTGAGTAAATCCTGACAGGCTTGAGATTCATGACTGATAGATTGAGTGAGATGGGAGATTGACGGATCCAAGGATTGGACAAATGCTTGGGGTGCGGTTGGGATGGATTTGGTAAGTCATGAATGAGCGCCACGCAGTGGTCAGATAAGAGATTGGGACGCGCGGCGGACAGGAGATTGGTATGCGCGGCGGACAGTAGATTGGGATGCGCGGCGGACACGAGATTGGGATGCGCAAGGATAAGGAGATCAGGATGCGCAAGGATAATGATGAGGATGGGCGGGGTGCGAAGATGATGAGCGCGGATAAGGGACGCGCAACAGGGCAGATGAACCTGAGGATGAGTTGGAATTTTTTTTTTTTTTTTGATGCCGGACGGTACTTTTGCGCAAAAGTTTTATGGATTGAGGTCTTAAGGTGGCCAGGGTGTTCAGGATGGGGCACCACAACGTCTCCTGGTCGTCTAGCTAAAATCAAAGGAATTCAGTACAATGTTGCCAGAATGGGTAAGTTTGAATGCAAAGACCGTCTCCTTTGTAAAATCACCAAGTCCCCGTTCAAGGCCACCTCTACTTCAGCCACTAAACCCTTTGAAATGCTACATTTAGACTTAATCGGTCCAATTACTCCAGAATCCCATAGACACAAAAAGTACGTGATGACTGTTGTGGACAACCACTCAGGTTATATCTCAGGTATTCCTTCAATTGGAAAGGACAACACTGTTTCTGTATTGATAGAAATCATTGAGAAACAGAAGAACAAATGTGGTTATTATCCATCATTGGTATGTTTGGACGGCGGTACAGAATTCACAAATAATAGGTTAGTACAATATCTCAAGGAGAGATTCATCAACCACCTTATTGCTGAACTGTATCACCCCAAACACAATCGCAGGGCCGAGAGAGCTAACCAAACCATTTTCAAAAGCGTGAGATCATCACTGAGCTCAGCCAAATTTCCAAAGAAATATGGGTCAGAGGTCCTCAAATCATGCTGCATAAGCCTCAATCAAATCCCAAAGGACGGCTTGGAGTTATCCCCATGGGAACTCATCAAACAAAGCTCCTTGCCATACAACTACCTACAGCCACTCGGAATCACCGCAATTGTACTAAATCAAAAGCGGGTGAAGGGCGAGAAATTCAAACCTAAGGGAATAGAAGGAAGATTGATTGGTTACAATCCAGAGCCCTTGTCATACTGTGTACTCCTACCCAATTTTCACATCATCCTCTCTAAGCATTTCCAATTTTTGAAACAAACGGTCAACAACCTTGAAATCACCTCAGACATAGATATTGACTTCAGCCTGACAAAGACCAGCAATCGTGACTCTCAGCCTGAAGTAGAAGGAGCCTCTACAACTCAAATGAATTATAGAGAGCCACCCACCAAGATAAACTCTTCCAATGAAGATCTGACGGCATCAGATTCCAGTTCAAACTCGGAAGACAGCTCATCATGCCCATCTTCCCCTCAAATTTTCCCGGGGATCAGCGCAACTAGAGTACCCAAGGAGGCTGCGGAAACTACCACCAGGATTCTTTGTAATCAATCTTCAATCAGACCCCTGCAGAGGAAAGGATTCCACCATTATTATGAGCCTGAGACTTTCAATCAAGCAAATGCTTGCAAGGATGGCCCCAAATGGGGAGGAGCAATAAAGAAGGAGATAGATCAATGCAAAGCACAGGAGGTATGGGAGGACTACAATGGCAACAAACCTTTGAACCCTCTTGACACTACCTGGGTCTTCAAAATCAAGGATAATGCTCACCACAATACCATCATTCACAAAGCCCAAATCTGCCTCAAAGGATTCAATCAAGTCTACGGCCTAGAATTTAATGAAACCTTTGCTCCGACCGGAAAGATTGCATTGTTAACAGCAATCTTACTGTACTCACTAAAGCACAAACTCAAGATACGTCAATATGATGTGAAGGCTGCCTTTCTACATGCCCCTATAGACAAAGAGGTCATTATCAAAACTCCACAAGGTTGTAGCCAATCCAGCAAATACCTTAGACTAAAGAAGAGTCTATATGGACTTAAACAATCCCCAAAAAATTTGTAAAAGACTCTCACAGACTGGATCAAATCGGTGGGCTTCAAGGAATCCGAAAGCAACCCGTGTTTGTATAAATCGGAGGATAATCAGTCATTTCTCTTTTTCCACGTTGACAACCTCATCCTAGTGGGAGACGGCAACAATTTCGATGACAAGTTCAATGCCAGATTCAAGAACTCAAAGGCTCACAAACCCGACACCATTCTGGGCATAAAGTTTGAACGGACACCCACAAGTATCCTGTTGAGCCAACCTAAGCATATTTTACACGGTCTATAGGAACTAGGGCTTCTCAAATCAAGACCCTGCTCCACCCCGTTGACTCCTCACTGTCAACTCAGCAAAGCCACTGACAAGGACTTTTACCAATTCAAAAAACTAAATATAAACTTCAAATCAGCAATAAGATTACTGAACTATATTTCCAGTCGGACTCGACCAGACTTGAGTTACTCCGTGTCCAGTCTGGCCCGCTTTCAAACCAAACCTGGGATGTCACACTGGAAGGAACTCAGACAAACCTGGAAATATCTCAACAGCACCAAGGATATGAAGCTGACTCTCATATACAATGGTTCAAGAGAGCCATTAGAATGTTACAGCAACACTTCCTGGGGTGAGGATCCTACCAGTCTCAAATTGCAATCTGGTTACCTTTGTTTGTCCTTTGGTTCTCCTCTCTCTTGGAACAGTTATAAACAAGGCAACATAACATACTCTTTGACCAAATCTGAACTCAATCCCCTGCTTGACTCTTATCTGGAAGGCAATTGGCTTCGCCATCTACTCGGCAAAGTCTTTCAAATTGACCTAACTCCTTTGAAGCATCACATCAACAACAAAGGACTGGATGATAAATTAAAAAAATTTGGTTCCAATGCGAAGACTCAACACATGGACCTCAAAGCAAAGGGGCTCAGGGATGAACTTAAAGCCGGCACACTCTCCATCCATCTGATCAGTACGTCAGATATGTTAGCCGACCCTCTCACTAAGGCCGTCAACCTGAGCCAGCTGAAAAAGTTCACTTTGATTGTTTTTAACAACAACTTGGACTAATCTCCATTTAAGGGGAGTGTAAACTATAGTGTGACAAGTCAAGAACAGGTGACAGCTCTTGTGAACAACCCAGTCTTGACAGGTGACAACTCATTTGAACAACCTGAGACGCGGGTCTCCAGTCTCCAACACTGTACACACCCTAAAAAGCCGGCTGTTGTATTAAATAGACGGCCGTTGAATTCTTTCTTTTTGTCTGGGGTCTCCTTCATTTTTCTATTTCCTATTTATCCTCTCTTTTCATTCTTTCATTCTCATTCTCTTCTGTTATTCTTTAAAACCTCCAAAACTACTCAAAACCCAACCAACACTCAACAAATCCTCAACATATCTCAAACTTTTCTCAATCAAGACTCTCAACTAGATCAACCGTCTGTCATAAGAATTCAACCGTCTCTTGTAACTGTTAAGATCAGTTCAAGCCCAGCCAATTCACAAGGAACTTAAACAGTTTGAACTCTTCCTTCTTAGCTTCTCTGTGTCTTCCACCACTTCCATCTCTAGCCATAGTTGAGCACCGGCTATTCATATCTCTCTGTGTTGGTGATATTTTTTTCTTATGAATCTCAGATACTGTTGTTCAAACTCCTGGTCATGTTCATGATTCTTATGTTTTCATTCTCATTGTCTCCTTAGCTGCTGGTCTGAATTTTAAAATCATGACTCAAAAGTAATAAAATTTCATCCCTGAGGCTTATTTTTCATTTTTCTCATCATTTTTGTCTAATCTGGAAAATGTTAAAAATCAAAAACATGTCAAAATAAAAAATTCCCAAAATGTTTATTCTCTCTCTGGGTCTGTTGATTCTTCTTTTCCTTTTAATCTTAATCCTGATAAATCTTCTCTCATTTCTGGTTTTAATCTCTGGGATCAGTATAAAATATATCCTGATCTCAATTCTATTCTTGGTGGTTTTGGTATGGAGAAGTATGGGTTTCAGTGGAGGCCATTTGGGGTAGAAGTAATTCCTCCCAATTGTGCACAGCTAGCAAAACCTTCTACTTTCATTTTTGAAACCCTACCTAGTGCCACACATTTGAGAAAAGTATTATCTCCTGGTTCTCCCTTGATGGAAAAGGCAGCTTTTGAGGATATTGTGGAACATTGGAGATATTGTGGAACAATGGAAATGGAAAATGTTGGAACTTGGTCTTAGTTTTTGTAGTCAAGTCTCACTGGTAAACTCTTGGAGAAAAAAAGTACTCATCTCTTTTGCTACTAATTATAAGCCAGTTGAAAGAAAGGTCCAACCAGTCAACCAGCCTATGCCTCTCAGCCTCAATCCTCCTCTCATGTGTCTTCCCTTATCCTATGATCATCACTGTGGATTATCTCAGTCTATTACTGGTCCCTTTGGGCCTAATTGTCATTTAACTGAAGAACATCTGAAAGTGGTCAAATTTGGTCCAGATGCATGGCTTCTTCCTGATTAGTTAAATTTGATTAAAAATGTCTTATCTCTAAAGTAAAAATTCATTGCTTTCTTTGAAGAGGAGAAAGGTCTCTTGAAAGAATCTTATGGACTTCCTTATATCATCCCTGTAGTTGAACATGATCCTTGGCAAAAGAAAAAGATCCCAATCCCTGCTGCTAAATTTTCCAAATTTATCCCTGGAACAAGTTTTTACTGGCCTGTATGAATGGTCAACTTCGATTTATTCCAGCCCTGTCTTCTTTTTCCTCAAGAGTAATGGTAAACTTAGAATAGTTCATGATCTTCAACCACTTAACAAAGTTACTATTAAAGACTCTGGTATCCCTCCTGCCACTGAATAATTTGTTGAATCTTTCTCTGGGAGAGCTTGCTATGGTCTAGGGGAAATTATAGGTGGTTATGACAAACAATCCTTACATCCTATCTCTTGCCTCCTCACTACTTTCAATACTCCTTGTGGTTGATTCCAACTTACTCAATTGCCTCAAGGTGCCACTTACTCAGTTGCAGTCAATCAGGCTCAGATGATGTGGATCCTCCAGGATAAAATCCCTGATCATGCTGGTATCTTTATTGATTATGGCTGCATTAAAGTTCCATTTTCTGATTATGATAATTAGCTCTTACCTTGGCATTCAGGAATTTGTCAATTAATTTGGGAATATGCTACTAATTTTGGAAGGATGCTGTTTCAAATGCAGTAGTCTGGCCTTACTGTCTCTGGATCAAAGTTGGCTGCTTGTGTCTCAGCTCTGGAAATTGTTTTCCATGTGGTCTGCAAGGAACAAAGAAGGATGGCGCCAGCCAAAGTCAACAAGATCATCTGTTGACCCACTCCAATCAATCATACTGAAGTGAGAGGCTTTCTAGGTGTTGTAAATTAGCTTTGAATCTTTATCCCATCTTTATCCAAAATTTGTGCACCCTTGCATCATCTAACCCAAAAATACTTAATTGATTTGGAACTGTTGAAATAAAAGGGCCAAAGGCCAAGAAAGAAACGCAGAAAGATAAATTGAATCTTATGTTGCAAAGAGTAGCGGATCAGGAGGTTCAGATGAGGGGGAACTCGGATTGAAAGTATGCTAGAACTGATGGTGTTTATTTCTTATTCGTGGGAGTTCTTATATACATAAAACTTCCTAACTCTTAACAGGGCCAAACAGTGGTTTTACTTATCAGAGAAAGTATGCATAAATTACTAGACAATAAAAAGAACAACCGGATAAAATCTTAACCAAAATCATAACTAGCAGAGAAGATAAAGAAGATCAGCAAAGTCACAGAAAACTGACTGGGTCTTAAGCTACTGGGTCTACAAGCCTCTTGGGTCTTTTATGCCTATTGAGTTTAATGATAAATACTAGCAATCCTTCATAATCATCTAAGAGGGTTTTTAATCCTCCTAGTCTAGATAAAAGCAATTGAAAAGGTGTACTTCATGGATGTCTTGACCTGAGGATACTGAGCTAAATAAGAAAATAAAATAGAACATTGATCCAAGGTAATGCTCAGGGATTTGATCTTAATGGAATTATTTTTATGGCTTCTTGATCCTTCTTGTCCTGCATCTCTTAAGTACACTAGGAATAAATAACAGGTTTTATTTAATTTAATGTTTATTTTTAATAAAAGAAATAGAGACTTAAGCGTGAGCAGAAACAATGGAATTCCAACAGGAACCAAGATTGCAAACACTTGTTTCAGTTGCTCAAAATGATTGCTGATAAAGACATAGTTTTCAAAAGGATCTCTTCTGGACCTGGAGCTGGCAATATCATGCTGGCTTTTGATTCTAGTTATCAATCTGCTGGGGCTGTCCTTACTCAGGAAGATGAAAATGGTTGGGACCATCCTCCTCTTTATGAATCTTTTTTATTTTCAGATGTAGAATCCAGATACTCTCAACCAAAACTTGAACTCTTTGGTGTGGCTCAAATGCTGGAGAAGCTCAAAACCGTCCTCTGGGGTCAACATTTCAAATTACAAGTTGATTCTCAATCCATCATTGAAATGATCAATGCTCCCAGCTTCCCTAATTCTCCTATAACTTGTTGGGTGGAGTTTATCCAGCTTTTTTGTATTGATATTTCTCCCAGGCCTGGAAAATCTTTCACAATTCCTGATTATTTATCCCAACATCCTCTTGGAGATGACAAAGCTGATTTTGGAATGTATTTTGATGAAGAAGAACCCTTAATACATCCTGTCTTCTCCTTCTTCTCTCAAGATTATTCTTACTTTCAACAAGGGTTCTGGCTTAAATTAGAGGAGTGACTTTTGAATTTTCAAAGACCTCCTGATCTCTCTGCTAAAGAATTTTGATCTGCTAAAAGAAATTCCTCTAAATTCTTTGTACAAGGCTTTAGGCTTATGAAAAGAGAAAATCCTTGTGCTCTTTTTGTTTCTACTATCCCTTCTAAACAAGATTCTATCCTTTGAAGTCTCCATGAGGGTCTTGGTCTTAAAATACGTATGCACTTATGCGTGTGCTAGGTATAATTGTAATCCAAATGGGATGCACATATGGGCGTCTCCAGCCCATTGGACACTCACAGGGACCATACGGGCCTGTGTGGATGTCACTGATTTAAGTAAACTGGCCTCAAAAAGCGTGGAACAGGCTCATTGGTACAAGGGCCCTACTGGGACCGGTGGGGGATATGGGAAAATACAGCCAGATGGGCTTGTATGGGAATAATTGGGCCCAAGTTTTATTTTGGACATACTTGGCCAGACGGGCTGGCCTGAAAAAGTATGTTTTACTTATTTGCCGGGCTTGGGACAGCCCATTGGGGCCGCTTCCCGTGTCACAGCCCGGTTGGGGCTGCCACCCACATTGCAGCCCTCTCAGAGCCGCTGCCCATGTTGCGGCCCGCTTGGGGCCGCTGTTTTTGCCTTTAGCCCTTCTATGGGGCCCTTGTTGCTGCTGCCGCCCTGGGTGGCGGCCGCAGGGCTGGTGGTCCCTGCTCCTCCCCCTCCCCTTGCTTGCCATTGTGAGGGGGCAGGGGAGGGATGGCTGGTTGTAACCAGCCATCAATTGGTTGCAAGGGGCAACCGGTCTTGGTGGGGGGGACTTGATCACCCCCCAACCCAAAGAGGTGGCCAGGCCGGTAGCATTGAGGCAACTGGTGGTGGGGGGGGAATTGACCACCCCCCCACCATCAAAGGGGCGCTCTCCCCACCCCCCCCCCCCTTTACCAAGGGGGAGGGGCGATGGGCTGGAGGGGACCTGATCACCCCCCAGCCCACTTACCGTAGCAATTCCCTGGGGATTGATACGCCCAGGGCCCCTGGTAGGGGGATTTGACCTCCCCCTCCAGGGATTTGAGGGAAAGAGGGGGGGAGGCATGTCTGCAGGTTACACCCCCCCCCCCAGGTGAGATTTTGGTTGGACTCAGGTGAGTCCTGGATCCCACCTGGCTCATATGAGGGGCCAGGGCTGTAAAAGTGCTAAGATTAGTAACAGGGCTGTTTGTAACGGACAACCAGCCAGGGATTGAACAGCACAGGGGCTGGTTCAGCCCCCTAACGGTGGAAACACCAGAAAGGACCGGAATAGGCTGGTGGTAAGGGTACAGGGACTGATGCCATGTGGGCTGATGTAGCCCAAACCAAATAACAAGGCCTGTAGAGCCTGTAGAGCTCTTTTGGGGCGGAAAATTTGCCTTTTGGCTTTTTTTATCATGGGCTCACAAGAGGCCAATCTTTTGTACTTAAGGAGCTCTTCTCCCTTCTGTTTTCCATGATTCATTCATCATCCAATTGAATTCACCAACAATATCATCCAACGTGTTGCCCCATTTTGAGAGCCCATCAAGCAATTATTGACACAAGGTTTCCAGCATTTCTTTTTCTTTAAATAATGCTCATTTGCCTAAGCTAATAGCTGGCCATAATTACAACACATTATCAGTACCAACATCATCATTACTTCCAAGCCATCTAGACCCTTGTATCTTACTCTGGAGAACCTCAAAGACCTCAAGTTTTCCAAGAAGATGTCCTATATCCCTGATGTTAGCTCCACCAAGATAGTTCTGAAAAGTCAGAATTATAATGCTTGGACTGTCCTTATGGATAGTGAGCTGGACAGCATCTGTTGTGAGGAGATAATGGATGCAGATGACACTTTGATAAGTTCAGAAGTGGAGAAAAAGTCTTATCATCTCATCCTTAGGCATCTTGATGAGAATCATGTGAAATGGGTTGCCAATACTGTTAGGGAAGATGAGAGGAGTAGGGGCAGCATCCTTTGGAAGTTGCTCAAGTCCAAGTATGCTGGTGATTCTTTTCACCAGAAGGGTATAGCTTTCAATAAATTGTTCAAGTTAAAATATTCAAATTGTAAACAGTTTGTTGCAGAGGCTAGGTCTATCATAGCCAAGTTTAATTCATCAGGACTTAATATGGATCCTGAGTGTTTGTCACTCTTGATCCTTCAGAAGCTACCAAAGGAGTTTGATTCTTTAGTCAGAATTATTTCTGAATTGGATCCTCTTCCTGGGGAGGAGGATGTGCTGAAAAGGATTGAAAAGGATGATCTTCAGTTCAAGATGAAGGGGGTTTCTGGAACAGCCCTTGTTGGAAAGACTGGAAAATCTTGCAAGAAGGAAAAAAATGATTTTTCCAAGGTCTTATGCTGTAATTTTCAGAATAAGGGGCATTATTCTAAGGATTGCAAGGAGGCCAAGAAGAGGAAGAAGTCCAAAGAGAATGACAAAGAGTTCAATCTCACTACTGAAAGCTTTGCAATGGTGGCATTTGATGGTCCAATGGAAATGGTTGTTGGGGAAGAAGGCCCCAACAAGAAGGCCAAAATTGATGAGGATGAAGAAATGGGCTTTCTTGATTATGAAGTGAGTAATCTTAACCTCAAAGATGAGAACTTATCAGTTACTGATAAAGCTTCTTTCCTATTAGAAGGATGGAAGGAGGATGTTCTTGTTTTGATTGATTCTGGTTTTACAGATCACATTTTTTTTGAACCAAATTTATTTTCAAATCTTAGTGATTATGATGGAGTTGTAAATATTGGTCAGAAAGGCAGAAAAATTCAGATTAAAGGAATTGGAAAATTCATTCTTTCAAATCACTTGGGTTTCAAAATTTGTTTTGAGAAAGTGTTCTATGTACCAGAGTTGCCTTATAACCTTGTTTCCCTGGGAGTGTTCTGGAAAAAAATTTTCCAGATTTGCTATCTTAAAGAAGATAAGTTTGTTATAAATATGAATGGGAGAACTTTTCTTAATGGACAGGCTTGGAACAAGCTTTTGTGTGCAAGCTTGTTCAAAATCTCAGCTTTGAGCACTGTTTCTCACAATAGAAGTGGCCATAAGGTAAAGGACAGCAACTGTGAGAGTTTTACCTTAGGGGCTAAGACTAGAAATGTGTTCTCAAAGAGTAGAGATTGCACTGATGTTCTTAGAGAGGAATTTTCCATTGATTTTGCAGGGCCATTGACACCAGAGTCCCTTGGTGGGGCAAGATACTTCATCAATTTAGTTGATACTGAAACCAATTATGTTTGGGTTAAACCAATTCAATCTAAGGATCAGACCACAGATGACGTTTCTGTAATCTTCAAAGTCTGGAAACAGAATGGTCTAATGAAGGAGATCAAGAGGGTTATCACTGATGGAGGTGGTGAATTTGTGAGTAAATAGTTTGAGAGGTTATTGAAAGATTATGGTATCATGCTTTTAGTCACTACTGCAAGTACTCCACAAAAAAATGGAATAGTTGAGAGAATGAATAGGACTTTACTGGAAAAGTTCAAAACTATTATGTCTCAATCTGGTCTACCAAAGTTCTTATGGGCTGAGTTGATGTGTACAGTCTGTCTGTTGCATAACATTGTAAGTGTTAATGGGAAGAGTCCTCATTATCAGTTTTGGAAGTTGTACCCCAAAATATCATACCTAAGAACAATTGGTTGCTTTGTGTATTATAGTGTCCACCATAATGAGATGGTTGGAAAATTAGACCCTAGAGCCATAACAGGGGCACTTGTGGGCTATAGTTTAATAAGGAAATTGTATAGGATCTATTTTCCAGGGACAAGAAATTTTATCAATAGTAGGGATGTAAAATTTGATGAAAGTACCTTTCCACTCAAAAGGTGTGAAGATGTTGTTGTGAATAAGTCACAGTAAGAAATAGAATTAGCACCTATTTCACCAGCAAAGGCTGAGGAACATGTGGTTCCAGAAGATGAAGAGATGGCAGACGTGCCATCAAAGGGTTTAGTGCCGGCTTCAGGGGAGTCTGTTAATTTGGAACCTGATGAGCCTCCACCTCCAGTAAGAAGGAGTGGTAGGGTTAGAGTACCAGTTGATAGGTACGGGGAATTTAAGTCACATTATGCTGCCACAGGATATGAGGAAGATACATTTCAGGAACAGTGTATTCTCAATGAAGTCCTGGAGTTGAGTTCAGAAATGGGTAACAGGGTTAACCCAACTAGCTTTGGCCAAGCTATGAATTCTGATGAGAGAGCCAACTGGAAGAGTGCTATTTTTGAGGAATTTGATTCTCTATAAAATAATAGTTTCTTTGAAGTGGTTAAGCGGGATTCTGTTCCAAAAGGAAAGACCATTGTGGGGTCTAGATTGGTGTTAAACAAGAATTTTGACACAAATGGAGGTTTTAAAAGATTCAAAGCTAGATGTTTTGCACAGGGATTCAAGCAGAGAGAGGGTATTGATTACCAAGAAACTTTCTCACCAACTGAAAGGCTGTCCACCTTCAGGTACATCATTGCTCTGGCAGTGGAATTGGGAGAAGAAATCAGAAAAGCTGATTTTGTAACAGCATACTTGAATGCAAAACTTGGAGAGGAGGAGACTGCTTATATGTCAATCCATGATTGTTTTTGTGAATGGATAGTAGATACTAAACCAGAAACCATGAAGAAAATCTGTGTTAGAGGTTTTCTTTCAGCAGATAAAGGGGAATATGTCCTCAAGCTGTGTAGATCCCTTTATGGATTGAAGCAAGCAGCTAGATTGTGGTATAATACCATGAGTGAGAAACTGATACAGATTGGTTTCAAGAGATCTGAGGCCAACCCTTGTCTTTTTGTAAGAAAGGATGAAATTTTTTTGTATGGGTCAATGACATTATCATTATTGGAAATGGTAAAGAGAGAGTCATGGAGACACTCAAAAAGGAATTCAAGATAAAAGATCTTGGGCTGGCCCAACAGGTGCTAGGAATGAAATTCAGTAAGAGCAAGAATGGTATTAAGTTAGACCAGAGTCATTACGTGGCAGCTCTTCTTAAGCAATAAGGCTTAGAGGATGCAAAGGAGTTTGGTACTCCCATGCAGTCAAAAATTTGTTTAGAGAAGTCTACAGATGAGGAGTATCTGGATTTTGTTCAATCTGGGAACAATTAAAGGGAAGCTATTGGATTTCTTAATTATTTGGGGCGGTGTAGAAGGCCCAATATTGCTTTTACAATTGGTGTCTTGTTGAAACACTTAGAGAAGCCAAGCATGAGGCATTGGTCAGCATTTAAGAGAGTTATGAGGTATCTTAAAGGAACGCACAGTCTGGGACTTTTGTTTACAAAGTCAGCAAACTTTGATTTGGTTAGTTATTCCAATGCAAGTTGGGCAGATGGTAACACTAGGGAATCAAAAAGTGGTTTTGTATTCTTCTTAGGTAAGAATATGGTGTCATGGATGTCCAGGAAGGTGTCAGCAATAAGTCTTTCATCAACCGAGGCTGAGTATAGATCTTACTTAGCAGCTTCACAGGAAGCAAAATGGTTGAGAAAATTCTTAGAGGATACACATAAACCACAAGGGTTTGCTTTGTTGTATTCTGATAACCAGAGTGCCATTGTTTTGGCGCAAAACCAAGTGTTATATTCAAGAACAAAACATATCAATGTTCACTATAACTATATTTGCAATTCAGTTAACTACAAGGAGATTGTGTTGAGGTACATAACCACTGGAGCAATGATTGCAGATATCTTGACTAAGGCTTTAGATAGGAACAAGCAGCAAGGCTTTGTGACTAATATGAGGATTTCACCCCTTTTTGATTAAGGGGATGTGTTAAAATACGTATGCACTGACGCGTGTGCTACATATAACTTTAATCCAAATGGGATGCACATATGGGCCTCTCCGGTCCATTGGACACTCACACAGACCATATGGGCCTGTGTGATGTCACTTATTTGGGAAAACTGGCCTCAAAACTTGTGGAACAGGCTCATTGGTACACAGGCTTTAATGGGCCCAGTGGGGGATATGGGCAAATACAACCAGATGGGCTTTTATGGGTATAATTGGGCCCAAGGTTTATTTTGGACATACTTGGCCAGACGTGCTGGCCCGCCAAAGTATTTTTTACTTAGTTTTTGGGCTTGGGGCGGCCCATTGGGGCGGCTGCCCGTTTTGCAGCCTGGTTTGGGCTGCCGCCCGCGTTGCGGCCCGCTTGGGGCCGCTGTTTTTGCCTTTGGCCCGTCTATGGGGCCCAAACGCTGTGGAAACTAAAGGGGGCAACACCCCATAAGTCGTCCTTGAGTTCCGGAAGTTATTGATCAAAGCGTCTGTAAGGAGATTGGATGCAGCCGTTCAAGAGAGAGAGAGGGAGAGAGAGAGAGCAATAATAAGATTAATTCCTTCCTTTCCAATCCAATCCAATCCAATGCCATAAAAAGTGATATCCTAGAGTGCAGTCCAGTCCGTCAAGTGAAGTCCCCCTTTCTCCAACCCAGAGTTGAGAGCAAAGTATTTAAGTCCTCCCTCTCAACCCTAACCTAAGTACAACCGCAAGTAAGCAAGAATGATGAAATACAACCCCTAAGCACAGAACCCTAGCCCAATCCTACCCCTCCATCCCTTGCCCCATAACCCATGCCCCTCAATATCAACGTACGCCCAGCTTGCCTGCCCGCGCGTGTCTGCCCAACAACCCGTTCCAGGTATCCGCGTACCCGCGTGACCCAATCCGCGCGTCTTGCAATGCGCGGTCCGCCTGGTCCGCGCAAGCCATCCAATCCGCGCAAGCTTTCCAATCCACGCAAGCCTTCCGACCCAAGCAAGCTTTCCAATCTGCGCAAGTCTTCCGATCCGCGCAAGCCTTCCGATCCGCGCAAGCCTTCCGATCCGCGCAAGCTTTCCGATCCGCGCAAGCTTTCTGGTCCGCGCAATCCGTTGTCTCCCGTCTCCAGGTGCTGAGCCCAACCCAACCGCTGCTGGGCCTACCTGACTGCTGCTGAGCCCGCAGCGCGGCTAGCTGCAACAAGGCCCTTCCCATTGCTGAGCGCGCCGCCTGCAGCCCTTTCCTGAATCGCGTCCATAAAAGAGCACCACACCGCCCGCGCTGGGCCGTCATTGCTGCTGCCACGCTGGGTGGCCGCCGCAGGGCTGGTGGTCCCTGCTCCTCCCCCTCCCCTTGCTTGCCATTGCAAGGGGGAGGGGGAGGGCTGTCTGGTTGTAACCAGCCAGCAACTGGTCATGGTGGGGGGGACTTGATCACCCCCCCCCCCAAAGAGGTGGCCAGGCCAGTTGCATCAAGGCAACCCGAGGTGGGTGGGAATTGACCACCCCCCCACCATTGAAGGGGAGCTCTCCCCCCCCTTTACCAAGGGGGAGGAGCAATGGGCTGGAGGGGACCTGACCACCCCCAGCCCACTTACTGTAGGGACGCCCTGGGGGTATGGACCCCCAGGGCCCCTGTTAGGGAGATTTGACCACCCCCTCCAGGGATTTGAGACAAAGAGGGGGGGGCTGCATGTCCTCCAGTTACACCCCCCCCCCCAGGTGAGATTTTGGTTGGACTCAGGTGAGTCCTGGGTCACACCTGGCCCATATGAGGGGCCAGGGCTGTACAAGTGCTAAGGTAAGTAACAGGGCTGTTTTAACAAAAAACCAGCCAGGGATTGAACAGCACAGGGGCTGGTTCAGCCCCGTAACGGTGGAAACACCAGAAAGGACAAGAATAGGCTGGTTGTAAGGCTACAGGGACTGATGCCATGTGGGCTGATGTAGCCCAAACCAAGTAACAAGGCCTGAAGAGACCGTATAGCTCTTTTGGGGCGGAAAATTTGCCTTTTGGCTTGTTTTATCATGGGCTCACAAGAGGCCAATCTTTTGTACTTAAGGAGCTCTTCTCCCTGCTGTTTTCCATGATTCATTCATCATCCAATCAAATTCATCAATGATATCATCCAACGTGTTTCCCCTTTGTGAGAGCCCATCAAGCAATTATTGACACAAGGTGTCCAGCATTTCTTTTCCTTTAATTAATTCTCATTTGCCTAAGATAATTGCTGGCCATAATTATAACACTTGGTCATTGTGGGGAAACCAAAACTTATCAACAATAATACAAACAATTCTAGTGGCCATCTCTGAAGAAATCTGTCTTTCAATGGTGCAAGAGTTGTGAAGTTTGTCAAAACCATGATCTTAGGCATCCAGCTTAAATTTTTATCCTACTGAGGAGTCCACTGTCTTTGGGAGGATTGCTATGGATGTGGTTCATATTAAAGCAGCTGGTGCTAAGTACCTCATTGTGGCTAGAGATGATTTTTCTGGATTGGTTGAAGAAAAATTTCTTAAGAATCTTAGCTCTGAATCAGTGGCAGATTTCCTCTATGCGACCTGAAAGATGTTTTATGGCTTGGCTCAATTGTAGCCTACTGATGGTGGCTCTGAATTTGGTGGCAAAATTGCTGAAATGATCCAATCCCTTCCTGGAAAACATAGAGTTACTAATCCCCATTATCCTGAAGGCCAAGGCATTGTGGAACAAGACCATACTTGTTTGAAGGCTACCCTTGTAAAATTGGCTGGTGAGAGTGGCAAGAATTTTTGCAAAGTTGTTCCTCTTGTTCTCTTCTCTGATTTAATTTCAACCAAATGGACCACTGGCTACTCACCTTATCAAATCATCTTTGGTCAAAGAGCATTTTTTCCTTTGGATCTTGAAATGGACTCTTTATTGGTTATCTCTTGGAAGCAGGTGTCCTCCACCACTGATTTATTAGCTGCAAGATCCAGGAAACTGGAGCAAAGTGAAGATTTTTGTGATGAAGCTTGTCAGAAGATGATGGAATCAAGAGAAAAATTGATTCTGTATTGGGAAGACAAGCACTTAAATCAAATCAGGGATCCCTTAAATCCTGGTGATCTAGTTTTAGCTTATAATTGATCCTTGGAAACCCAGTGGGGAAAGCTTTTCTCAAACCGCTGGAATGGTCCTTAATGCGTGGTTGGCCAAGTTAGAGGTAGATCTTATTTTTTGGAAGAGCTGGATGGTATTCAGTTGGCCAGGAGGTTCTCCGCTGATCAAGTAAACAATTTTCATTGTTGTGGAGGCAAGTTATCTCAGAAGTAATTCCTCCCAATGGTGCAGCACCAGGGGCATTTGCTGTGTTTTTGTTGTGAAACTCTACTGTATGCCGCATACATGAGCACCAGGGATGCCTTCTTTGTTTTATCCTGGCCGCTTCTAGGGCTCTTTTGGTTGGATCCAGATATTTCTCAACTCTTTGATCACTCTGAAGACCAAGAAATGGCCATTCCTTTGTTTCAACTTCTTTTTATTCCTCCTTTTCTTGATATCTTCAAATTTGAGATGCAGACTAGGGACATTCTGTAAGTTGGGGAGAGATGTGGTGACCAATTTGGGCCACCTCAGGAAAAGGGAAATTTTTTGAATTTTTTTTTTACATTCTTTCATCCAACTTCCATCATCAAAAAAAAAATACTTTTTCTGCTTTCATTTGTAGTCATCCCTTGTAAGTAGTCTATAGGGCCTCTTCCCCTTAAAAGGAGGGGCTCTACCCTGCCTTTTTTTGCCCATCATCCATCTTTTCATTGATGATCCATGATCCATAATCATCATCTAAGTAATAAATCTGTGGGGCCCTTCCCCTTTATCTGAGCATCCTTGTCCTGGGTATGTCTTTTGATTGCCCCTTGATCTTTAAGCCTCCATACTCAAATCTTTTGATCCTTCCTCTGTGAAATCATCCCTTATCACCAATCAATAGCCTTGCTGGTTGAAGAAAGAATTCATTTGATTGGATTCTTGAGTGTGTTATACCACTCTTTGCCCCCTTTTTTGAACTTACTGGTCTGATAATTCTTCTTGATCATCTTTCTGGAACCAGTCACAATTGACTGAGAGGTTTATTTCAGCTTGAAACCTGGAGTGTTCAACCTCCCTTTATTTCTTTAAATTTGAATTCCGCCATGCTATTCTTGATTCCCTTGAGAAGTGTTGGGTTATTCTTGTTCTAGTCTTTTAGTGCTTTGCTTCTAGAGCTTCATAAAACAAATTTATTTTTTTGTAAAGCCACCCACAGTTATCTGGTACCCTTCAAGCGCTTGATTGTGGAGAGTTTGGAAGGTTCATTGAGAACCTGGAGGTTGGTTGGGATTGAGTTGATCTTTCCTAATCTTCTGTGGACAAAAAGAGTTATTATCTTGTGGGTGTTTTTACTTACAACCTCCTTGTGCTATTGAACTCTGAACAAAAGTTTGACTTGTTTGTTTAATTCTTTTCCTGAACTGTGTTGTCTCAGATAGTGTTGTTTCCATTGCTAATCAAACTTGTCCCTTCCATTGATTCCTCATGCATAAGGTTCTGGACCTTGATTACAGTTACATTTAAATATCTTTGCAATGCTCAGGAGGGCAGGCTGAAAAGCACCTTTCCCCTCCACAGAACTGCCTGGGGCTTGGAACTGTTTGGATTCTTACAATTCCCAACGTCAAACTTGGGTCAGCTACCAACAAAGAGCACAAGAAATTCCTTGACCTTGGCACAAACCTCTGCTCCATCACTGGCTATCTCAACTTCATAGACAGTTAAACTCAATTCAACCTCTCCCATGCTGTATCCAACCTCTCCAGATTCAACAATTGTCCCGTAATAACCCACTGGGATCAAGCAAAAACTGCTTGGAGGTATGTAAAGGCCACCAAAGATCTTTTGCTCAACCTCTCAACCTCCACCTTCAAATTCAGCATTGAGTGCTACAGCAACTCTGATGGCAGATATCATCCTATAACCAGAAAAAGCCAATCTTGCTTTATCATACTATTATACAGCTGCCAAATTGTTTGCCATAGAAAACTCCAGCCATCCATTTCCCTCTCATCCACCAAAGGAGATCTCTAGGCTTTTGTGCTGGCCACACAAGAAAAAATCTGGATATCAAAACTGCTTTCCAATCTTAACCCTGGCCTCAAGATTACCCACTGCTTATTCATCAACAACACAGCGCTCCACAACCTTGTCAATATCAAATCTCACCACAACACCCTGAAACACATTTAAATAAAAATTAAATGGCTGCAAGAACAGAAGGCCTGTGGCAATCTACTCACCACCCTAATTTCCTCCAGAATTATGATTGCTGACTGCCTCACCAAACCCGCCATCAAACCATCCATCATTAATCTATCCTCAAAGATACTTTCATCTTGCTCCTAGAGATGGTGGTGTGTTGGGATGATTGAATCCAAGGTCCCCCAGCCTCAACCACTCCAGGTACCGCTGCCATCACTCCAAATCTGAATCTTCTGACATCCATCCCATTCCTCTTTCATCATCCTCTCCATTCCCGCTTCACCAACCATTCCTCCCCTCAACCATCATCCCATCCTCCATTTCTATCACCATCCCTACCAACCCATCCATCACCATCCATTACTCCATCAACCATTGTCTCAAATTCCATTCAAATCTCCCATTTCCCAATTAAATACCTCAACCAACCAATTTCAACCCAATCATCCTCAAGCTGTCTAGTAGCAAGATACTTGTTATGTCACTCCCACAAATCAATTTTTAATGCAACCTCTCATCCTTCCTTTAGAACTTAATTATCAATTTTTCCCTTTTCCTTCATTCATTCCAATTCTCCTTAACCTTTCTTTTGAGCTTTTTGGGTAAGAAATTTCCTTCCAAAAAACTTTTGAATTATATCTTCAATCTCAAAGTTGTCTTTACTTTCAGTCCTGCTGGTATTATTTTTAAATACAGTAATTTGACTCTTCATGGTCCAATTGATTTGCTTGCAAGCAAAGGTGAGTCAATTTTTCTTCTTTTCATCCATAAAATTGGCTTCTTGGCAGCCACCCTTGAATAGGTGCCCATTTCATGTGCTCTTTGTCAAATTTTCCTAGTTAACACATCTACAACAATCAAAGTGTGGGTTTTGGGGGCCTTCACCTAACAATGGTTCTTGATGATTTGGCCCTGATCACAAAGATCCCTATCTGTTTTTTTTTCAAGTTCATCCATATTTTCTGGAAGACTTGATTGTACCTTGATCCCAGAAGTGCTTCAGGATTTTATAAATTTTTGTCCTTGGATTCCCCAATTTGGAAGCCATTTTGTTCCCTGAAGCCCTGGAATCATACATGCCCACAATTATGGCCTTGAAATCATCCTGTAATTTTTTTTTTGTATTTTTATTTGTTAACTACAAGTAAAAATTCAACAAATAAATAAAAAATTAGTGAAAATTGAAGGAAAAAAAGACATGATGAAAGAAACACTTATGTCAATATTCATCTTTCAAGGTTATTGGAATGGGTGATGGTGGAGGATGGAGGGGAGATGGAGGGGAGATGGAGGGGAGATGGAGGGGAAGGGAAAAACTTTTTCAAGAGGAGGAAGTTAAGCCTGGTTGTTGAATCAGTTTGCACAAGGATTTTGTGTTTTTTTGGAGTGGGTGGGTGTGGGCACTTTAAAAATCAGTCGCATGACTTCTGTCCACCCACTGTAAGTATTCTGGAAATAATTTGGATCTTGATACAAAGGAGAGTTTTTGATGTAGCACAGGGGATCAAACAAGGGATCATATTTTCTAGACAAAGAACTACTGCAAGTATTTTGGTAATTGTATTCAGAGCTTTTGAATGTTGTTTTTGGTGGCTGATGAATATCTTGATAAATATTGGAGAGATTTTTGGCTGAATTATTTGTAACACTTGAATGACCAAACATATTGCGTATAGAAGGTGATTGATTTTAAACACTATTAATTAGAAATTCTTGTTATATTTATATTACTATTTTTTCAATCATCATAAGCATTGGATTTTTTAGTTATCCATTTTTTAATATTTGATATTTGATGTATTTGGGTGTTAAAAGGGGCTGTGGTGAGATAATGGTGATGCATATCTAGATATTAGGACAGAAGAAATCAATTCAGAGTCCTCATTTACCCCTTTTAAGATGAACTAATTTGGAAAGAAATTAAGCCTTTTAATAATACAGTTAAAAAATTAATATTCTTGTAAAAATTTGCATGAAATGCTTCAAAAAAATGAAACAAATAATGTTCAAAATCTGGATCATGAAACAACATTTAGTTTTTATTGTTAAAATTCATCTACAATATACATAAATAAATAAAAATTTTCAAAATATGAAAATATATACAAAAATAAATGAAGAAAAATAAATCCCAAAACAGTCAAAAAAATATCAAAAAGACAAAATTATTGGAAAAAAACTTTGGGGAGGGCAGGACTGCCAAAACTCACTCAAGTCTGGATGAGGTTGAAAACTGCCACAGAAATGTTTTAAATTTTTAATTTATATAGAAAAAAAAATTGAAAACTGCCACAGAAATGTTTTAAAATTTTAATTTATATAGGAAAATAAACAAAATAAATTTGAAAAAAATCAAATGCACCAAAAAAATAAGGGTGATGTTAAATTCACGGCTCCAACTGTGTGGTAGTTTTGTAGAGCCTTACATGGCTCAAGTGAGCCGTGGGGGCCCATAGACAACTAAAAAGGGATTTTTCAAACACTCGCGACCCCTGGGGGGTTGTGTAAGAGCCTTGTACCCCCCAAACACGGCAAATTTGAGCAATGTACCCCCATACACAACTCAAAACCGCTGTTTTTAGGGGTGCACAACCCCCCCCCCCCCAATGTTGTGCCAGAATTTTGGGCACCCCCTGGACCACACTTGGGTTCCATAAACCCAAATTTGGGATTAAAGCATACTTTGTGGGACTGTTTTTCCACACCTAGAAATCCCAAAGAGACATTAAAGTGAAACCAAAGTGAAATTGAAGTGAAAACTGAAATCATATAAAATTCTGAAAACAATTCTTTCTCAACTCAAAAGTGAGCAAACTTTTTTTGTTCAATGGAAATTTGGATTGAATACTGAAGTATACCATTGCATTTTTTTGCATGGTAAAAGTGGAAAGCCCTCCTTCTTCTGAAATGGCTATGTGGAAGGTCTACATTGATAGCGCCACCAACAAAGCTTTGGAAAAAGAAAAAAAGGATTTGGGTAATGAAACATTGGAATCCCAATTGCATCCTCATCAAGGATGAAAATTGAGGAACAAAATGTTTCACAGTGGGATTTGACCTCTGGTCATGAGTAACATTTTATGTTATTGGTCTTTGCTGTATTTAATTTGATTGAAACTGATGGAGTGCATTCCATCAATATAACTATGTAACTATGACAGATCCACTTGACCTACCTCTTGTGAGAGCTTTTCCTACTAGGGAAGAGGCGAAAAACTGTTGTCAAACATGGGCTATGAAGCATGGTTACTCTTTGAAGGTTTTTAACTCAAAGAAAGATAAATATGTGTATTTGGCCTGTGATTTCCATGGTTCCTATTCAGGAAAACTTCTTACCAAACAGTCTAGACAAACTCACACAAGGAAGGTTGGATGAAAGTTTTTAATCCATGCAAGTTCCACAAATTCAGACCCCTTGTGGCAAATCTCCTATAAATAAACCCAACATGACCATCAACCTTCTGAAAATCCCTCTGTGCATCCTCAACTGAGGAGAATCTCTGGGCAAGCCTTGGATCTGTTTAAGGATGGCATGAAAGATGCGCTCAATATTTTACAAATTCAGAGAAAATTGCACAAGATTGATGGAGGGGATTATGTTGATGACCAAACAATCTATAACACTAAGCGGAAGGTAACGCTTGCAGAACTAAAGGGGAAAAGTTTTACGGAGGTACTCTATGAACAGCTTGAAGAAACAAGTTGGAGTCACCAGTCAAAGTTCAGTGGAGAGGGCCACTTGGAGGCCCTGTACTTAGCACATCTTGAGGCAGTAAAGCTTTCAAAACAATTCCATCATATTGCTATGTTGGATTGTACTTATAAGACAAATAAGTAAAAAAACGCGCTATTGCATGTTGTAGGAATGAAAGCCAATTGGAAAACTTTCAAGAAAGCTCTTGTTTTTTTTCATAACAAAATAATCATTTGAGTTCTAAAGTTGGTCTGTAAACGCATTATAGGAGTTGGCTTATGATCCTGATAGACTTCCAAAAGTCTTTGTGAAAAACCTTGAAAAAGCTCTGATTTGTTCTATTGAATCTACTTTCCCTGATTCATCAAGACAATGTTGCACTTGGCACTTGTCTAAGAACATACAAGCAAACTTTAAAGCGCACTTTGTTAATGAAGTTGAAGGATGGAAAAGCTTTATGAATCTGTGGGCAAAGTATGGGGCCTCAAACCCAAGGAGGAGGCAGAGGTCAATTATGCCAAACTCAGAGTAGGTCCAAATCACTGCTTCTTATTCTTCCTAGTTTTGATTTCTGAACTTTTGACTTGGACAGTGTTTCTTGAAAGAATATGAGGATGTACTCAAGTATATGGAAAATGACTTTTTCCCTATCAAAGAGACATTTGCAACAGGGTGGAGTTGCATAAACCCAGATTTTGGAAACAAAACAACATCTTTGGTTGAAGGGGCCCATGCAACTCTCAAAAGATTCCTTGCAAACTGTTTGAAAAAGCTGTTTGATTTTTGGACAAGCCTTCACCAAAAAGTTTCAAATCAAATTAAATTGTTTCATGTGTCACTTTATAACTCTCAAATCAAGTTAGGGACAGTTCTTCCACCTGAACTGTTACCATGGGGTTACATATTGTCTTTAGAGGCAATTCATCTTATTAGGGAACAATTCAAGAAATTGAAACGTGATCATGATGGCAAAGTGTGCACCCAGTCATATACCAAGACTATGGTTTTCCCTTTTCCCACCAAATAGGTGACCTTCCAGCATTCAGAGGATACATGGTACCCAAAGATGTTCATGCTCAGTGTAGGTTGTACTATGACCCTTGAGTTCTAGTTCTGTAAGTTGGCTTAAGTTGGATTTTTCAAATCACTATATGATTAATGCTTTTTGATTCATAATTCCCAATTCACTAATTGTTGATCCTTTTGAATTTTGAAGTGTGATTTCAATGAAATGTTAAGAATTTCTCAGTTATGTGGAAAAGTGCAGAAATGATCATGGAATCTCCAGATCCTGAGAAATGTTTTCTATTGAATTATATCATTCAGAAGGTTACAAAATATCAATTGAAGCCAAGAATTGAACCTAAAGTCTTACAATCAAGTAGGGGCAGGCCAAAATTGACAGATACGCGGCAAGAACCATCTTTGTTTGAGCTTTTTGAAAAACAACTGAAGGGGGAAAAAAGGACTGGAAGGGCTCCAAACAAGAAAAGACAAAAGATTGTAAGTCTTTTATTTTGAGATATGTTCATTTTTTGGGTTTAATGAACTTAGTTACTAACTAATGATAAATTTTTAGTCAAAGTTGGAAGAATCTGAATCTGAATTTCATAGTTCAGAGGAAGAGACTGAAATTGAATCAGGATCACTTTATTTGGAATCAGAATCCTCTTCAGAGGAAGAGAACATGCAGCAAAGAACAACCAGAAGCTCATCTTTGGTGAGTTTTCATTTCATTGATCCAATTAAAGAAATGAATGCTGATTCAGTTTTCATGATAGGAACCAAGCGTGAAATACCTCAATCAAATACCCAAGAAATTCCATAAGTTCTTGGGTGAAGTTTGGGATCCAATTGGAGATGGGAATTGGGGATTTAGAGTCATTGCTTAATCTCTTGGTTTTGAAGAAAATGTTTGGTTTATAGTTAGGAAGGAAATGATTGAAACATTAGAGAAACATAAAGCATGCTACATCAAGATTCTTGGTGTCTCAAAGGAGGTTTAAAAGATTAAAAAAAAAAACTTTATTTTGAAGACATCAATGAAAAGATTCCCTCCTAAAAATGGCTGGCTAAATTAGATATGGGTCAAATCATAGCAGACACATATTCCAGACCTATATTTTTCATTTCATTGGAGTCATGTGATACTTATACTCCAATGAAAAATGGTGTTACTGATCAATCAGATCCAATCAATTTTCATTTCCTTTGTGAACAATAGCCACTGGTTTGTATTAGTACTTGAGTGAGAAATGATTCCAATCCCACCAATTTTAGCAAAACCAAATCTGTTGATCTCTAAAAAAGCCTTTGGTTGGTTTGATCATCTCAAAGATCAATTGCAAATGTATTCTAGATTGTAATAGACTTTGAATTCATTTCAACATTGGGTTTCATGTTAATTTTAGTTCTAATGCAGCTAACTAGTTCTATTAATATATAGGGTTATCACATTTTGAACATCATTATGTTGAGTTTTATGAGTTAACATCATTATTTTGACCAGCACTAAAGTAAAAACACCAAAAAAAATGAATTCAACTAGTGTCAAGCCAATCCCATCCCAAGCTTAACATAAGTTAAGCTTCCATCACAAGCTTAACTTATGCTAAGCTTGGGATGGGATTGGCTTAACACAAGTTGAACTTGTTTTTTTTGTGTTTTTACTTTAGGGCTGGTCAAAAGACTTGTAATTTTTTGGGCACTTTTACTTTAGGGCTGGTCAAAAGACTTCTTTAATTTTTTCCCTTTTACTTTAGGGCTAGTCAATTTGAACCTACTTTAGGGCTTGTCAAGTTACTTGTATTTTTTTTGGTGTTTTTACTTTAGGGATTTTCAAGTTACTTGTCTTTTTTTTGGTGTTTTTACTTTAGGGCTAGTCCAGTTACTTGTGTTTTTTTGGGTATTTTTACTTTAGGGATAGTCCATTGGATAGTCCCAGTTTTTTTGCTTTTTTTATTTATTTATTTATTTATTTTGTTTTTTTTAACCAAAAAATGAACATTCTAGGATTTTTGGGTTGATTTCTGTTTTTTTTAAAGGTTTATTTAGTTTATGGGTTGTTTCAGTACCCTTTCATTCCTTTTCCTTTTTTTTTTGCTCACCGCGGTCCGGTGCTGTGTGGGATGCCACACAGCGGCGGACCAGGCTGGGTCAGCCACACAACTCTTTTAGCCATGCGGGGTTGTACACGGTTTGGATTTGACCATGTGGCATGGTACAGGGTTTTTATTTTACCGTGTGGCATGCCACACGGCTCATTTTAAAGCATGTGCACAGCTCAATGAGCCATGAATTTAACATTTCCCAAAAAATAAAAAGTAAAAAAGAAATTGGGGGGAGGACTACCACCATCTCACCCAAGTCTAGGTGAGGTTGAAACCTGCAGTGGATTTTGTATTGATTTTTATTTGAAAGGAATAAAAATAGAAAAATGAAATGAAATATATATAGGGCATTAATTTTCTCATGCCCCCAATCATTTATCGCAAAGAATATTGTGTCCCCGCACCATTGCACGCCTTTGCTGTTACATGGAAGAATACCTCATTTCACAATAATTTCAAGAATTCATTTTTTTTCAATTATGATCCTGAATTCCTCTAGCTGGGGTTTCAAAAACCCCTCCAAAAAATCTTTGATAATTTGGAGGCATTAAAACCCCTCCAAAAATGGAATCAAAAAATTAAAAAATTCTGTCAAAACCAATTTTTCCATGGGTTTTTGGATCCTTATTTTGGCAACTTTAATTTTTTTTGGTTATTTCAACTATTAGAAATTATAAGAAACACTCAAAGAGCTTTCCAATATTTTATATAGATTTTTTGGATGTATCCTTTTACCTTAACAAATTCCTCCAAAAAGCCAAAAAAACCAAAAAAACCAAATTTCTCATTGGACATTTGCATCCTTTTTTTCCTTTTGATTTCATTTTTTTGGGAATTTAATCTATCAGAAATTGAAAGAAACAGTCAAAGAGAATTAAAATATTCTTTTCAGATTTTTTTGGATGTATTATTTTACCTTAAAAAATACCTTTGAAAACCCAAAAAATTTAAAAAATTCAATTTTCTCACTGGAATTTTGTTTCCTTTTGTTTGCCTTTTTGATTATTTTTTTTGGTGATTATAGTATTCAGAAATTTAACAAAAAATATTGGAGAGATTTTTAAAATTTCTACATAATTTTTTATTGTCATTTTTTACCTTAAAAAATTCCTTCAAAAAACCAAAAAAATCAAAAAATTGAATTTTCTTATTGGTTTTTGGATCCTTTTGTTTGCCTTTCAAAATAATTTTTTTGGGTTATTCAAGCTTTCAGAAATTCAAAAAAAAGGGAGAAATAGATTCATAATAATTTTCAAAGATATTTTGGATGTATGCATACACCTTAAAATTTTCATTCAAAAAATCAAAAGTAAGAAACAAATATGGATACTGTCACAAGGGCTGCTGACATGCAAGCAGGGCTTGGCACAAAGGGGACTCTACTCTAAGTAGGCTTGGGGGAAAGTATACTAGAAATTGCTACAAGGAGAAGAGTAGGCCTGAATTGAATATAAGGTGCTGTTGACACTTGCTGGCATGGATTCCTAGTTAGAAGTAGTAAACTAATTTCTTGGGGAACAATCACAAATAAGGAAGAGGAGGCCAGTTTAAATAGACAAGAGTTTGGAACTAAAACAGAGGTTCTAGTGATTGGGGATCAGACTACATATGTGATATCATAGGAAAAGTCTAGGTAACAGAGAGGGCTGATCAGGTATGCTACTACATTAGGTTAGGCTGTTTCTACATTGGGGCAAGGGTACAGGTCTGGGCTGTCCAAGTTGGGAGATTACATTTGAAGGATGTACAGTGCACATGGAAGTCATGAAACTATGTACTAAGTAGAGAGAGTATGTAATAAAATCTGCAAGAGGATGTACATAAGGATTACCAAAGGATAAACCATGATAGAGTATGGGTTAGACAGAGTTAATAAGGTTGGAGGATGTGCAGACCTGGGAGATTAATTATGTGCAATCCTATGGAGTCTATCTGCATAATGTGTGAGTTTAGACTATATGTAGATATGTACTGCATGAAGATCCTGAGGTATATAGTTACTGGATACATATTGATATAAGTCTCCTGAGCCTTGAGGTTGAAGTTACTTGGAAATTAGATCAGCCCTGAGGGTTAGATTGGGTTTGCTTTTTAGAATTCTAGTTTTGTAATGTGTTGTCTAAAACTTGAGTTCAACCTATTATCAAGCTTTATATTCTTTATCCTGCTCTAAGTGTTATGTCTAGTGTGGTCTCTATTATAAGCTTGTTAGTCTTATTTCCAGTCTCATCTTTATCATAACCTACGGTGGCTATTGCCCTAAGTATGTTAGTCTAGTTATGCCTTTATGTTGTTCCAGCAGTATCAACTCTATTGCCTCCTTTATCTTTCATCTACAGTGGCTCAATTCCTAATATTCATATTCATCCTGCTTTATTAATTATTGTTTCATTCATCTTTTCAACCACATGTCAGCCTTATTGTATTTGGTCTATTTAAGCTGCTGGTTTCCAATTCAATGAATCTTCATCTGCTCTTACTTACACTGAACCGGATTGCCCCTCATTGGACTCCTAGATCCGCTCCTCTTAGCGCAATAAGATTACAATCCTCATCTCTTAAGTCTTTCAACCAGGCGACTCAACCCAAATCCTCACATTTCTGAGGTTAGATGCTGGGGTTAGACTGAGCTAGGTGTCAGTATGACAAATACAAATATTAAATTTTATTCAACTATGATTGATTTTATTTATCTAATTAATTTTCTTGGAGGGAAAAAAATCATTACCAAGCTCTAAGTTTTTTTGAAAAATGCTTTTCCAAGATTTGGAATCCTTGGTCAAAAAGCTTTTCCAAAGTGAGCCTAACCTGGGAGCTGGCCAATGATCAGACTTGAACTTAAATGAGACTATATTCTTGGATTCTTCTAAAAGAATGAAGCAAATAGGAGAAGATTTGGAATTTGGAGTGGGAGGGGAATTCAGAGGAAGATGAGTGCAACCAATTAAAGAAAAAAACAGAAACACTGGACTCTTATATGTTTCAGCCAGAAGGAAACCATTTCATGGAAATTTCATTCACATATTTATGGAAGGTGGGCCAGAAAGGTGGTTCCGTTTCCTTCTTGCTTCTTGGAAATTTTCACCCCACATATCACACAGTAATCCTGGGTCCTTGAAGATTTGGTTTGAATCAAGCTCTTTCACCATTTCTTTTCTGACTTCAATACAGTCTTCTGATTTCCTCCCCAAACAAATGGCTGCTTCTTTGAAGCCACAGTTCCCATCCCCTATAACATCTTGAAAATGTGATACATGTGGAATGGCTGTTTTTGGGGAAGTCAAATCTTTGTATGGGAACTAAAACCAAAAATCAGAATTATTTGTAAAATAAAATACAGTCTGAAGATAAAACTCAATTCCTCAATGAGACTTTGTAAAAGATTCTAGAAGTAGAATACAATAGTGCGCAGGCAAACTAGACAAAAAACCCAAAAAAAATCAGAAAAAATTGAAAAATGAGAAAATATCAAATGTACTCACTTTCTCACTCATTGTTGTTGCTTTTTGTGCTAATACCTTTCTTCCAGGAGGATGGTAAGGATCATCACCAACTTCATTGGATACCTTTAGTCTATTGACTCTTCTCCCAGGATTTTATTCAGGAGAAGCAACCCACTTATTCCCAATAGGGCATATCAGAGTTAAACTCTTGAAAAATTCAAATAGCTTATTTCAGGAAAAATATCAATTTTCCAAAAGAAATCTTTTTGTACATAAAAAAAATTAATCGATGGTTTTAACTGAAAAAAAAAAATTGAAAAAAAATGGATAGGCCTGAAATCAGTCATTTAATTTTTTGAAAAATTTAACTCTGATATGCTCTAATGGTTCCAGACCTCTGATAAAAGTATTTTTTCAGGTAAAATAATACATCCACAAAATCTGAAAAATGTTGAGATAGTGAACTATTCTGCTGTTAATCTTTCATCTTTATATTCCCACTCTATCTTTCTCATCTATTACAACCTCACCTTACAAGCTTTAGGGTACTTGCTATGTATGGTTGATAGTTATTCCAGGTTACAATCTCCAGTCTATGTCAGTGTTATTGCTGTTTATTAACCCTCTGTTCAAAAGATTGATCTGTTGTTTTGGGTGTGTGACTCAAGTTTCATGTTTGTCACTGTTGTGACCTCAGGCCTTTTACCAACCTGTCCATGTCTAGACTCATGTCATCAGCATTTCTTCTGAAGTGATTCTTGCCCGGATTTCTGGGTTGATTCACATGAATATTCTTCTTCATCCATTCAGACCCACTTTCATGGGTTCTCTAGTTGTCACTACTTAAACTGCTCCTTTTGCTACTTGCAATCAACTCACCAATTCTCATCTCATCTCTACCGTCACATCCTGAGTTTGGTCCCTCCTGGCCTCTCCTCCCAGGTTGATCAAGTCATCTCAATATACCGTGCCTTTTTGTAGTCTTGATCCTGACCTGACAGTCTCTGAACTCAACAGATTTACAGTCCTAGGTTTTTCCTCTGGTTCTAGCTTCTTTTCCTCTCTTCTGCCGAGTACTCAATGATACAATCAAAAACAACCAAATAACATAAAAACATCAAATAAATATAAAACCCTACATCCCAACATTTAAAACTTGAATCTCTTCTTTCTCATCCCAGTCGCGAATTTGCTTGCTTCTCTTCATTATCTACTCAGCTGCGACATTGTTTGCTTTCTTCATCTCCTCTTTTCTGCCTAGTCCTAGTTTCTCCTCCGGCTCGTGCTTCAGTTCTTCCTCACTATTCCGGTCTTGATGGCGACATCGCTCGCCCTTTCTCATCTTCCTTGCCATCTCGCCCGCAACATCGTTTGCTCTTTTGCTTCTCCGCTTTTACATTGACTTAGATCTCAACACATTGCTCCATAATCCTCCGATCTCACTTCCTACGATCGCCACCTCACCTCAAATTCGCTTGTGGTACTTTTGCTACATCGCTCGCGTCTCCTCTCGTAACATTGCTCAACTTCACCTAGCAACATTGATCGCGCTCAATGCTGCACCATTGCTCGCTCCTCCGACACCACTTGCGCCCGTTCCTGCGACATTGCTCGCTATTCATCCTCAAACTCGCTAGCAACATTGATCTCGCACCTTGCCTTGCAACCTTGCTCGCGTCCATCCACCTACTAGCTTTGCGCAACCAATTCTGCGACCAATCAAAATCTAAGACTGTCCCTCAAGCTCACCTGATCCAAGCGCTAAACACCTCGGGTCCGAACCTTCTTGGCCACAACGCTCAGCTTGAACTCGCGTCAACCTCAACCGCTAACTCACATTCATTCGAGTACTAAAATGCGCAGCTTTATTAGCTCTGCGACCCAACCGGTCGCGTTCTACAATACGCAACTCTACTAGTCCTACTACCTAACCAACCTACATTGCTTACTGAGTTTACATTTTCAACCTACACTGTCAATCGGTTTCACCAGCCATCAAGATTAAGAGCAAGGGAGGATATTGAGATAGTGAACTATTCTGCTCTTAATCTTTCATCCTTATATTCCCATTCTATCTTTCTCATCTATTACAGCCTCACCTTACAAGCTTTAGGGTACTTGCTATGTATGGTTGATAGTTATTCCAGGTTACAATCTCCAGTCTATGTCAGTGTTATTGCTGTTTATTAATCCTCTGTTCAAAAGATTGATCTGTTGTTTTTGGTGTGTGACTCATGTCTCATGTTTGTCACTGTTGTGACCTCAGGCCTTTTACCAACCTGTCCATGTCCAGACTCATGTCATCAGCATTTCTTCTGAAGTAATTCTTGCCCAGATTTCTGGGTTGACTCACATGAATATTCTTCTTCATCCATTCAGACCCACTTTCATGGGTTCTCTAGTTGTCACTACTTAAACTGCTCCTTTTGCTACTTGCAATCAACTCACCAATTCTCATCTCATCTCTACTTCCACACCCTGAGTTTGGTCCCTCCTGGCCTCTCCTCCCAGGTTGGTCAAGTCATCTCAATATACCGTGCCTTTTTGTAGTCTTGATCCTGACCTGAAAGTCTTTGAACTCAACAAAAAAATATTAGAATTCTTTTTGAATGTTTTTTTAAATTTTCCATTCTTTAATAACTAAAAAAATATAAATAAAAAGGAAAATAAAAGGATGCAAATTTCCAATGAGAAATTTGATTTATTTTAATTTCTTTGGTTTTTTGAAGAAATTTTTTAAGCTAAAAGGATACATCCAAAAAATCTAGAAGAAATATTGGAAAGCTCTTTGAATGTTGGTTGAACATTCTGATAGCTGAGATAACCAAAAAAGAAATAATCAAAATAGCCAAAATAAGGATCCAAAAACCCATGGAAAAATTGGTTTTTGCAGAATTTTTTAATATTTTGATTCCATTTTTGGAGGGGTTTTAATGCCTCCAAAATTACCAAAAATTTTTTGGGGGTTTCAAAACCCCAGCTAGGGTACTGCAGGATGATAATTCAAAAAAAATGAATTCTTGAAAGTATTGTGAAATAAAGTATTTATCTGCATAGCAGCAAAGATGTGTGATGGTGCTGGGACATAATATTCTGTGAAATATAGGATTGAGACATGAGAAAATTAATTCCTTTTTTTTAATTATTACTTAATCAGTTTTTTCTAAGGTTTATCCCCATTTTCTGCAATTTTTTTGGCCCAATCTTCCCTGCCAAACTTTTTTCCCTTCCCCCAAATTGTTTTTTTTTTGGATTCTCCAATTGGACCCATTTTTTTCAGCCTCCAGTCAGACCAATATCCCCCATTTTGCCATCCACCCATACATCCAAGGATTATTGATCAATCATTGCCAAAATGACCACCCCACCATTCTTTCACCATCAGTAAGTCTTCCATTCCCCAGTCTTCCTGATAAACCATCCCTTCAGGTGACTGTTAGATTACATAATTGCCATGAGCAGTTCATTGACTGGTATGTGCTACCCACATCATAGAATGCTGGGATAATTACACCTCTTGCGGGGTGATCACCCAAATAGCTATGAATCAACAGCTCCTTACTCAACAGCGCACTTAGCTCAATTGGTAAGAGCATCACTCATATAAAGAGTCTGAGGTTGTGGGTTTGAATCCCACAGTGTTCATTTGTTTTCATATGAATTCTGACATGGTAGCAAGAGTTATACAGTCACAAAGACTGCAGCCTAACAGCTGTCAAAAATAACAATCCGTCTTTATCAATGAAATCAAATGGTTGAGTCCCTGCTCAAAGCACAGAGGGGTGTTAGATTACATAATTGCCATGAGCAGTTCATTGACTGGTATGTGCCACCCACATCATAGAATGCTGGGATAAGTACACCTCTTCCGGGGTGATCAGCCAAATAGCTATGAATCAACAGCTCCTTACTCAACAGTGCACTTAGCTCAATTGGTAAGAGCATCACTCATATAAAGAGTCTGAGGTTGTGGGTTTGAATCCCACAGTGTTCATTTGTTTTCATATGACTTCTGACAGTGACTGACTGCTTTTTCTTCTTTTTATTGTGGGGGCATAATTGCATTAGATCTCACAATTCAAAATAAAACTATTGCTGAACCTCAGCATATAAACTCACCTCCCATTGTTCATCCATCATTCTGGAGATCTTTCTGGAATTACTCTGCTGACAGCAAGCATCTCAAGCTATCTTAAACAGGCCCATCTAATCTATCAAGCCAACTTTTTACTCATTCATGGTACTTTTTGCTACTAATCACAGCCCTAATTGAAGGACTTGAATTGGATCAATTGATTTCTGAGGTTTTCCTTGCACTTGCTGTTGACCTTAATGCTCCATTTAGTTCATGTTTTTGCATTTAAGTTTGCATCTGATGTTATATATGGTGTTTTTTTTTGTTTTTTGTTTTTTGAATGATCAAGTTAAATACAATGTCATTTTATTGGAAAAAAGGATGATCAAAATGATCAGTGGCTGTGAGATTTTGAGCTTGAGGCTCCGGTTGAAACACTTAAGAGGAGGTAAGTAAAGATCTTGTGATGCCAAGAGGAGCAGATCTTGGGAGTCAAGGGGGCAATCCGGTTCAGTGTAGGGAAGAACAGATAGTGTTCATTCACTTGAGATTAAGCTGATTAAATAAACTAAGTACAAAGGAGGCTGAGAAGTGGTTGAACAAAGAACTAGAAATGAATAAGAATATTCAATACTGGGCCATCAGAGACCGCACAAGGTGAAGGACTACAGGACAGGTTGCACTAAAGATTCAGGCAACACTAGCAGTAGGCAAAAATACTAACACACCCCCTTGACTGAAGCTTGAGGGAGTTTAAACAAAAAAAATGATTTTAAGACTTTTGAACACTTGCACGCCTATTACATCCAACATTAAAACTTAGAATGAAGAGATTTTTGAATGCTGCAATGAAGGCCTATTCCAATAGAAAGGAAGGAAATCTTGTGATTTTTGAACTACAATTGAACCTAAAATAGAGCCTATTACATCAACAAGTAACACAATAATTCCAATCATAATTTTTGAACCCCGGTTCATTCTGTACAACAACAGAAACAAATTGACTTGAGGAACCAAACAACTTAAGTAGCGTCCAAACTTCATCAACTTGAGGTAGTGATTAAAAAAACAACTTAAGTAGCGTCCAAACTTCATTGACTTGAGGTAGCGATAGACCAAACAACTTAAGTAGCGTCCAAACTTCATTGACTTGAGGTAGCAATAGACCGGGCGACTTGAGTAGCGTCAAAACTTCATCAACTTGAGGTAGCAATAGACCTGGAAACTTAAGTAGCGTCCAAACTTCATAGACTTGAGGTAGCGGTAACCAGGCAACTTTAGTAGCGTCCTAACTGAGCGACTTGAGGTAGCGCATAACCAGCCAACTTTAGAGGGTAGCGACCAAACCAAAAATGTGAGATTAACAGTCGTCGTGAAGCTAGCAAGTCAAGTAAGGTGATGACAAGTTTGCGCGCAAGGATTGGATCAATAAAACTATCGGAAAGATTGATTCAGCTGAAAGCGAGTGGACCAGATTGGAATAAAGACCAGTAAGAACAACAGTAGCAGGATGGCCACAAAAAAGCAGCTGGAACCAATGAATAAAGCTGATTGATCAAAATGGAAGGGGAAGTGTTGATTGATTGGACAACTTGAGGTGGCGAGTGACCGGACAACTTTGAACGGTATCAAACAAACCGGTATTTGAGGGAGTTAATTATGATGAGTCAACCGCAATCAAGTTGCAACTGGAAGTGATAACAAATTAACGGCAAGCAAATGATTGACGGCGGAGTTGCTAGCGGAGGACAAAGGGACAGCTATTTTTGGAGGGTCCGACCAAGCAAGCAGATGATAACAATGACTATGAGGGCACAATAGATCAAGTAAGTGCGTGGTTGATAACTTGGAGATTTAACCATGTGAACAGGATGACCAAGAGCAAGGTTGCTGGAGGATTGACCAAGATGAGTGCCTGAGATTGAGAACAAGATGGCTAGAAGAGGCAGGTTGGAACTTGATGAATCAATCAATTAAGTCAATAAAGGGGTTGTGGGATTGTTACTTGATGATTTGAGCGAGTAAATGGAACAAAGCAATGATGGATCAATTGACCACGGGCGTATGCAAACAAATTGATCAAAGAGATTGTTGGAGCAAGATTGGTGGAACATATGTCAAGATGGTTGCAAGACAATTTGGATGCAGGCGCAATTAAGTGGAAACAATTGAAATTTCTGAGAGGTGATAGGATAGTTGACCAATTTAGCAAATGATGTCAAAAGCAGTGAGACAAAGGAGGATGATCTCAGTGGAGCGTTTTGTCTTTTTAACCATGTGAGATTTTGAGTTCGAGGCTCCGGTTGAAACACTTAAGAGGAGGTGAGGAAAGATCTTGTGACGCCAAGAGGAGCGGATCTTGGGAGTCAAGGGGGCACTCTGGTTCAGTGTAGGGAAGAACAGATAGTGTTCATTCACTTGAGATTCAGCTGACTTAAATAAACTAAGTAGAAAGGAGGCTGAGAAGTGGTTGAACAAAGAACTAGAAATGAATAAGAATATTCAATACTGGGCCATCAGAGACTGCACAAGGTGAAGGACTACAGGACAGGTTGCACTCAAGATTCAGGCAACACTAGCAGTAGGCAAAAATACTAACAGTGGCCACACACCATAGCCCTCACCATTTAATTCCTTCTGAGTCAATTGCAAGGTCCTCCATCTATGCTCAAAACATTTCTCATTCATTGGAATGCCCATGGTGGGCTCATCAGGTTCAAATTTGATGCTCACTGAGGGATACATAACCATGCATGTGGTATTTCAGGGGGGAAAAAGTATGATTTTTAAGTTCACTTTGATGTATCAATGGTTTAGGGTTAGGGTTTAGGGTTTAGGGTTTAGGGTTTAGGGTTTAGGGTTTAGGGTTTAGGGTTTAGGGTTTAGGGTTTAGGGTTTGGGGTTAGGGTTTGGGGTTTAGAGGGTTTAGGGTTTAGGGTTTAGGGTTTAGGGTTTAGGGTTTAGGGTTTAGGGTTTAGGGTTAGGGTTTAGGGTTTAGGGTTCAATCAATAAATTTCTCACAAACACTTCACACCTAATATCATGATCAAAAAGGGATGCAATCACACCAATAATGAAATACATTGAGTATAGATCCTCATGAGATAGATGTTTGACTAAGTTTATAAGAATCAATGGGATGGGTCTCTACTTCTGACAACCTGAGCTCCTTTTTGTTTTCATTAGATTTCAGGAGTGTTAGGGATGGAATAATGTGAGGTTGCGAAATGTAAGGTCTGAACTAGGCTCTTTCACCAATACAAAAATCATTCAACAATCTCATTTTTTAGTAATGCAAAACATGCTGGCTCTTATCTTATTCTTGGTGGAATCCTTTGATTATTTATGATGTTCCATTTTTCATTTGTGAGGCCTTGGATTTCTACCCCCCCCCCAAATAACAACAAAAGCAGTCAGTTACTTGAAGAGATGGTTCATTAAAAAGACCAAGGAATGGATGACTTGCTCATGACGGGGAAATAATGGTGGAGTGATCATGTTTGCACTTCTTGAAGAATAATCCTTGGATGGATGGGTGTATGGCAAACTGGGGGACATTGGTCTTACTGCAGGCTGAAACAAAAGGTTCCAATTGGAGGATCCAAAAAAAAACAATTGGTGGGTAGGGGGAAAAACTCCAGGAGGGCAGATTGGGACCAGACCTGTGGCAGAACCAGACAATAAAACTTGGGAAAAACTCATTAAATGAAAATTAAAATGGTGATGTTAAATTCACAGTGTGGAAAGAATAAAGGTTATCCCCCTATAATTGTCCCAAGGTTTGGAAGTTAACAGTTCCCTGCGTGCGAAAGGAGATGAGGATGTCCAAAGTTGCACTTAAATGAGAAATAGAAATAAGAGATAAAGAGATAAAGAAAAGTAGAGAGAGAAATTGCCAATCCTTCAATCCTAAGAACTTTCCAGCTGGATGTGTATCCGGTATGAGTTCCCTTAATCTCCTGGTGAGATGAGTGATTCAATCTGATGATGTGATTCTTCCTCCTCCGCATTGATGCTCCGATGCCTCCTCCTAACCTAGAGTTGAGAGTGAGGATAAGTCCTCCCTCTCAACCCTAACCTAAGTACACGCGCAAATAACAGTATGACAACAAACAGAAAAAAATCTCAAAACAGAAACCCTTGCCTCCTCTCCCCACCTCCTCCGTACCAAACTCCCCCCGTCGTCCTTACACCATTCCGTTCATCCGGTTTGTCCTTCTCATGACGCGGTCCTCGCACCGCGCCCTACTTGGAGCCCCCCGCGCCTGTCCGTATCCATTTGTCCGCGCCCGTTGTGGGTGTTTGGTAATATCCGGCATGATCCACGCGCTTGCGCGCGCGCTCATCCTTTCCTTCATAGCCCGCGGATTTCTCCTCCCCTACGTATCCAAACCGGCACGCCCGCAAACCTAGTCAAGCGCACTACCTTCCAAATCCAATCTCCGGGGCAGATTGCTGCCCATGCCGCATTCAATGCTGAGCCTGACCCGTTCACCAGGTGCGGAGCCAAACAGCGGCTGCTGCTGAGCACTCCACATACCCTAATGCTGAGCCAGCTCGCCCCCAATGCTGAGCGCACCGCCAGGACGCAGTTCCCAATCCGTGTCTATAAATTGACACCACATCCCCCCCCAACTTGAGTTCTGTCCCCAGAAGTTTCCCATTGCTTTGCAATACCACCACCTCCGCTACTTCCGCTCCACCCCCACCACTTCCCACTACCACCTTCCCCGTTTTCCTTCCTACCCATTGCCATCATGCTCCAATGCAAGTTCTGCGCTTGGAACGGGCACGCGTGTTCAATCATCCCCGGTTGTTGCGCCTGTGTAGCTTACCCTTGGGGTCATTGCCGCTGCTCGCTTAGCAACAGCATCCCTTGAGCTCCCCCCCAATCCGGCTCTCGCCCCAGGCCGCGCAAGAGGGCTTGTTGGGACCCATTCGTGGTTTCCAAAAACGAGTTGATCTCGGAAGGCTTGTGGACACCACCCGGCTCACCTTCACCCCTCCGCCGGGCTGGACCTCTGCAATGGGGCAAATACAAAACTTTGGAGGAATGGCGCGCGGCAACCCGCGCTTGGGCCGCTGCTGTTGGCGTGAACCAAACGGTACCGGACCCAAGACTCTCTGGAAGACCCGCGGCCGCGCCAGCACCTCCTCCTCCTACTCCGCGACCGCAGACACCGCCCGCGCCACCAGCAGACTTGGATGAGAGGCCTATGACCCCCGACGCTCCTCCGCCCCGTCACCAATTGTTGTCCTGTCATTGCCTCCAGCTGGACCGAGCCCCCGCTCTGTTGGTTCCCCGGATGCACCAGCTTCACCGGCCGCTCGTCCAGCCAGCCCTCCCAAGATCCCGGAGATTCAAATTGTAATGGCGCTCCCGGCGGCTGGCTTTGAAGCTTTTGTGGAACGGTTGACCACAATGCTTTGGAATTTTCTCGCAATCCCCGGCGCACAATCCTCCGAATCCCGGCGCGAACTCCTGGCGTCTTTCCGGGCTTTACTGGCGGCTTCAAGGGCGGAAATGGAGGAAATGATGAAGATGGCGTAGGCGCATTGCCCCCCCCCTTTTCCCCTTCTCCCTTTCCTCTACTTTCTCTCTTCTTGTTGTTGTACCACGCTTCCCTTTTTGGTTAAGAAAATACATGTCTCCGCGCAAGGTCCTATCCTTCTGAGAAAAAAAGTGCGCGGCCGCGCTTTGAGAGAGTGAGTCTGAGATTGAGTCCGCGCCCGCGCGCTTGCTTTGTGAGCAACCGTAAGTGACTAGCCGTTCCAAAAGAGGCACCTGGACCGCCCCAGACAAACTGCCACACAGTTCCCCGTACCCTTCCTGTAACAAACACAACAACCAAAACACCAGCGCGCGCCACTGTAAGGGAAGAGAGAGAGAGAGAGTAGGAGAACGGACATTCTGGGGTGTCTAGTTGTCCTGGCTGTGAACCAGCTAGAGCACCCCCTCACCAAATCAAGCTTAGTCCCATACCAACCACCCATCCTTGAGATATCCTGAGAGAAAGAAAAAGAGAAAAAGAAACCAACAGAGAAGAAAAATAGAAAAGAACACTTTTTTTTTTGCGCAACGCCTGTAGACCGCCCGCAAATCGCTCTTCATCCCGCTTCCCCCATCTGCGGGATTGCCCACGCGTCCCAGTTCTGCGGGGCTTGTCCTCGCGTTTACGGACCCGGCTTTGTGCCGCGCCCGCGTTTCCTGCAAAAACCCCAAGCCAGCAAAGACCCAACATCCAGATAAGAAAGAAACATAGAGAAACAAACATTCTGGGGTGTCTAGTTGTCCTGGCTGTGAACCGGCTAGAGCACCCCCTCACCAAATCAAAACTTATCCCCTACCCCCTCTACCTCCCCCCCCAACTTGGCCACTGTCCCCAGCTGGTCGCAACCGCCTACTCCATTGCAACAGCACGGCCTCCGCTTCTCCGCCCAAAGACAAATCCCCGGATCGCGTTCCTACACCATTGCCGTGCTCCACACTCCCCTTGTCAGATCCCTCACCCCCTTCTGCCGTCTCGTCAAACAAGGTAGATCCTTGCGCAAAGAAGCGCATGACATGCAAAGCCGCCGCCTTCTGTTTCAGCGGAGTACCGTCTAATTCCTCCAACTGATAGCTACCGCCCTTGAACTTTGGACGACACGCGGAACGGGCCGTTCCACCGGTTAGCAAACAACTTCCCCCACTGAGACTCCAGACTTTGGTTGTACAGGAGCACCAAATCCCCCTTCCGCAAGGGATCCCGGAGGCGATGCAAGCAGCGCTTGTCCCAATAGCGCACCAATGCCGTCCAAGTCTTCTTTAGCCGGTCTGCGGCCTTTGCAAGCATTCCGTCCCGTCGAAGGAGCTGTTTGGCGCAAGCCTCAAGCAACTCGGCGGAAGTCTTCACCTTCCACCAGTCAACCCCCAGGAACGTCTCCAACTCAATGTCCACTGGAAGCATGGGGCGCTACCCAAAAAGTAACTCATACGGCGAGTAGCCTGTCGACCGCTTCACCGAAATCCGATCCATGAACAGAACCATTGGAAGGGTCTCCTGCCAGCGCTTACCGTCCTCCCTGCACATCTTGACCAGGGCGTCCTTGATTGGCTGATGCCCGCGTTTGATCATGCCGGCCCCCTTGGGATAGTACTCTGTCACTCGGCCAAACTTGGCTCTGCAACTCTTCACCAACTCAACCAAATGGCCGCAAAACTCAGCCCCTCCGTCCACTGTGACCAGACAAAGCAACCCATACCGCGCGAACCAGTCTTCCTCCAGAAATAGAGCAACTTTGTCCGCCAAGAGCTTGACCAACGGACGCCCTTCTGCCCAACTGGACAGGTCATCCCGCGCGACAAGCAGATAGGCAAACCTACCAGCCTTGATGTGGACAACATCAAGCAAGACTTGACCAAAGAGGGCGTCTTCCCCTGTGGGGTTTCCGACTTCTTTGGGCAATCTCGCGCTCCGCCGTTGACAGGCTTCGCAGGACACCAGCCATTCCCGCACCGCACGCACTACCCCTGGCCACCAGAACCGCTCTTTGACCCTCCTCCGCGTCTCAACCTCTCCTCGATGACCAAGATTGTGGTGAAGGCTCCGGAGGATAGCTTCCTGATCTGCTCTTGAAGTGGTAACCACAAGAGGAACCGGAGTCTTCCGCCGCCAAAGCTGACCCTCCTGCACGTAGAAATTCCCCGCCCGCCGCTTCGCCCATTGCATGTCCTTCTCCATAGCTCCATTGGGAAAACAAAGGTCCTGCAAGTAGTCGCGAAGGATTGCGTACCGTCTGGTCTGCCGGAGCGGCAGCTGAACGCCTGCCTCCACAACCCCTACCTTGACAACCGGGGCCTCCACATCGAGCAGTTCTGCATCCTCAAACGGGTCGTCCCTTGGATACCGCAACAATGCGTTGGGCATAGTGAACGCTTTCCCCGGAAAATGAACAACATTGAAGGAGAAAAGTTGGAGAAACGCCACCCACCTGGTCATGGGAGCGTTGGGCAACGCCAGGGAATTGATCATCCGCGCCTGCGCCTCCGCGTCCACCAAAAGCTCAGAATGGACCCCCCACAAAATATACTGGAGCCGCCACACAATCTTGGTGACCACGCACAACTCCAACTTTGGCTGGGAGTACCAGCTTTCCGTTGGAGTGAAGGTGACCAACTCGTAAAGTACCGGCCTATCCTTGCTGTCGTCCTCTTGAGTGAGAACCCCCCCCGCACCGAATTCTCTGGAATCAACCGCTAGCCTAATTCCTCCCGCGTTGTAGTCTAGATCGTGGAGCACAATGTCACTTCCCACAATCTCCTTGAGCTTCCGGAACGCACAATTGCATTCTTCCCCCCACTTCCATTCCGCGCCTTTCCGCGTTAGTGATTGGAGCGGGCTTTCCACCTCCGCAAACCTCTTGATGAACATACGGACATAGCTACATAATCCCAAGAACTGAAGGATATGTGACACCATCCGCGGGGTTGGCCATTTGAGGACCTTGTTCCGCTTTTTCTCTGCAATGCGCCGGCCGTTGGAAGCAACAACATGGCCAAGGACTTTGAGCGCCGGGACACAAACTGCCAACTTCTTCCCCAACACCCTCAGTCCTGCCTCCTTGATGCAAAACAGGATGCGTTCCAATGTCTGCGCATATTCCCACACAAAACGTTGGATGCTGGGAACTTCAACCAGCTCCGCTCCCGTGTAATTGGATTTCAGACCTTTGATGCCCACATCCTCAATGAAGATTTGGACTCCCTCCGGAAGATTGTCCTTCAGGATCCACGCCATTTGCGCCTGGTACACCGCCACGGAATTGGTTGCGCCTTGCGGGAGCCAAGTCAGCTGCATTCTTCCCAACCCAGTCTCAAATGCCATTAGAGGCCGCAAGCAAGGATCCAACTCGCGCTGGTCATATCCCCCCATCACATCCACTAAACCGTAACAAGCGTGCCCCGCCATTGACTCAAGGAACTCGTCAACACAAGGGGGCCGTCCTGCGTCCCGGATCGTAAAGGAGTTGAGCCGCTGTAAATCATGAACAATCCTCAACGACTTTCTTTCCTGCTTAACCACCGCAAAGATTGGGCTGGAGTAACTAGACGTTGACTGTTCGTAAAGGCCAGTCTTCACCCGCTCCCGCACCAACTCCAGAAACTGCTCCTGGACTGCCCGTGGTATCGGAATCGGCTTGATCTGCCACGGCTCGTGATTGACAGTGGGGATGACATAGGGGTTGCCGATATTGTTTTTCAGGAGCCCCAGCTCTTCCGGTCCAAACGCGAGCGCTCTTTCCCGAAGAACCAGAACCAAAATCAGCAACTCACGCTCCTCCGTACTCAACCATCCTGTTGGGCTGAAATTGAAAGCTGCAATCCGCTCCTTGGTGATCCGCGCCAAAATAGTAACCCACCCCAAAGCCTTAATCGGCGTGACCCAAGGGTCCCGCGACCAAGCAATTGGTCAAAGCGGTCCGTTCAGTTCCTGGGGCATTGGCTCATTCCTTGGTCGGACCTTCCGTGACACTGGCTTGTACTTGCCCGCGTTGCACCGCATCATCCGCACGCATCCTTTGCTGTAAGTCCTACACAGAACGGAACCCCGGCTTTTGCCTTCGCTCACGAGTGTGGCACAATGATAGGGTTTTCAAAGCGTAGTACCCTCGGGCAATGAATACTGAGAGAAGGGACTTACTTCTGCGACGTGCGCGCCCTGCACTTTCCTTCCTCCCCCTCCCTGCTCCTCATTAGTCAACTGCCCGCGCGGAACCGGAGCTTGTTCCGCGCGGTCTCCTTGGTCGACTAGAAAAAATCCTCCGAAGCTCGCCCGTTGCAGACCAACTCCGCGTCTGGTTCCTCCTCATACTCCAACACTCTCCTCCGCTTCCCTTGCCCGTGATCGCAGATAGTTATCTCAAACCTTCCGCCGGAAAAATCCTCTACCGTCAGCGCCTCCGTTCCCGCCTCCGGATTGAAAACCATGCGTGCTCGAAACCCAAACATGAACGGCCTTCCCAAAATCACATCTGCACAATCAACCAAAAGAAAGGAAAGGGGCCTACGGACCCTTGCGACCTCGACCTCCTCCTCCTTGACTACTCCATCCACACGACACTCCCCTCCGTTAAGCGCACGGAGACCCATCGCGAATTTCCGCCAAACCAACCCCAAATCATCCACCATCCGCGATGGCAGCAGGTTCACCATTGAATTGCTGTCCACCATAGCCCACACCTTCCTTCCCGCTATGACCATCGGAACGTAAGCAAGCGGAGTCAAAACCAATTTTGACTCGCCCCTCCTCCTTCCGCTGCACCGTCTGAGGTACCCGGCCCTGACCGCAATCCCGCAACGCCTGAACCATCTTGTCTACCACCACCGGAGACACGGCCGCCAGTTCCCGCAAGGTCAGCGGAACCGGGGTCTTGTTACCCATCACCCTTTGCACAATGTCTGCGGCTTTCTTCTTCTCTACAGGGTTTGCTGCCGGCGCCTCAGTTCCAGGCGGGCGCGCGGCCGGTTTCGGAACGGCCAACGGGGGTCGCTCCTTCGCGTCCACCTCCATTTTATTGGAGACCGCCACCTTTTCTTCCATTGCCACTACCCTTACCTCAGCTTCCACCCAAGGTGGTTGCCACGATCTGGGACCGGTAACAATGCCCAGTGACACTCGCGCCGTTGTTCCCGCCTCCTGACCCTGTGTGCGCACCTGCTGCATTGCGGTCGGCTGGCTTGGCTCCATTGGAATCTGTTTGCCCGTCGGAAAGATTTACCCCATCCCCGCTGTTTGAACCAATCCCGCACTGAGATTCTTTGTAAGCTCCTCGCACGCCAATTGCCAACGACTGTTTTCCCCGCAGTACAAGCACCCCCTCGGCACAAAGGTACCGGGCGGCCAAAACCCTTCCACCATGTGAGGTGGAGGCCCATACGACTCATGCAGATCTTCAGGTCCTTCATCAGCTCCTTCAATTTGCTTACCGGAGGGGCTGGCGCAGGTTGAGGAACTGGAACACGCGTGGAAGTAGGTGGAACTGGGGCCGGAACCTGGGGGGCGGATTTCTTTGGTCCCGCTGGGAAGGACTTAGCGGTGTCCTCGATAAGCTCTTCTAAGTCAAGCTCACTCTCCACAGCCCGGCAAATGACAGCCAACTCCGGAAGGAGCGCGATGCTCCCGTCCAATGACCGCTTTACCAAGTTGTGATCGTAAAGATGCCGCTGCACCCTTGCCCGGAGTTGAGCGCCTAAACCGCCCAGAAACGCGCGTTTAATGGCCCCTGTCTGTCCCGCCACCACCTTGTTCTTTGAGAAGTACCAATAGATCCGATCAAACGTCAAGGTGTACTCCGCCAGCTCCACCCGCGTTCTGACTCCTCCGCGCGCGCTCGCCTCCAAGGCCATGCGGTCAAAATTGCTTTCCCGGAACCAAGGTTCGCACCTACCCCACTGCGTTAGGATCTCCGCCTTCAGTTTTGGCCAATCTTGATTCTCGTAGCCTTCCATTTCCTCCACATCCCGGAGCTTCTCTTTGTCCATAATGAACAGGACAACAAGCCGGGCCTTATCAGCGTCTGACGCACCTTCCGCATCTGCAATACCTTTGTATCTCAAGATGAATTTCTCCACATCCGCGGTGTTGAATTAGATGTGAGGGTAGTCGCGCGGCCTGATGCGAACCTGACGGGTGGGTTCATGGTCACTGGAGACCAATGGGGGAATGGCGTAGCTTGTCCTGGGTCAAGCGGAGGGAGGAGGAGGAGGAGGGATGGAAGACGAGAGTGGGGTTGGAGTAGCGGACCCGGAGACGGAAGGAGAAGGAGAAGAAGAAGAAGGAGCGACTGTAGGGAGGTATGAATAGGACATCGTGCCCGGTTACCTTTGAAAGACAAGAAATGGAAAGTTACTTCCCGGCCAGACCCCCAGATGTGGAAAGAATAAAGGTTATCCCCCTATAATTGTCCCAAGGTTTGGAAGTTAACAGTTCCCTGCGTTTGAAAGGAGATGAGGATGTCCAAAGTTTCACTTAAATGAGAAATAGAAATAAGAGATAAAGAGATAAAGAAAAGTAGAGAGAGAAATTGCCAATCCTTCAATCCTAAGAACTTTCCACCTGGATGTGTATCCAGTATGAGTTCCCTTAATCTCCTGGTGAGATGAGTGATTCAATCTGATGATGTGATTCTTCCTCCTCTGCATTGATGCTCCAATGCCACCTCCTAACCTGGAGTTGAGAGTGAGGATAAGTCCTCCCTCTCAACCCTAACCTAAGTACACGCGCAAATAACAGTATGACAACAAACAGAAAACAATCTCAAAACAGAAACCCTAGCCTCCTCTCCCCACCTCCTCCGTACCAAACTCCCCCCGTTGTCCGTACACCATTCTGTTCATCCGGTTTGTCCTTCTCATGATGTGGTCCTTGCACCGCGCCCTACTTGGAGCCCCCCGCGCCTGTCTGTATCCGTTCGTCCGCGCCCGTCGTGGGTGTTTGGTAATATCCGGCATGATCCGCGTGCTTGCGCGCGCGCTCATCCGTTCCTTCATAGCCCGCGGATTGCTCCGCCCCTACGTATCCGAACCGGCGCGCCTGCAAACCTAGTCAAGCGCACTACCTTCCGAATCCAATCTCTGGGGCGGATCGCCGCCCACGCCGCATTTGATGCTGATCCCGACCCGTTCACCAGGTGCGGAGCCAAACAGCGGCTGCCGCTGCTGAGCACTCCGCATACCCTAATGCTGAGCCCGCTTGCCCCCAATGCTGAGCGCGCAACCGCGACGCAGTTCCCAATCCGTGTCTATAAATTGACACCACAATGGCTCCAACTGTTTGGTAGTCGTTTAGGGCCCTACACGGCTCAAATGAGACGTGGAGGCCCAAAGAAGACTACAAAGGGCTTTTTCCAACATGCGCAACCCCCCAGGGGCATGTAGGAGCCGTTTAACCCTCATACACAGCTCAAATTGGCCGTGTTTGGGGGTGCACAACCCCCTGGAAGCCGTTCCAGAATTTTGGGCACCCCTTGGACCACACTTGGGTTCTTTCAACCCAAATCTGGGATTAAAGCATACTTTGTGGGACTTTTGTTCCACACCTAGAAATCCCAAAGAGACATTAAAGCAAAACCCAAGTGAATTTAAAGAGAATAATCATAAATAATATAAAAATCTGCAAACAATTCTTTCTCAAATTGAAAGTGAGCAAACTTTTTTTGATCAATTGAAAGTTGGATTGAATACTGAAGTATACCATTGCATCTTTTTGCATGGGAACAGTGGCAAGCCCTCCTTCTTCTGAAATGGCTGCGTGGAAGGTCTACATTGATAGTGTCATCAACAAAGCTTTGGAAAAAGAAAAAAAGGATTTAGGTAATGAAACATTGGAAGCCCCAATTGCAATCCTCATCAAGGGTGAAAATTGAGGAAAAAAATGTTTCTCAAATGGACATGACCGCTGGTGGTGAGTAACATTTTATGTTACTGGTCTTTGCCATATTTAATTTGATTGAAACTGATGGGCTCATGTAACTATGAAACTATGAATTAAACAATAAATGTTTACTAGACCCACTTAACCCACCTCCCTTGGGTGCTTTTCCTACCAGGGAAGAGGCACAAAACTATTGTCAAACATGGGAAATGAAGCATGGTTACGCTTTGACAGTTTTCAACTCAAAGCTTGACCAATATGTGGATTTAGCCTGTGATAGACATGGTTCCTATTCAGGAAGTCTTCTTACCAAACAGTCTAGACAAACTCACACAAGGAAGGTTGGGTGCAAGTTTTTAATCCATGAAATTTGCACAAAGGCAGACCCCTTTTGGCGCCTCTCCTACAAAGAAACGCAACATAAACATCAACCATCTGAACATCCCTCTGTGCATCCTCAACTGAGGCAAATCTTGGCAGTGGCCTTAGACCATCTAGTAGAAAGTAAGAATGATGGGCTCAATACATTACAACTGAAGAGAAAATTGAGCAAGATTGATGGGCAGGATTATGTTGATGACCAAAAAATCAATAACACTAAGCAGAAGGTAACACTTGCAGAACTAAAGGGAAAAATTGTTATGGAGGTACTCTATGAACAGCTTGAAGAAAAAAGTTGGATTCACCAGTCAAAGTAAAGTGGAAAGGGTCACTTGGAGGCCCTGTACTTAGCACATCCTGTGGAAGTAAAGCTTTCAAAACAATTCCATCATATTTCTATGTTGGATTGTACTTATAAAACAAACAATTACAAAACCCCACTATTGCATGTTGTAGGAATGACAGCCAATTGGAATTTTTCACAAAAGCTTTGGTTTTTATAACAAAAGAAATTTTTGAGTTCTACAGTTGGTCTGTAAATGCATTAAAGGAGTTGCCTCATGATCCTGAGAGACTTCCAAAATTCATTGTGACGGACCTTGAAAAAGCTCTGATTTGTGAAATTGAAACTAGTTTCCCAGAGTCATCAAGACAATTTTGCACTTGGCACATGTCTAAAAACATACAAGAAAACTGTAAAGTGCACTTTTTTAATGACATTGAAGGATGGAAAAGTTATATGAATTTGTGGGCAAAGTATGGGGCCTCAAAGACCAAGGAGGAGGCAGAGGTCAATGATGCAAAAATCAGAGTAGATCCAAATCATTGCTTCTTATTCTTCCTAGTTTTGGGTTCTGACCTTTTGACTTGTATAGTTTTTCTTGAAAGACTATGAGGATGTACTCAAGTATATGGAAAATAACATTTTCCCTATCAAAGAGATGTTTGTAACAGCGTGGACTTGTTTAAACCCAGATTTTTGAAACAAAACAACTTCTTGGGTTGAAGGGGCCCATGCAACTCTCAAACAATTCCTTGCAAACTCTTTGGGAAACTTGTTGGATGTTTGGAAAAGCCTTGAGGGAACATTTATGAATCAAATCAATTCAGTTCGTGCATCACTTTATAACTCTCAAATTATGTTAGGGACAGTTCTTCCCCGTACCATTGGGTTACAAATTGTCTTTAGAGCCAATCAATCTTGTTAGGGAAAAATTCAAGAAATTCAAACGTGATCATGATGGCAAAGTCTGCACAAAGTCATATTTCAAGACTAATGGTTTGCCCTGTTCCCACCAAATAGGTTACGGTCTAGCATTTGGAGGATTGGTGGTACCTGAAGATGTTCATCCTAAGTGGAGGTTGGGCTATGACCCTTGCAATTCTAATTCTGTAAGTTTGCTTAAGTTAGATTGTTCATGTTGGATTGTTCAAATCACTATGTGATTAATTCTTTTTAATTAACTAATTCACTAATGGTTGATCCTTTTGAATTTTTCAAGTGAAATGTTGATGAAATGCTAAGCATTACTCAGTTACGTGAAAAATTCAATGCAAAAAATTGTGGAATCTCCAGATCATGAGCAAAGGGGCCTTTTGAAGTATATTGTTCAGAAGATTAAAAAATATCAATCAAAGCCAAGACTTGAACCTAAAGTCTTATGATCAAGTATGGGCAGGCCAAAATTGACAGATATGCAGCAAGAACAATCTTGGATTTAGCTTGTTGACAAACAACTCAAGGGAGAAAAAAGAACTAGAAGGGCTTCAAACAAGAAAAGACAAAAGATTGTAAGTCTTTTCTTTTGGGATATGTTCATTTTTTGGGTTTAATGAACTTAGTTACTAACTAATGATGAATTGTTAGTCAAAGTTGGCAGAATCTGAATCTGAATTTCATAGTTCAGAGGAAGAGACTGGAAGTGAATTGGGATCACTTAATTTGGAATCAGAATCCTCTTCAGAGGAAGAGAACATGCAGCAAAGCTCAACCAGAAGCGCATCTTTGGTGAGTTTTCATTTCATTGATCCAATTAAAGAAATGAATACTAAGTTAGTTTAAATGATAGGAACCAAACGTGAAATACCTCAATAAAATACCCAAGAAATTCAATTAGTTCTTTGGTGAGGTTTGGGATCCAATTGGAGATGGGAATTGCGGATTTAGAGTCATTGCAAAATCTCTTGGTTATGAAGAACATGGTTGGTTTAAAGTTAGGAAGGAAATGATTGAAACATTAGAGAAACATAAAGCATGCTACATTAAGATGCTTGGTGGTGCAAAGGAGGTTGAAATGATTAAACAAAGACTTGATGTTCAAGACATCAATGAAAAGATTCCCTCCCAAAAATGGCTGGCTAAATTCAAAATGAGTCAAATCATAGCAGACATATTCCAAACCTATATGTTTCATTTCATTGGAGTCATGTGATACTTATACTCCAATGAAAAATGGTGTTACTGATCAATTAGATCCAATCTTCATTTCCTTTGTAAACAATAACCACTGGGTTCCATTAGTAATTGAGGGAGAAATGATTCCAATCCCACCCATTGTAGCAAAACCACATTTGTTGATTTCTAAAAAAGCCTCTGGTTGGGTTGATCATCTCAAAGATCAACTGCAAATGTATTCTAGATTTCAATAGACTTTGACTTCATTTCATCATTGGGTTTCATATAAGTTGTAATTCTAATGCAGCTAACAAGTTCTATTAATATAAAGGGTTATCACATTTTGAACATCATTACGTTGAGTGTTTTGACTTAACATCATTATATTGAGCGTTTTGAATGAGAGTTCAATGGTAAGTCAGTTCAACTTGTGTTGGGCTGATTCCATCACAAGCTTAACTTATGTTAAGCTTGGGATGGGATCAGCTTAACACAAGTTGAACTTGTTTTTGTTTTGGTGTTTTTACTTTAGGGCTTGTCAAAAGACTTGTATTTTTTTGGGCACTATTACTTTAGGGCTGGTCAAAAGACTTCTTCATTTTTTGGGCCCTTTTACTTTAGGGCTAGTCAAGTTAAAATGACTTTAGGGCTTGTCAAGTTAGTTGTATTTTTTTGGTGTTTTTACTTTAGGGCTTGTCACATTAATTTTCTTTTTTTTGGTGTTTTTACTTTAGGGCTAGTCCAGTTACTTGTGTTTTTTTGGGTCTTTCTACTTTAGGGCTATTCCATTGGATACTACCAGTTTTTTTTGTTTTTTATTTATTTATTTATTTTTTTGTTTTTTTTTTTAACCAAAAAATGAACGTTCTTTGATTTTTTGGTTGATTTCTGTTTTTTTGGAAGGTTTATTTAGTTTACGGGTTGTGTAAGTACCCTTTCATTCCTTTTCCTTTTTTTTTTTTTTTCTCACCGCAGTCCACCGCCGTGTGGAAGTCCACACGGCGGCGGACTGGGTTGGGTGGGCCGCACGACTCCATGAGCCGTGGGGGGCTGTACGCAGCTCCAATTGGACCGTGTGCCGTGCCACACGGCCCATTTACAACCGTGTGCACGGCTCAATGAGCCGTGAATTTAACATTACCCAAATTAAAAAGAAAAAAAAAAATTACGCTCAGTCCAAGAATAAATATAAACAAATGCCCAGGACAAGTCAAGCAGCCACCGTGGTTTTTGAACAACAACAAAACCCCTTGATGAGTGTAGCTGTTTGTATTAGGGTAAATAAACGTTGATTGATTACAATGACAAAAAAACAGAAATTTACTGGGAAGTTGTTGTGTGGTAGATGAAAGATTAATATGGTGGTCGATCCTGTTGACCACTGGCCTTCACACCCTGGTCAAAAGGCACGATTTGCTTGAAATCATGATTTCATTTTTCAACAGAACAAGGACTACCTTCAAGCAATCAAGGCCGCAACACCCAGAAAACAAGTCCGCCGGACTTGATCCAATTGTTTTGTGGACTTGTTTACCGGGAAAAGTTGTATTCAATAAACCAGACAGGTCAACGCTTGGGCTGATGCGACAAAATGACGTCATAGGTGCTCAAGGCCCAAAGGCAGTCAGGCCAAGCTCGAAATTGCTACGATGAGAGTCACCATAACCCAGCGCAGGTAAGGAAGTATACATACAAGAGAGCAGCCACCCATGAGTGAGAGTGTAGGTTCACCATCACTTCATCACATCTGATTGGGGAACCTACACTAGTCAGTCCATTTTTATTATCGCCACGACACAGTGAGAACAGAACCTCGTTAACATCATAAATGTCTACCAGCTAGGTGTTACTTATGATTTACGACGTGATCGGATCTCAGAAGACTACTAAGATCACTATCACTTATTGATCTGCGACTCAGTACCTGAATCGAAAACTTCATTAAGAGTGCATACAACTGGATCGTAAACATAGATAAGACTTGGGATAAGGCTGCCGTCGGGGCTTGTCATTCCCACTTTTATTATATAACGCTCAGACCTCGTTTGTAAATAGTGATGTATGAATGTTAGATAGGGACAGTGAGGGGTATAAGTTGAATTCTAGATTGTAGATCCAAGACTGTCAACCCTTCTAACCGACCCATCGATGTCATGTTCAATTCTTGGGAGGTCCCGTTGGCGAATGGTACTCTTGTCCGGACGCTATCCGGCCACCCCGACGAGCACACCATCTGTCGGCAAGTCTCGATCCTTTCGTGCTTGCATCTCCTCCCAGTTGTGATCCAATGTGCCCTTCTCTATCCATACTTTGAACGCTTTCGTTGGATACGATGGATTCGAGCGACCATGATCCCGATCGGGACCTACTACAGTCTCAGGTTCCCACTCGACTACTGCTTCCAACCAACTTCGCGACGTGGATATCCTAATCTGGCCCTCGCTGGCATTTGCTTCACGATGGCCTCCAAGTCGATCGAGTGGGGATTACTCCGAACTTGCCGTCAGGGTAAGATCTCCAAACGACTTGGATTCGAACTGGAACAACTCGATCACTCAAGCAAACCATCAGAGCGGTTAAAAGCTCTCGATGAAGACCGTTCACCGAGCGCCCAGAAATCTGATCCCAACTCCACACCCACTGATCCCTCATTCTCCATGGTGGATTGGTTGGGGTGGTCTCTAGAACTTCTTTCATCGTCAGTGATTGGTTCATACGCAGCGGTGTCCATCACTCCGGCTTAGCTAAAATCTTTCATATAAGCTGATTCAGTCTCCCAACATCATGGTCCCTTCTCCCTCTCATGGCTTGGCTTCAATTAATTAAGACTAAGGGGTGCACAATACGATTGGGGGATCAAAGTTTCACCCAATAAATCCACTGCTATCGATGTCATCAAAAGGTTGTATCAACAAAACGTGGTTCATGTCCTTGCCACCGGATTCTCCATCCTATCCCGCGATCTTGGATCCCCGAGTCAAGCCCTAAGGCACTTAGGTCTGCCTCACTTCTACGGTCTCAACTTCTTCGCGGAGGGACTTGCGACGCTCGCATTCGGTTTTTATGTCATCACGATGACCGAACTGGTCTTTGGTTATCTTACGCTCCTCGTTCATCTCATCAACTTCCTTCAGCGATCGAATTGGATTAAGCTTCCCAGTTGGTTAATGAGGTCCTTAAATCTCAAACTTTACACCCCACTCTATGACCAACCGCATCGGTCTACCTCCCTCGCCCATCTTTGGGGTAAAGCTTGGCATCAAGCCTTTCGCCAATCATTCTTGATCCTAGGTGGTTTCCCGGCTTGCCAAATCGCCAAAACTATGGGCCTCAGACCTAACCTACAACGTCTTTCCGGACTATTTGGTTCCTTCCTTATCAGTGGACTCCTACACGAGTTTGGTCAGTCAAATTTCTACTCCGCTTCAAATCTCCGCTACGCCACACCCACCAACTGAGAATGAGATCTCATGTCTAACAAAAAAACAAAAAAAAATGGAAATGAACACCACTTTCACTGTTTTAGTGATCTACTGCATAGCAAGAGAACCGCATACCCGACCTTACGTTCCATTTCAGGAGTTTCCCAGTTCATTGCTCTATTTCATGCTTCAACCAATTGGGATCCTAATCGAACCATACTTGATTCCTTTCATACCAGGAGGCGGGACAGTATGGTGCTATCTCTTTACTCTTCTAACTGCTTTGCCTTTCAGAAGACAATACTTGGAAGGTGATCGTCTTTTGGATCTGAGTTACCCCCCCGTCAGTTGGAATTGGCTCATGACTTCTCTTTTTGTACCCGGTCTCACTGGGAGGTCGTGAAGAGAAAGAAAAGTCTGATCAGCTATTCAAAGATTAATTAAAGCATTAATTACTAGTGTAGACGATTTTTTTAAACAAAAGCAAAAATACCAGGACCAGCATGATTTCCTTGAAGATTACAAATACAAGACTGACATATTGAGATTCTGACACACGATACATACGCAGGTGCTGCCTAACCGCGCAGAATTGTGATAAACAGAGTTGTAACCTAATCTTATAGCCGCATCCAATCTAGTAAAAACCCAATGTATTATTATGCATTTCAGGACAACTGTCTGGTTTTTTTGTTGTACGTGCTGTCTGGCTGGCCAAAATGCCAAAGAAGTTGGACAGTATAGGTTGAAAACCAGAGGTGCAGGTGAAAAACTGGTTCCCAGAATTTGGGTGTGACCGGTCTCCTGTCTGGGTTTTTCATAAAATGGAGAGGAAATCATGCCCCTACCCTCCATTTTTTTTAGAATTTTTTAATTCTAAGTCAATTGGACAAAAATAAAATGCCTGCTTGCCAAAATCAAAATTTAGACAGAAAACTTGAAAAAACAGGATGGAGAGAATATAAAGGAGGACAGAATGTTTAGGAATGACTGGACAAGACTTTTTTTAACTTTAGGACATGAAGAATATTACATAGGAAAGAGAAAAAAAACATAAAATTAGGAAAAAAACTTTGAAAAATAAAAAATAGGACCAAGAGAAAAAAGAGAAAAAAACATTGGATAAAAAATTTGAAACAAAGGACAAATATTTGAGGGAAAAAAAAACAGGAAAGTATTCTTGAAATAAATTACAGTAAAATCAATGGGGGACATGTGAGATTATCTTTTTTCATGCAACTCATACACTCACTATTCCTTCTTTGTGCATTCCTTCCTGCCTCTGTCCTCCAGGAAAGTCAAATTTATTCATCAAATTATTCAATCCTTGTGCACCATTTTCCATGTTTCTAGCAGCTCATATTCAATTGTTTTTTTAATGCTATCTTCATTAACCTCTGGATGTGACTTGGTTGTGAAGAAATCATTATATTGTGTTTTTCTAACCAACCCATTTGGTGATTCATTATGTGATGAGAAAGGATTCCTAGATCAATCTAAAAAAATAAATAAGAGTATGATGAATTGCTGCAATAAGTTTAAACATCTGTTTCTACTTCAAGCCACCACTTTCCCTGCCTGGAAATCATCTATAAAAGGCTATCTGAGTAAAAAAAAAGTCTACTTTTTCATCTCACAACATCTGCACCAAAACCTGGAGAAGATTTGAACCTGTTCAACAAGAATAAAATAAAAATGGCAGGTGTAGTGAACATGTAAATTGAATACACCAAAAACAAAAAACTATTCAATTCTGATAACAAGAAAAAACCTAGTGTGCTCTGGGATCTACTTGTCAGCCAATACAAATCTCAATCCAAAGAAAATCAGGCTGGAGTTTACAGAAAATTCCTAAAGCTATCTCACACTAAGGAAATCCAATACTTCCTCAAACTTTCAAATTAATTCACTTGCAGCCATTGGTATTAAGATTTTAAATGAAAGTCATGGTTCTTTTCAACTCTACAAACCACTCATGGAGGAGTAAAAAATGTTAAAGTTTGAGTTGATTCCTCTGGTTGAAAGAACTCAGAGAGGATGAGGATGAGTTTTATGATGCCAAGAGCAGTGGATCTAGGGAGCCAAAGGAAGGAAATCCAGTTCAAGGTGAGTAGGAACAGATGGGGATTCATTCACTTGGAAACCAGCAGCTTAAATAGACTAAGTACAAATAGGCTGAAATGTGGTTGACAAGGTGAATGCAAGAAATAGGTTTAATAAGTATAAATGTGACACACAAGATATCACAAGATAAGAAGCCACTGTAGCTGAAGATAAAGGAGGCACTAGAGTTGATACTTCTGGGAAAAGAAAAATTTTTCACTAGACTTACATAATTAAGGTGATTACCACTGTAGGTCATGATAAAGATGATAGTGGAAATAAGACCAACAAGCTTGTTATATATATCAAACTAGAAATAAACACTTAGAGCAGAAAATAAGATTATATAGCTTGATTAATGGTTGCACTCAAGTGTCAGGCAACACGCAATACAAGACTAGAATTTGTTAGAAGTGTTTCCTGATCTTTGTGTTGCCTAAATCTTGATTGAAACCATACTGTCATCAGTGTCTATCAATGTTCTTTATATTTTGATATCTTATGTGTCACACTTATGCTTATTAAACCTATTTCTTACATTCACCTTGCCAAGCACTTGTCAGCCATCCTGTAATTAGTCTATATATAGTGATGCCTGATCAAGTCAATTAACACCATCTGTTATTCCTTAAATTGAACTGGAGCGCCCTCCTTGGCTCCCCAGATTGGCTCCTCTTGGCTTCATAAGACTTCCCCTCATCTCCTCTTTACCTTTTCAACCAGAGCATCACCTTTAAATTCAAATAATTTTTTGTTAGAATTCTGTTGAGGTTTAAGTTGATGCTCATGGAGGTGACCAAGGAAGTTATATACTTCAAGTAGTTGCAAAAATTGAAAAAGGTGCTGGAGGAACTAGAATCTTAACTTAAATAATCTTCCACAGTTACAAAAATCCAAGAAAAAGCACTCAAATTTCTTTTCCAAACCTAATTGTTTTGTTCAAATTGAACTCACAACTCTAAAACTAACTGAAATTATTTCAAGTGAAGAGAAGTCAAAAAGGTGGCAAAGCTTAAAAACAGATTAAAAATTCAAGAAGAAATGTGGGAGAATAGCTTTGAAAACTCACACTGATCATTTAAAGCATAAATTTCCAGAGGAAAGGTTCTCTCTATCAATTCCCTGACTGAAAAGGCTGTTCTGGACAGCAGTTCTATTCATCAAATGTTCAGTAAACTTTTTTCACTCATTCATATTTAAGATAAAACCACAGGATCTCAAATATCTGATTTAGACTCTCCTAAACTGAAGGGAGATGAATTTTTCCTTTTAAAGGCACTGGAAGGGACCACCATCAAGATCTAAGCACTCAACATTTCTTGCCTTCAGAGAATACTAATTAGCCTTGTTTTATTTCTTCAAAATGTCAATTTTGGTGAGACTGGAATCTAAGGAATACTACTTGGTTATAACCAAATTAGCCTTCCTAATCACTGAGTCATTACAGCTTATTATCATATCACCAGCATACATGATTTCAAATTTGTTGAAAATGAGTTCACTTTTCCTAATATCTTAGCTAAAATGGCTTCCCTCATCTTTCCAAGAGTTAATTTCTTTCTGTGAGGTCAGTGACCTCTTCAATTTTTTCAACAGAAATGTTGATCCTCAGCCTGTTTTTTTCCAAATTCAGCCAGGATTTTCTCTCTCCTCCTTGTTATTATCCATTGGGGAGAACCTGGGGCATTCTGGCCAAAGGCTGGAATTGATTCAATTCTACATCTAAAGGTTTGAAAAAAATTTTACTTTACCACTTGACATCCCCAAGCTAAACACTGTCTGGGCTTCCAGGAAAAAACTGGATGAGCTTTGAAAGGTGATCATATTTAAATCTTGGCTTTGTGCTCAAGAAAAAATTAGAACAAGGATGACTAAAACCTTACCTATGCTCCCATTGACCATTCCACTTCTCAGGAAACAACTTTTTTTTCATTTTTTTAAAAAAGATATGGAATAATTCATCTGACTTTCAAAAAATGTGTTCTTGAATAGGGAAATCAAGGAAACCATTTAATGGAACCTCCCCTGCAAGTATGGTGTTCCACTCTGGATTCTTCTTCAAGATGAATAAGTTGATCTATGCATTGAAAAAGGTATTCCAGGTGTGTTATGGCAACCTCAGGTCCTTCTTTCAATCCATGTTATTTTATTCCTTTCTAGCTGAGACCTTCCTGTTTTTCTTAATCAACATGGGTTGAAAGTTCTTTTTCCATTTCAATTTCCATCATATTGAAATCTTCAGCCACAATTTTGATTGGTTCAAACATCTAATCACCAGGTGGTATCACCTGGATAGGTTGGGTGAAACAAGAAATCTCCTTTCTATCCACCTTTTTTGCAAAATTTACACCATAAATCTCTCTCAGAAGCTCTAACTAGATTTTATTCTTTTCAAGCATAACATGTGTTACTGTTCTATGGTTTCAACTCCAATGGCTACACATGAAACACTTATTTTTCTACCAATGATGAGAATCATTCCTTTTGTCTGTATTAAATCAAACAAGGCAATGTTAAATTTGCAACCCAGGGGTTGCCAACAGGCGTCAAAAGCCATTCACACCTCATATGAGTTGTAAACAGAGGTTCAAAAAACATATGATTTGTGAACAAAAATAAATAAATTAAATAAATAAATAAAGGGAATTAACTTTCTCACACCCCCAATACTTTATTTCATGCAATTTTACATCTACCCGCCATTGCACACCTCTGCTGCTACACAGAAAAATCCTTTATTTCACAGGTTTTCAAGAATCAATTTTTTTGATCATTTGACACTGCAGCCCTGTATCTGGGCACCTGAATCCTTTATAAAAACTTTTTGGTAATTTTTCAAGAATTATAACATCTCAAAAATTTGATTGGAACAATCAAATTTCTCATTGCATGCGTAATTAATTTTCTTTTGGTGATTTGAGATTTCAGAACAGTTAAAAAATAATGAAAGATCTTTATATTATTTTTTGGGTGTTTTTTATATTACATATTAAAACTTAAATAATTATTTGAAAATCAAAAATAAATAAAAATAAATAAAAAAGGGCTTTTTTTTCATGGGTGCTACCCTTAAACTCACAGGGGTACTACATCCCCATGACATCCAGTATACACAGACAAATCCTTGTTCACAAGGGGGTTTCAAGAAATTTGTTTTTTGACATTCTAACACAACAGGCCTGTAGATAGGTTTCTTAAACCCTTATGGTTAATCTTTTATAATTTTGGGATCAGTTAAACCCCTTCAAAAATCCAGTCAAAAAATTAAAAAAATCCAAAAAAAAGCTCATTTTTGGAGCTATTCTTTTAGCTTTTGGCGTAAGTTTTTTTGGAAATTTGAGATCTCACAATATTTATCAATCAGCTGAAGAGATTAAAAATATTTTAGAGGTTTTCTGGATGTATCCTTGGCCTCCAAAAATTGGCTCCAACGTAAAAACAGTTCAAAATAACATATCCTTTTCAAGATTTTTTTTCACTTCTTGAATGAATGTTTCTCTCAATTTGTTTTTGCAAAACTCAAAATTAACATTCAAAAATTGAATGAAAAATTTTCCTGAGCTTTTATTATAGGTTTTACCCCACCTAATACTCATCACAATGAAAATAATTGAAAATAAAAGGGGTGATCTTTCCTTATTTCTGCATTCTTTGATGTGTTTATGTTTGAGAAGTTGAAGTATCTTACCTTCAAAGTTTGTAACAGGCCTCTCAAGTTTTTCAAATATATTTTTTTCTTAATTTTTGAAGCACTATTATTTCCCTAAAAACCAAATCCAAAAAGGAGGGAAACAAACCCCCCTCTGGGCTGGGGTCTGCTTTTTGATTTTGAAATTTTTCCAGGCCATTTTTGAGCGCTCCCATCCTCCCATCTTCCATAAAAGAAACCTCCTCCACTCACCCACCCCCACCCATCACCCCCATCACCACACCAGACCACACCAGACCACACCACTCCACACCACTCCACTCCCCCCATTACCACACCACACCACACCATACCACTCCACACAACACAACACAACACAACACAACACAACACAACACAACACAACACAACACAACACAACACAACACAACACAACACAACACAACACAACACAACACAACACAACACAACACAACACAACACAACACAACACAACACAACACAACACAACACAACACAACACAACACAACACAACACAACACAACACAACACAACACAACACAACACAACACAACACAACACAACACAACACAACACAACACAACACAACACAACACAACACAACACAACACAACACAACACAACACAACACAACACAACACAACACAACACAACACAACACAACACAACACAACACAACACAACACAACACAACACAACACAACACAACACAACACAACACAACACAACACAACACAACACAACACAACACAACACAACACAACACAACACAACACAACACAACACAACACAACACAACACAACACAACACAACACAACACAACACAACACAACACAACACAACACAAAACAACACAACACAACACAACACAACACAACACAACACAACACAACACAACACAACACAACACAACACAACACAACACAACACAACACAACACAACACAACACAACACAACACAACACAAAACAAAACAACACAACACAACACATTCCAAACCTGCCATTACCAAATCAAACCTCCTGAACAAAAAACTCTTCTCACTCCATTTCTACTCAAAATCTTTCTGAATCATCAACTCAAACCTCAAATTTCTTTCTAAATAAAACATCTCTTTTCAAAATGTCTCAAGAAAATATCCACCCACTTTTCAGAAATGTCTCACCTGGCCCATCCTCCATCACCTCATCTAATCAAACTAGTGTTTCTACTCCTCTGGCCCTTTCCTCATCTACTCAATCTAATGATACCACTACTCTGGCCCCTCCTGCTGAACTATCATATAATAAAAAGGAGGAGTTAGTTGATGCTATCCAATCATAGGCAAATTCCCATGGATATTCCATTTCTACTAGAGTATCAAACTTGAAGAAACATACCTACACATATCAATGTGACAAATATGGAGAATATAAACCCATTAAAGATCCCAAAAAATTGCAAATAACAAGAAAGACCAAATTCCCTTTTAGATTATCTGGAAATTTCTCCAAAATTCTAGGTCTCTGGCAGTTTAAAGTTATATGTCCACACCACAACCATGCCCCCTCAGATGATCCTTGTACTCATCCAATCCATAGAAGAATTCATGGCAAGCAACAGGAGACTGTAGAAAACTTAACCAAGGCTGGTTTTCACCCATTAAAAATTTTAAATTCTCTTATAAAAAACTCCTCAAATCCAGTTCATACAAACCTCAGTACTATTTATAATAAAAGACCTCAAATCAAAAAAATTATCTTGATGGAAAAACCCCAATTGAAGCTTTAATACTAAAATTCTTCTTTTTTTACAGAATCAACAATATGGATTGACACATCACTCCTTTGTTAATTTCACATCCTGATTACACAAAAGTTCTAAAAACATTTCCAACTCTTCTCATTATGGACTGCACATATAAAAAAATAAATCTGCAATGCCTCTTCTTCATATTGTTGGGTTAAACCATTCTTCAAGAACTTTCTCAGTTGCTTTCTGTTTTTTATCCCAAGAAAAAAAAGATAAATATGAATGGGCCCTCAATTGAATTCAGGAAATATTAGAACATCAAGAACCTAGGGTTATTGTGACAGATAAAGAACAAGCTTTAATTAGTGCCATAGAAAAAGTTTTATCACCTTCTCTGTCTCTGGCATATTTTCAAAAATATTCAAACCCACTGCAAGAAGCATTTCAAGTCTGAAGATGAATGGAAGCTCTTTCAGAAACATTGGGACCAATTGGTTAACTCCAAATCTGAAGGTATTTATCAGGACAATTTCACCAAAATTTCTCTATTCTGGAATGCTCACACATCAGACTACCTCCTTGAAAACTGGGTCCCACTCAAAAAAAATTGTCTCTTACTTTGCCAACAAATACTCTCATTTTGGAAATACAAGTACATCAAGAATAGAAGGCCTTCATTCTTACATCAAATGCTTCATCACTTCTTCTACTGGTTCCTTTTCCAATTTTGTTGATAAGATATATAATTCTAAACCATCCAAATTAATGAAAGAGCTATTGAAGCCTCCCAGAAAGATTTCAAGCAGCTCATTGATTTGCCTCACTGTTTGGAGCATCTTTCTGGAAAGATCAGCCGTTATTCCCTCAAGACCATTCACTCATTCAATTAATTCTCTGATTCTTCAACCACTTGCATCAACTTTGATTACTCTTTTTATATGGGTATGCCATGTGTTCAACAAGTAAAATCAGCTATCTTCAAGGGTAAAATTTTCCAAATTGAGGATTTCCATCCTCAATGGCACGTCAAACCCCCCTTTTCAGTAAGTTTTTTTGTTCTTTAGACAAGTTTAAATGAATCATATTCTGATTAATTTCCAACTTTCTTTCTGAAGTTAAATACCAGCCCAGACTCAACTGAAGAATCACTCAGCCTTGAACAGCCCTCAAGATCAACCAATGAACATAGATATCTTGCTGAATTTTTTGAATCATTCTGAAAATTGCCACCTAGAGAAAAACATTATTATCTGGGTGAAACACAGAAGCTTTGCACTGGAAATTATCAACTTGTTCCAATTAAAGAGCCCAATTCTACTCAAAGATCAAAAATAAGAGGAAGAACCAATGGAGAAGCAAATAATTTGCAGAAGATCTCTCAATCCTCAAGTAAAAGGGATCCATCTGGCTTTGAATATTTAGAAGCACCAAAGAGGAGAGGAATTCCAAGGAGGAAATTTTCAGCAAATTCAGTGGTCAGTAATTAATCACTCTTTTAGAAATAAAAAAAATATAACTATTTTTTTTTATGTAATCATTCATTTTTTGAGAAAGAGAAAGGAAAAGAAGGAAAAAGGGAAGCAAAAGAAGAAGGAGGAATCAGCTGAAGAGGTAAATTTATATTTATACATAATCGTCTAAATATCAACTGAATATTCCTTTTTTTTGATATAGGATGATTTTGTGACAGAAGATGAGGAGCTCCCAAAATTGGATTTCATTAAGATGGTGAGATTACATTTGCTTTTTTTATTGAGTGAATTTTTGTTAATTTTCCTATTTAATCTTTTTTAAGAGGTCTGGAACTGTTTTCACTAAGAGGGCTCCTTCCCCTGATTAAAATCCTGGGACTAGAATCAAGAGACAAAAGCACAAAAGTCAAGATGATGAAGCTCCTTACCATCCACCTGGAAAGCATGTTTTTTCTCAAACAGCAACAACAATAAGTGAGAAAGTGAGTGAATTTGATTTTGGGTAATGTTAAATTCATGACTCTTTGAGTTGTTTACACAACTCAAATGAGCCGTGTGGATTCATGTGCATGACTCAAATGGGCCGTGTGGCACGCTACACAACTCAAATGGGCTGTGTGGAAGGCTCAACAACTCAAATGGGCCATATGGCATGCTACACAGCTCCAATGGGTTGTGTGGCACACTACACAACTCAAATGGGCCGTGTGGCAGGCTCAACAACTCAAACAGGCCATATGGCATGCTACATGGATCCAATGGGTTGTGTGGCAGGCTACACAACTCAAATGGGCCGTGTGGCATGCTACACAACTCAAATGGGCCTTTTGGAATGCTAAACCGCTCAAATGGGTCTTGTAGGATTGTACATAACTCAAATTTAGTTGTTTTACTTGCCCCACAACTAAAAAATTGCAGGCTTAAAAAAACTACAATAAGATAAATAAAAAAACAGACATCAACCAAAAAATCAAAAAATGTTGATTTTTTTAAAAAAAAACAAAAATATAAAATATAAAATATAAAATGAAATAAAAATAAATAAATTCTTGAACAACCCTGGGGGGGTTGTGTACCCCTGTACACAGGTCTAAATGGTTGTGTACAGGGGTAAAAAAATCAAAACTGCCCATTATGGGGGTTATATGCCCCCCCAGGGGTTTCACGTGTTTGTAAAAACCCTTTGGAGTATTGTATGGGAGCCTAAACGACTCCCACAGGTTTTGTGGGGCCCTGAAAAACTTTCACAGGTTTTGTGGGGCCCTACACAACTCCCACAGGTCGTGTGGGGCCCTACACAACTCTCACAGGTTGTGTGGGGACCTACACGACTCCCACAGGTTGTGTGGGGCCCTAAATGACTCCCACACAACTGGAGTTGTGAATTTATCATCACCCTTTGATTACACTGGATTTTTTCAGTTTTTTTGATTTTTTTTGGAATTTTTTATAGGTTTCCTTCACATTATAATATTCTTTTTGGGGTATATTTGAGCAAGTTTCAATGGAAAAAGTGAGTGGATTGAATTTTTCCAACATATTTAATTTTAGAATCAATTCTGATTTTTTCTTTTAGTTCCAATACAAATACCTCATTTCCCCAGCGACAGCAATTGCTGATATATCCCACTGTCCATATTTTCTGGGAGATGTTAATTGTGTTTCAGAGAAGCATCTGTTGGTTTGGGATGGAAATCTGAAGATTGGATTGAAATCAGGAAATAAAAAATCAAAGAGCTGGACACCAAACCAAACTTCCAAGATTCAAAATTAATTCATGAAATCTGGGGTGAAACCTTTCAAGAGTAAAGGAGGCAAATCAACCACCTCTCTGGACCAGCTCCAATAGACATTTGGATGAAGTTCCCATGCCATGTCTTTCTTCTTGCTGAAACTTATAAGTGTCCAGTGGTTCTGTTTTCTTCTTTAATGCCTTGCACTTATCTTCCTCTTAATTCCCCTCCCACTCCAAATCCAAAATCATCTCCTATTTGCTTGATTCTTTTAGAAGATTTCAAACATATAGTCTCATTCAAGTTCAAGTCTGATCATTGGCCACCCCCCAAATTGGATTCACTGTGGAAAAGCTTTGTGACCAAGGATTCAAAAGCTTAGATGACTATTATTCAGAAGAATTTGGAGCTTGGTGATTATGTTTTGTTCCCAAGGAGGAAATCCAGAAGAAAAATGAAACCCATTGTAGTGGAATAATATCAAACAAAATTATTGATATAATATTTTTAATGAAATTTTGTATTTTTATTTAGCAAAATAGAACAAAAATTAGAACCAAAAATGTGGACCACACCTTTTATTTTCAATTATCTTCATCATTCTGAATGATTTTTGGGGTACACCCTGTAATCAAAGCTCGGCCAAATTTTTCATTCAATGTTTGGATGTTAATCTTAAGTTTTGCCAAAAAAAAATGAGAGAAACATTGATTCAAGAAGTGAAAAAAAATATTGAAAAGGATATGCTATTTTGAAGTGTTTTTACGTTGGATGCAATTATTGGAGGCCAAGGATACAGTCAAAAACTCTCAAAAAGATATTTTAAAGCTCTTCAGCTGATTTATAAATATTGTGAAAGTTCAAAGTTCCAAAAAAACTTAAGCAAAAATTTAAAGGAATAGCTCCAAAAATGAGTTTTTTTTTTGGATTTTGTTGATTTTTTGACTGGATTTTTCAAGGGGTTTAATTGGTCCCAAAATTATAAAATATTAGCCATTAGGGTTTAGGAAACCTATCTACAGGCCTGCTGTGTTCAAATTTCAAAAAAAAGTTCTTAAAACACCCATGTAAACAAGGATTTGTCCGTGTATACAGGATTTTGTGGGGATGTAGTACCCCCATGAGTTTAAGGGTAGCATTCATGAAAAAATTAATGCCCTAAAAAAACTAAAAAGAAAAAAAAACTTTCTCATTGTATGTTTGGATCATTTCCTTTGAGTTTTTAATTAATTTTTTAGGGTGAATGAAGCTCTCAGAAATTCAATAAAATATTTAAAGATCTTTTAATTTTTCATTGGGGATTTTGTGGATGTACTCTTACACCTCAAATAATTTATCCCAAGAATTTAAAACAATTAAATTTCTCATTGCATTTTTTGATCCTTTTTTTGCCTTTTCAAATAATTTATTTTGGTGATTAAAGCCTCAAAAGAGTTATATAAAAAGTAAAGAATCTTTGTGAATTTATGGGGAATTTTTGGATTTATTCTTGGGCTCCAAAATTTCAATCCAAAATTAAAACAATTCAAAATAAGAAATCCATATCAATTCTTTTTTTTCACATCTGGAACCCAAATTCCCCTCAAGTTTCTCTACATAACTTTAGAAAAGCATCTAAAGATGCAAAAAAAATCACTTCTTGATTTTGTGGTGTATGAAATGTTAAAATCAGTTGGAATTATAATTAATTTCATTTTTTGATGCTTTTCTAAATTTCTGTAAAAAATAATTCAGGGAAATGTTGGTTACAGATGTGGAAAAAAAAACATTGAAATGGATAGGTTATTTTGAAGTGCTAACTTTGGATTCAATTTTTGGAGGCCAAGAATACATCCAAAAGATACCAAAAAAATATTGAAAATCTCTTTGATTTTTTGTATAACTGCTTGAGAGCTTGAATAACCAAAAAGAATTTATTGAAAAGGATCCAAAAATGCAATGAGAACTTTGATTTGTTTGATTTTTTTATTGAAGTTTCTAAGTTTTTCCAATGCTTCCAAAATTACCAAAGATTTTTTATAAGGTTTTTGGACGCCCAGAAACAGGGCTGCGGGTTTAAATCATCAAAAAATTAATTCTTAAAAACATGTGAAATAAAGGATTTGTCCTTGTAGCAGCAGAGGCACCCAAAGGCAGGTAGACCTAAAATTCTGTGAAATGAAGTATTGGGGGCATGATAAAATCAATGCCCTAAATAGGGCGTATCAGAGTTAAGCAAGCCTGCCATTTTTTAATGTGGGGTTTCAAAATAAATCAGTCATTTCAAACTGGCCATTAAAAATCAAAAAAATCCACTTATTTCACATCAGAAATGTCAGAGTTACCTGGAAATAAGTGGTTTTTTTCAAGTAAAGTATATAAAGGCTTCCACCACCTGTCCACTTCATACACCCCTGGTTCTCCACCCCCAACCTTGGAAAAATTCTACCTCCAAACTCATTGGAACAAAATTTGATTCATTTCTGTTCATCTCTTCATCACTATCCTCATCACTTCATCACTCTCATCCCTTTATCACTTCCATCACGTCCAGCTAACTCTCATTGCATCACTATCCTCCTCACTCCCTCACACTCATTGCTGTGGTGTTGTCCAATAGCCTTGGATCAGGAACCATGCTGTGGTTGGTGCGCTCAGCATTAGGTAGGTCAGGCTCAGCATTTGGGATGCGCGCAGTCTCAGCAGTGGCTGCTGCGGGCTCAGAAGCAGCCACAGCGGGCTCAGCAGTAGGCACTGCGGGGCTCAGCATACTGGGCCCGGGTTGGGCTTAACTGGGTGTGCCGGGTTGCAGCCTGCTTGGACACTACGGGCCCAAGGATGAAGCTGGCCCAATCAGGGTTGCGGGGCAGTTAATCCGGGAAGGTGGAGCAGGGAAATTGGAGTTATAGGAGCAGGGCAGGCACCCACAAGCGCGGGCCAACCCACAGGGCAGGGAATCACTTGGTGCGCCTGGGGGATATGGACAACGCAAGGGGGCTCCAAGTAGGGCGCGGCAGAGGGTTGTGTCATGAGAAGGAAAAACCGGGTTTGTGTAAAGGTAGGCGGGCTTGGGGATTTTTGTTTTATGGGAAAGGGTAAGGGTTAAGCTAGGGTTCTGCTTTCAGGGTTTCTTCTCTATCTGTTGTTGGACTGTTGTTGTGTTTGTACTTATTTTAGGGTTGAGAGTGAGGGAATAAATTCCGCGCTCTCAACCCCAGCTTGGAGAGAGGATAGAGGGAAGAATCTTTGATGACTGCATGGAAAGGAAAAGGAAAAGGAAGGAAATTAATCTATCTCTCTCTCTCTCTAAACGGGCACATCCTTATCCTTACAGATGCTAGGACCATCAATTCCGGAACTTGGGGAAAACTTGAGGAGTTCCCTTCCTCTTGTTTCCCCATTGCTTTATTGCTTTCATCACATCCTAAATTTCATTGATTTATCCCTCTTTTCACTTCATTACTCTCATCTCTTCCTATCCTCTTTGATTCATCACTCCCATAATGGCCCCTCAGCAATCCTCCTGCCGCAAGTTGACTAAGCAATCCAATGGACCAAAGCAAACATCCCCCAGGAGCTCAACATCCAACAATCCTCCCCCATCAGCTTCCAAAGGCTCAATTCAGCTCAAGAGAGCTGATCACATCATCCTGGTAAACTGGCTCAAAATTCTGTCAAACTATGATGCTTGCTTTGGATCCAACAATGAAACATGCATTGGCCAACCTCCATTCTCTAAGGTCAATGGTTATCTCCTGATGGCCAATGAACTCAAGAATAAAAAAAAAGGTAGGCTGGATCTGTCATCAAAACAGATGGGGGAGAAATTCAAGAATTATCAAGCCAAGTACAAAAAGGCCCACTCCATGTCAATCTCCACTGGCTTTGGTATTACCAACTCTGACAAAGCCAAGGGAATCAACTTGGTGGTTGATAAGTTGGACTCCATTTGTCCTTTTTATATTCAAATGGATGAAATCTTTTGAAAGAACACCAACATCACCCCTCTAGCTGCTTTTGACGCCCAACAATCTGATTAGGTTGATGCCGAGGACTTTGCTGGGGATGCTCAGCCTAGCAATGAGGACCTTGATGAAACCTTTGCCTTTGAGTGGCCCCCATCTAATTCCAAGGAGGATATTCAAAAACAATCAGCTCCAATCACGTCTAATTCTGCATTGATGAATGATTCAAAACCAACCTTGTACCCCTCACTTACTTCTTTTGATTGCTCTCTTCCTGCGGTAGAAGAATTGGAGAAATTGGCCAATGAGGAGGATGTCATTCCCATATCACCATTGCCATCAACATCTGCTCAAGTAAGGAACCAAGTTCTTTCATCTTCTGTCTGGTTAATCCTGACTGATTTATATTTGAAAGAAACAGGCTCATCCATTCCTGAATGGCCAAAAACTCAATCCAGGGGGACTCCCACATCCACTTCAAATGAGAGCAATGATGTTCCAATACAAAACTCCTCTGCAAAGGGAAAGAGAAAGGCCTCCAATTCCATCAACATCAACCCCAATAGCATTCAAAAAAGGAGAAACATTTCAAATCTTTTGGGCTTTGAGGAGATTATGGAGAAGCAAGATTCAACTAAGCCCATTGGGTTCTCCTTTCTTTCAAAATCAAGATCATTCCCATTCCCCTCTGAAAAACAGTGAAATTGCAAATAAAATCTGCAAAACTTCAGTTTGAAAAGGAGAAGTGGGATTTTCAACTGGCTATTGATTTTTAAAATCAGAAAGCTGAGAGTTTGGCTCATCAAAAAAATGGGATTCTGAGCGGAAGTTGAAACATGCTGAGCTAGAATTTCAAAAAGAGTAAAAGGAGAAGGATCAACAGCCAGCACAAGTGGAAATGGAGAGGGAACAACTGGCAACAGAAAAAAAGGATAAGTGGTAAATGGCTGCGGCATATATTGGTAGCAGTAGAACAGTAGATTAATTAAAGCAGATTACTCAAATGCTGGGCTTGTAAATATATTTTCTCTGATGAAAAACTCAAAAAGAAAAAGAAATCATTTTTATTAAAACAATGCTTAAGACTATTTTGAAAACCACCAATAAAAAAATATTTTTCTTTTTATTTATATTTTTTTTGTGGATTATATTTTCCCACTCCCCAAGTCCCTGCAAGTGTTTTGAGTTTTTTTGTTTATTTGCATTGAAATTGCCATTATTGTATGAGTGGCAGTCTCCACAGCAGGAAACGTACAGTGCTTTTACTTATTGGCTGCCCAAACCATTTTCACTATACCTTTTTGCTTGAAAT